>CM060922.1:226159834-227359834 GCA_030737875.1 Allium sativum
AATTTCACGGGCTATATAATTTCCATAGCGACCTTTCTGAAAATTCATTTGGCCATAACTTTTGCTTTCCGCTATGAAACTTTGATTTTTCAGATTCGTTAGAAAGGTATTCACTAACAGATTTAAATATTTTTGGTTTCACTCAAATCCGTTTTGTTTTGCACCCGGTACAGTCAGTTGAAGTTTGAATTCAATTTTTGAAACTGCAGCGCCCTTTTCAGGCCTTGTTTATAATTAGAATTAATTATATTCATTTTCAAACGTCGATTCAAACTGACTTTTCATTGCTATTATTTAAAATATTTATTTTAAATATTTAAAATCCATTATTTTAGCCAATTTAAAATTTTTAAATTAGTTCAGATTTTCCGGGTCGTTACATAACAAATCAGTAAGTTGAAATTAAAACTTACGTACTGCAACCCAGTAAATTGAGAAAGATGATTTTTAATATTTTCCAAAATACACAGCTTTGGAATTTTATATTAAAAAGAAAGATCTATCAAATTTTGAAAATTATGTTCTGAAATTCTCGGGTTTCAAATATAAATCTCTTGCGATCTAACAAGTTGAATCAAAAGTGACAATATGCGTGAACCCATCAACGAGTGTTAAATAAATTAATATAATGATCGATTTGTACCTATGCTTAATGATCGACGCTTTCCTAAGAACTAAAAAAGCGCGAATTATGTAATAAAACTACAAGTGCACAAATTGTGTAATATGCAGGTCGAATCACAGGGAGGAATTTTAAATTTTAATATTTATATATTTCTTGGGCGAGTTAGACAAATCTTGCAGGTTGATTTTAGAAACAAACAAAATTGAAACTGCAATAAGATTATTATTGAATTGAATTATATCTGAATCTAATCAAATCTATATTCAATCTAATATGACCTAGGAAAGCAATAAAAAGAACAGAGATTGAAATTGCGGGAATTAAATAACAACAGAAAATAAAATTAGGTTTACCGCTGAATCTAATCAGATGGTCAGTCACTAATGAAAATAAGTGCAAAACACAAATAGTGCTCTACCAAATCTAATTGTGTAGACAACACTAATTGCTAAGAAAATAAAAATGCAGAAAAGAGGAAAGAAGAAAACTAGATTAATGGCAGAAAAAGGTACAGTAGAAAGTCTTTTTTTTACAATGGGTATACATGTGTATTTATAGCTGAGTTGCAAAACCCTAATCAAATCTATGAATATATGGGCCTTTTTTCATCAAAGATTATGCTAGATCCTCCTCTTAACCTTGTTTGACATGTGTCCAACTGACTGATTTCCGAACATCTTTTCTACCAATCTCCTTCCAAGGTGACCAATGTGAACACAACTAGCCTTTAATGACAGCTTCTTATGCAATTCTTCATGTATATGGCATTAATTCTTCACTTTAAGGATGTATAAGGCTTGAACAACTCATCTGTAAAAACAACAAAATAATAACCAACGTAATATTTATTTATATACAAAAGATAAGATATAATAGCATAAAATAAACACATTTCTATGCTAATCAAATACACCCACAGTTATCTTTTACTCGTCCTCGAGTAAAACAAAAATTAAAAACTAACTAGATAGGTCACATTTTCGTAGGAAACACGATTCCATCGAGCATATGCAACAAGCCGTTAAACCTCTAGGTGTCCATAGTAAGATGAGTGGTGTCTCGTAGGGGTTTTCAGTGGATACTACCCACAAAATCCAAATGCAATGTGCAATGATTCTAATGCAACTACAAGAATGCAATGGACATATGCAAATGAAAACTTAAAAATGAAAACATGAATTGTTCCAGAAAAGTGGTATAACAAATTAAATTAACAATTTCTAGTTAGTTGATTGTATTTTAGAAACCTCAACTTGTCAAAAAAAATCAGCATAATTCAAGTTTTCAATGTTAAACTCTAGTTTGGCGAGTTGACTCAGTTGATAACATACTGCAGCCATGAAATAAATTCTTAGTTTTCTTGTCACAATTTGTAAAGTGGTATCCTAATTTCCTTGTGTGTGGCTAGTCAAATCAATAAGGTGAAGAAGTGTTTGGGCATCATCGCTTATTATTTATTTCTATAAAAATTAAAATTTACGATTAAGTACATACACCTAACTTAAAGACCAAGGTATACCACTCATGCACTGCCTCGCGGACTGACGGAGATTTGGGAAAGAGCTTGGCGGATTGTGCAAACCGATGCTGACTTTGTCAACAACATGTCGGTAATCCTCAGGTGTCCAACTCATAAAATGAGACCAAGATATACCAACGATGACTTTGTCAACAACATGTCGGATAGAGCTTGGTGGGTTTGCACACCAACGCTAGATTTACAAACAATGTTGGATACCCTTGGATTACTATTTATTATCGAAAATATTAGAACAAGAGAGAGTTATGAGAATTCAGCTTAACACAACTTAGTTTTAAAGATTCGAAAAGCCAATATAAGTATTTTAAGTCCTCCACTCATTAAACAAAGACTACAACTTAGAATAAACATCATGACCATCACCTAAGAATCTCCCTATGTACCGGTTACACTAATATCCCTCAAAATTCAACTTTTCATTATATTTCCTATTCGATCTTAGTTGAGAGAAAAAAATATTATCAATTGACTAACAATTGTTAACTTATTTTGTTGTATCAATCTAAAATGGGTTGTAAAAAAAATGACATGTTACTACGACCTAAAGTGCATGATGACCATATCTAAATGCACTAAAGCGAAAAAAATGAAAAGAATAATAAAAATGAATTCAATGCGGACTCCCCCCACACTAGAACTAAACAGTGTCCACACTGTAAACAAGTTTTCTAAATGTGAAAGATAACACCCAAAGATGGATTAAATGTAAAATGATTTGTATAACGAAATGCAGTCTAACTATATGTAAGAATGGATCATATGTACATTGATATATGTGTTTACGGAGCATGCGATGTAAAGAATGACGCCGACTTTTTCCTCCACACTTGGTTCTAGCCCAATATATCCCATTCCTACTATGTCTAGGCATGTTTTCTAATAAGCAAAGGTTCTTGAAAACCATCTCATCTTTATACCTAGATTTATAGTCCGGTAGATAAATGTCCAATGCCATCCTAACATGAAGTTTTTCAACCAAGCTAACATTCCAAAAATAATTCATGTGTTCAACAAACTTATCAGTGTGATTGTTCAAGAATATGTGATCGTATATAAATTCAGTTGCAATCGTGAAATTTGAACGCTGAGTATTATTTAAGACTATTTGATCGCATTTCTCAATTTTATTAATTGACAACGTATTTTCGACACTGACAATTTCAAGTTCGTTTGAAACACCAAAATTAAAATTTTCAAACTCATGACTAGAATCTACATCTTCCTCATATGACAATTCATCTTCATACAACACAAAAAATTCATGTTCATTAAAATCCTTCTTAAATTTTGAATTTTTGAAAATTTCAACATCTTTATTTTGTTCAATTTCTAAAATTTCCAATTTCTCGCAGCCTGAAAGAGAAAGGTCAAAATCTAAGCTTAGATCTTTTTCCTGAAAAGAGTTGAAGTCTAAATCATTTACTGAATTGTGAACAACTTCATTTAGATGGTTATTCTCATTTTCCAAAGTTGTTATTTGAAAATTTTCACTATCAATAAAGAATGGATTATTTTCTGATTCATCACACGTGTGAATTTGATTTTGTTGCTCGAGTTATTCTTTAAAAGACGTCATTAAACGAAGAAGTTCATCAAGTTGTCTATCTTTCCTTTCTACCCTCTCTCTAAGAATGTTAAGATGATATTCTTCAGAATCGTTGATTTAAGAGCTCTCGTTTTGTATTTCTTGATACTCAAAATTATATTCCACATCAGTTTCATGATCAGTATTATTTCCAATGAGGTGGTTGTTTGAATTTTTAGAAAAGTGACAATGATATTGGAAATCATTTTGATTATAAAAATTATGTTCGTAACCAAAACTATTGAAATTCAATGGAAAATTGCAATTTTGGTTATTTTCAAGATGTTGATATGGGCTATAACTTTGAAAATTTTGGTTTACAACTCCATATTGTTGTTGATCAAAGCTATATTGGGATTCAATGCTATTTTGATGCAGATGTGGCCCATAATCGAAATTATTGAAATTTGAATTGAAATCACAATTTCTATCATTTCTATTATTTTTAAAATGTTGCTCAGTTGGAAAATTTTGAAAATTGTTGGCATTGGGCTCACGAAATTTCAGAAAATTTTGCCTTATGAGTTGTAATTCATACTCTTCCATGGAACGTCTTCTCAGGTTATTATCCCACAATTCTCTCAAGGATTTTTTTTGAATCAGACGTTTGAATGAAATCAAGGGAAGACAGAAATTATTCTTAGTTCAAAATAGTATAAAAGACTGAGTTATGCTCTATTAATTAGCTGACTCAATTAGAAGGGGAAGAGGGTCTTATGGCCGTTCACGTATAGTATAAACATTAAGGGATACGACCAATGTTTTACTGGTAGTATGCAACCTCTTTTGCTAATAGTTGAATAAATTGAACTACTATATATTCGTGATCCAATTATACGAGATAATCAACTTCACAAAGCACCACTGTTCAATTATATTATTTTGCAATGTCTATTTTTATTGTTGAAAACAATGAAAATGAAGATTTTAGTTATGGAAATATTAGCCAACCACAACAGCCAGACAATAATAATTGCAAAATTTTAAAATATTGTACAAGCAAGCCGCTGCCCCTGTAGAAGAATTTTACAAGCAATGTCTATATATTTTTAACCAACTGCAGCACCTGTAGAGTTAGAAAATTTTACAATGATCTATGTCTGTTCGTCCAAAGCAATGGAGTAGCTTGAACAATTAAAATTCCATGATTTGCACTTGTTCGAGCTCTGAATCCTTGTTTTGTTTGCTTGAATTCTTTTCTTCACGCTTGATCGTGTTCCTTTGACCTATGAGTTGATTCTTATTTTTTTTATTGGAACAAACAACAAAACAAAACTAATAAGGTATTAGAAAACTAAATTAACAAAGAAAAATAAACAAAAACACTAAACTTAGAAAAGGAAAGAAAAAAACGCTTAACGCAAATCAAAAACTCAACAGTGCTAACGTCACTTGGCCAATAAAAAATTGGGCAACATAGTACTAACACAACGCACTATGCACCCTTCCCCAATTATCAATGGATTCTTTCCCCAGTTAAACACTGCCAAGTAAAAAATAGAACCAATGCAACTCAAGGCAATTTCAGAAAGAAATATCCACTCCACTTTTTTTCCTCAAAAAATCAAACATGCCCCTTTTTCAGTAACCCAAGCCTAACGTTTCCCCTATAAACAACCCTTTTCCCACAACGAAATTTTCCACACAAAATTTTGCTCGAGAACCCGAAAGCAGAGAAAAAATATTCAGCAAAACGAATTTCAAGCCTTTTTTCCTCAAAAATTGACCAATTCTAACTGGGGTTTGTAGGTGTGAATAGGGTTGTCGGAATCTGGAAGTTTTGGGTTTCGAGTCGGCTTTGGCGTGTGAGCAAATAGGGTTTGGCTAGAGCTTCGATTTGAATGAGGTTTGTTCTATCGGTTGAAGAGTTTGTGCTGTAGATCGGTTCCAATCGGGAAGGGGGTGTGGTATTTGGCTTGAGGTGATTTCGTGAATGCGAATTGGGTTGTTTTTTTTTTTGTATTCGAACTGTAGTATGAAACTTGTCTGGTTCGAATTGGGGATTTACAAATTGGGGTATTGAATGGTGATGTGAGAACTGGATGCGTGTATTTCGGTGATGGAAGTGGCAGGTTGAGATTGGGGTGTATTTCTGTTTGTTGAAATTGCGCGAGTAGAAGGGTATGAATGCGGTAGGTGGTGTTGAAGGCTTGTGTGGTTGTCTGGTACCGTGATGTAACAGTAAGGGTTGGGGTGAATGTGGATATTGATGATGGCGAGATGGATGATGAGGTTATAGAGTTTGTGCCTGCGTTGGAAGGAGAAGTCTGTGAATCGGTGATGACACTGTATTGGTGAGGTAACTTTGTGGTATTGTGTTTTGAACTGTTGGGTGATTTTGTGTTGTCCGTCTGAAGAAGATTTTGGTGAAAGGATGTTGATGAAGTTTGTTGGGATTATCGGTGGTGGAAGTGGTTTCGAACTACAGAATGCAAGAACGTGGATGAACTGAGTCAAGCAGGAAGTGATAAAGGCTGTTTGTGGGGGAAATTGATGTGTTAGAAATTGTGGTTTGTGGCCTTGTTCAATGCTGAATCGATGGTGAGGGATGACGGAGCAAAGAAGATGTAGAAAATGGAAGATTTGGTGAAAAAAAAATTAGAAAAAGGAAGTTGAATTTTTGTTTTTTTAATTTTTAAAAGAGAAAGGAAATAAATTTATGGAAAACAGAAAAGAAAATGAAAGGAAAGAAATCGGAAAATTGGCAAGAATTTTGTTTTTCTCTTAATTGAAAGATTACTGTATCAACGAACAATACCAAATCTAACCAATCAAGATTATTTTTTTATATATATATACAAGAAAACAAAAGAAAAAAATAAATAAAAAATAACCTGAATCAGAAATTAAATAAATAATAAAATTCAATCGTTACCTCCCCGGCAACAGCGCCAAAAACTTGATCGACGCTTTCCTAAGAACTAGAAGAGCGTGAATTATGTAAAAATACTGCAAGCGAACTGATCGTGTAATATGCAGGTTGAATCACAGAGAGAAATTTTAAATTTTTTTATTTATATATTTCTTGGGCCAGTTAGACAAATCTTGGAGGTTGATTTTAAAAACAAACAAAATTGAAACTGGAATAAGACTATTATTGAATTGAATCAGATCTGAATCTAATCAAATCTATATTCAATCCAATATGATCTAGGAAAGCAATAAAAAGAACAAAAATTAAAATTGCAGAAATTAAATAAGAACAGAAAATAAAATTAGGATTACCGCTGAATATAATCAGATGGTCAATCACTAATGAAAATAAGTGCAAAACACAAATAGTGCTCTACCGAATCTAATTATGTAGACAACACTAATTGCTAAGAGAAAAAAATGCACAAAAGAGAAAAGAAGGAAACTATATTAATGGCAGAAAAAGGTACAACAGAAAGTCTTTTTTTACAATCGGTATACATGTATATTTATAGCTGAGTTGCAAAACTCTAATCAAATCTATGAATATATGGGCCTTTTTTCATCAAAGATTATGCTAGATCCTCCTCTTATCCTTGTTTGACCTGTGTCCAGCTGATTGATTTCCTAAGATCTTTTCTACCAATCTCCTTCCAAAGTGACCAATGTGAACACAACTAGCCTCCAATGACAACTTCTTATGCAATTCTTCATGTATATGGCATTAATTCTTCACTTTAAGGATGTATAAGGCTTGAACAAATCATTTGTAAAAACAACAAAATAATACCCAATGTAATATTTATTTATATACAAAAGATAAGATATAAGAGCATAAAATAAACACATTTCTATGCTAATCACTTAACCTGATTTGTAAATAATAATAGGAAACTAAACTATTTGTTTAAAAATATGTTTTGGCAATTAAGTTCACTTAAGAAACTAAAGATGATTTTTGATACCTCTAAGTAAAGAAATCATATATAAGTGGTTTAAATACAAACAATTGTTTAAGTGGGGGAGAAGACAGATTTTCCCTACTTGAGCGATATGAACAAATTTAGTAAAACATTTCGTTAACAAATATAATAAAGGGAATTTTATTCGAGCGCCCATGATTGAACTGCTGATATTTATATCCTTGTGTGCCCTTGAATTTCCTGTCTTGGCTTAGGCTGGTGTCAGCATTCAAATTCGAACCATTGGTTCTTGAGTAAGTGTCATTCATACGCTTTTTCTCTTATGAATTTGACTAAGTATTTTGTTTCTAACCATCATACCTTTTTGATGCTCATTTGATATTAAACTTGCATATGTGTCTCTACTTGGTTTGAGACCATGGAATTCGACTTGGTCCATGTATACCCCTTGTGTCGTGTGTCGAAATAAACCATGATTGAATTTCAGACCTTGTGTTGTCCAAAGATATCATGCTAACGGAACCTTAACAAATGAATTTTATATAGCAGTTGAAGTATTAAAATATAAAATCCAAATTATGTAAGAAAATTGAGTTTTAAAAGATTAATTTTGAGGATTTGATTCCGGAAATTTGAAACCAATTTCTAATGTTTTGGAATGAATATTTTAAACAATACTAGTGTGGGACATGTATATTAATTAGAGTGCGCAGCGGAAGCGTGACGGTGTTTTAAGTAAAAATGTTTCAGGAAACTTTTCCAACTATAGGAAGAATGTGACCTTTTCAAACATGATTTGATAATTGAGCAAGTATGAAAGGAAAAAAGTCCTATATTATCGTATAAAGGATTTTGAATTGAGAAATGTTTGAACAAATGTTTTGAAAAGGAAAGAATTCAACTATATAAATTATTTCAAAAATATTGATTTGATGTTCCTGAAAATTTTATAGGGAATCTTTTGAAACTATGTCAAAATGGAATTTGATCCTATGATAGATTGATATAACTTATATAGATTATAAACGGTTTTCCTATGCTTTTAAAATTTGGAAAGCTTACTTGATTTGAAAGGTTGATAAGAAAATCGTATTGATCAAAATAGATTTCCAATAATTGAATGAGAATCTAATTTCCAATTATTTTGGATATGATGAATGGATTATAAAAGTGGTTTCGACGACTAGAATCCCGATATTTGAAAGGTTTAGAAAAAAACAAGTATTTGTAAATTATGATTGCGAAATGATTTACCACTTCGGGATATGATATGATTTGGTTGTTCGAGTAACCCGTGACTAAACTGAGGTGTGATTAGATTGAGTGTGATGGGTGGTACTCAGTAGCCCGTCATGTGGGAAACTTCTCGAACTAATAATATATAGACTGATTTGAATTCATTATGGAATGTTTGAAATTTTGAAAGCAAATTGGTTTTAAAATACCGAAGCGAAGTATGATTCTATATGAAAGCAATGTATAGTACTTCAATGGTTTGAAATATAAATGGGATTCTATGTTCGGAGAAATTATTCTAAGGATTTCAAATTTTTTAAAATTTATGATTTCAAAATATAATTTTTTTATAGAGTATCTTAATAATTACTTATCTAATTTATTCCTTTTACTTAACTTAACATCTCACTAACTATTATTTTTATGTTTGTACCGATAATTTATCCATTTCAAAAAAAAATTTCTTATATTATTTTACTGTATTATCTATATTCTACCCAAGTTTCTAATTTACTTATATTTAACCATTGGTTTGTAAATTTTAAGGCTATCTTATATTAAAATATTTTACTAAAATGATTCGTTATTTTGAACATAGCTTTCTTTTACGTCATATAGCAATTTCGTTATTTAGTTTTAAGTTTTGCTTAGATAATATTTTTGATATAAGAAGTTTTACCAATTAAGTTGTATGATAAATTTTGTGCTTAATCTATTAAGATCCTTTTTATAAAATTTCAAGCTTATTAGAAATTGTAAGTATTTTGATTTAATAACTTTTACTCACATTTGGTTTTAATAAATTTTATAAGTAAGATTTGTCTTACTTAAGTATAAATTTTACAACTCTTCTTTTCGAGGACGAAAAGATTTAAGTGGAGAGATTGTAACGATCCAGAATTTTCGAAATTTGAAATATAAATTAATTCAGAGTTTATCGTTAAAATAAATATTTATAGTTAGGTTTGGTATAGAATTCGAAATTTATTTATCTTGAATACAGTAGAATATATTTATATTTGGATTTCCATTAAAAAAAAATTGGACTTTAAATTTGGTTTGAACGTATTTGAATAAACTTATAAAGGAAAATTCCTTTTGTAGATTTAATTTCAATATGAATGTTTGTTAAAAGAAGCATTATTAACATTTGTAATTTAAATTTATTTGAATATTTAAATTTTAGATTAAATTAAGGTCTAATGTTGTAGTAAATATCTATACTTGAATTTAGAATTTATCTATTTGAAAGGAATTTATTCCTTTTTGTAAATTTATAAACGGTTTGACATTTTTCAACTAATTTATACATGTAGCCTTGAATTCTTTTCATTTAATTTTAATATAAATGTTTGTCGAAATTTAAAATTTGAATTTAAGTTAATCTGTCAACGGTTTGTAATTGGCTTTTATATATTATGTTCTTCGTTGTATTCTAGCTCTTTTGTATTTATAATATTCTACTTTTTGATTTGATTACTTGTGTTTAACAGTTACGGTACTTCAACTTTCTTTAGCTTATATTCTTATTGTATTTATATTAAACATATTTCGATTTCAAACTAGGAGTATTTATTTTTATTAAAATTTATTTTACTGCTTTACCTTTACCATGTTTCCTAAATTATTTATTTTTAATCATCTTATTTGAACTTGCTAAGATACTAAATTTTTGTGATTAACTTTTATACGGTATATTCCTTGTTTTCTTAATCTCTTTTGCATGAAATTCTATTTTTGACTAAATTATTTATATTTAACAATTAATAGTATTTTAACTTTTGTCGTACTTAACCTATCTATTTTTTTCAACTAGTAGGCGGTTGTATTTTGAAATATATGGTGGCTGCAGCAACTTTTCGTTGTTGAATGATGCCACTTTGGTCATGGTAAACCTCGAACCACTGACCTCTTATCAAACGATAGCGTATCTTTCCACTGTGCCAACATAGTGTGGCACAGTGGAAAGGTATGCTATTGTTTGATAAGAGGTCAGTGGTTCGAGGTTTACCATGACCAAAGTGGCATCATTCAACAACAAAAGTTGCTGAGTGAAACACCCCACCTCCATTAAGGTCACTCACAAAGGGAATGCCTTAACTTTGGTGGAGGGTTATAGGTACAAGACACAGAAAAATTTACAAGATAGATAAATATAAGCAGCGGAAATCAAACATTTATTGCAAACGTGGTTCAATTACAAAAGCATTACAGGAGATTGTCTCAAAATAACTTCCAAAACATTACACCATAATTTTTGTCTTGATTATTAAATAAAGAAGCATAAAACATAGATAAAGCTGCATAAATCGCCAAGGGTCGCATCCAAATGCCATAGCCAATGTAAGGGAGTCCGAACCATACATCTACTTTCTTGAAGCTTGCAAAGAGTCTGATTAAGCTGGAGTATTTCCTCCCTGCGGACCGGGGGGGGGGGGGGGGGGGGGACGGAAGAAAAGAAGATGAAAGAAAATGGGTTAGACAATAAGTCTGGTAAGTTCAGTGGTTACTAGTATTTAAACAAGGAACGGGGTCATGACAGTAATAACGGAATATAGGACAATACCCTAATATAAGACAAGATGAACATGTGATCGCACCCATTACTAAATCTCTACACCTACTTAACCATTGGCTCAACCAGCCAACGTGTTTATATCGAACGATTCCCTTAATAATCGGCTCCTATTTGCATGCATTCATGTCCTGTGTCATTCGGCCCCACTTGACTGTAGCTACCTGTGCTGGTCCCACCATGGGGTGTATAGTCCCTCTGGTGGCAACCCGACATGATTCAAGATGCACAGCGTATACTACTGATGCCCAATGCCTGATTTTTCCACTCCGGAGTACGTGCACGCCCATACTCCGTCGGAACCTACACTGGCCCACCAACCGCCGACGTTTTGACCGCTTATAATTCATCCCAGTAATCGTGCCCCACCCTGCCTAGTTTCAGGGTACCATGATACATTTATGTGGGTTACTGTTGAAGTGGGTCCCCGTTACTAGGGTTTTCTAATCAACATGTTTATTTGGTTAGGTGTCCAAGTTTACCTAACCCCGCTCATTCGTTTAGTTAACATGTTGAATCGGTTAAGTGTTTTCCTAATTTACTTAACCCTACCAATCCTGACTTAGCTTTAATTTATTAAAGCACCAACCACTCACATTAGAAAGGTCTTGTTGTGGTCACTGGATGTGCCGGTCGGTTCCGGGCAGATTTACACCACAACTCAGTCTAACCTCGGGTTCTTTTTGGGCTTGATGCACTAACCACCCACATTAGACAGGTCTTGTTGTGGTCAATGGATATGCCGGTCGGTTCCATTCATATTTACACCACAACTCAGTCTAACCTCGGGTTAGGCATATTCGTCTTTTCTAAATTCATATTTTTCTATATATGTCAAATTCTTTATGTAAATTAATTTTAATTTACTCTTGCCATAATTATCTTTTAAATTTATTGCTCATAATAAATGGTATATCAAATATACCATTTTAAGAACAATCCTATGCCATGAATTTTCATGTTTCCCATCGTTATCCCCGTAGAACGTACGTATGAATCGCATAATATGTTGGGCTAGCAAATTAGCCCAAACCCATGACAAAAAGGGGTAATAAACAAGGGACATGAAATAAACATAAAATAACATACATTTATCACATATGTAACTTCACATAGATGTGTCATTATCTTAACTAAACAGGTAAAGGTGAACTTGTGACTAAGTTGGATCTAATTGTCATGTAAACTTGATATTGGTCTAACATGGAGGTTTAACATATGAACCACGATTTAGCATACTAGCTTATGTATGTCAAAACATAAGAAAGCTACTCTAATCATTTCTGAATTGCAACTTAGCATGATAACTTATGTGTGTTAAACATAAGAGGGCTGTTATAAACATATTCGAATGACAATTTAGCATGATACTTATGCATTAAAAACATAAGAGGATTACAATTCCAAGTTTTACAACATAATTAGACTCAATCTAACATGAATATACATGAGTGTTGATCTAACATATAAGCATGTGTTTTAGATCATAAACTTGCAAATAACCACCAATTTATAACATGACAAGTTTTACCGTTTAATTGGCAAAATAAATCCAATACCCAATTATAATAGATTCCAATAACATAAAATGTTGTTCATCACCACAAGCATATAGACATAAAATATATACAACATGTTCATCGCCAAAAACACATAGACATGATTAATTACAACAATACTTCAAGATAGACGAGAATCATATCTTATACATAGGCATCATACTATATCCAAATTACAACATGTCATGATTTAATCGAAAAGAATGTTTAAATCTGTGTAACAACTAACTTACAAAATAAAAGGAATTATTGAATTCTGAATTCCGAAATTGGAGATGCGCGCCTTTGGTGAAGATCGTTGAATTAGATTAGTTTTAATTTGATGTAAGCTTTTAGCTCGCTTTTGAATTGAAAATGGTGACGACTATTCCAAGTCCTCTACTGATGGCATTTCAGTTCTAGGATTATTTTTCTGTGTCTTGTACCTATAACCCTCCACCAAAGTTAAGGCATTCCCTTTGTGAGTGACCTTAATGGAGGTGAGGTGTTTCACTTGGTATCAGAGCAAAGGTTTACCAGATCAAATAAAATTTTTGAAAACTATTTTCAAAAAGAGAAATATAAAGAAGCGTTTTACAAGAAAATTTGTTGTTTTCAATTGTAAAAAGGCATAATCCCCAAAGCCATATTACATATCATTCTATCCTTTGTTTGAATCTTTTCTTTTTCGTTTCAGCATGTCTGGGAATCTTAACCTTCCAGAGGGTGTACCAATACCTGGCTGGTTCAGGAGGTACTTAGAGGCTAGGGCCAACGATGCAGGCCCAGCAGATATTCCTCCTCCTCCAGCTGCAGCGGTTCCTCCTCCTCCTCCCCTTCGAGCAAATGCTTTCTCAAAGATTTGTAGAGACTTTAGGGCCATGGGTGGAAAGGATTTTAAGGGGGCTGAGTCATTCGTAGAAGCAAGGAATTGGCTCAAAGAAACTGAAGACCTATTCGATATCTTCAAGGTGGATGATAGACAAAAGATACAGTTGGCAGTGTGGTTGCTCAAAGATGAAGCTTCCTATTGGTGGGAAGTCACTAACGCTGAAAGACCTGTTGAAACTTGGATGGATTTCAGAATAAGGTTTGAGATGAAATTCCTCTCACAGGCTGAACGAAGTTTACAGTTGGAGAAGTTCTTATCTCTTAAGCAAGGAAGTATGACGGTCAAGGAGTAGTCAACCAATTCAATCAGTTGGCCCGATTTGCACTGGATTTAGTGAATACTCCTCATGAGAAGGCTCTCTGTTTTGTCATGGGATTGAATGAGCCACTTCACAGCCTGGCTATAACCCATGTACCTATGGGAGCTACTTACGAGAGGTTAGTGGACATGGCACTCTTGCATGAGGAAGTCAAGGGAAAGAAAGAGGCAAAAGCGGAAGTGCCTCAAGACAAGAAGGGGGAAGGGTCACAGAACTAGAAGGTTGATTCAAAGAAAGGCGGGGAGAAAACAAAGCCCGTGAAAAGAGAAAGTGTAATTTCTGTGGTATTCCTAGACATTTGGTCAAAGACTGCAAGAAGAAGAAAAGGAAGATGGGTGGCTGTTTCCACTATGGCGAGACAGGACACATGGCTATGGCCTGCCCAAAGAAGCAAGGGCAGGGAGCTGGACCTTCTGCTGGAGGACAAGTTCACGCTCTCACGACACCTCCGCAAGAACGAGGTAGAAATATTTCTGTCGAAAGTTTAGTCTATCTTTTTGATTATCCTCTTCGTACATTGTTTGATTCTGGCGCATCACACTCATTTGTATCTGCTGATTTAGTTGAATCTCTGCACCTAGACACTAGTTTAGTAGAGGATCCCTTGGTTGTTTCAAATCCAATCGGGGGCTCATCTTATTTGTCAATGGTTTGTTTGGACTTGAAAATATCTATTATAAGCGTTGAGTTTAGATGCAATACCTATGTTTTGGGCTTCAAGGGCTATGGATTGATTCTAGGCATGGATTGGCTATCCAGTAATGGTGCCATTCTCGACTGTGAAAAAAGAGTGGTTAGACTCCTGACTCGCCTTGGTAACACTCTTGAAATTTCTTGCAATCCCCTGAACTCTGTTATGCTAAGTTATCTAGAATCTCTTTATGCGTCTGTTGAGGACTTGCAGTCTGTAAAGGTAGTCGATGAATATCCTGATGTGTTTGAAGAGGTAAAGGGCTTACCCCCGAAGCAGGAGATAGACTTCCGCATATACCTCGTTGACAATGCAAAACCCGTTGCCTTTCCCGTTAGGCACATGGCCCCAAGGGAGTGGAAAGAGCTCAGCCAACAAATTAAAGAGCTCCTAGAAAAGGGGTTTATAAGGCGGAGTATTTCTGAATGGGGTGCTCCAGTAGTGTTCGCAACTAAAGCGGACGGTTCACTTCGCCTGTGCGTTGATTATAGGGAGCTAAACAAGCTAACAAAGAAGAATAGGCACCCACTACCCAGAATAGATGATTTGTTTGATCAGTTTGTAGGCGCATTGGTTTTCTCCCAATTAGATCTAGCTACCAGTTTTCATCGACTAAGAGTGGCTGAAGACAGTATTTATAAGACAACATTCAGAACTACAGATGGTTTCTTCGAGTGGCTTATCATGCCTTTCGGCTTGACAAATGCACCTGCTTACTTCGTTGATTTAATGAGCAGGGTGTTCAGAGAGTTCCTCAATAAGTTTATGGTGGTCTTCGTAGACGATATTTTGATCTTCTCAAGGAATGAGGAAGAGCATGCTCAACTTCTAAGGGAAGTCATGGATACTCTCCGTGCTAATCAGTTGAAAGCTAAATTCTCCAAATGTCATTTTTGGAGAGAAGAAGTTAGGTTCCTTGGACATGTGGTGTCCAAAGAGGGGTTAGCTGTGGACCCCGCGATCGCTGTGCAATATTGGAAGGTTTCTCTAAATGCAACCGAAGTCCGAAGCTTTCTCGGGCTAGCAGTCTTTTATCGGAAGTTCATCAAAGATTTTGCAATAACCTCGGCTCCACTCACAAGGTTGACAAAGAAGAACTTAGCTTTCAATTGGGATTTGGATTGCGATATTGCTTTCCAACGATTAAAAAGGGCTCTGACAACAGCCCCAGTTCTGACATTGCCTGATGGAAGCAAGATGTTCACGGTATACACAGATGCATGTGGCATGGGACTAGGCGTTGTTCTGATGCAAGAAGGGAAGGTAGTGGCTTATGGTGGAAGGCAGCTGAAAGTACATGAGAAAAACTAACCAATCCATGACCTAGAGTTGGCAGCCATCGTTTTTGCACTTAAGTCTTGGCGCCATTATCTCCTAGGTGAGAAATTTGAATTGTATACTGACCATAAATCGTTGACATACCTATTCTCGCAGAAAGATCTCAACTTGAGGCAGCAAAGATGGATGGAGTTTCTTGCCTCGTACGACTTTGAGATTTCCTACACTCCTGGCAAGGGAATGCAGTAGCTGACGCCTTAAGTAGAAAGAAGCTGGCCTTAAGCCCTCTCTTTGTGGAAAGGCAAAGCTTGGAGTTCATAGCAAGCTTTAACTTTAGGCCCTCCACTGACTTTGTACCTGGCTTACTAGCAACATTAGAAGTGCGAACAACTCTATTAGACTCAATCGGAGCTGCACAAAGAGAAGACCCTAAGCTAGCTGATGTGATGGACAAGTTAATTAGGGGTGAGACTTCTAGTCACCTCAATAGATACTCCATGGATGCCAAGGGCTGGTTGAGATGAGATGGAAGGCTATGTGTCCCACAAGCAAGGTGCTTGGTAAAGGCGGTTCTAGAAGAGGCACACCATTCCAAGCTGACCATACACCCAGGTGGAGACAAAATGTATAAAGACATCAAAAGAGTTTTCTTTTGGAATGGCATGAAGAAAGACGTAGCTGAATTTGTTTCTAAGTGTTTAATATGCCAACAAGTCAAGGCGGAGCAGAAGAAGCCTGGTGGTCTGCTTCATCCTCTAGAGGTCCCACAGTGGAAATGGGATAGCATTTCAATGGACTTTGTTGATGGGTTGCCTAGGTCAAGAAGGGGAAATACCAGCATTTGGGTAATAGTGGACAGGCTCACGAAAAGCGCCCAATTTATACCCGTCAAGAGTAGAAGGACTGCCTCCTCTCTAGCATCCATATATCTTAAAGAGATAGTTCGACTCCATGGGATACCCTCCAGCATAGTAAGTGATCGAGACCCTATCTTCACGAGCAAATTTTGGAAGAGTTTACAGGAAGCTGTAGGCACACAGTTATTCTTAAGCATGGCCTATCACCCGCAAACTGATGGCCAGACGGAAAGAGTCAACAGAGTATTAGAAGACCTCTTGAGACTATGCATTCTCGACTTTGTAGGGACATGGTAAGATCATTTACCTTTGGTGGATTTCGCTTACAACATTAGCTACCAAGCCACCATAGGCATGGCACCTTTCGAAGCTTTATATGGAAGACCGTGCAGGTCACCAACTTGCTGGTAGGAGTCCACAGACAAGCTCATACTTGGACCAGACATGATTAGGGAGACTTCAGAGAAAGTGGACTTGATACGAAGAAGAATGAAGACTGCCCAAGATAGACAAAAGTCATATGTAGACAAAAGAAGAACTGACCTTGAAAGTTGGAGACAAGGTGTTCCTTAAAGTATCTCCTTTGAGGAACATCGTTCGATTTGGGTCCGCAGGAAAGTTAGCACCAAGATTTGTAGGGTCGTTCCCTATCATCGAGAAGATTGGAAAGATGGCTTATAGGGTACAGCTGCCCGAAAGATTGGCCGGGATTCATAATGTCTTTCATGTCTCTCACCTGCGGAAGTGCTTACACGAGTCTGTGGAAGTGGTAGAACCAAGTATGCTAGAAGAAGTTGAATTTGAACGAGAAGCAACTATGAGGAGAGTTCCAACCCGTATCTTGGGAACAGAAGTCAAAAAGCTACGCAACCGTGAAGTTAAGCTCGTCAAAGATCAATGGAGCGACACCGAGGAAGACGTGACTTGGGAAACTGAGGACAGAATACACACAACCTACCCTTTTCTTTTTAAGGGTACACCTTTAATCTCTTTTTCCACAAGTTTATGCTAGTATCTATCTTTTTAGGTATATCTCCTCGATCCTATCCAATATCCTTAGGTAGGAACCCATTTGGATGTAAACATGTAATTGAAACATGTTATGGTTGATGGTTACAAGTGGTTGCAAGTGGTTGCTAGTGGTTGCTCGTGGATGCATATACACACACATTAGGTATTAGATCAGCTCAGTCACTTCCATATTGCATATGCATATATGTATTGGTTTATGGATTAAAACTTGATGTGTTACCATATGGACGTTGCATTTGTATGAATGGTTGTGCACTCATATAAGAAATTTTGAGTAGGAAAAATTGCATTCATAATGGACTCATGGCACTGACATAATTTGCATTAAGGAGGTCAACTGAATTAGTAGACCGCCTAATTTTGCATTAGATAAGCACATATACACACACAATGCATATGATCATGAAGCATTAGAAACCTTTTAAGGACAATGGACGCCTGTGTTTGATGGTTGAGTAGATAGGTGATTGGATGGTAGGATATACGTTCTTCTCTACTTGAAGATTTTGGGGACGAAATCCGAAAAGGAGGGGAGAATGTAACACCCCGTATTTTCTATTAACGTTATAATAACAAATCCTAGAATACTTAATTTAAAAATTTGAGAATTATAAGCGGTCAAAACGTCAACGGTTGGTGGGCCAATGTTGGTTCCGACGGAGTATGGGCGTGCACGTACTCCAGAGTGGAAAAATCAGGCACTGGGCATCAGTAGTATACACTGTGCATCTTGAATCATGTCGGGTTGCCACCAGAGGAACTGATACACCCCATGGTGGTACCAGCACAGGTAGCTACAGTCAAGCGGGGCCGAACGACACAGGACATGAATGCATGCGAATAGGAGCCGATCATTAAGGGAATCGTTCGGTATAAACACGTGGGCTGGTTGAACCAATGGTTAAGTAGGTGCAGAGATTTAGTAATGGGTGCGATCACATGTTCATCTTGTCTTATATTCGGGTATTGTCCTATATTTTGTTATTACTGTCATGAACCCGTTCCTTGTTTAACTAATAGTAACCACTGAACTTACTAGACTTATTGTCTGGCCCGTTTTCTTTCGTCTTCTTTTCTTCCGTCCCCCCCTCAGGTCCACAGGGAAGAAATACTCCAGCTTAATCAGACTCTTTTCAAGCTTCAAGAAAGTAGATGTATGATTTGGACTCCCTTGCATTGGCAATGGCATTTGGATGCGACTCTTGGGGATTTATGCAGTTTTATCTATGTTTTATGCTTCTTTATTTAATAATCAAGACATAAATTATGGTGTAATGTTTTGGAAGTTATTTTGAGACAATCTACTGTAATGCTTTTATAATTGAACCACGTTTGCAATAAACTATTGTCCTAGATCACCTTGTTCAAATTAAACAGTAAATGTAAATTCATTTCGAATATCAATACTCGAAATACGGTTATGGTAAGAAAAGTAAACATAAATAAATTGTGAAACAAAATTCCCGTATTTTGCGTTAATACTTAAATTTTATTTACAGTTAGTAGCGGTTGAATTTATAACGTGTTTAATACAAATAAACAACGTTGTTTGTTTCAGCTGGGTACCGTTCACAAGAAATGTTCGTTCAATCCATTTCTCTCTCGCTCAACCAATATTTGAATCTAACAATATCTGATGAAATTCCCCTTAAGATTTGGGGGGTGGAAACCATTGACTACCTGTCTTAACCTGTGTGCAGCTTCAACACTTGTTCTACCCTCTCTGAGATTGAATCACACATTGCGTATTGTTCCTGCCACTGGTCTCCTTCATTGTAGTTGTAAAATACATACCCCGTTGCTTCTATTTTATCAAATAAATTCCTCCATTCCATTTATTTCATTACCAGTTGAATTTTTTTCCCAAATCAAAATTCGTTGTAACACCCCGTGTATTCTATAACAGTGAAATTCACAAAATTATAATTAATTTCAAATCAAAGAATTAAGGGAAACGCGATACGCCATTGCGTTTGTCTCGGAATTGTGCTTGGGATAGAGTCCGAGTTTGCGTAAAACGGACTCCGTATGAAGAAGATATGGCCTTCGGAAGATTCAGAATTCAGTTTAAAATTCAAACAAACAAAAACGGCTCAGAAAACAAATTCAAATTTCAAAAATCGGGCCGGATTGGCCAGGGCCGGAATTTTCCCGCCCAAGGCACCTAGGTCGACTAGGTAGTCGACCTGGGCTACCCAGGTCGACTACATAGTCGACCTGGGGGTCGACTGGGTAGTCGACCTGGGGGTCGACTGGGTAGTCGACCTGGCCCCTGAGCCAGGTCGAACCCAGCACCTCCTGGCTGGCCTGGTCTGTGCTTTGTCGAATTTCTGAGTCTTGCCTTGTCACTGGGGCTAGGTGTCAGCTCCTGATTGGTCTCTCCTTCAAACGAACGGCTAATATTCATCCAAGCTCCATCGACGGTCCTAATCAACTCACAAACTCTATAAAAAGGACCTAAGACTCCACCTAATTTACA
The DNA here is from genome assembly GCA_030737875.1 of Allium sativum. NCBI lineage: Eukaryota > Viridiplantae > Streptophyta > Magnoliopsida > Asparagales > Amaryllidaceae > Allium > Allium sativum. Next base: position 226,180,318 of record CM060922.1, read on the forward strand.
CAAACAAAAATGAATATGAGACCGTCATGCTGCTGAGGAAAGATTAGGAATAGCCATCAAAATTAAAAGACAATTAGAAGACAATTCGAAAGCTTTAAGCAACGTCAATTAAATCAAAACAATGCCTACAACAAAGGATAGCATCTCCAAATTCAGAATTCAGATTCCTGAATTGAAGATTCGTCATGCGTTGTAAGTAGAGTGCTATTCCGATGTGAATAAATAATTGTGTTAGATTTGTGTAAAATGAGAAATAGAATTGTATTTGATTTGTGGTGATAATAATCCATATTTATATGTTGCTTTGATTCTAAACGATTTGGGATGTTGTGGTATCACGATTGGATATTTGCAAGTATGTGATTCATGTTGGAAGTTAACAACTACATGTTTGTGGTAGTTTAATTGAGATTCATGCAAGTATATGATTCACTATTATGCCAACATAATATATATTATAATCACTTTTAGTGTAGTTGGATCCATTTGGGTATTATGACTTATGTGAATTTATGTTGGAATTAGCATCATGATTCAAGTGTAAAACCATACTTTTGTATTAGAGACAAAAGTAAGCATCTTTATGAATTTGTGTTGACTCTATGAACATGACTAAACTATGCTTGGTGTTATGCCTAATTGAAAAACATGTTTTAGGCCTATGTTGTTATCAAAATCATATGATAATATATGTGACACATAGCTAAGTTAGATTTACATTGCAATGGCAAGTTTGCATGGATAGATTAAAAACCATGATTTCATGTTTAGGTATGTTTATGCCTTGATTATATGAATAGATCAAAACCCATGATTTCATGTTTAGGTATGTTTACGCCATAATTATATGAATAGATCAAAAACCATGATTTCATGTTTAGGTATGTTTATGCCATGATTATATGAATAGATCAAAACCCATGATTTCATGTTTAGGTATGTTTATGCCATGATTATATGCTATTACAATGCAAGTTCACAAGTGCCAAACTTATGTTAATTAGTTCGCTATGTTGCAAGTTCATGCGTTCACACTCCCATTTTTATGTTACTTAGAATATATAAACAACATGCTATAAGCCTCCCCTTTTTCATGTGGCTAAGTTGGGTTTAAATGTTAAACCCAACATATGTTATATTGTAGCGAACGTATAAAATGGGGGTAATGACAATTGGGTTAAAATATAGAACATATGTGTTGGCATGTTTGACGCATGCCAACAACCTTGAAAAACAATTAAGTGGTATAAATTAAATTTACCCAATAAATATGAATTAGAATAATGGGCCGCAAATATTTACATATAAAAAGAAAAGAGACAAAATGTGTAAATTCAGAAAATACGATGTGTTTAACCCGAGGTTGGATTAAGTTGTGATGTAAACCTGCCCGGAACCGCCCGGCTGTCCAGTAGTCACAACAATACCTATCCAATGTGGGTGGTTAAACACGGAGCCCAATAAGGACCCGAGGTTAGACCGAGTTGTGGCGTAAGACTGCAGGACCCAACCGGTAACAGGCAGCCACAACAATACCCGTCTAATGTGAGAGGTCGAGGCTTTAATAAGACAATTAAGGCTGAGTCAGGATTGATAGGATTAAGTAAATTGAATTAATACTTAATCAAAATGGAACATGCTAAACTATACAGACTGATTAGGGGTTAGGTTTACAAAACACTTAACCAACTTAGCATATTGGCTAGAAATAGAAAATCTTGTAGCGGGGGACCCTTTTCAGCAGTAACCCTACAAGGTGTACCAGGATACCCTGAACTAGGCAGGGTGGGGCACGATTACTAGGCTAACTGTAAGAGGTCAAATCGACGGCGTTGGTGCAGCAGTGTAGGTTCTAACGGGGTGCGGGCGTGCACACACTCCAGCGCAGAAAAATAAGGCACTGGGCACCAGTAGTTTACCTGTGCATTCTAGAATTGTGTCGGGCCGCCACCATGGGACTTGATACACCCCATGGTGGGACCAGCATAGGTAACATTGGGGGCCGTAAGACACTTGTAACTATGCGAGTAGGAGCCGATCATTGGAAACAAATCACTTCACCCTGATTATGGGGTGCCTATTGGGAACTAGTTTATATGGATGCAGAGATTAATATGGGGTACGATAGTATATTCGACTCTAGACAACTTAACTTAGTTTATGGTGCTTTCCCATTTATAGTTTATACTTATCATACCCGGTTCTTTATTCATAGACTGAATAGTCCTAGACTTACTCAGGCTTTATGTCCGACTCTACTTTTCTTTCGTCTTCTTTTCTTTCGTTTCCCCCCTAGGTCCATAGGGAGGGAATACCGCAACTTGACCAGTTTTCACATCCAGCTTGAAGAGAAAGAATGTATTGCTTGGATCTTTTTCGTTTTGGACTATGGCTTTGGACAACAATTATGGGACTTATGCAGTTTACTTATGTTTTTATGCTTCTTTAAATAATGTAATCAAGACAGTTATGAAGATGTTATGTCAGTGGAAGTATTGTAAGACAAATTCTGACATGGTTTGTGTAACACGTATTTTGTTGAAATAAAAAAATTGCTGTTGTTTTCCATTGTTCAAAAATATGTGTATTTATATCTGTCTTGTGTATCTGTGACTTATACTTATAAACCTCCACAAAAATTAGGGCATTCTTTTTTAGAGTGACCCTAATGGAGGTGGGGTGTTTCACTTGGTATCAGAGCATAGGTTTACCAGATAAGATAAAAAGTTTTGAAAATTTATTTTCAAAAGAAAATTTAAAGAAGCATTTTTAAAGATAAAATATTATTTTATTTTTTTTTAAAAAAGGCATAGTCCCCCAAAGTCATAGGTACGATCTTTTATCCTTCGTTTTGAATCTATCCTTTTTGTTTCAGCATGTCCGAAGAACTTAACTTGCCAGTGGGTATACCAATACCTGGTTGGTTTAGACGATTCTTAGAAGCAAGGGCCACTCAGCCAGGTCCTACCGTTCCTCCTCCCCCAGCTGCAGGAAATCATCCAGCTGCAGCAGCACCTCTTCCTCCACCCCCTCCGCGGGGAAATATATGTAAAGATTTTAAAGCTATGGGAGGAAAGGACTTTCATGGAACCGAGTCCTTCGTGGTAGCCAGGAATTGGCTGAAAGAAACCGAGGACTTATTCGTCATCTTTGAGGTAGAAGATAGGCAGAAGGTACAACTGGCATTATGGCTACTTAAAGGCGAGGCTTCCTAATGGTGGGAAGTCACTATTGCAGAAAGACCAGTGGAAACATGGGAGGACTTTAGGGCAAGGTTTGAGGCTAAATTTATCTCAGAAGCTGAGAGGAGTCTTCAGTTGGAAAAATTCTTATTTCTTAAGCAAGGGAATATGACAGTCAAAGAGTATGTTAACCAGTTCGATCAGCTGGCTAGGTTCGGACTAGACCTAGTCAACACCCCGCATAAGAAGGCTCTCCGCTTTGTCAAGGGGTTTAATGAGCAATTACACAGTTTGGCCATAACCCATATACCCATGGGAGCTACGTATGAAAGATTGGTGCAGATGGCATTGCTGAACGATGAGGATAAGGGCAAGAAGGAGAAAAAGGCAGAAAGCTCTCAAGGGAAGAAAGAGGGTTTGCAGCCTAAGAAGACAGACTTTAAGAAGGGCGGGAAAGACAACAAAGAGAATAGGAAGTGTAATTTCTGTGGCAAAGTGGGGCACTTAGTGAAAGATTGCCAGAAAAAGAAGGCCAAGTTGAATGGTGGGTGCTTTTCTTGCGGTGAGACAGGCCATCTGGCTAAGGATTGCCTAAAGAAGCGAGGGCAGGGGCAGAGGGCTGGATCCACCTCAGGGGCACAAGTTCATGCGCTAGAAGTGCCACCTCTGCAGCAGCGAGGTATAAATACTTCTGTAGAAAGTGTAGTTTATCTTTATGATCACCCCGTTCGCACTTTATTTGATTCTGGCGCATCACACTCCTTTATCTCATCTGCTTTAGTAGAATCTCTGCACCTAGAAACTAGAATGGTAGAGGACCACTTAATTGTTTCAAATCCAATTGGGGGCCCAACTTATTTATCTATGATCTGTGTGGGATTGAAAATTTCTATTCTAAGCGTAGAATTTAAATGTAGTGCCTTTGTTTTGGGCTTTTCAGGATATGGTTTGATTTTGGGCATGGATTGGCTATCCAGTAATGGTGCCATCCTTGATTGTGAGAAAAGGGTGGTTAGGCTTCTGACCCAACTCGGTAACACTCTGGAAATTACTTGTAATCCCTCGTATGCGGTTATGCTTAGTTATCTCGAATCGCTAGATGCTTCGGTTGAGAGTTTGCAATCGGTTAGGGTGGTCCGTGAATATCCGGATGTCTTCGAAGAGGTGAAGGGCTTGCCTCCAAAGCAGGAGTTAGACTTCCGCATATATCTTGTAGATAATGCAAAGCCAGTTGCGTTGCCCGTCAGACACATGGCTCCACGGGAAAGGAAAGAGCTCAGTAAACAGATTAAAGAGCTTCTAGAGAAGGGGTTCGTTAGAAGGAGCATTTCAGAATGGGGCGCTCCAGTGGTGTTCGCTACAAAGGCGGATCGTTCACTCCGTCTGTGTGTTGACTATAGGGAGCTCAACAAGCTAACGAAAAAGAATAGGCACCCTCTACTCAGAATTGACGATATGTTTGATCAGCTTGTAGGAGCGTGTGTTTTTCCCAGCTCGATTTAGCGACCGGATTTCATCAGCTAAGGGTGGCTGAAGATAGTATCGATAAGACAACATTCAGAACCCCAGACGGCTCCTTTGAATGGCTTGTCATGCCTTTCGGCTTGAAAAACGCACCCTCTTACTTTGTGGACCTAATGAGTAGGGTGTTCAGAGATTTCCTCAATAAGTTCGTAGTGGTCTTCGTAGACGATATCTTGATCTTCTCGAAGAATGAAGAAGAGCATGCTCAACACCTATGGGCAATCATGGAAACTCTGCGAGTCCATAAGCTAAAAGCCAAATTCTCCAAATGCCACTTATGGAGAGAAGAAGTGAGGTTCCTTGGGCACATAGTATCCAAAGAGGGTTAGCTGTAGACCCGGCTAAGGTAGTAGCGGTGCAGGACTGGAAGACGCCAAAGAATGCAACAGAAGTCCGAAGCTTTCTCGGGGTAGCAGGCTTCTATCGGAAATTCATCAGAGACTTTGCAAAGATATCAGCTCCGCTCACAAAGCTGACCAAGAAGAATCTAGTGTTCAATTGGGACTTGGATTACGAGTTTGCTTTTGACTAAAAAGGGCTCTTACAACAGCCCCAGTTTTGACGTTGCCAGATGGAAGCAAGATATTCACAGTTTATACAGATGCATGTAGGATAGGGCTAGGCGCTGTCTTGATGCAAGAAGGGAGGGTAGTAGCTTATGGTGGAAGGCAGTTGAAAGTGCATGAAAAGAACTACCCGACCCATGATCTTGAGTTAGCTGCCATCGTCTTTGCACTCAAGTCTTGGCGACACTATCTCCTAGGTGAGAAGTTCGAACTTTACACTGACCGTAAATCGTTGAAATATATTTTCTCCCAGAAAGATCTTAACTTGAGGAAATAGAGATTGATGGAGTTTCTTGCCTCGTACGATTTCGAGATCTCCTACACTCCGGGCAAAGGTAACGTAGTGGCAGACGCGTTGAGCCAAAAGAAACTAACCCTAAGCCCGCTGTTTGTTGAAAGACAAAGCCTAGAGTTTATAGCCAGCTTTGACTTTAGGCCCTCCTTCGATTTTGTACCGGGCTTGCTAGCATCTCTCGAAGTACGCCCGACTTTAGTGGACTCAATAGGGACAACACAACGCGAAGACCCTCAGCTTGTGGAGATGATTGATAGGCTCATTAGGGGTGAGACTTCAAGTCACCTCAGCAGATACTCCATCGACGACAAGGGTTGGCTAAGGCGAGACGGAAGACTATGCATCCCACAGACAAGGGATTTAGTAAATAAGGTTCTCGAGGAAGCACATCACTCCAAGATGACTATACACCCAGGCGGGGATAAAATGTACAAGTACATAAAGAGAACTTTCTTTTGGAACGGCATGAAGAAGGACATGGCAGATTTCGTTTCTAAGTGTATGGTGTGCCAACAGGTTAAGGCGGAACAGAAAAAGCCTGGCGGTCTGCTCCATCCTCTAGAGGTCCCGCAGTGGAAGTGGGATAGCATCTCAATGGACTTCATTGATGGGCTGCCTAGGTCTAGAAGAGGCAACACTAGCATTTGGGTAATAGTGGATAGGCTTACTAAAAGCGCCCACTTCTTACCTGTCAAGAGTAAAAGAACTGCCTCATCCCTAGCATCTCTTTACCTCAAGGAAATTGTTCGACTCCGTGGAATACCCTCCAGCATTGTTAGTGACCGAGACCCTATCTTCACAAGTGAGTTTTGGCGGAGTCTGCAAGAAGCGGTAGGCACACAGTTATGCTTGAGTACCGCCTATCACCCCCAAACCGACGACCAGACATAAAGAGTGAATAGAGTTTTGGAAGACCTTTTAAGGCTGTGCGTCCTTGACTTCGGAGGGACGTGGGAAGACCATCTTCCTTTGGTGGAATTTGCCTACAACAACAACTACCAAGCAACCATCAGAATGGCGCCCTTCGAAGCTTTATATGGAAGACCGTGCCGATCGCCCACTTGTTGGTGGGAGTCTACTGACAAGCTCATACTTGGACCGGATATGATCCGAGAGACTTCAGAAAAAGTAGACTTAATATGGAGAAGAATGAAGATAGCACAAGACAGACAAAAATCCTACGCCGACAAGAGGAGGACCGACCTTGAATTTGAGGTTGGGGACAGGTTTTTTCTTAAGGTATCTCCACTAAGAAACGTTGTTTGTTTTGGAACCACAGGAAAGCTAGCACCAAGGTTCGTAGGACCGTTTCCTATTATTGAGAAAATTGGGAAAATGGCCTATAGATTAGAGCTACCCGAAAAGCTGGCCGGAGTTCACAACGTTTTCCATATTTCGCACCTCCGAAAATGTCTACATGAATCTGCTGAAGTGGTAGAGCCAAATATCCTAGAAGAAGCTGAAGTGGAACGCGAAGCAACCGTGAGGAAAGTTCCAACCCGGATATTAGGAACGGAAGTAAAGAAGCTACGCAACCGCGAAGTCAAGCTCGTCAAAGTTCAGTGGAGCGACGCCGAGGGAGACGCAACTTGGGAAACTGAAGCTAGAATACGCGCAGCCTACCCTTTTCTTTTCGAGGGTACATCTTTGATCTTTCTTTTTCCTTAAGTTGCGCTTTTATCTATCTTTTTAGGTACATCTCCTCGACCTTATCTTTTAGGAAGAAACTCTTTGGATGAAAACATGTAACTGAAACATGTTATGGATGATGGTTGCAAGTGGTTGCTAGTGGTTGCTCGTGGTTGCATATACACACACAATCTAGGTTTTAGATCGGCTCAGTCACTTCATATTGCATATGCATAAATGTATTTATATTCGTATATGGTTGGAGTTTAATGTGTTGCCATATGGATGTTGCATTTATATATGAATTATTGTGCACTCATGTAGAATCATGATTAGGAAAATTTGCATACATAATGGATTCATGACACTTACATAATTTGCATTAAGGAGGTCAACTAAATCAGTAGACCGACTGATTTTGCATTAGATAAATACATGTACACACACTTCGCATATGATCATGAAGCATTAGAAGTCTTTTAAGGACAATGGATGCTCGTGTTTGATGGATGAGTAGATGGATGTTTGGATGTTAGGACGTACATTCATCCTGAACTTGAAGATTTCGGGGACGAAATCCTTTTAAGTGGGGGAGAATGTAACACCCCGTGTACTCTATAACAGTGAAATTCACAAATTAAAGTATAATTAATTTCAAATCAAAGAATTAAGGGAAACGGGATACGCCATTGCGTTCGTCTCAGAATTCTGCTTGGGATAGAGTCCAAGTTTGCGTAAAACGGACTCCGTATGAAGAAGATATGGCCTCCGGAAGTTTTAGAATTCAGTTTAAAATTCAAACAGACAAAAACGGCTCAGAAAACAAATTCAAATTTCAAAAATCGGGCCGGATTGGCCAGGGCGGTAATTTTCCCGCCCAAGGCACCCAGGTCGACTGGGTAGTCGACCTGGGCTACCTAGGTCGACTGGGTAGTCAACCTAGGGCACCCAGGTCGACTACATAGTCGACCTGGGGGTCGATTGGGTAGTCGACCTGGCCCCTGAGCCAGGTCGAACCCAGCCCCTCCTGGCTGGCCTGGTCTGTGCTTGGCTGAATTTCTGAGTCTTGCCTTGTCACTAGGGCTAGGTGTCAGCTCCTGATTGGTCTCTCCTTCAAACGAACGACTAATATTCATCCAAGCTCCATCGACGGTCCTAATCAACTCACAAACTCTATAAAAAGGACCTAAGACTCCACCTAATTCACACAAACAAAAATGAATATGAGACCATCATGCTGCTGAGGAAAGATTAGGAATAGCCGTCAAAATTGAGAGACAATTAGGAGACAATTCGAAAGCTTAAAGCAACGTCAATTAAATCAAAATAATGCCTACAACAAAGGATATCATCTCCAAATTCAGAATTCAGATTCCTGAATTGAAGATTCGTCATACGTTTAAGTAGAGTGCTATTCCGATGTGAATAAATAATTGTGTTTGATTTGTGTAAAATGAGAAATAGAATTGTATTTGATTTGTGGTGATAATAATCCATATTTGTATGTTGCTTTGATTCTAAACGATTTGGGATGTTGTGGTATCACGATTGGATATTTGCAAGTATGTGATTCATGTTGGAAGTTAACAACTACATGTTTGTGGTAGTTTAATTGAGATTCATGCAAGTATATGATTTACTATTATGCCAACATAATATATAATATAATCACTTTTAGTGTAGTTGGATCCATTTGGGTATTATGACTTATGTGAATTTATGTTGGAATTGGCATCATGATTCAAGTGTAAAACCATACTTTTGTATTAGAGATAAAAGTAAGCATCTTTGTGAATTTGCGTTGACTCTATGAACAAGACTAAACTATGCTTGGTGTTATGCCTAATTGAAAAACATGTTTTAGGCCTATGTTGTTATCAAAATCATATGATAATATATGTGACACATAGCTAAGTTAGATTTACATTCCAATGGCAAGTTTGCATGGATAGATTAAAAACCATGATTTCATGTTTAGGTATGTTTATGCCATGATTATATGAATAGATCAAAACCCATGATTTCATGTTTAGGTATGTTTATGCCATGATTATATGAATAGATCAAAAACCATGATTTCATGTTTAGGTATGTTTATGCCATGATTATATCAATAGATCAAAACCCATGATTTCATGTTTAGGTACGTTTATGCCGTGATTATATGCTATTACAATGCAAGTTCACAAGTGCCAAACTTATGTTAATTAGTTCGCTATGTTGCAAGTTCATGCGTTCACACTCCCCTTTTTATGTTACTTAGAATATATAAACACCATGCTATAAGCCTCCCCTTTTTCATGTGGCTAAGTTGGGTTTAAATGTTAAACCCAACATATGTTATATTGTAGCGAACGTATAAAACGGGGGTAATGACGATTGGGTTAAAATATAGAACATATGTGTTGGCATGTTTGACGCAAGCCAACAACCTTGAAAAACAATTAAGTGGTATAAATTAATTTTACCCAATAAAGATGAATTTGAATAATGGGCCACAAATATTTACATATAAAAAGAAAAGAGACAAAATATGTAAATTTAGAAAGTACGATGTGTTTAACCCGAGGTTGGATTGAGTTGTGATGTAAACCTGCCCGGAACCGCCCGGCTGTCCAGTAGTCACAACAATACCTATCCAATGTGGGTGGTTAAACACGGAGCCCAATAAGGACCCGAGGTTAGACCGAGTTGTGGCATAAGACTGCAGGACCCAACCGGCAACAGTCAGCCACAACAATACCTGTCTAATGTGAGAGGTCGGGGCTTTAATAAGACAATTAAGGCTGAGTCAGGATTGATAGGATTAAGTAAATTGAATTAATACTTAATCAAAATGGAACATGCTAAACTATACAGACTGATTGGGGGTTAGGTTTACAAAACACTTAACCAACTTAGCATGTTGGCTGGAAATAGAAAACCTAGTAGCGGGGGACCCTTTTCAGCAGTAACCCTACAAGGTGTATCAGGATACCCTGAACTAGGCAGGGTGGGGCACGATTACTGGGCTGACTGTAAGAGGTCAAATCGACTGTGGTGGTGCAGCAGTGTAGGTTCTAACGGGGTGCGGGCGTGCAAACACTCCGGCGCAGAAAAATAAGGCACTGGGCACCAGTAGTATACCTGTGCATTCTAGAATTGTGTCTGGCCGCCACCATGGGACTTGATACACCCCATGGTGGGACCAGCATATGTAACTACAACATTGGGGGCCGTAAGTCACATTTAACTATGCGAGTAGGAGCCGATCATTAGAAACGAATCACTTCGCCCTTTTTATGGGGTGCTTGTTGGGAACTAGTTTGTATGGATGCAGAGATTAATATGGGGTACGATAGTGTATTCGACTCTAGACAACTTAACTTAGTTTATGGTTCTTTCCCATTTCCAGTTTATACTTATCATACCCAGTTCTTTATTCATAGACTGAATAGTCCTAGACTTACTCAGGCTTTATGTCTGACTCTACTTTTCTTTCGTCTTCTTTTCTTTCGTTTCCCCCCCCCCCCCCAAGGTCCACAGGGAGGGAATACCGCAGCTTGACCAGTTTTCACATCCAGCTTGAAGAGAAAGAATGTATTGCTTGGATCTTTTTCGTTTTGGACTATGGCTTTGGACAACAATTTTGGACTTATGCAGTTTACTTATGTTTTTATGCTTCTTTAAATAATGTAATCAAGACAGTTATGAAGATGTTATGTCAGTGGAAGTATTGTAAGACAAATTATGACATGGTTTGTGTAACACGTATTTTGTTGAAATAAAAAAATTGTTGTTGTTTTCCGCTGTTCAAAAATATGTGTATTTATATCTGTCTTGTGTATCTGCGACTTATACTTATAAACCTCCACCAAAATTAGGGCATTCCCTTTGAGAGTGACCCTAACGGAGGTGGGGTGTTTCATTTTTTGTTCCCCAAAATCATTCCCTTGGAGCTCCTCAAATTGAAACAATGGCTACGAAAATCGAGGCCACACCCTCTGATCCGTTGCTCCGTCGCCTCTACTTTCCCACATCCGTCACCGTTTGCACCTGTCGATCTCCCTCCTTGCCTGATCAAACCACACCATCCGCTTTTGTCTTCGCCTGAGCATCACCACCTTGTCCAATGATGCCACCCCCTCCACCCATTGAAACATTCCATCTTTTTCCAGGCCATCGACATCGCTAAACTCAACTCTGGTAACCGTGTGGCGTGCTTCCCTTCTCTATTCATCGCGCACTGTCCGCCACTCAGGCCAACACAACCGCTCCTCTTCAGATTCGAGGTTGCCACTACCTGCCTTGTCGCACCCGCCGTGAAGCACGGCCGCGTGCCATTTTCCCCTTAGACTCTTTACGGTGTCTCTTGGATCAAAGTACGCCATCCATCGCCGCACCAAATATAAGTTTACTTACAACTAAACTTTTTACAAGTTTCCACTTCGTGAATTCGCTAAGTAAAAATAGATTTGGGGGGTTTCTTGCTACTATTTTCTGTTATTTGGTTGTCTGCCTTGTTTGCGGTATAGTATTATGGCATGCGTTAACACACTTGCTGCTTGTATTTGCGAGCTGAACTCACACAAGATTATCTAAAAGATTAAAGACCTCATCCCACACATATATACACGTAGGAATAAACATATTGGTCCTATGACATGCATTGAGTAATAAGTTATCGTAACTTCCATTTTTACTCTAAATTCGTGTACTTGTTGAACCCGTTACACTGCCTGGAATATTAAGGAAGAAAACCAATATAGACTCAAACTTGGGGCATGCTACTCCATATACTTTAATTATATTACATATGTTTGTCCTCATAGTGCCAGAACATGCATTCTTCTGTTATTTATTTGGAAGAATCCAATACTTTTATTATGTGGAAAAATCCAAGAAATTTATGTGCACTGTCTATGAATATTTGTTGTACAGTTAAGTAGTTGCCCTCATATATTTTGAACATGGTTATTTTAGGTTGAAACTGTATTTGGAGGTAGGCTTTACTGTCATTTTGCGTGCCCAACACAACACGTTAAAGATTTCCTTCTCTTGTTGATTTGCTAGTGTCACCACATAATCATATTTTCCCTTCATCCCTCGCCTTAGTTAACGGATCTGCCGGCTTCAAGAAAATCTAATATGTTCCTTGACTTTTGCGTAGGACCCTGACCATGCAGTAGGCGTAAGATATTGCAAGTCTTTCTTTCCCTTAAAGCTGCTATAGCACCTCCGTAATTACGCATGCAACCACATTTGTATGTCTACTTGCTTATGCTTTTCCTGATATGGGTTATTGCTCACGCATGCATGTTCCCTTCCTGTGTATGCTTCATGTGATTTCCACATACTTGCATTGTAATGTCGGGCATTTTTCCGTGTTGTACTCGGCCTCCGCTGTTCCTGGCGTTAACTAGCATAAACACTTCATTGTCATGTAAATTTGTGCCATAAAAAGTTAGAATTAAATATGTAGTTGACACCTTTGTGCTGTGTAACATGGATTCCCTTTATTTTATAGAAGTCCCCATGCATGCCTACTTGCTGTTAGCGGAAGAAATCTTGCATATGTTAATAATAGTGGCACACCCTGTTTAGTCTAAGTATATCCCAATTATCGTGCTGTTGTCTAGATTATAATTATATACATCTGTATAAACACTTGGCGCATGCTAATATTAAATTCATTTAGTTTGGAGTTCATGAATGGGTATGCTCGAACCATTTAAACATAAGTTGCTGGGGTTAAACTAGTTATGTTTCCGTGTTTATCGAAGTTCGCTAACTTGATATAAGTTCAATCCTAACTCTGGCGTTTTGTGTTTTGCAAGGAACGCTCCGGTCAGGCCCTAAGTGTTCCAGGTTTAAAGATATCAACTCGGAAACTGGAGAGGACGTAAAGACGTGGAGACGCTTGCGCACGCTAAGCTCGACAAACAGTAAATTTGCTTAATGGAATTTATGTATACAATTATTTTATTTTCTTCCGCTGTACAAATTTGTATAAACTCTGATATCGATAAAAAAAATTATTCTGCTGTAATATTTGTACTCTACGATTCTTTATTTAGTTCTATTTAAACCGTGTAAGCCAATAACAATCTGTCGTTTTGAACGTTCTGTGTTGGTTTAAGTACCGACTTGGGACGGGAAAAATGCCAGGTTGTTACATCTAGAGTAACGAATCCAGGAGATGCAAACTCAACGAGATGCCGCTCAAGTGGAAAGGTCCTCAAGGATCGCCAAGCCAAGTCAGAGGGAAAAAGATGAATCTCTGAAAAGAAAGGCGCATATCCAACATTACGAAGAAAAGGAGAAAGTCAAAGCGACTTCCTCTAAGAAGAAAAGGTCCCATTTGATAGGAATATATCATCAAGGAAATGGAGTAGTCAGGGAGCTCTACTTCTAAAGGCTATGATCCTAAAAGGGAGGAATACGATAACACAGAAGCTTACCTCAATGACATAACAGGAAAACTTTTAAGGATCTGCTGGGGAGCAAGGGAAACAGGACCCAAGATGAAAGGGTCAACGACAATGAATGGGTGACCCCCTTCACTGGCGAGATAATGAACACTATGATACCATCTCGAGTAAAGGTTCCTACCATAAAGTATGTTAGAACCACTGACCCTAATGACCACCTAATGGCTTTTGATAGCCAAATGGATCTCTAAAACACCTCGAGGACTGTTCGATGTCATCTTTTCCCATTAACCCTCCAGGGGGCAGCGGCCAAGTGGTATCGTCAATATAGGGAGAATATCATCTACTCGTGGAAACAATTTGCTTATGAATTCTTTGCACAGTTCTGCATCTATAAATACCCGACGGTGGATTGCACGGTTATCGCCAACATCAAGCAAAGACAAGGGGAGTCTTTGGGATATTACTTAAAGAGATTCAATGTAGAAGCTTTGAAGGCAAAGGATATGAATGATCACGACAAACTTATCATTGTCCATTCGGGGTTAATTGAGAACACCCCTTTCCGGAAGGAGCTATATATTCATGGATGTAATGAACTACAAGACATCCACTTCCAAGCTGACAAATTCATCCGTATGGACGAATTATACTACATAAAGAAGAAGTTTGGGCCTTAAGGGGAAGGAGGGAAGTCGGGCTTTGTTCGAAAGCCTAAAGGTGGAAGGTTTGGTCTAGATGGAAATCAAAAAAGGACAAGATGAGAGGACCCCAATTCCAACTAGATAGCCCTGAGCAAACCCACCTCCTTTGTGTACGCTATGTCCAAGGGAAGGCTCAATAACTTCCCTATCTCGTTTAAAGTCAGGAATTTCCCTGAACCCTATGGTGGAGGAATACACTGCGAATATCACAAATCTAATGGACATAAGACTGACGAATGCAAGGTATTAGAGGGAATTATTCGAAAGATTATTCATGAAAGGGCATCTGAAAGAGTTTTTTCTAAACAAGAAACCATCAGCCCAGCATGCTAATGGGCACCAAAATGTTTCGGCCAATGCAGTGCGGGCTCCAACTGAGGAGGGTCACCCAGATCTGGGCCCTCCAATAAACCGAATTAATGTGATCCATGGTGGGCCACATCCAGCTGGAAACTTCTTAGCAGCTCGGAACCGATATCTAAGGTAAGCCTGCATGGGAATATTCTCCATTCACGAGGCGCCATCATTGAACAATGTCGGCTACAACATCAAAATGCACAATCTAGTAATCTCTCCATATGAGATGAACAAGGGGGTTCATCGCTTACACAATGATCCTCTCATGATAACATCTCAGATTGGGTTTTCTATACTTGCCAAAATTCTTGTTGATACTGAGAGTGTGATCAATGTGATCTTTAAACATGCTTTTGACCAAATGGGAATCTCCGAAGAAAAACTTGAACCAAGAAACGAGCCCATCTTTGGATTCAACAATAAAGGATCAACTCCAGTAGGGCAGATTAAGGTTCTAGTTCAAGTGGGATTGTCTCCTCTCCATAGGACCTTTGACGCTCTCTTTGTTGTCATTAATCAGCCTTCCTACTATAATGCTTTCTTTGGTCGATGGCTCTAGAGGAAATGGATGTGTTTGTCTCGCCCAAATATCTTATGGTGAAGATCTTAACAAAGAAAGGATGGGGTACCATCAGAGGGGAACAGTTCAGTTCTCGTGAGTTGTATTTTGCAATCATGGACCAATACAAAAGGGAGTCGTCCGCTTACTTTGACTCTTATACTATCTTTCAACCTTTGGATGATGGATTCTTACATCCAACAACCGAAGCTAAAATAAAAATCAATAAAAAGTGTGAATGGTTGGTACACCTCTTTGAGAAGAAAGAGAAAGAGGGTTGATGAAATGAATTCGGCAGAGGAAGAAGAAATTGTAACAGAGTTGGACTCCTAAGTGGATACCGAAAGGATCAAACCAATAGAAGACCTAGAGGAAACAAGCGTTGATTTGGATGATAAAACCAAAACCGTCAAAGTAGGGAAGCGGTTGGAAGAGCCCTTGAGAAGTGATTTAGTTCAATTCCTATAACTCAATACTGATGTATTCACTTGGACTCATTCGGACATGATAGGAACTAACCCCTCTGTCATGAGACATGCTCTATATATCAACCCCTCCATAATCTCTATTCGGCAATATAAAAGGCAGTATAACAGGGACTGGTCTGAAGCGTTGAAAGCGGAAGTCCAGAAATTGTTAATGAATGGATTTATCTGGGAAGTCTTTTATACCAAGCGGTTAGCCAACTCGGTATTAGTAAAAAAATCCAACGAGAAGTGGGGAACTTGTGTTGATTACACGGACCTAAAAAAACCCTGCCCAAAGGTTTTTACCTTACTATAACCCAAACCATTTTTGATATATCAAAATCCAGTGAAATTATAATAGTGTTTATCAAATCACAAATAAATAACCATCTAGTAGAACGCTTGCATCTCACGCTCTACATATTTATTATGAAAATCGAAAACCGCATGGCGCTTATTGGAGATTGGATTCCAACTATGACAAGGTATGGGACCATCTTCCGATCAGTGTACTCTAGAGAGTATACACTGGGGTTCAACAAGAACGTCTTGCAACCCGGCCACACATGACCGACCACTCATTTAACTTGAGTGTATCGAATATATTGTCACCAATACGACTTTTTGTCGCGACCACCGTAATTTCCGGGAGATACGGAAATGAAAAGAAGTAACAAATATGAATTGGTGACAATACACCCTACTTGGGTATGACCCACCTAGCCATGCCGCCTGCCCGATTTTTGTCATTTCCCGGTTGTGAAGCTAGAGGCTACGTTTATCTTCTCGAACATCTGGCCACCATTCACTTTGAATGTCACATCGTCCATACGTCATCCAGGAACAGGATGAACTGAAGGCACCCTACTACCGCATCCTAGGAATCACCCAAAGGATCAATAGCGAGAAGTCCTTGCAATCCGTAGATTCCAATCACGATAGAATCACTGGCAGAATATCTCTAGGGATCAGCTAGAGAAATTCAACAAGTAGTACTTCCGCTCATGAAGATTCACGGTCTTCAATGCTCCATATGTATCCTTGCAAATTAGTTTCGAATCGCAACGTTGATTCGAAGTGGTTTTGGATCTAGTTCCCATCCTGGTCTCTTCGAAATAACACGTCAGAAAGGTCCAATAATATTTCATTGATAGTCGGTGTTGTAACTATCAGTTATAATAGTATGGTCAAATATATTGGCAGCTCAGGCTCGTATTATTTCAAATCACATTTTAAAACTCTTATCAATCTTGAAAATTATTTCATCGATTTAAAATCGATTCCAATTTCTTATCTTGCTAAACTATTCTCTTCACCCTTAATAATATACCAATCCCCTTTTTACTACTTTTTACTTGAAAATATTATCACATTCCGTAACTCTTCCATTTCCTAGAAGTATTGCATTGCATTCTTAACCGTGACTTATTACTCCTTAAGTTTGAATAATTTGATATATATATCATAATTAAATGGTATATAACCAATTATCGATTCTTATACGCCCAACAAGGTTAAATTATTTACTTTAAATCAAATGGTATTATTTATATTCACTGATCTTGGCCATATTACTTGCATTTTAAAATCACGCGACCATCATTGCAGTTATATTTCAAATTTCCAATTATCGTTACAATATTCTCGTATGGAAATTTTCACCATTTTCATTAATTCCTTTCCATAACAAATATCTATTATTCTTCGATAATAGTGAAGTCGTCTAAGTTGGGGTATTTTATTTACCTCTCAGACCTTGATTGACAACGGTCTTATCTTAGAATGAATAGTAATTCTAATTAATAACTCATCGTATTAGTCACATCTTACTACACATTCGACTATCTTTTTAAATAAAATTATACCTAAGAAGTAATCCCTTTATATACCATTACTTCCTTATTAATCAAAGTGAAAACAATTAATTATTAACCAATGTTTAGTTAATACAATAATTATTAATTAAAAATTAAATTTGGTTTAATAATACTTGCGATTAAAAACCATTGACTCAGTCAACATTTAAACTATCGGTTAATTCATTTACCAATTCTTAAATTAGATTAATAATATTAATCTCATAATATTTCTTAATTATTTAGTTTAAGTATAATTATTCAAATTATTAACCCGAAGGTTAATTATAACTTATTTCGCTTCCAAACATTTTTAAACATCAAAAAACCTTTCCATGGTATTTTATAAAACCGATTTATAAACATCGTTCATTTTAAACTTCATTATAATCTACATTATAATTAAAACTTGTCTCAATTATAAAATAAATTTTATAACTTAAGTTCGTTAACTTGTCTAGCGACAAATCAACGTTAAACAAAAAGTGGCATTTAGGCCATTTGCTGCCAAATCCTTAATCAGTACTTCTATTGATTCCAATAACAATAGCATTGAATTTCAGTTCAATGTTTAACAATCAAATGGGTTATAACAATAGTGGGGTTCAATCAGTTCATGTATAACAATATAAAAACAAACAACACACATAAAACACACACAATATTTGAGGAATCTGGTCGGATCCCTCCAACATGTTCTTCCCTGCATCACAGATCATTACAGTATTTTATAATAGTATATAATAATGATAATATGATTAACGACAACCATTCAATCAACCATGGGCATCCAAACCATCCAATCAACCAATATATACTATAAATTCTAGTTATATGAATTTAGCACATCACGGTATTCTAGAAGGCGTGAGAATTAACTCATCTGTGCTTCCAATCGACGAATTCAGCGTTGCTTCATCTAATTTCAAACTGACGTTTAAAATTGACGAAATTCCAATCATTTCTGGGTCCGATCCGACCAGCTTGACCGCGTAGCCTTTGTTTTCTGCGATTCCACTGACCCTGTTTCATTGAATTCTGTTTACGAATAATAATTCTCTCTTGTATAATGTGACGACCCGAACTTCCCCGTGAAGGAAAGCCCGGATTGCTTTGAGGACAAGACGAATTAGAACACAAACAGAAAAACATTTCATTGCTTATTACAACAATTTACATCAGAGTACAAGAATATACCGAGTATGAATGAATATTATACATCCTAAAATATCAGAGATTCAAATTACATTACTGCAGAGGAAAAATAATACAAAACACAACTGAAAGAGATATACAGATACAGAGCTTTCCGAATATCATTCCAGCTGTAAACCAGGATCCCGTGAATACAAATCTACAAAACCAAAACGACTAGCTGCCCGTGTGGAAAATAAAGGCACCCAGAGTTTAGGTTAAAACAATAAACTCCAGGTCAGTCATGTGACTGGGGTGAGAACTAAAACAGTTATTATTTTGATTTTTTTTAAAGTAAGTTAAATCAAGGGACCACGCCGTATAACACGGAACGGGTTTAACCCCAAGAATACCAGTACATATTACAAACATCGCAATGCTAAATAAAGAACAATGAAGCTATTATAAGACCCAGGTCCCATCACACAATGCAACGCAAGCCGGAGGATAGGGTTTTACCTTATAATAGCCAAATAATGCTTGATACGCGAAATTTAATATTTTATTATTACTATAAGTGAAGAAAACAACTTCAAATATAAATGTATCAATCATAGAGGACATGGGTACCATATATCATGTTGCCATTCTAGTTCTACAATTAAAACCGCACAATGCAGTATTGGAAATTGGATTTGCGTCATGAGTCTAGGCAAGGGATGCACTCCTTTCTGCTTCGACACACTCTAACAAATGTATCGGGACTACACACTCTGGGTAACCCCTGGATCCAGCAGTGCCTGTCCTCTCTTACGTTTGACGATTAGTTATTCCTGAAAGCACGTTTCCCGGTCCTATAG
Organism: Allium sativum; assembly: GCA_030737875.1. Lineage (NCBI taxonomy): Eukaryota > Viridiplantae > Streptophyta > Magnoliopsida > Asparagales > Amaryllidaceae > Allium > Allium sativum. The sequence goes on from CM060922.1 coordinate 226,199,861, forward strand.
GACCTATCCATCGGCTCCGCAGAGACCGATATAACCGAGGTGCCTCACAATCCAACAACCACATAGGGAAAATAACAACGATGTCAGGGCTAGTAAAACGATGACACCACCCATAGCTAGAAAGAAACGTCATGCACTCACTGCATTCCCTTATCCCATTTTTGACTCATACTGAGGTGTGAGGCTCGCGAATTAACGCTATACACAAAGCGGAGCTATATTAAAGCTGTGCTTTGATCATCAACCACAAGACTCTGATTTTAAACAGAAGCCTTGATCACTACATCTCAGTGTGCCACACTGTCAATCAATACTGTACCATCGATTTCTGCCAATATATAACCTCTAAGCTCGTGCGTCTTAGAGAAGGGTGTTAAGCAAGAGAATAAATTCTCCACCACCAAACAGATATATTTAGCAGAGATAAACGAATATAGTATAAAAGAATACAATGTCAGACACACTATCCATTTACAATTCCGTTCTAGGTCTGAACGAAACTGGAGGCACCTTATTCCTCATCCCATATGTCCAATACAGGAGAGAGGCCCTCGCATACCCGTCGATCTCGAAGTACGTCTGGACGATCACCACTTATTACCTCGTCTTGGGTGTACAGCCCAATCAAGACATCATTAATCATCCAAACGATGTGAAGACCTCCGGTCTTTAACCAACGTCTTCATCGTCGACTTATCGTCGAGTCAGTTTGTAACACCCCGCAAATTCTATAACTAAGAAATTAACAAATTAAAGTATAATTAATTTGAAATCAAAGAACTAAGGGAAACGGGATACGCCATTGCGTTCGTCTCGGAAAACTACGCGAAATAGAGTCCGAGTTTTCGAAAAACGGAGTCCGTATGAAGAAGATATGGCCTTCGGAAGTTTCTAAATCAAGTTTAAGTTCGAATATGGGGCCCAATGGGCCAGGGTGGAAAAACGCCCGCCTGCCGCACCCAGGTCGACTGGGCTGTCGACCTGGTCTAACCAGGTCGACAGGGCTGTCGACAGGGCTGTCGACAGGCATGTCGACCTGGTCCAGAGCCAGGTCGAACCCAGTCCAACCCGGCTGGCCTATTCTCTGTTAGTCGATTTTCTGTGGTCTGCTTTGTCATTAGGGCTAGGTGGCAGGCTCTAATTGGTCTCTCCTTAGGATGAATGGCTACGATCAATCCAGGCAACATCAATGGTCCTAATCAGTTCCTAACCTCTATAAAAACAACCCTAGACTTAACCCTAATATATTCATTCAAAAATAAGAACAAAGCCGCCATGTTGCTGAGGAACGACTAGGAGTAGCCACCAAATTGGAGAGAGGATTAGGAGGCAAATTCTAAGGCATAAAGCAACCTAAACAAATCAAATCAACGAGGAATCGCATCTCCAAATCCCTAAATTTGAGAATTCGCCTCACCATTGTAAGTAGAGTATTACTTTGGTATGAACAAATAACTGTGTTGATTTGTATACTTGGTTGTGGTGATAAATAATTCATAATTTGTGCGTTACTATGATTCTTATCGATTTGGGAATTATGTTATTCATTATAAAGAACTACATGCGGTAGTTCTATGCAAGTATACGTTTGGAATATTCGCAAATTATGTAATCCATGTTGAAGCTACATGTATGTAGTTGATTAATTTAAATTCATGCAAGTTTGGGGTTTTGCTACTATGCCATCATGATGTATATTTTTGTGCATAAATCATTTTGTAAGTAATTGGAACAAGTTTGGTTGTTATAGTTCATATGAAACTATGTTGAAATTTTGGCACCATGATCTATGTATTAAGTCATGCTTTTGTACTAGAAAACCTATTTGCAAACTTATGAATATGACTAGGCTATGATTGATATTTTGCATAATTAAGTCTATATTGTTTACAAGAATCATATGATGACATATGTGGTACATAGCTAGGTTAGATTCAAAATCCCTTTTTGCAAGTTTGCATGACTAAAGTAAAAATCATGATTTCATATTTATGCCATGGTTATGTGAACAAATACTTATGCCATGCTTATGTTTGACATTATGCCATGCTTATGTTTGACATTATGCCATGCTTATGTTAGAAATATTTATGCCATGCTTATGTTTGACATTATGCCTAAATAAAAATATAGGTTCATGTTGTAGTTATGATTATGTGTCAATAATGATACCCAATTTAGATTCTTATCTCAACTACAAGTTTACATGGCTTGATTCATGTCACCTATGCTTTATGACCAAAGTATATGTTACCACTATGCAAGTACACCAGTTTCTATTTTGTAGTTCCAACGTTATGTTGCAAGTTCATGCGCTCACCTTCCCTTTTTGTGTATGTAATCACGCTTTAAGCCTCCCCTTTTCGCATGGCTAAATTGGGCTTTAAAAGGCTAAGCCCAATATATATAAACGGACGTGTAAAACGGGGGAAAATAACGTTGGGTTAAAATTACTAATGAATGAAAATATAAAATAGAAGGGCCCAAGTTCAAGTATGGGTTGGGCCCATGATTGGTGTAACCTTTACACCATTAACTTAATAATGGGCCGCAAATATTTACATATAAGAAATAAAGAAGAATGACAAAATATGTAAATGTAGAACATACGATGTGTTTAACCCGAGGTTGGATTGAGTTGTGATGTAAACCTGCCCGGAACCGCCCGGCTGTCCAGTAGTCACAACAATACCTATCCAATGTGGGAGGTTAAACATGGAGCCCAATAAGGACCCGAGGTTAGACTGAGTTGTGGCGTAAGACTGCACGGAACCAACCGGCAACAGGCAGCCACAACAATACCTGTCTAATGTGAGAGGTCAGGGCCTTAATAAGACAATTAAGGCTAAGTCAGGATTGTTAGGATTAAGTGAACTAAAGACTTAATCAAAATGAAACATGCTAAACTAAACGGACTGGTGGGGGTTAGGTTAGAAAACACTTAACCAACTTAGCATGTTGGCTAGAGATAGAAAACCTAGTAACAGAGGACCCTTTTCAGCAGTAATCCTAGAAGGTGTATCAGGATACCCTGAAACTAGGCAGGGTGGGGCACGATTACTGGGCTGATTGTAAGAGGTCAAATTGACGGCGGTGGTGTAGCAGTGTAGGTTCTAACGGGGTGCGGGCGTGCACACACTCCGGCGCAGAAAAATAAGGCACTGGACACCAGTAGCATACCTGTGCATTCTAAGGTTGTGTCGGGCCGCCACCATGGGACTTGATACACCCCATGGTGGGACCAGCATAGGTAGCTACAACATCGGGGGCCGTAAGACACATGTAACTATGCGAGTAGGAGCCGATCATCATAGAATGGATCACACCACCCTGATTATGGGGTGCCAGTTGGAAACTAGTTTATATGGGTTCAGAGATTAACATGGGGTACGATAGTATATTCGACCCTAGACAACTTAACCAAGTTATAATGCATGCCCACTTCTTGTTTATACTTATCATACCCAGTTCTTTATTCATAGACAGAATAGTACTAGACTTACTCAGGCTTTACGTCTGACTCTACTTTTCTTTCGTCTTCTTTCTTCCGTTTCGCCCCCAGGTCCTCAGGGAGGGAACACAGCAGCTTGACCAACCTTAACATCCAGCTTGAAGAAGAGAAATGTATTGCTTGGACTTTCCTGTTTTGAACTATGGCTTTGGACAATCCACTATGGGGCTTTTGCAGTTTATCTATGTTTTATTTATGCTTCTTTAAATAATGTAATCAAGACAGATTATGAAAGTGTTATGTTATGTTTTTGGAAAGGATGTTGTTGTAACACGTATTTGACTTTATGAAATAAAGTTTGTTGTTTTTCCGCTGTTTACAAATATGTGTTCTTGTATCTGTCTTGTATATCTGTGACTTATACTTATAAACCTCCACCAAAATTAGGGCATTCCCTTTGAGAGTGACCCTAACGGAGGTGGGGTGTTTCACTTGGTATCAGAGCATAGGTTTACCAGATAAGATAAAAAGTTTTGAAAAATTATTTTCAAAAAGGAAATTTTAAAGAAGCATTTTTAAAAGAAAAATATTATTTTATTTTTTTTAAAAAAAAAGGCAAAGTCCACTCCCGAAAGCCATAGGTACTATCTCTTATCCTTCGTTTTGAATCCATCCTTTTTTGTTTCAGCATGTCCGAAGATCTTAACTTGCCAGAAGGGGTGCCAATACCTGGTTGGTTTAGACGGTTCTTAGAAGCAAGGGCCACTCAGCCAGGTCCTACCGTTCCTCCTCCCCCAGCTGCAGGAAATCATCCAGCTGCAGCGGCACCTTTTCCTCCACCTCCTCCTCGGGGAAACACGTTTGCTAAGATATGTAAAGATTTTAAAGCTATGGGAGGAAAGGATTTCCATGGAACCGAGTCCTTCGTGGCAGCTAGGAATTGGCTGAAAGAAACGGAGGACCTATTTATCATCTTTGAGGTAGAAGATAGACAAAAAGTACAACTGGCAGTATGGCTATTGAAGGGCGAGGCTTCCTACTGGTGGGAAGTCACTAATGCTGAAAGACCAGTGGAGACGTGGGAGGACTTTAGGGCAAGGTTTGAGACTAAATTTCTCTCAGATGCGGAAAGAAGTTTGCAGTTGGAAAAATTCTTATTTCTTAAGCAAGGGGACAAGACAGTCAGAGAGTATGTGAATCTGTTCGATGAGCTGGCTAGGTTTGGGCTTGACCTAGTCAACACCCCGCACAAGAAGGCTCTCCGTTTTGTCAAAGGTTGAATGAGCCATTACACAGTTTGGCCATGACCCATATACCCATGGGAGCCACGTATGAAAGATTGGTGCAAATGGCATTGCTGAATGAAGAGGATAAGGGCAAGAAGGAGACAAAGGCAGAAAGCTCTCAAGGGAAGAAAGAGGGTTTGCAGCCTAAAAAGACAGACTTTAAGAAAGGCGGGAAAGGCAACAAAGAGAAGAGGAAGTGCAATTTCTGTGGCAAAGTGGGGCACTTAGTAAGGGACTGCCGGAAAAAGAAGGCCAAGGAGAATGGTGGGAGCTTTTCTTGCGGTGAGACAGGCCACAGGGCTAAGGACTGCCCAAAGAAACGAGGACAGGGGCAGAGGGCTGGATCCACCCCAGGGGCACAGGTTCATGTGCTAGAAGCGCCACCTCTGCAACAGCGAGGTATAAATACTTCTGTAGAAAGTGTAGTTTATCTTTATGATCACCCCGTTCGCACTTTATTTGATTCTGGCGCATCACACTCCTTTATCTCGTCTGCTTTAGTAGAATCTCTGCACCTAAAAACTAGTATGGTAGAGGACCCCTTAATTGTTTCAAACCCAATTGGGGGCCCAGCTCATTTGTCTATGATCTGTTTAGGAATGAAAATTTCTATTCTAAGTGTAGAATTTCAATGTAGTGCCTTTGTTTTGGGCTTTTCGGGGTATGGTTTGATTTTGGGTATGGATTGGCTATCCAGTAATGGGGCCATCCTTGATTGTGAGAAAAGGGTTGTTAGGCTCCTAACCCAGCTCGGTAATACTTTGGAAATTTCTTGTAATCCCTCGTATGCGGTTATGCTTAGTTATCTTGAATCGCTAGATGCCTCTGTTGAAAATTTGCAATCAGTTAGAGTGGTCCGGGAATATCCGGATGTCTTCGAAGAGGTGAAGGGCTTGCCTCCGAAGCGGGAAATAGACTTCCGCATATATCTTGTAGATAATGCAAAGCCCGTTGCGTTACCCATTAGACACATGGCTCCACGGGAAAGGAAAGAGCTCAGTAAACAGATTAAAGAGCTTCTAGAAAAGGGGTTCATTAGGAGGAGCATTTCAGAATGGGGCGCTCCAGTGGTGTTCGCTACAAAGGCGGATGGTTCACTCCGTCTATGTGTTGACTATAGGGAGCTCAACAAGCTAACGAAAAAGAATAGGCACCCTCTCCCTAGAATTGACGATTTATTTGACCAACTTGTAGGAGAGTCTGTTTTCTCCCAACTCGATTTAGCAACCGGTTTTCATCAGCTAAGGGTGGCTGAAGATAGCATCGATAAAACGGCGTTCAGAACCCCAGATGGTTTCTTTGAATGGCTTGTCATGCCTTTCGGCTTGACAAATGCACCTGCTTACTTCGTGGACCTGATGAGTAGGGTATTTAGAGATTTCCTCAACAAATTCGTAGTGGTCTTCGTAGATGATATCCTTATCTTCTCAAAGAGTGAAGAGGAACATGCTCAACACTTAAGGGCAATCATGGAAACTTTGCGAGTCCATCAACTAAAAGCCAAGTTCTCTAAATGCCACTTTTGGAGGGAAGAGGTGAGGTTCCTTGGGCACATAGTATCCAAACAAGGGTTAGCGGTGGACCCTGCTAAGGTAGTGGCGGTACAGGATTGGAAGACACCAAGGAATGCGACTGAGGTCCGAAGCTTTCTAGGACTAGCAGGTTTCTATCGAAAATTCATAAGGGATTTTGCGAAAATCTCAGCTCCGCTCACGAAATTGACTAAGAAGAATCTAGTGTTCAATTGGGACTTGGATTGCGAGTTTGCTTTCCAACGACTGAAAAGGGCTCTCACAACAGCCCCAGTTTTGACGCTGCCAGATGGGAGCAAGATGTTCACTGTTTATACGGATGCATGTGGGACAGGGCTAGGCGCCGTCTTAATGCAAGAAGGAATGGTAGTAGCTTATGGCGGGAGGCAGTTGAAAGCGCACGAAAAGAACTACCCAACCCACGATCTTGAGTTAGCCGCCATCGTCTTTGCACTCAAGTCTTGGCGATACTATCTCCTAGGTGAGAAGTTCGAACTTTACACTGACCATAAGTCGTTGAAATATCTTTTCTCGCAGAAAGATCTTAACTTGAGGCAACAAAGATGGATGGAGTTTCTTGCCTCGTACGATTTCGAAATCTCCTATACTCCGGGCAAAGGCAACGTAGTGGCAGACGCATTGAGCCGAAAGAAATTGACCCTAAGCCCGTTGTTTGTTGAAAGACAAAGCCTAGAATTTATAGCCAGCTTCGACTTTAGGCCTTCCTCCGATTTCGTACCAGGCTTGCTAGCATCTCTCGAAGTGCGCCCAACTTTAGTAGATTCGGTAGGGGCAGCACAACGCGAAGACCCTCAGCTTATGGAAATGATCGATAGGCTAATTAGGGGTGAGACTTCAAGTCACCTCAACAGATACTCCATTGACGATAAGGGTTTACTAAGGCGAGACGGAAGACTATGCGTCCTTGACTTCGGAGGGACATGGGAAGACCACCTTCCTTTGGTGGAATTTGCCTACAACAACAGCTATCAAGCAACCATCGGAATGGCGCCCTTCGAAGCTTTATATGGAAGACCGTGCCGATCGCCCACTTGCTGGTGGGAGTCCACGGATAAGCTCATACTTGGACCAGATATGATCCGAGAGACTTCAGAGAAAGTAGAATTAATACGAAGAAGGATGAAGACGGCCCAAGACAGACAAAAGTCCTACGCCGACAAAAGGAGAACCGACCTTGAATTTGAGGTTGGAGACAGAGTTTTTCTCAAGGTATCACCACTAAGGAACGTTGTTCGTTTTGGAACCACAGGAAAACTGGCACCAAGGTTCGTAGGGCCATTCACTATTATCGAGAAAATTGGGAAAATGGCCTATAGATTAGAGCTACCCGAGAAGTTGGCTGGAGTCCACAACGTTTTTCACGTTTCACATCTCCGAAAATGTCTACATGAGTCTGCTGAAGTGGTAGAGCCAAATATCCTCAAAGAGGCCGAAGTGGAACGCGAAGCAACCATAAGAAAAGTTCCAACCCGCATCTTAGGAACGGAAGTGAAGAAGCTACGCAACCGTGAAGTCAAGCTCATCAAAGTTCAGTGGAGCGACGCCGAGGGAGACGCGACTTGGGAAACTGAAGCTAGAATACGTACTGCCTACCCTTTTCTGTTCGAGGGTACATCCTTGATCTTTCTTTTTCCTTAAGTTGCGCTTTTATCTATCTTTTAGGTATATTTCCTCGACCGTATCTTTTAGGTAGAAACCCTTTGGATGGAAACATGTAGTTGAAACATGTTATGGATGATGGTTGCAAGTGGTTGCAAGTGATTGCTAGTGGTTGCTCGTGGTTGCATATACACACACAATCTAGGTTTTAGATCGGCTCAGTCACTTCATATTGCATATGCATATATGTTTGCATTCGTATATGGTTGAACTTTAAATGTGTTATCATATGGATGTTGCATTTGTAATGAATGATTGTGCACTCATGTAGAATCAAGAATATGAAAATTTGCATACATAATGGATTCATGGCACTTACATAATTCGCATTAAGGAGGTCAACTGAATCAGTAGACCGCCTGATTTTGCATTAGATAAGTTCATATACACACACTTCGCATATGATCATGAAGCATTAGAAGTCTTTTAAGGACAATGGATGCTCGTGTTTGATGGATGAGTAGATGGATGATTGGATGTTAGGATATACATTCCTCCTAACTTGAAGATTTCGGGGACGAAATCCTTTTAAGTGGGGGAGAATGTAACACCCCGCAAATTCTATAACTGTGAAATTAACAAATTAAAGTATAATTAATTTGAAATCAAAGAACTAAGGGAAACGGGATACGCCATTGCGTTCGTCTCGGAAAAATACGCGAAATAGAGTCCGAGTTTTCGAAAAACGGAGTCCGTATGAAGAAGATATGGCCTTCGGAAGTTTCTAAATCAAGTTTAAGTTCGAATATGGGGCCCAATGGGCCAGGGTGGAAAAACGCCCGCCTGCCGCACCCAGGTCGACTGGGCTGTCGACCTGGTCTAACCAGGTCGACAGGGCTGTCGACAGGGCTGTCGACAGGCATGTCGACCTGGTCCAGAGCCAGGTCGAACCCAGTCTAACCCGGCTAGCCTATTCTCTGTTAGTCGATTTTCTGTGGTCTGCTTTGTCATTAGGGCTAGGTGGCAGGCTCTAATTGGTCTCTCCTTAGGATGAATGGCTACGATCAATCCAGGCAACATCAATGGTCCTAATCAGTTCCTAACCTCTATAAAAACAACCCTAGACTTAACCCTAATCTATTCATTCAAAAATAAGAACAAACCCGCCATGTTGCTGAGGAACGACTAGGAGTAGCCACCAAATTGGAGAGAGGATTAGGAGGCAAATTCTAAGGCATAAAGCAACCTAAACAAATCAAATCAACGAGGAATCGCATCTCCAAATCCCTAAATTTGAGAATTCGCCTCACCATTGTAAGTAGAGTATTACTTTGGTATGAACAAATAACTGTGTTGATTTGTATACTTGGTTGTGGTGATAAATAATTCATAATTTGTGCGTTACTATGATTCTTATCGATTTGGGAATTATGCTATTCATTATAAAGAACTACATGCGGTAGTTCTATGCAAGTATACGTTTGGAATATTCGCAAATTATGTAATCCATGTTGAAGCTACATGTATGTAGTTGATTAATTTAAATTCATGCAAGTTTGGGGTTTTGCTACTATGCCATCATGATGTATATTTTTGTGCATAAATCATTTTGTAAGTAATTGGAACAAGTTTGGTTGTTATAGTTCATATGAAACTATGTTGAAATTTTGGCACCATGATCTATGTATTAAGTCATGCTTTTGTACTAGAAAACCTATTTGCAAACTTATGAATATGACTAGGCTATGATTGATATTTTGCATAATTAAGTCTATATTGTTTACAAGAATCATATGATGACATATGTGGTACATAGCTAGGTTAGATTCAAAATCCCTTTTTGCAAGTTTGCATGACTAAAGTAAAAATCATGATTTCATATTTATGCCATGGTTATGTGAACAAATACTTATGCCATGCTTATGTTTGACATTATGCCATGCTTATGTTTGACATTATGCCATGCTTATGTTTGACATTATGCCATGCTTATGTTAGAAATATTTATGCCATGCTTATGTTTGACATTATGCCTAAATAAAAATATAGGTTCATGTTGTAGTTATGATTATGTGTCAATAATGATACCCAATTTAGATTCTTATCTCAACTACAAGTTTACATGGCTTGATTCATGTCACCTATGCTTTATGACCAAAGTATATGTTACCACTATGCAAGTACACCAGTTTCTATTTTGTAGTTCCAACGTTATGTTGCAAGTTCATGTGCTCACCTTCCCTTTTTGTGTATGTAATCACGCTTTAAGCCTCCCCTTTTCGCATGGCTAAATTGGGCTTTAAAAGGCTAAGCCCAATATATATAAACGGACGTGTAAAACGGGGGAAAATAACGTTGGGTTAAAATTACTAATGAATGAAAATATAAAATAGAAGGGCCCAAGTTCAAGTATGGGTTGGGCCCATGATTGGTGTAACCTTTACACCATTAACTTAATAATGGGCCGCAAATATTTACATATAAGAAATAAAGAAGAATGACAAAATATGTAAATGTAGAACATACGATGTGTTTAACCCGAGGTTGGATTGAGTTGTGATGTAAACCTGCCCGGAACCGCCCGGCTGTCCAGTAGTCACAACAATACCTATCCAATGTGGGAGGTTAAACATGGAGCCCAATAAGGACCCGAGGTTAGACTGAGTTGTGGCGTAAGACTGCCCGGAACCAACCGGCAGCAGGTAGCCACAACAATACCTGTCTAATGTGAGAGGTCAGGGCCTTAATAAGACAATTAAGGCTAAGTCAGGATTGTTAGGATTAAGTGAACTAAAGACTTAATCAAAATGAAACATGCTAAACTAAACGGACTGGTGGGGGTTAGGTTAGAAAACACTTAACCAACTTAGCATGTTGGCTAGAGATAGAAAACCTAGTAACAGAGGACCCTTTTCAGCAGTAACCCTAGAAGGTGTATCAGGATACCCTGAAACTAGGCAGGGTGGGGCACGATTACTGGGCTGATTGTAAGAGGTCAAATCGACGGCGGTGGTGTAGCAGTGTAGGTTCTAACGGGGTGCGGGCGTGCACACACTCCGACGCAGAAAAATAAGGCACTGGACACCAATAGCATACCTGTGCATTCTAAGGTTGTGGCGGGCCGCCACCATGGGACTTGATACACCCCATGGTGGGACCAGCATAGGTAGCTACAACATCGGGGGCCGTAAGACACATGTAACTATGCGAGTAGGAGCCGATCATCATAGAATGGATCACACCACCCCGATTATGGGGTGCCAGTTGGAAACTAGTTTATATGGGTTCAGAGATTAACATGGGGTACGATAGTATATTCGACCCTAGACAACTTAACCAAGTTATAATGCATGCCCACTTCTTGTTTATACTTATCATACCCAGTTCTTTATTCATAGACAGAATAGTACTAGACTTACTCAGGCTTTACGTCTGACTCTACTTTTCTTTCGTCTTCTTTCTTCCGTTTCCCCCCCAGGTCCTCAGGGAGGGAACACAGCAGCTTGACCAACCTTAACATCCAGCTTGAAGAAGAGAAATGTATTGCTTGGACTTTCCTGTTTTGAACTATGGCTTTGGACAATCCACTATGGGGCTTTTGCAGTTTATCTATGTTTTATTTATGCTTCTTTAAATAATGTAATCAAGACAGATTATGAAAGTGTTATGTTATGTTTTTGGAAAGGATGTTGTTGTAACACGTATTTGACTTTATGAAATAAAGTTTGTTGTTTTTCCGCTGTTTACAAATATGTGTTCTTGTATCTGTCTTGTATATCTGTGACTTATACTTATAAACCTCCACCAAAATTAGGGCATTCCCTTTGAGAGTGACCCTAACGGAGGTGGGGTGTTTCACAGTTATTCAGAATGGGTATAAACCCTGCCTTTCCAAATAACTCGCGTATATAATAAACAAGTGCTACACAAACACAACATACGCCTCATTCCAATCCAGAATATTCTTTTATTCAAATATTCATATCATTTGGGAAAGGTTCCCATTAATTTTATCAAAGATAAATTCTTTAAAATTTATTCTTTAATCTTACTTTGGATATCAAACCATATCAAGGTTTTCCAAACTAGTCGGGATTAGCGAACCACACCGAATTAATCATTTATTTAATTTCCCAATCCCAACCTATTCATCCCATGGAGCAAAACTGGTAATACTCGATATCTAACACCACGGTGTTATTGGTAAATATTAATTACCTTTTTACGTTCAAATCTAATTAAAGATTTAGCTATCGCCTGGAGTAAAACAGGTGGTACTCCATTTTCGATCATTTCATGAATTCGATAATTTAAATAATCAAATTCCCATTTCAATCTTGTTAGAGGTTCATTAAAACTCTAATTCAGTTTTTATTCTCAACAATCATTATTAATGATTATTCAATTTCTAGGAAAACAATCCCTATCTTTAACTGGGTTAAAGAACGAATGTCATTTAAAACAACGTTCACGATAAACCCAAAACCCCATTCCATTAGTTATGGAATTTTCACGGAAAACAGATCAATATGTGTAAACGATATGAAATTCCGTATCCAACCAATAATATAAATGGAATAATGGCTAAGCCTTTTAAATTCCATGTATAGTAACGGTCTTTTTCCACAGAAGCTCACTTCGATTATTACCACATCGAATTCCATTTCATTCCAATTTAATTAAATTGAACTGGAAAACTTTGGAAAATCCCATTAAATCTTAATAAATGATTTATATTTTCCAAATCACATTTTACCGTAAATTGGGTTAAAGAACAAGTGTTATTTAAAACACAGTTCAAGATAAACCCAATTCACATTCCATTTTAATTCCAATTAAATGTTAATTAATTGGCAATTCTTCTTTAAATCTTAATTAAAAGATTTATTCTTTTCACACGGGGTTTAAGAACAGTGTTAGTGAAGACACCGTTCACGACAAACCCAAAATCCAATTCGATATTGAATACAAGGCTCTGAATAGAAATTATATCGGCTTATATTCAATATCAAATTCTGAAACCAACAAATATCATATTGGAAATAACGATATAAATATATCTTTCAAATTTCCATAACAATACATGTATAATCATGAAATCCAACGTCGAAATATTCCGAAGATGATTTCAATTCAAATCCATTCCATTTTATATATTGGAAATTCTGGTTATTTTTAAAACCATTTCAAATCCAATTTATTTATTTAAAAAGATTGGATTATAATTTTAGTTCATAACTAGTTCATTTCGATAAAAAAATACTTTTATCTTTCCAAATATGGAATTTTTCAACCCAATTCTTTATAAATCATTTATTATGATTTTACACAAATTATTAATATTTTTAATAATTTTATCAAGGCCCGTACAGTCGATTTCCATAAACGGTCATCGAACTGCACTTACACAGACCTTTTCCAAATTTGATTTGGACATATTTCGAAATCCAACCGTTAGATTTCATATTTCTCATATTTGTTAGAAAGCTCTTTTCGATACGAACCCAACGGTTCCGGTTTTAGGAGAATCCGACGGTCGGATCTCCCGTAACGTCAGTTCGAAGTCAATGGTCGAAATTCGCAAACTACCGTAGTGCGGCGCGTTTTATTCAGGCCATTAAATATTTATAATATATATATTATATATATTTCGTCGATTTCAATTCAAAACATATTTTATAAATCGTTTTAAAAACGGTTTCAACTTCATATTCAAATTTTAAACAAAATAGAATATTCTACATCATTATTATATAAATGATAATATTAGCAAAACATTATAATTTGAAATCAATTTCCTTTCGATATTCATTATAAAAATGAATAAAACCGATATAAATATCATTCGCGTTAAAATGACGTTAATCTAATCGACACGGCTTTATATATTTAAATATACTCGTGTCCATCCCAAATCGGACATCAAAATCATATTTTGATTCTTTTCTGAATATTATTTTAAAATATTCATTATTTTAAAATATTCGTTATTTTAAAATATTCGTTATTTCTGAACTGGAATCAGACATAGTCAATCACCATATAATGTTGTTTATATGGATTTCATACAACACTTGTGTACAACAGCCATGATAAACAATCAACCATCAACCAGAGTGCGTTCTACACTGTGTAAGCATTAAATATAAGTAATTAACACTTATAACAGCCTGTCAACCAATCGATCGACATACAGCTAATTATTGGAACCAGTGTATGTCATATATCATCCCAACACCCGTGAGGTGTTTCAATCCACAAACACATATTTTATTTGTGCAGTTGGGCGATGTGTAAAATTTATCGTCCCAATCTATATCAGTCAAATGGGTGTACATAAACAAATCATTCGATTTGTAAACGAATATTTATTTTATTCATATCCAAGTTAAAAATTATATTTTTAATGATAAAATATTTATTCGGTTCCTTTACACAATAAAAATGATATTTTTATTATTATAACATATTTTAGAAAATTTTGGCGGCATAACGATGCGATACTAGAACCGGGATAAGGTCTAGCCTTATTCCTCACCTAATAATGGCTCACGCCATACACAAACCAATTCATATCAATTCATTATTCATCCCAAACCAAATTCAAGCAAATATTCCAATCAACCAAACAATCAAACAAGTCGTCCATGGTTTGTGGACGACGGGGAGCAGTTCATACGTGCAATTATAAAATAAATAACTATATAGAAAAATTATAGTGAGGAGTTCTCACCTTGGGTTTCCACTCCGTCATTCTTTATTTCTGAACGGTTCGGATTTTGTTTTGATTTCAGTCTGTTCCATCGCACTCGTTTTCACGCTGTTCATAGTAAAAATCATATTTTTAATATGATGTTCATATATTAAAAATCAAATTTTTACTTCGCTATATATATAATAAAAATCATATTCTTATCGCTACTTCCTATATATAAGAATCGAATTTTTACATAGCTAAAAATTGTATTTTTACTTCGCTAAGTAAATAAAAATCATATTTTTATAGTGTTAAAAATCATATCTTTATGTAACTAAAAATCTAACCTTTCATATTTAAAAATATAACTTTTCTCATTTCAAAATCAAATCTTTTCTAGTTATAAAAATCATATATTTCTAGTTTAAAAATCATATATTTCTAGTTTAAAAATCATATATTTCTAGTTTAAAAAGCATATATTTTTAGTTTAAAAATCATATATTTCTAGTTTAAAAATCATATATTTTCCTAAATAAAAATCACTATTTACCTAAATAAAAATCACTATCTTTCCTAAATAAAAAAATCGCTTCTTTTTCTAAATAAAAATAGCTTCTTTTTCTAAATAAAAATTGGTTCTTTTTCTAAATAAAAATTGCTTCTTTTTCTAAAATAAAAATCGCTATCTTCATGATAAAAATCATATCTTTCCCCTAAATAAAAATCGTATTTTTATTCTTCTACTTCCTCTAGGCAATTCGAATTTTTATACCATGTATTTTATTTAAAAATTACATTTCTAAAATGAAGCTACATACATAAAAAAAATTATATTTCACTATATATATATATGAAAAAAGAAAATATTTTTATCTTCATAATATATAAAAAAACCGTATTTTGTTTTGCTATAATATAAAAGAGAAAAGAACTGATTTTGTTTATATATATATATAAACTTACAGCAAAACGAAGGAGGAGGGGTTTCCGGTGCGTCGGGGAGGCGGCAGTGGTGCGGTCGGTGGTGGGGGCGGCCTTGAGCAGATCTGGGGTCTCGCGGGTCTACGCGTTTCGATTTTTGGGCGTGGAGGTTGCGTGTGTTTCTCACGCCGGAGGAGGAGGTCGAGATGAAGGAGAGGCCGGGAGATGCGGCAGAGGAGAAGAAGGCGGTCAGAGGGGGTACGGCGGCGGCACTGCGGTGGTGGCGGGATGGCGAGGGCGATGTTGGCGGTTTTCTGATTTGGGGGAAAAGGAAGTGGGGATTGAAAGTTAGAAATGTGGGGGTTTAAGTGAAAAAGAAAAAAAGAGGGGGGTTATATTATATTATTTAATTTAATTATTTTCTTCCATATAAAGTACCCTTTTCATTTGAACCCCAAATTAAACCCACCGACTCTCATCCCTAGCGTAATACCTCCATTCCGAATACAATGGAATATGTTCCATACACTAATTCGCTTATTACGATCAGTTTTCATTTGAATTAAAATATAAATCAATGTATATTGAATTTGAACGCACATTTTAATTTACCGGGGCCACATACTGACTCTAAAAATTCCCGAAAAATAAATTTGGCTATGTTGGGACGATACGGTCCCAATAAAACTGATTTCGTCAAATTTGAAGACCGTTTGAAAAATGGCCATTTCCTGGTCGATCCAAATTGACTGAAACTGTTCAAACACGTTTTCTTAAGCCACGCTCACATATTAATACCAAAAATTATGAATTTTGGAATCTAGCAATAACTTGGCATCCCAGATCCAACAAAAGTGGTTTCATCGAAAACAGAGGTCGTTTGCAAATGGCTATTTTTAAGGGCTTTATATATATTAAAAATATATAAATTCCATAACGACTTTTGTGAATTTTAAACTGGACGTATCTTACACTCTATAAAGTGAAATCTCAGTTACTTACATCTGTTAGAAAGATATCATCAAAGAAATTCAAATATTTCTGGTTTTGTCCAATTCTGACTTATATTGAATTCTGTATATTCATTTGAAATTTGAAATCGAAATTTCAAAATACCGCGCCATTTCAGGCTCGTTATATAAATAAAATAAAATTATTCGTTTTAACTTCGTCGAAAATAAATTTTTCGTCGTTATTATTTAAAATAATTCATTTTAAATATTCAAAATCCTTTAAAATCGCCAAAATGAAAATTTTAAATTGGTTCTAATTTTCTGGGTTGTTACAAATAAATTACGCATGTAGTTAAACCCTCATCGAACTTTTCAAACATGTCCGTGCATGTGCAGGAAGGGTTCAACACAATATAGACCCTTTCGCAATTCATTTCGCTCCACTTCTCCATCCACGGTTCCCGTTCCACGTTATATAATATATTTTTTTCTAATAACTTAAGGCCCAACCAAGTTTGCCAAATAAAGCCCACCATTTACCACGTTATTACTTCTACTTCCATTTACACACTTCTGCTACAGGCAACTTCCTCCATCCTTTCCCATTCCTTTTGTTTGCCCCTTTTCTTCCCTTTTCCACCACACCACCTTTTCTTACTTAGAAACTGTGACTCCACCTGGAACTCCTCCGCGCATTGAACCTCACACAACTACCAGTCCAACACCTCAGTTATCACGTTCTTACATATTAAGTATAACTGCCAGATTCCCTTTTATATTCTTTCCTACCTTCATGTTTCAGTGTGCCAACTCACCTTGTCGGCCCAATAGCTCTCCAACTTTGGTCCATGCTCCCAGTGCTTCATGAAACCATCACCACTTCGTTTAATGCAGTAATACCTGCACTGGACCGCCCCATTCCGCGAGCTCACTCCATTTTGTCAATCGCATATACTTCTTCCATGTTAATCCACCTTTTTCATGCCACCCGTCTTTACGTATTCATCCACAGTTCAATACATATACTCGCATATAGCAAAAAGAAACTTTCCCAGTTCATACTTCACACACCTGAGAAAATATGCCATACACCTACGTTATACCTTCAAACCACCCTCACACATCACTGTGTCCTCCTCCAGACTCTCGCCATTATCACTAAAGTCCTTCACTTGCGTTCATGACACGTCGCCTGCTAAAGGCATCCACCAACAACCAGCCCTTCACACACTCTCCACCCTCCACCGAGTTCTATCAACCTCGGAGTCGCGACTGCCAGTTTTCGTTTGAGTGCAAAACATGTTAATTATTATTATGTAGAAAAGAGACCGCAATTTTCGAATGGGAAGGGGAAGTATCAGCGGTTTATATTTATGTTTTTGATTTTCAGCAGCTTATATTTGTGCTTTTGGTTTTCAGTGGGGAGAAGAACACTTGTGGAAAGCTCTAGACTGGTTTAAATAGACGAGAGAAGTGGAGTATTGTCTGCGTTGTTTTCATTGTACCCATGTTGTTCATTTAATTTGATAAGAAGGCAGGCATGGTTTGTTTTCTTCCATACAACGCAATAGGTGATGGATTAAAAACACAATAGGGTATGGTGAAAGGACGTCGGTAAGGTAGCTATTAAATGGATATGGCCTGCATTTTAATTGGCACACGATGTGTTCATTTTTATTTTCTTTGATTCGAATTCCGTGGAGACCAAGTTAAATGTACCTTATTATATAAAATTCGGTTCATGTCTAGATGGTCATGGACAGAAATAAAAATACTATCGCATCCAGTAGTGTGCCACGATCACAACCGTATAATAAAATAGACTAATTAATTTATTTCGTGAAACCCCAAAATGTTGATATAGGGTGCAAAATACTGCAAATAAAAAGTTTCTTATTTTGCGAATAAAAAATTACAGTAAAATTCTAGAAATTAAATTATAACTACGCCTCAAAAATTCTATCCAAATTCATGACCAATATTTAATTATGATTAAATAATCGTTATGGTTTATAAACGCTTTTACATCAACTATTATAAATTTTGATTTGGACATATCTAACAATCCATACGATGAAATCTCGATTTTTCTCTCTATTAGAAAATTATAATCAAATCGATCCTAACGTTTCTTGTTTCACAGAATTCCGACTTAAAACGGATTCTGTATATTCATTTGAAGATCAAATCATAAATTTCGAACTGTCGCGGTGTTTCGAGTTCGTTTTTAAATTAAATATAAATTATATATTCATACTTTAGAATAGAAGAATAAGAAGATCAGAGTCTCACAGCGGAATGAGCAAAATATAATATATCAATATACTTTACAAAAGAACTGTATATTATAACATCAGGGTATACATTTAGATCAATACAACAAATAGCGGAAATAAACTAGTACCAGTATATATATGGAATACGTCTCAACGTCAACTCCTTCTATGGAACTCCAAGCAATACCCAATCTGATAATGTACTCGGTCTAACCCGAGCACATTTGAAGCAAAGCAAAATTCACCCGGAACAGTCTGGAATAATTTCAGTGATAAATTCATATAGCAACCAACTTGTTTAACTTTAGAAATCCTTTTGAAAGAAAAGATAATAATAAGACCAGTCCACACATAAATATGGACGATTTTTATCTTACAATAACCCAAACTATTTTTGACATATCAAAATCCAGTGATATTATAATAAAGTTTATCAAATCACAAATAAATAACATCTACTAGAATGCTTGCATCTCACGCTCTACACACGTATTATAAAAATCGAAAACTGCATGGCGCTTATTGGAGATTGGATTCAAACTATGACAAGGTATAGGACCACCTTCCGATCAGTGTACTCAAGAGGGTATACACTGGGGTTCAACAAGAACGTCTTGCAACACGACCACACATGACCGACCACTCATTTAACTTGAGTGTATCGAATATACTGTCATCCATACGGCTTTTTGTCGCGACCACCATAATTCCCGGGAGATACAAAAATGAAAAGAAGTAAAACATATGAATGTTCTCTATATTGGTGACAATACACCCTGCTTGGGTAAGACCCACCTGGCCATGCTGCCCGCCCGATTTTTTTCATTTCTCGGTTGTGAGGCTAGAGGCTATGTTTATCTTCTCGAACATCTGACTACCATTCACTTTGAATGTCACATCGTCCATACGTCATCCAAGAACAAGACGAACGGAAGGCACTCTCCTACCGCGTCCTAGGAATCACCCAAAGGATCAATAACGAGAAGTCATTGCAATTCGTAGATTCCAATCACGACAAAATCACTACCGACATATCTCTAGGGATCAGCTAGAGAAATTCAACAAGTAGTTCTTCCGCTCATGAAGATTTACAGTCTTCAATGCTCCATACGTATCCTTGCAAATTAGTTTCGAATCGCAATGTTGATTCGAAGTGGTTATGGATCTAGTTCCCATCCCGGTCTCTTCGAAACAACACGTCAAAAAGGTCCAATAATATTTTATTGATAGTCGGTATTTTAACTATCAATTATAACAGTATGGTCAAGTATATTGGTAGCTCAGGCTCGTATTATTTCAAATCACTTTTTAAAACTCTTATCGATCTTGGAAATCATTTCATTGATTTAAAATCGATTCCAATTTCTTATCTTGCTAAACTATTCTCTTCACCCTTAATAGTATACCAATCCCCTTTTTACTTCTTTTTACTTGAAAATATTATCACATTCCGTAACTCTTTCATTTCCTAGAAATATTGCATTGCATTCTTAACCCTGCCTTATTATTCCTTAAGTTTAAATAATTTGATATACATATATATATCATAATTAAATGGTATAAAACCAATTATCGATTCTTATACGCCCAACAAGGTTAAATTATTTACTTTAAACCAAATGGTATTATTTATATTCACTGATCTTGGCCATATTACTTACATTTTAAAATCACGCGAACGTTATTGCAGTTATATTTCAAATTTCCAATTATCGTTACAATATTCTCATATGGAAATTTTAACCATTTTCATTAATTCCTTTCCGTCACAAATTTCTATTATTCTTTGATAATAGTGAAGTCGTCCAAGTTGGGGTATTTTATTTACCTCTCAGACCTTGATTGACAACGGTCTTATCCTAGAATGAATAGTAATTCATAATTAAAAACTCATTGTATTAGTCACATCTTACTACACATTCGACTATCTTTTTAAATAAAATTATACCTAAGAAGTAATCCCTTTAAATATCATTGATTCCTTATTAATCGAAATGAAAACAATTATTTATTGACCAATGTTTAATTAATACAATAATTATTAATTAAAAAGTAAATTTGGTTTAATAATACTTGCGATTAAAAACCGTTGACTCAGTCAACTTTTAAACTATCGGTTAATTCATTTACCAATTCTTAAATTAGATTAATAATATTAGTATAATAATATTTTTTTAATTGTTTAGTTTAAGTATAATTATTAAAATTATTAACCCGAAGGTTAATTATAACTTATTTCGCTTCCAAACATTTTTAAACAACAAATAATCTTTCCGTGGTATTTTATCAAACCAATTTATAAACAACGTTCATTTTAAACTTCATTATAATCCACATTATAATTAAAACTTGTCTCAGTTATAAAATAAATTTTATAACTTAAGTTCGTTAACTTTTCTAGCGATAAATCAACGTTAAACAAAAAGTGGTATTTAGGCCATTTGCTACCAAATCCTTAATCAGTGTTATCTATTGATTCCAATAAAATAGCGTTGAATTTCAGTTCAATGTTTAACAATCAAATGGGTTATAACAATAGTGGGGTTCAATCGGTTCATGTATAACAATATAAAAACAAACAACACACATAATACACACACAATATTTGAGGAATCTGGTCGGATCCCTCCAACCTGTTCTTCCCTGCATCAGAGATCATTATATGTAACGGCTGGAAATTTCCGACTCCTCGAGAGTCGAAAATCCCCGAGACGTTAGTGAATGAAAGTAGAGGGTGAGGAAGAAAAGATAGAACTAATAGAATAGAAGAAGAAGAAGAACTTATATCATCAGAGTAAACACGAATCTCACAGCGAAACGAATAAAATATAACATAACTTTGAAATACAAATCAGTACTCGTATATACATACCATTTCAAAGTACAACACTTAACAACACAGCGGAATAATAATAGCTATAATCCTGAAGTCTCCTGCTCCAAGCTCTCCAAGTGTATCTGTAAAATCCCAACTACTTGACTGCCCGTACAAATTTAGGCACCCAAGAGTTTAGGGAAAACAAACAAAATAAACTCCGGGTCAGTCATGGGACTGGTGTGAATAAAACTCCAACACTTGGTTAAATAAAGGGTATCTTTCTGATATTATAATAATGTCTAAATACAAATAGATATCAATCTAGCAGAACGCTTGCATCTCACGTTCCACATACATAGTATACAAATAAACCGTGAGCGCTTATTGGAGATTGGATTCCAACAGACAAGGTATGGGAGCACCTTCCGATCAGTGTACTCTAGAGGAGATACACTAGGGTTCAACAAGAACGTCTTGCCACCCGGCCACACATGACCGCCCACTCATTTAGCTTGAGTGTAACGAATATATTATCACCGATGGTTGGGATCAGCAACCATCCTTCCCGATAAGGGACAGCATTGAAATAGATTATAAAGAAGTACAATTGAATATACTCTAGATGGTGATAATACACCCTGCTTGGGTATGGCCCAACTAGCCATGCTGCCTAGCCCAACTTCTGTTATTTTCCGGTTGTGAGGTTTTGAGGTCACGTTTATCACTTTGACAGATTATTTCTTCAATTACTTTGAATGCCACATCGTCATACCCGCCAAATCATTATCGATTTCTCAAGGCATCACGAGTATAAAAGCTAAGAGAAACGAATTTCTCCGCCACCAACGTAATACATTTAAAGAGATCAACATATGATTCGTTAAGAATACTTTGTCAGACACTCGTCCATATACGTTGTTCTGGGACTGAATAAACCGAAGGCACTATTCAGTGAATCCATCCTACCTAGGCTTTTCACAATAGCCCTTGCACTTCGCTCCGTCTTCAATTATCTTCAGCGTACTTGATTCGCAACGCTTATGCTAATACGGAGTGGTTCTTCGGATAATAATCCAACCGGTCTCTCCATATTTACAACGTGAATATGGTCAAAACTTTGATAGTCTGTGATTCAACTATCAAATGAAAACATGTCGGTGTACAAACAACGATCTTATTTCCAAATGGAAATTCGATCGATCAATCGTCATATACATTTATATGTTCATATTTCCTTATTTCATGTATTTAGAAAATATATGTTATTAATCATTGGAAAACGTTTCCATAGCTTATTTTCACATCACTATTATTTCGCATCTATCAGTCCCTAACTGTAACTAGTATGAGAACAATTCTCTAAGTATCAATCCGGAAGGTCGAAACCAACATCAGATCGTCACTTAGAAAACCGTTCAACTTACCCTCTCCAGTCAGTTTCTGAATTTGCTTAACTCTATTTCTTAAATTCTTATCATGAAAACATTTCATTTTCTATGTTTAGAAAACATATCTGACTATATTTGGAAAACGTTTCCAAAACTCATTTACGGATTTCCAATGAACGTTGTATAAAACATCGTTTCGCTTAATCCATTTATCGCTTATTTCTTAACTTTATTCCTAATCAACCTTTTAGATCGAACCACAACTATTCCTTTGTCAATTCTGAAGTCAATCAAGTTGGGGTATAATTACCTCTCAGACCTTAATTGAACAACATCCTTTACTGTGAAATAGATGAAGCTCATCACTCACTTTTTCCAACCATCTGTTTACGCAAATTCTCGGATTCAAGTTACGAATCCACTTCTTATATGAAAACGTTTGATTATAACTATAACGTTATAATTCCTACTCCTGCAATGTCTAACCTAAATTATAACTTTATCTCCTAACTCGAATAATTTAACAGACACCTAATTTCTAAATCAATAACTAAATCTTGATTTAAACCCTGGAAAGTAAATAGTACTTTCCCGAATTCGCTATAATCGAATTCGACGTATAACTCTCTTTCGAGTAATCTCTATTCGATTAACTCTCCCTTTTTAATAACTTATATTCGATAAACTCTATTTCGATTAACTCCTATCGAATAACTAATATTCGAATAACTCTTCTTGGTTGGCTCTATTTCATTAACTCCTATCGAATAACAAATATTCGAATTTCTTAAATATGTCAATTCTTATCGAATAACTAACATCCGATTTAACTTAAATGGATTTACTCTTATCGAATAACTTATTCGATTAACTCAACTTGATTTTCTTAACTCGATTATCTCAACTCGATTTCTTAACTCGATTACTTAACTTAACCCAAATCGATTAACTCAACTCTAATCGATTAACTTAATTTGATTTACTCCTTCGAATGACTCATTCGAATAACTTAATTGATTAACTCCTTCGAATAACTAATTCGAATAACTAATATTCGATTTACTCTAACTCGATTAACTTAATTCTAATCGATTTACTCCATTTCGATTCAACTTAATTCAAATCGATTAACTTAACTCAAATTGATTAACTCCTTTCGAATAACTAGATTCGATTAACTCAAATTGAATAACTAATATTCAATTAACTCTTACGTGTTTAACTCTATTCGAATAACTAATTCGAATAACTTAATTGATAAATTATATTCACTTCTATCCTATCGAATAAACTATATTCGATATCTCCTCCAACACTATTCGAATGAACTATATTCGATTAACTTCTCTAACTCTATTCGAATAAATTATATTCGATTAACTCTTTTAACTTTACTCGAATAACTATATTCGATTAACACTTTCTTTCGAATAACTAGATTCGATTAACTCTTCGACTAACTCCTTTGGATTAACTAACTTCGAATAACTCCTTTGGATTACTAACTTCGAATAACTCCTTTGGATTAACTAACTTCGAATAAATAATATTCGGTAACTCTTCTCAAATGAATAACATTTGATTTCTCCACTCGAATAATCTATATTCGATTACTCTTCCCTCGAATACACTATATTCGATAACTCTACTTCGAATAAGTGATATTCGGCAACTCTACTCGATTAACTCCACTTGGATAACTCTAACTGGTCAACTCTAACTGGTCAACTCTAACTGAGTAACTCTAACTGATCAACTCTAACTGGTCAACTTTAACTGGTCAACTTTAACTGGTCAACTCTAACTGTTTGTCTTTAACTGGTAAATTTTAACTGGTTATCTCAAATGGTTTAACCTAACTTGATTTACTTGTCTCGATTAACTGAACTAATCCACTTAGTTTAACTTAGTTAATTCACTTTGATTAACTCTAACCGATTTACTTAGTTTAACTCAGCTAATTCACTTTGATTAACCCAACTAATTTACTTCGATTAACCACGTAGTTTAACTTAACTAATTCACATCGATTAACCACTTAGTTTAACTTAACAAATTCACTTCGATTAACTCGACCAATTCACTTGGTTAACTCGACCAATTCACTTGGTTAACTCCTATTTATTTAACAAATAAATATCTCCTTTAGTTAAATTCTATTTATTTAATCTCTAAATAAATATCCTTTATATTTCTTTTAACGAATATAATTCCTTTATATTTTGATTAACAAATATATCCCCTTATATTCGATTAACATATATATTCCCTTGTATTTGATTTACAAATATAATTCTTTTATATTTGTTTTTACCAACTATATCCCTTTATATTCGGAATCCTTTTTCTTATATATATATATATATATATATATAAAATCCCTTGATTTTATATAATTAAACTATTTTCAAAATATACTTTGAAAACCCCTCTCCTACATTCTGGTATTTCTCATGGTATTTAACACACCATATAACAACGATAAATATCGTCCCACCACACATAATCACACAGATTATATACATCACATTTTATATATCACAATATAAAAATCACAGTAAAATAACTGTTGAGGAATCCAGTTGGATTCCTCCAACCTGTTTCCCTGCACCACAGATGTTAGACAACACCAGTAAAATATTCTGATAAACAGAATCAACATATAACTATTTGATGGTTTTTATATATATATATATAAATATATACGTAAAAATATATATAATTTCTACTAACTGACTAGCAGTTCAATCAAACAATCAACACACAGTCAAACAGACAATTTTAACAGTTCTAACAATACAACATGAAATTATAAACTGTTCAGAGTTAGTGAGTTTTACTCACATTTGCGCGTTAACCGTTAAATAACGGTTTGCGTTATTTGATTCAATCGGACAATTTATTTCGCCATAAATTGTAACTGTCTCCGATCCACTCCCGGTCAGTCTCATTGTGGAGTGTACGTCCATACGATCCTGACGGATCCTGTTTTGTTCGATTTCATTTAAGTATGAATTAGATACGTATTTTTCAAGTTATACAGTTAATTAAAAACAAATTAAACACAACTCTAAATGAATTGGGCTTTACCAAAGTACCGACCCACTTGACTTTAACCGCACCAATACCATCGTTGAATACCAGGCCGTAACCATTTGTTTCTCCCCCAAATCAAACTACAGAAAACCGCTCCTCCCAGTTCCCCTTTGACCCGACGTTTGACCACCCTCCGCCTTCACCTCGGCCATACGTTGGCGACGTCATCACCACCACTGCGCACCTCATCTCCTACCGCACCTGCTCGACCCCTCAGACCTGAACTCGAACCCGCCACCCAAAATCCGTCGAACAGCCCTGCCTCACCGCTACAGGAGGCGAACAAGATTGTGACCTTTTGACCTGAGCTTGGTCTTCATCGGCGCATCCACCCCACCGAACCCAGTCCCAACGTCAGAAACCCCTCCGACCCCTTCAAAGTTCAACGCCGGCACGCCCTAGGTGCTGCTCGAAATCTTCAACAGCAGAGGACGTCGAGTTGGGAAAAACATGGATAGAAACGAAGCTATTTTGTGGTTGATTCTGTTTCTATACCCTTTTGAAATTTATATAAACTTGTATGGATCCATTTTGATTTTGAATTGGTGAATTTTCTTTCTTGATTGTTGAAAGAACTATGGTGGCGACTCACAAAATTGGTGAACAGGAATTTTGTCAATGAGGGTTGGGAGGAAAAGATTATTTATAAGGTTTTAGTTGGAATTTGTATGTGGGTTTGAGAGGAACACGAGTTTGTTTATAGGCCAAGGGTGACTGATGGTTGCCACTCAAAAGACGTGGACCTTGTTTGGTCCAGAAACATTGTTAAGGAATGTAGATATTTGTGTGTAAGGGTTCATAGAGTCTAGTGTTCGTAACGTACAATTGCGTATGTAAGTTTCTTTACGGACAGAAATAAAAACACCATCGTGATAAGCGAGTGTCCCGACTCCAGAAATATAATAATATCGGTAGATTACCTTATTTTGTGAAACCTCAAAATGTCGATACAGGGTGCTAAATACTTCAAATAAAAAGTTGCTTATTTAGTTAATTAAAAATTATAGTAAAATTCTAAAAATTAAATTATCGCTATTTCCCAAAAGAACCCTGTCCAAATTCGAGTCCGATATTTAAATATTTTCAAATAACCATTATGGTCAAGGCGCTGCATTTCTGAGAATTTGATTTGAATGTAACTCAAAATCTACACGACGAAACCCCGATATTTCTCTTCCACTAGAGAGATATACTCCACCAGCTCCACACGTTTCTTGTTTCACAGAAATCCAACTTAAAACGAATCATGTACATTCAGTTGAAGTTTAAATCGCCAAATAGCGAACTGCCGCGACGTTTCAGGTTCGTTTTAATTATAATTATAAATTATAAGTTCGAACGTTGTACTTTAAGTTATCGATATCGCCAAATCGATATATAAATCATTAAATAAATTAATTATTCGACAGCTAACAAAACGCGCCATTACATTATAATATTTTATAACGGTATATAATAACGAGATATGATAAACGACAACCATTCAATCAACCACGGGCATCCAAAGCATCCAATCAACCAATATATACTATAAATTCTAGTTATAAGAATTTAGCACATTACAATATTCTAGAAGGCCTGATAATTAACTCACTTGTGTTTCCAGTCGACAAATTCAGTGTTGCTTCGTCTAATTTCAAACCAATGTTTAAAATTGACGAAATTCCAATCATTTCCGGTTCCGATCCGACCAGCTTGACCGCATAGCCTTTGTTTTCTGCGATTCCACTAACCTCGTTTCATTGAATCCTATTTACAAATAATAATTCTCTCTTGTATAAATTAAGCATTCAGTTAAACCCCCATCGAGCTTTTCAAATATGTCCCTGCATGCGCAGGAAGGGTTCAACACAATATAGACCCTTACGCAATTCATTTCACTCCCACCGCTCCATACACAGTTCCCGTTCCACGTTCTTTAATATATTTTTTTCTAATAACTTAAGGCCCAGCCCAGTTTGCTAAATAAAGCCCACCATTTACCATGTTATTACTTCTCCTTCCATTTACACACTTCCACTACATGCAACTTCCTCCATCCTTTCCTATTCCTTTTGTTTTCCCCTTTTCTTCCCTTTTCCGCCACACCACCTCTTCTTACTTAGAAACTGCAACTCCACATGGAACTCCTCCACGCATTGAACCTCATGCAAATACCAGTGTCCAGCACCTCAGTTATCACGTCCTCACATATTAAGTATTACTTCCAGATTCCCTTTTATATTCTTTCCTACCTTCACGTTCCAGTGTGCCACCTCACCTTGTCAGCCCAATAGCTTTCCAACATCGGTCCATGCTCCCAGTGCTTCATGAAACCACCACCATTTCGTTTAATGCAGCAATACCCACACTGGACCACCCCATTCCATGAGCTCACTCCCTCCTGAAAACTGCACATACTTCTTCCATGTTAATCCACATTTTGCATGCCACCCTTCTCCATGTATTCATCCACAGTTCAATACATATACTCGCATATAGTAAATATAATCTCCACGCAAAAAGAAACTTTCCCAGTTCATACTTCACACACCTGAGAAAATATGTCATACACCCACGTTATACCTACAAACCACCCTCACACATCACTGCGTCCACCTCCAGGATCTTACCATTATCATCAAAGTCCTTCACTTGCGTTCGTGACACCCCGCCTGCTACAGGCATCCACCAACAACCAGCCCTTCACACGCTCTCCACCCTCCATCGAGTTTTATCAACCTCGGAGTTGCGACTACCAGTTTCCGGTTGAGTGCAAAACATGTTAATTATTATTATGTAGAAAAGAGACTGCAATTTTCGAATGGGAAGGGGAAGTATCAGCGGTTTATATTTATGTTTTTGATTTTTAGCGGCTTATATTTATGCTTTCGGTTTTCAACCGGGAGAAGAACATTTGTGGAAAGGTTTAGACTGGTTTAAATAGACGAGAGAAGTGCATTATTGTTTGCGTTGTTTTCATTGTACCCATGTTGTTCATTTAATTTGATAGGAAGGCAGGCGTGGTTTGTTTTCTTCCACCTTGTAACAACCCGCAAATTCTGAACCAATTTAAAATTTTTGTTTTAGAAATTTTAATGGAGTTTGAATATTTAAAATAATTTATTTTAAATAATAACGACTAAAAATTTCTTTCAATCGAATTTAAAACGAGTAAATTTTATTTAATTATAAAAGGAGTTTAAAATGGCACGGTAGTTCAAAAATTTGATTTTAAATTTCAATTGACTATACAGAATTCATTTTAAATCAGAATTGGACAAAATAAGAAATATTTAAATCTGTTTAATTATATCTTTCTAGCGGATCTGAAAAACTAAAATTTCGTTTTATAAATTGAAAGTTATGTCCAGTTTAAAATTTAGAAAAGTCGCTGTAGAATTAATATATATTTTAATATAATATATGGCCCTTAAAAATAGCCATTTTTCAAACGACCTCCATTTTCGTGAAACCACTTTTGTTGGAACCAGAATGTCAAATTATTGTTAGGTTTAAATTTTCATAATTTTTAGAATTAATATGTGAGCGTGGCAAAAGAAAACGCGTTTTGTCAGTTTCAGTCAATTTCGATCGACCAGAAAATGACCATTTTTCAAACGGTCTCAAAATTTGACGAAATTAGTCTTTTTAGGACCGTATTGCCAAAACAAAGCTAAATATATTTTTTCTGGAATTTTTAGAGGTCGTATGTGGCCCCGGTGAATTTAAATGTAAGATTGAATTAATTAAATAAATGATTTAAATACTAAATTAAACAAAACAGGCTGAAGACATTCGTTTGGGCTGACGGGACCTAGCCCATTGCATCCGGAACGTGGTAATTTGGCTAGGAGAGGTATTGGTTAGGCTGAAATTGGAGATACTTGGATTTAACGGGCTTAAACTAGTAATTAGTTAATTAAATAATATTTTATTTTAAATATCACATTGCAAACCCTAACCCTACACATATACAGCCGCCGCCATCAGCCTTCCAATGGCTAAAATCGTCCGGAATTCATTCACTAATTGCTTCAAATCCACCAATCAGTTCGTAAAATTATAAAATAGGAATGGAAGAAGCTCTCGAGATCTACAAGTTCATATGGGGATGATTAAAATCTATAAAGTACGTCGCTCAGAATTGGAGCTCAAACCCATTAAGTTGGGGAGCGATTTTCTGCGGATTGGGGGCATCGAGCATGGAGCAGCTCCTGGTGGCAGTCGGCGACGCAGAGCACTTCGAGTTGGTGGCTTCGAATTTGGTGATGGCGGGTCATGGAGGGGCGCGCAAGGAGAGAGAATGGTGGAAGAGTAGTTTGCGTGATTACAGAAATGGCGATAGGAGGAAGATGGTATTGAGATGAATTAGTAAATCTAAATTAATTAATTATATATCTAAATTTCAAATATTTAAATGACCATAACTCCTTCGTATGAAATCGAAATTCAGAAATTTTTGAAGCGTTGGACTCGTATTGATCAGATCTACGCTATGGAACAGACCATATCTGAAACTAAGCTTGTTGAAAATTCAGACAGAAAGCAATGTGAGAATTCTATTTATTTATTTGTTTAAATTAAAAATAACTAATTGTGTGATTGTGATTTTTTTTCGATTCGTTGTTAAATTCTAATTTATTGGCATTATTACATAGAGATGATTGTTGTGTTGAAAACAAACATGTCATACTTGTTATAACAAGATTGTTGAAAACAAATATGTTATTTTATTATCAAATTGTGGTAAACAAATATATCAATTTTGTTATATTAAAATGGATGAAAGCAAATATATCATTTTGTTGTGACAAAAGGATTGTAGATAAAAATATATCATTTTTGTTGTAACCAAATTATACATTTTTGGCCAATTAAAAAGAATGAGACAAAATATTCATTTTTGCCATTTTAAAAGAATGGACCAAAAATATTCATTTTTGTCATTTAGAAAGATGCAACCAAAATACACAAATTTTTTTTCATTAAAAAGAATTAAACCAAAAAGATACCCTTTTGTTCATTTAAAAAGGATTAGACAAAAATATACCCTTTTGTTCATTGAAAAGGATTAGACAAAAATATACAATTTGTTAGCCAATAAAAAGGTTGAACATTAAAGATTACATTTTTATTTAAAATTTGTTTCAATAAAAAGATTAAACATTAAAATATTACATTTATATGTAATATTTGTTTCATTAAAATGAATACAAATAAAAGATCATATTTTTATTGTCGATTAGTTACAAAGATTAAAATGGAAATAAAAGATTTCATTTTTATTCTTAATTAGTTACAATGAAATAGAGTTGAGACTTAAAAGTAACATTTTTATTGTCATTTTATATACAATAAAAAGTGTAAATTAAAAAAGTAGCATTTTTATTTTCATTTTATATGCAATAATAAGAATGGATTTAAAGTAACATTTTATTTTGTCAATTTATTTACAATAAAAAGGATAGATTTAAAAATAACATTTTTTATTGTCAAGTTAGTTATAATAAAAAGAATTGATACAAAAGAAACATTTTTATCGTCATTTTAATTGTAATGAAAAGAATAGATTTCAAAGTATCATTTTTGTTGCCATTTTATATGAAATAAAAATAGTCATTTTTGTCACCATGTTAGTTAAATAGTCATTTTGTTAAACATGATATTTTGTTAAAATCATATTATGTGAATAAGATTGTCATGTTTGTTAAATTCATGTTATGTAAATAAAACATGATTATTGAAATAAAAATAAAAATTTTGTTAAAAACATGATCATTGGAATAAAAATATATTTTTGCCAAAACATGATTATTGAAAGGAAATAACCCTTTTTGTCAAAACATGTTAGTGAAACAAAATTTAACATTTGTGTCAAAAAAATTAGAAATAAAAGATTACAATAAAAAGACTACTATAAAAAGATTTCATTTTTGTTGTCATTTTGTTCAACAAAACAAAAAGAGTAAAATTAAAAATATGTTTTATTACACTAAAAAGAATAGTTTTCAAAAGAAATGTTTTCATTGTCAATATAGAATAGTTAAACAAAAACATTCATTTTTGTTAATTAGTGTAGTTAAAATATAAACATTCATTTTCATCAAATTAGAATTGCTAAACAAAATATACACTTTTATCAAATTATAAAAGTTAGAACTAAAATGATCACTTTTATCAAATTATAATGGTTAAAACAAACATTATCATTTTTGTCGCATTAGATTTGACAAAACAAACATGTCACTTTCATTTGTTTTGTTGAATTAGAATTGTTGACAAAACAAAGTTATCATTCTTATTGTTTTGTTGAAATAAATTTGTCAACCAAACAAAGTCATTATCTTTATTGTTTTGTTGAAATAGGTTAGTTGAATCAAAACATACATTTTGTCAGAAAATTCAATTTTGTCAAAATAGATTAGTTAAAGCAAACCATATATATTTGTCAAAATATACACTTCGGTCAAAATAGATGAGTTGAATCAAATACACATCTTTGGTCAAAATGAACATTTTTGGCCAAATAGATTAGTTGAAACAAAATAGTTATTTTTGTCAAAATATAATAGTTGAAATAAAAATTAAATTCTGTTAAATATGATTGTTGAAAACAGATATTACATTTTTGTTAATTAGATTTGTAATAAAATAAAAATTACATTTTTATTAAATAAAAGAGTTAAACACGAGTAGCATTTTGTTAACTAGAATTGTGTTACAACAAAATTATCCATCTTGTTAAATTAGAATTGTTAACAATATGAATTACCACTTTTTATTCATTTTGTTAAAACTAGGATTGTTAACAAAATGAAAACACCACCTTTAAATCATTTTGTTGTGATAGAATTGTCAACAAAATGTATGTATCACTTTTTATACATTTTGTTGAAATATATTTTATATGCAAATATAAGAATCACTTTTATTTGCATAGAATACATTAGAATTGATATGCAAATACAAGAATCCTATTTTTGGTCAAAACATACATTAGGATTTGTATATAAACTAAAGTGACATGTTTATATGTTAATGCATACGATAGAATTTGTATGCAATCTGAAATACACATTTTTATGTGAAAGGTTATTCATTGAAAACATATACAAATAAGATTATTTCTTTATGGGTTAAATTTGCATACAAATCAAGAAAATGAGAATTATCTTTTCATTTGTCATCAGCAATAATGTCATATAAATAAATTACATTTACTAGACATTAGAAATGTATAGGGAAATTATACGAGTGAAATACATTTTTATTCGGCATTGGAAATAAATAACATGTTTGTTCACTATCATCAACATGTTAGCAGAATTAAAATTGGATAAATTCATTAACCAATTATTTATTTATATGAATTGTTGTTGGCTGAAAACCCCACATGGGTATTGGGATGATACTTGAAATACACTAGTCCCAATATTTAATTTTATGTCAATCGTTTAATAACCTGAAATTTCGGGCAGTAAATATTTAAATATCGAGGTTATTTAAATATTTAAAACTTGGATTTAATGATTTTATAACCTTGATTAAATCAGTTTATAAGTAATAATTAAAGAGAAGAAAATATGTTGTTGAATTATTGTTTATGAAGATAAGTAGTTTGAAGAAATATCGATAATGTGACCGAAAACAGTTTTGTCGATAAACGAAGTTTTGCTTATTTAAAGTATTTGGAATATTGTGTGCATGTAGAAACAATAGACAAACACATATGTGTATATACATATCATAGAAGTAACATACAAATGGTATATGTGTACATGTTCTAGAAAATGAAAAATGGCTTAACATGATAGGGACACGTGTCACCAAAAGAATGGAACACATGTCTTATAAGTAAATAATGTAATGACACATAACCTCTTAGGTGTCCATGTGTAGAAAAATCTAAAGACACCTAAGTGGATATGTAACACCCCGAAAATTCTATAACTGTGAAATTAACAAATTAAAGTATAATTAATCTGAAATCAAAGAACTAAGGGAAACGGGATACGCCATTGCGTTCGTCTCGGAAAAATACGCGAAATAGAGTCCGAGTTTTCGAAAAACGGAGTCCGTATGAAGAAGATATGGCCTTCGGAAGTTTTGAATTAAATTTAAAATTCAAACAGAATTAAATAATTAAATATTCCGAAGTGGGGCCCATTGGGCCAGGGTGGAAGAACACCCGCCTGGGCCACCCAGGTCGACTGGGCTGTCGACCTGGGCTACCCATGTCGACAGGGCTGTCGACAGCCCTGTCGACAGGGGTGTTGACCTGGTCGAGCCCAGTCAACCTGGCTGGCCAGGTCTGTGTTTGGTCGAATTTCTGTGGTCTGCTTTGTCACTAGGGCTTGGTGGCAAGTTTTTATTGGTCTCTCTTCCTAATGAATGGCTATGATCTAACCTAGCAACATCAATGGTCCTAATCAATTCCTAACCTCTATATAAACAACCCTAGACTAAACCCTAATCTATTCATTCAAATTAAGAACATAGCCGCCATGTTGCTGAGGAACGACAAAGAGTAGCCGCCAACTAGAGAGAGGATTAGGGAGAAAGTTCTAAAGCCTAAAGCAATTCAAGCAACCTAAAGCTAATCAATTCAACAAAGGAATCGTGTCTCTTAATTAGAGAATTCGCCGCAACCATTGTAAGTAGAGTATTACTTTGGTATAAATAAACAACTGTGTTGATGTGTATGCTTGAATTGTGGCAATGGAAGTAGTTCATATTTGTGCAAAATTATGTTATTCATTATAAAGAACTACATGCGGTAGTTCTATGCAAGTATACGTTTGGAATATTGCGCAAATTATGTAATCTATGTTGAGGCTACATGTATGTAGTTGATTGAAATTTATGCAAGTTTGAGGCTTTGTTATTATGGCGTCATGATGTATATTTGTATGTAATTAAAACAAGTTTGGTTATAGTTCATATGAAATTATGTTGAGAATTAGGCATCATGTATTAAGTCATGCTTTTGCAAACTTATGAATATGGCTAGGCTATGAATGATATTTGGCATAGTTGAAATCCATGCTAGTTCTATATTGTTAAAATGACATATGTGAGACATGGCTAGGTTAGACTCAAAAATCCCCTTTTTTGCAAGTTTAAAGCAAACACCATGATTAGGAATTTTTATACATAAGTATGTTTATACCATCGTTATGTGATTAGACTTAAACCATGATTGGGTTGAACTATGCTTTTGTGTTAGTAACAAAGTATCCCCTTTGTAAACATGTAGAAACCTTATGAACATGACTTGTTTATGTTTATGCCATGTTTATGCTAGAAATATTTATGCCATGCTTGTGTTTGACATTAGGCCATATTTATGCTAGAAATATTTGTGCCATGCTTATGTTTGACATTATGCCTAAATAAGAATATAGGTTCATGTTGTAGTTAAACCTATGCAAGTTCACATGCTTTGATTCATGTCACCTATGTTGCCACTATGCAAGTACACCAATTTCTATTCTGTATTTCCAACATCGTATTGCAAGTTCATGCGCTCACCTTCCCCTCTTTGTGTATACGCCATAAGCCTCCCCTTTTCGCATGGCTAAATTGGGCTTTAAAAGGCTAAGCCCAATATATATGAACGGACGTGTAAAACGGGGGAAAATAACGTTGGGTTAAAATTAATTAATGAATGAAAATATAAATAGAAGGGCCCAAATTCAAGTATGGGTTGGGCCCGTGGTGGGTGTAATCTTTACACCATTAACTTAATAATGGGCCGCAAATATTTACATATAAATAAAGAAGAATGACAAGATATGTAAATGTAGAACATACGATGTGTTTAACCCGAGGTTGGATTGAGTTGTGATGTAAACCTGCCCGGAACCGCCCGGCTGTCCAGTAGTCACAACAATACCTATCCAATGTGGGAGGTTAAACATGGAGCCCAGCAAGGACCCGAGGTTAGACTGAGTTGTGGCGTAAGACTGCCCGGAACCAACTGGCAACAGGCAGCCACAACAATACCTGTCTAATGTGAGAGGTCAGGGCCTTAATAAGACAATTAAGGCTGAGTCAGGATTGTTAGGATTAAGTGGACTAAAGACTTAATCAAAATGGAACATGCTAAACTAAGCGGACTGGTGGGGGTTAGGTTAGAAACACTTAACCAACTTAGCATGTTGGCTAGAGATAGAAAACCTAGTAACGGGGGACCCTTTTCAGCAGTAACCCTAAAAGGTGTATCAGGATACCCTGAAACTAGGCAGGGTGGGGCACGATTACTGGGCTGATTGTAAGAGGTCAAAGCGACGGCGGTGGTGTAGCAGTGTAGGTTCTAACGGTGTGCGGGCGTGCACGCACTCCGGCGCAGAAAAATAAGGCACTGGGCACCAGTAGCATACCTGTGCACTCTAAGGTTGTGTCGGGTTGCCACTATGGGACTTGATACACCCCATGGTGGGACCAGCATAGGTAACTACAGACATCGGGGGCCGTAAGACACATGGAACTATGCGAGTAGGAGCCGATCATCATAGAATGGATCACATCACCCTGATTATGGGGTGCAAATTGGAAACTAGTTTATATGGGTTCAGAGATTAACATGGGGTGCGATAGTATATTCGACCCTAGACAACGTAACCAAGTTTATTGTGTTTGCCCACTTCCTGTGTATACTTATCATACCCAGTTCTTTATTCATAGACAAAGTAGTACTAGACTTACTCAGGCTTTATGTCTGACTCTATTTTTCTTTCGTCTTCTTTCTTCCGTTCCCCCCCCAGGTCCTCAGGGAGGGAACACAGCAGCTTGACCAGCCTTAGCATCCAGCTTGAAGAAGAGAAATGTATTGCTTGGACTTTCCTGTTTTGAACTATGGCTTTGGACAATCACTATGAGGGCTTTGCAGTTTATCTATGTTTTATTTATGCTTCTTTAAATCATGTACTCAAGACAGATTATGAAAGTATTATGTTATGTTTTTGGAAAGGATGTTGTTGTAACACGTATTTGACTTGATGAAATAAAAGTTTGTTGTTCTTCCGCTGTTTACAAATATGTGTTCTTATATCTGTCTTGTATATCTGTGACTTGTACTAATAAACCTCCACCAAAATTAGGGCATTCCCTTTGAGAGTGACCCTAACGGAGGTGGGGTGTTTCACTTGGTATCAGAGCATAGGTTTACCAGATAAGATAAAAAGTTTTGAAAAATTATTTTCAAAAAGGAAATTTAAAGAAGCATTTTTAAAAGAAAAATATTATTTTATTTAAAAAAAAAAAAAGGCAAAGTCCACTCCCCAAAGCCATAGGTACTATCTCTTGTCCTTCGTTTTGAATCTATCCTTTTTGTTTCAGCATGTCCCAAGAACTTAACTTGCCGGAAGGGGTGCCCATACCTAGTTGGTTTAGACGGTTCTTAGAAGCAAGGGCCACTCAGCCAGGTCCTACCATTCCTCCTCCCCCAGCGGAAGGAAATCATCCAGCTGCAGCGGAACCTTTTCCTCCTCCTCCTCCTCGGGGAAACAATTTTGCTAAGATATGTAAAGATTTTAAAGCTATGGGAGGAAGGGATTTCCATGGAACTGAGTCCTTCGTAGCAGCTAGGAATTGGTTGAAAGAAACGGAGGACCTATTCATCATCTTTGAGGTAGAGGATAGACAAAAAGTACAACTGGCGGTATGGCTATTGAAGGGCGAGGCTTCCTACTGGTGGGAAGTCACTAATGCTGAAAGACCAGTGGAGACATGGGAGGACTTTAGGGCAAGGTTTGAGACTAAATTTCTCTCAGATGCGGAAAGAAGTTTGCAGTTGGAAAAATTCTTATTTCTTAAGCAAGGGGACAAGACAGTCAGAGAGTATGTGAATCAATTCGATGAGCTGGCTAGGTTTGGGCTTGACCTAGTCAACACCCCGCACAAGAAGGCTCTCCGTTTCGTTAAGGGGTTGAATGAGCCATTACACAGTTTGGCCATGACCCATATACCCATAGGAGCCACATATGAAAGATTGGTGCAAATGGCATTGCTGAATGAAGAGGACAAGGGAAAGAAGGAGACAAAGGCAGAAAGCTCTCAAGGGAAGAAAGAGGGTTTGCAACCTAAGAAGACAGACTTTAAGAAAGGCGGGAAAGGCAACAAAGAGAAGAGGAAGTGCAATTTCTGTGGCAAAGTGGGGCACTTAGTAAAGGACTGCCGGAAAAAGAAGGCCAAGGAAAATGGTGGGTGCTTTTCTTGCGGTGAGACAGGCCACAGGGCTAAGGACTGCCCAAAGAAACGAGGACAGGGGCAGAGGGCTGGATCCACCCCAGGGGCACAGGTTCATGTGCTAGAAGCGCCACCTCTGCAACAACGAGGTATAAATACTTCTGTAGAAAGTGTAGTTTATCTTTATGATCACCCCGTTCGCACTTTATTTGATTCTGGCGCATCACACTCCTTTATCTCGTCTGCTTTAGTAGAATCTCTGCACCTAAAAACTAGTATGGTAGAGGACCCCTTAATTGTTTCAAACCCAATTGGGGGCCCAGCTCATTTGTCTATGATCTGTTTGGAATTGAAAATTTCTATCCTAAGCGTAGAATTTCAATGTAGTGCCTTTGTATTGGGCTTCTCGGGGTATGGTTTGATTTTGGGTATGGATTGGCTATCCAGTAATGGGGCCATCCTTGATTGTGAGAAAAGGGTTGTTAGGCTCCTAACCCAGCTCGGTAATACTTTGGAAATTTCTTGTGATCCCTCGTATGCGGTTATGCTTAGTTATCTTGAATCGCTAGATGCCTCTGTTGAAAATTTGAAATCATTTAGAGTGGTCCGGGAATATCCGGATGTCTTCGAAGAGGTGAAGGGCTTGCCTCCGAAGTGGGAAATAGACTTCCGCATATATCTTGTAGATAATGCAAAGCCCGTTGCGTTGCCCGTTAGACATATGGCTCCACGAGAAAGGAAAGAGCTCAGTAAACAGATTAAAGAGCTTCTAGAAAAGGGGTTCATTAGGAGGAGCATTTCAGAATGGGGCGCTCCAGTGGTGTTCGCTACAAAGGCGGATGGTTCACTCCGTCTATGTGTTGACTATAGGGAGCTCAACAAGCTAACGAAAAAGAATAGGCACCCTCTCCCTAGAATTGACGATTTATTTGACCAGCTTGTAGGAGCGTCTGTTTTCTCCCAACTCGATTTAGCAACCGGTTTTCATCAGCTAAGGGTGGCTGAAGATAGCATCGATAAAACGGCGTTCAGAACCCCAGACGGTTTCTTTGAATGGCTTGTCATGCCTTTCGGCTTGACAAATGCACCTGCTTATTTCGTGGACCTGATGAGTAGGGTATTTAGAGATTTCCTCAACAAATTCGTAGTGGTCTTCGTAGATGATATCCTTATCTTCTCAAAGAGTGAAGAGGAACATGCTCAACACTTAAGGGCAATCATGGAAACTTTGCGAGTCCATCAACTAAAAGCCAAGTTCTCCAAATGCCACTTTTGGAGAGAAGAGGTGAGGTTCCTTGGGCACATAGTATCCAAACAAGGGTTAGCGGTGGACCCTGCTAAGGTAGTGGCGGTACAAGATTGGAAGACACCAAGGAATGCGACTGAGGTCCGAAGCTTTCTAGGACTAGCAGGTTTCTATCGAAAGTTTATAAGGGATTTTGCGAAAATCTCAGCTCCGCTCACGAAATTGACTAAGAAGAATCTAGTGTTCAATTGGGATTTGGATTGCGAGTTTGCTTTCCAACGACTGAAAAGGGCTCTCACAACAGCCCCAGTTTTGACGCTGCCAGATGGGAGCAAGATGTTCACTGTTTATACGGATGCATGTGGGAGAGGGCTAGGCGCCGTCTTAATGCAAGAAGGAAGGGTAGTAGCTTATGGCGGGAGGCAGTTGAAAGTACACGAAAAGAACTACCCAACCCACGATCTTGAGTTAGCCGCCATCGTCTTTGCACTCAAGTCTTGGCGACACTATCTCCTAGGTGAGAAGTTCGAACTTTACACTGACCATAAATCGTTGAAATATCTTTTCTCGCAGAAAGATCTTAACTTGAGGCAACAAAGATGGATGGAGTTTCTTGCCTCGTACGATTTCGAAATCTCCTATACTCCGGGCAAAGGCAACGTAGTGGCAGACGCGTTGAGCCGAAAGAAATTGACCCTAAGCCCGTTATTTGTTGAAAGACAAAGCCTAGAGTTTATAGCCAGCTTCGACTTTAGGCCCTCCTCCGATTTCGTACCGGGCTTGCTAGCATCTCTCGAAGTACGCCCAACTTTAGTGGATTCAGTAGGGGCAGCACAACGCGAAGACCCTCAGCTTGTGGAAATAATTGATAGGCTAATTAGGGGTGAGACTTCAAGTCACCTCAACCGATACTCCATCGACGATAAGGGTGTACTAAGGCGAGACGGAAGACTATGCGTCCCACAGACGAAAGATTTAGTAAAGAAGGTTCTCGAGGAAGCACATCACTCCAAGATGACGATACACCCAGGCGGGGATAAAATGTACAAAGACATAAAAAGGACTTTCTTTTGGAATGGCATGAAAAAGGACGTGGCAGAATTCGTTTCTAAGTGTATGGTGTGCCAACAGGTTAAGGCGGAACAGAAAAAGCCTGGCGGACTACTACATCCTCTGGAGGTCCCGCAATGGAAGTGGGATAGCATCTCAATGGACTTCATCGATGGGCTGCCTAGGTCTAAGAGAGGCAACACTAGCATTTGGGTAATAGTGGATAGGCTTACTAAAAGTGCCCACTTTTTACCTGTCAAAAGTAGAAGAACTGCCTCATCCCTAGCATCACTTTGCCTCAAGGAAATCGTTCGACTCCATGGAATACCATCTAGCATCGTTAGTGACCGAGACCCCATCTTCACCAGCGAGTTTTGGCGGAGTCTGCAAGAAGCAGTAGGAACGCAGTTATGCTTGAGCACAGCCTATCATCCCCAAACCGACGGCCAAACAGAGAGAGTGAACAGAGTTTTGGAAGACCTTTTAAGGCTATGCGTCCTTGACTTCGGAGGGACTTGGGAAGACCACCTTCCTTTGGTGGAATTTGCCTACAACAACAGCTATCAAGCAACCATCGGAATGGCGCCCTTCGAAGCTTTATATGGAAGACCGTGCCGATCGCCCACTTGTTGGTGGGAGTCCACGGATAAGCTCACACTTCGACCAGACATGATCCGAGAGACCACAGAGAAAGTAGACTTAATACGAAGAAGGATGAAGACGGCCCAAGACAGACAAAAGTCCTATGCCGACAAGAGAAGAACCGACCTTGAATTCGAAGTTGGAGACAGAGTTTTTCTCAAGGTATCACCGCTAAGGAACGTTGTTCGTTTTGGAACCACAGGAAAGCTTGCGCCAAGGTTCGTAGGGCCATTCCCTATTATCGAGAAAATTGGGAAAATGGCCTATAGATTAGAGCTACCCGAGAAGTTGGCTGGAGTCCACAACGTTTTTCACGTTTCACATCTCCGAAAATGTCTACATGAGTCAGCTGAAGTGGTAGAGCCAAATATCCTCGAAGAGGCCGAAGTGGAGCGCGAAGCAACCATAAGAAAAGTTCCAACCCGCATCTTAGGAACGGAAGTGAAGAAGCTACGCAACCGTGAAGTCAAGCTCGTCAAAGTTCAGTGGAGCGACGCCGAGGAAGACGCGACTTGGGAAACTAAAGCTAAAATCCGTACAGCCTACCCTTTTCTGTTCGAGGGTACATCCTTGATCTTTCTTTTTCCTTGAGTTGCGCTTTTATCTATCTTTTTAGGTATATTCCTTCGACCATATCCTTTAGGTAGAAACTTTTTGGATGGAAGCATGTAGTTGAAACATGTTATGTATGATGGTTGCAAGTGGTTGCAAGTGATTGCTAGTGGTTGCTCGTGGTTGCATATACACACACAATCTAGGGTTTAGATCGGCTCAGTCACTTCATATTGCATATGCATATATGTTTGCATTTGTATATGGTTGAACTTTAATGTGTTGTCATGTGGATGTTGCATTTGTATTGAATGATTGTGCACTCATGTAGAATCAAGAATAGGAAAATTTGCATACATAATGGATTCATGGCACTTACATAATTCGCATTAAGGAGGTCAACTGAATCAGTAGACCGCCTGATTTTTGCATTAGATAAGTACATGTACACACACACTTCGCATATGATCATGAAGCATTAGAAGTCTTTTAAGGACAATGGATGCTCGTGCTTGATGGATGAGTAGATGGATGATTGGATGTTAGGATTTACATTCCTCCTAACTTGAAGATTTCGGGGACGAAATTCTTTTAAGTGGGGGAGAATGTAACACCCCGAAAATTCTATAACTGTGAAATTAACAAATTAAAGTATAATTAATCTGAAATCAAAGAACTAATGGAAACGGGATACGCCATTGCGTTCGTCTCGGAAAAATACGCGAAATAGAGTCCGAGTTTTCGAAAAACGGAGTCCGTATGAAGAAGATATGGCCTTCGGAAGTTTTGAATTAAATTTAAAATTCAAACAGAATTAAATAATTAAATATTCCGAAGTGGGGCCCATTGGGCCAGGGTGGAAGAACACCCGCCTGGGCCACCCAGGTCGACTGGGCTGTCGACCTGGGCTACCCATGTCGACAGGGCTGTCGACAGCCCTGTCGACAGGGGTGTCGACCTGGTCGAGCCCAGTCAACCTGGCTGGCCAGGTCTGTGTTTGGTCGAATTTCTGTGGTCTGCTTTGTCACTAGGGCTAGGTGGCAAGTTTTTATTGGTCTCTCTTCCTAATGAATGGCTATGATCTAACCTAGCAACATCAATGGTCCTAATCAATTCCTAACCTCTATAT
Source organism: Allium sativum (assembly GCA_030737875.1). NCBI lineage: Eukaryota > Viridiplantae > Streptophyta > Magnoliopsida > Asparagales > Amaryllidaceae > Allium > Allium sativum. Next base: position 226,242,692 of record CM060922.1, read on the forward strand.
AAACAACCCTAGACTAAACCCTAATCTATTCATTCAAATTAAGAACATAGCCGCCATGTTGCTGAGGAACGACAAAGAGTAGCCGCCAACTAGAGAGAGGATTAGGGAGAAAGTTCTAAAGCCTAAAGCAATTCAAGCAACCTAAAGCTAATCAATTCAACAAAGGAATCGTGTCTCTTAATTAGAGAATTCGCCGCAACCATTGTAAGTAGAGTATTACTTTGGTATAAATAAACAACTGTGTTGATGTGTATGCTTGAATTGTGGCAATGGAAGTAGTTCATATTTGTGCAAAATTATGTTATTCATTATAAAGAACTACATGCGGTAGTTCTATGCAAGTATACGTTTGGAATATTGCGCAAATTATGTAATCTATGTTGAGGCTACATGTATGTAGTTGATTGAAATTTATGCAAGTTTGAGGCTTTGTTATTATGGCGTCATGATGTATATTTGTATGTAATTAAAACAAGTTTGGTTATAGTTCATATGAAATTATGTTGAGAATTAGGCATCATGTATTAAGTCATGCTTTTGCAAACTTATGAATATGGCTAGGCTATGAATGATATTTGGCATAATTGAAATCCATGCTAGTTCTATATTGTTAAAATGACATATGTGAGACATGGCTAGGTTAGACTCAAAAATCCCCTTTTTTGCAAGTTTAAAGCAAACACCATGATTAGGAATTTTTATACATAAGTATGTTTATACCATCGTTATGTGATTAGACTTAAACCATGATTGGGTTGAACTATGCTTTTGTGTTAGTAACAAAGTATCCCCTTTGTAAACATGTAGAAACCTTATGAACATGACTTGTTTATGTTTATGCCATGTTTATGCTAGAAATATTTATGCCATGCTTGTGTTTGACATTAGGCCATATTTATGCTAGAAATATTTGTGCCATGCTTATGTTTGACATTATGCCTAAATAAGAATATAGGTTCATGTTGTAGTTAAACCTATGCAAGTTCACATGCTTTGATTCATGTCACCTATGTTGCCACTATGCAAGTACACCAATTTCTATTCTGTATTTCCAACGTCGTATTGCAAGTTCATGCGCTCACCTTCCCCTCTTTGTGTATACGCCATAAGCCTCCCCTTTTCGCATGGCTAAATTGGGCTTTAAAAGGCTAAGCCCAATATATATGAACGGACGTGTAAAACGGGGGAAAATAACGTTGGGTTAAAATTAATTAATGAATGAAAATATAAATAGAAGGGCCCAAATTCAAGTATGGGTTGGGCCCGTGGTGGGTGTAATCTTTACACCATTAACTTAATAATGGGCCGCAAATATTTACATATAAATAAAGAAGAATGACAAGATATGTAAATGTAGAACATACGATGTGTTTAACCCGAGGTTGGATTGAGTTGTGATGTAAACCTGCCCGGAACCGCCCGACTGTCCAGTAGTCACAACAATACCTATCCAATGTGGGAGGTTAAACATGGAGCCCAGCAAGGACCCGACGTTAGACTGAGTTGTGGCGTAAGACTGCCCGGAACCAACCGGCAACAGGCAGCCACAACAATACCTGTCTAATGTGAGAGGTCAGGGCCTTAATAAGACAATTAAGGCTGAGTCAGGATTGTTAGGATTAAGTGGACTAAAGACTTAATCAAAATGGAACATGCTAAACTAAGCGGACTGGTGGGGGTTAGGTTAGAAACACTTAACCAACTTAGCATGTTGGCTAGAGATAGAAAACCTAGTAACGGGGGACCCTTTTCAGTAGTAACCCTAAAAGGTGTATCAGGATACCCTGAAACTAGGCAGGGTGGGGCACGATTACTGGGCTGATTGTAAGAGGTCAAAGCGACGGCGGTGGTGTAGCAGTGTAGGTTCTAATGGTGTGCGGGCGTGCACGCACTCCGGCGCAGAAAAATAAGGCACTGGGCACCAGTAGCATACCTGTGCACTCTAAGGTTGTGTCGGGTTGCCACTATGGGACTTGATACACCCCATGGTGGGACCAACATAGGTAACTACAGACATCGGGGGCCGTAAGACACATGGAACTATGCGAGTAGGAGCCGATCATCATAGAATGGATCACATCACCCTGATTATGGGGTGCAAATTGGAAACTAGTTTATATGGGTTCAGAGATTAACATGGGGTGCGATAGTATATTCGACCCTAGACAACGTAACCAAGTTTATTGTGTTTGCCCACTTCCTGTGTATACTTATCATACCCAGTTCTTTATTCATAGACAAAGTAGTACTAGACTTACTCAGGCTTTATGTCTGACTCTATTTTTCTTTCGTCTTCTTTCTTCCGTTCCCCCCCCCCCCCAAGGTCCTCAGGGAGGGAACACAGCAGCTTGACCAGCCTTAGCATCCAGCTTGAAGAAGAGAAATGTATTGCTTGGACTTTCCTGTTTTGAACTATGGCTTTGGACAATCACTATGAAGGCTTTGCAGTTTATCTATGTTTTATTTATGCTTCTTTAAATCATGTACTCAAGACAGATTATGAAAGTATTATGTTATGTTTTTGGAAAGGATGTTGTTGTAACACGTATTTGACTTGATGAAATAAAAGTTTGTTGTTCTTCCGCTGTTTACAAATATGTGTTCTTATATCTGTCTTGTATATCTGTGACTTGTACTTATAAACCTCCACCAAAATTAGGGCATTCCCTTTGAGAGTGACCCTAACGGAGGTGGGGTGTTTCAGGATATGTGTAACGACCCAGAAAATCTGAACCAATTTAAAATTTTTAAATTGGCCAAAATAATGGATTTTAAATATTTAAAATAAATATTTTAAATAATGGCGATGAAAATTGAGTTTGAATCGACATTTGAAAACGAATATAATTAATTATAATTATATATAGAATTGAAAATGGCGCGGTAGTTCGATAATTCGATTTCAAACTTTAATTGAATATACCGGGTGCAAAACAATCCGGATTTTAGTGAAACCAAAAATAATAGAATCTAATTGATGATATCTTTCTAACGAATCTGACCAATCGAAATTTGATAGCGGGAATCAAAAGGTATGTCCAGTTGAAAATTCTGAATAGTCGCTATGGAATTCAGGCCCTTAAAAATGGATATTTTGCAGATGACCTCGGATTTCGACGAAACCACTTTTGTTAGATCCGCAGTGTCAAATTATTGTTAGGTTTCAAATTTCATAATTTTTCGAATCAATATGTGAGCGTGGCAAAGGAAAACGCGTTTGACCAGTTTCTGTTGAATTTAATCGACTGGAAATTGGCCATTTTGCAAACGGTCTCAGAATTCGACGAAACTAGTTTTGTTAGGACCGTATCGTCAATACGAAGCTAGAAAATATTTTTCTGGAATTTTTCTAGTTAGTATGTGACCCCGGTAATTTGAAATGTACGTTTAAAATTCAATATAGTGATTTAAATGTAAATTCAAATGGAAACTGACTGTAACGATCAAATCAGCTTGCGATACATATCCCATTGTGTTCGGAATGGGGGTTAAACGCTATGGGCGACAGGCGGTGGGCCTCGTTTCGAGGTCGTGGATGAAAGTCAACCTATTTGCAAAAATAATAATTAAATAATATTAAAAAAAAATATAATTTTCTCCCCCTTTTCCCTTCTGCTTGCCCCCCCCCCCCCCCCGTTCATTATAATTTCAAACAGAAAAGTGAAAAAAAAAAAAAAAAACCCTAAGCCGATCGACAGACCGCCCCCCCCCTGGAGCGCCGCCGCCCCCCCCCCTCAAGACCAGTCGCCGACGAAGCAGCCCCCCCCCCTCAAGTGAACGACGCAGCCGCTTCCCCCCTCCGACGATCGAAGACGACGAAGTACCCCCCCCCCCCTGAAGTGCCGCCGACGCCTTCTTTGATTTCCCCCCCTTTTTTCGCAGCTACCTCGGTGAGCATCCCCTATTTTTATTTATATAATTTATTTTCTTTTTTATTTTATTCTGTTAAAACTGTTTTATGTTTTAAAGTTAAAACTGTTTTATGTTTTTAAAGAAAAACTGATTTAGGTTTTAAAAATTTAAAACTGATTTTATTTTAGATAAGTAAAACTGATCTGGGTTTTATAAAAATTAAAAACTGATTTGGTTTTTAAAAATTAAAAACTGAAATTTTTAAAAAAATTAAAACTGGTTTCTTTAAAGAAAGTAGAAATAAAAATCATATTTTTATATGTTGAAAAATCATATTTTTATATGTTGAAAGTAGAAATAAAAATCATATTTTTATATGTTGAAAAATCATATTTTTATGTGTTGAAAGCAAAAGTGAAAATCATATTTTTATATGTTGAAAGTCGAAATAAAAATCATATTTTTATGTGTTGAAAGCAAAAGTGAAAATCATATTTTTATATGTTGAAAGTCGAAATAAAAATCATATTTTTATGTGTTGAAAGCAAAAGTGAAAATCATATTTTTATATGTTGAAAGTCGAAATAAAAATCATATTTTTATGTGTTGAAAGCAAAAGTAAAAATCATATTTTTATGTGTTGAAAGCAAAAGTAAAAATCATATTTTTATATGTTGAAAGTAGAAATAAAAATCATATTTTTATATGTTGAAAAATCATATTTTTATATGTTGAAAGTCGAAGTAAAAATTCGATTTTTATATATTGAATAGCATAGTAAAAATTCTATTTTTACATATGTAGAGAATACGGGCGAAAGCGACAATAGGCGAAGATTTCTATAAGTGAAGTGTTGTGCAGTTGGATAGCTATTGGTGAGATTTCTGATTTATAAATTATATATATATGCGCGTGAAAATGAAAGTGAATTGCTATATATTAATATATATATATATATATATATACGCCCCTCGTCCACAAACCATGGACGATATTTATTGATTGAAATTGTTGTGATAATTGGTTGATAACGAATGGTTGTTTGGGATTGTTTGTGATTGATATTGGTTGATTGTGGTTGAAAAATACCCATTTGTGGTTGAGAAATATTTGGTTGAAACCACATAGGATTAGTTTGTGGAAATGAAATAAATATATACATGCCGCCTGCGTGCGAACTAGATGCATGAACCCCATTGTCAAAAACCGCGAGGTTTTAAGGTAGAGCGAGGAGCCGTACTAGGGACGGTGCCGGTGTAACTACCCTGCCGTTATGCTGCCGAAATTTTGAATAATATTTGTGTGTTTGAATTATTTTCATATGCTTAAACTATATTTATTCATTGTATAGAAAACATTCATGTGTTGAATTGATATTCATTCGTTGTTTAGAAATTCATGTGTTGAATGGTATTCATATTTTGAAATAAATCGTTCGATAATAAAAATCACATTTTTATCTATATATAAAAACTATTGAAAACATTCATGTGTTGAATTGATATTCATTCGTTGTTTTGAAATTCATGTGTTGAATGGTATTCATATTTTGAAATAAATTGTGTTATGATAAAAATCCCATTTTTATCACCAACTTGAACTATATAGAAAAATAGTGTTTTGAAAAGAATTGTTTTACAATAAAAATCACATTTTTATTGTATGTAAGAAATCGTTAAAATGTGAAGTGTTAAAAATAGCCACTTGTTCAAAATAAACATATATGAGTTGAAATATTCATTAATTAGCTAATGAAATGATTTGCACCTATTTATGTAACATTAGAATGAATGGTGTTTTTAAACCAAATAGAAATCAAATATGAAGTTGAATAGGAAATGAAAAATGATATGAACTGTATATATATGTACACGCATATTCATTGAACAGGTTATAGCAAAGGGGCTAGAGAAGAGGAATAAAATTTTGTGCCCGACAAATAGGTACACATTTACTGATTTGTTTGGGTGATGATTTTGAGCCTGTTGGCTAGCCGCTTGGCTTTTTCTTTTTCTTTTTTGAGATTAGAAGGACCGGGACGCTATTTGCGATTTCCCGACGCTCCCGGTACAGGGGAGGTTATGGCGAAATTTTTCCAAAATTTAAGGTGTTAGAAAAATATTTGAAGTGAAAACGATATTGAAATCATTGAATGAACTATATTTATATAAATATATAAATATAAATAAAATTAAAACGAAACGAAGCCGTGCAGTTCGTATTTTGAAACCGTGATTTCAATCGACTAGTGCGGGAAATCCGACCATTGGATTTTCCCGAAATCTCAACCGTCGGGTTCGCCTTGGAATAATCTTTCCAACGGCACCAACCTTGTAAAAATCCAACGGTTGGATTGTCTGGAATGTTTAATTCAAATCTGAAGAAAAACAGCGCCAGAAACGATTATATTTATATATATATATATATATATAAATATAATTATATTTAATCGAATAACGACGCTGCAGTTCGTATTTTGAAATCGAAAATTCAAACGATTGTACCGGGAGATCCGACCGTCGGATTTTCCCGAAACTGGAACCATTGGGTTCGTTTTGAAAAGACCATTCTAATGATGTAAATTTTGTGAAGATCCAACGGTTAGATTTTCAGATATGTGTAAATCAAATCTGAAGAAAAACAGCGCCACGGCCGCCTTATGGCCCGAAGCGTCGTTTTGAATAAAATGGCTATTTTAAAATAAATAAAAATAGCAATAAATAGTTATAAAATATCGTAAGCAATATGGAATGGAAATAAACTGAATTTGCTTGATTTATGTGATGTTTGATGGTTGAATGTGTTTGGTGTGAAAACTATATTAAAGAACACAATTGGTGTTGTCGAATAATTTAACCATTGAGATAAATCGATTTGAAATTCTAAATATACGTGAATTATTTGAAAAGGCCGAGTTAATTCTCATTTCGAATAATCGACCGACGATTGAAATTCGAAGATGAAGACGATGGTCGAAGACCGGAGATCTTCACCTCGTTTGGATGGTAACCGAGGTCCTGATTGGGAGGCATCCCGAAATATGGATAATGAGAGGTGATCGTTCAGACGTACGTGTTGATCGAAGGGTTTGCGAGGTATTTAGTGCCTCCGGTTTCGTTCAGACCCGGAACGGACTTGTAAATGGACTGTGTGTCCGACATGGGAATTTGTTCTGTGTGATTGATAGCCATCAGTTGCACGGTGTGAATTGCCTGTGTGGCATGCTAAGATGCAGTGATCAGGGCTTCTGTTGAAAAGCAAAGTCTTGTGGTGATGATCAAAGCACCGCCTGTGTGGCGTAGCTTTGTGTATAACGTGAATTCGCGAGCCTCACACCCCGGTATGAACCTAAAACGGGAGAAGGACCTCAGGGAGGGCCTGCGTTTCTTTCTAGCTAGGGTGGTGTCAGTGACCTACCAGCCCTGACATTTATATACTTTTCACCTATGTGGTTGTTGCTGTTGCGAGGCGCCTCGGTTTGATCGGACGATCCGGGTCCGATGGAGTCATTCGTTGGCTCGTTTACGCCCCAAAGGGCGGAGAAACGTAGTGTTCAGGCATAATAATCCACATCGGTGGACCGGCCCTGACGATCTAAAGGGTTGATGCGTTCTGATCCTGAGACATGGGCTAGATTGTCTCGAATTCGGTAAGGACTATCTTTTGCCTTGGTTCATGACGGAAATCCAATTTCCAAATACGACATCTTGCGGTTTTGATTGTATACCTATATATGGCGACATAGTGGTATGGGGCATTAATGCCGTCTATGATTGATAGTTATGATTTGAAATTGTTTTCAAAACATATAAACACTAGCAATAATATAAATGCCTTTGTCGTATCAAGCATATCTTGGCCGTTATAAGGTAAAAACTCTATCCTCCGGTTTGCGTTGCATTGTGTGATGGGAACTGAGTCTTATAACGGCTTCATTTTTATAAAAAGCATAGCGATGTTTAAAAAGAAAGATTTGTTTTAAAGCACTGGCAATCCAATGGAGTAAACCCGTTCCACGAAAGTGGCGTGGTCCTGTGATTAGCCAATTATATATGTGTTGAGTGGATTTCTCATACCAGTGCCATGACTGACTCGTAGTTTGTTTCACTCTCAAACTCGGGTGCCCCTTTTTCTACACGAGCAGCCTTGTATTCAGGTTTAGCTGGTTCTTTCTGGATAGCTGGAGCTGAAGATGGATTCTATCATTTATTTCTTTTTATGCTGTTCAGCTCCTATTGTACATATTTTGTTTATTTCCGCTGTAGACATTTATGTATAGCTGAACTGTATTTGTACTAAGTAAGATCCTGTATACTGTGTAACTCTGATGATTACTTTTATCCAGTATATTTTGTTGTTCATTCTGGTGTATTTATTTAATTCTGTTCTGCTATTATATGTTTTTGTGTTATATTCCAAAGATAACCTTGTTTCTGTGAGAACGGGAAATCGGGTCGTCTCAACGTGGTATCAGAGCTTTGGTTAAGCTTAGTTCTGGAATATAACATTTGAACGAACTCGTCAGAAATAGAACCAGTAGTGTTCTAGGACGGGTAACTCTATACAGATAGGATCAGTAATATCTTAGTATGAGTAAAGCAGAATGAAATTACACCTTGATAGACACATTTACATTGAAGTATGTGTTTCTATGTTTTAAAATACCTTTTCTGTGACCTGACACTTGATCTGCTAATTGCAGAAGTACTAGAAAAATGAGTGCCAGAAACAGAAGGATTACAGAACCCGATCTGGAGGCTCTATTCAAGAGATATCGAAATCTGGGTGGAGAAAAATTCTCGGGCAATGAATCTATTATTCAAACTCAAGCTTGGATGAGTTCTGTCGAAAAAATCTTTGAGCATATCTAGCTGAGAGATGACCAGAAACGGTTAGTAGCATCTTGGGCGCTCAAAGAGGAAGCTTTAATCTGGTGGGAAACAATCATCAAAGATAATCCAGAAGGTGATATCACCTGGGACAGATTTAAAGTGATTTTCCTAGAAAGGTTTACTCCTCCCGAAGCAACCGAGAGATTGTGTGAAGAATTTTCTTATCTAATACAAGGTGACATGACCATTCCGGAATACCATAAGAAATTCAACGAACTTGCTCACTTTGCTCCTCATCTAATTCAAAATCCGAAGAGGAAAAATATGAGATTTATTCACGGACTTCAAAGGAAATACCAGAATAAGGTATTGGGGCATGTGAAGCTTCCTTTCTCAGAAATGATTTATATGGCTTATCGGTATGAAGATCTCCATAAGAAAGGAATGTTGCGCGACGAAGAAGAAGTCTGTTCTAGTGACAAAACAGAGTTGGAAACTGATATTCCTGAAGCCAGTACAAGGTCTGAGGACAGTAAAGAGCCTAAAGTAAATCGAAAAAGGGCTAGATCTGAAAAAGAACCTGCCACGACTGCCATATGCAATAATTGCCATAAGCCAGGGCATTTTCAGGGGAAGTGCAAACCCTCGAAAAAGCGATCAAAGAATGGATCTAAATCCAAAAGGAAATTTCAAGAGAAAAGAGGGTGTAGTAAATGCAAGCAGACTGGTCATCTTGCAAAGGATTGCTGGCTCTTGAGGAAGCCTGAAGTAGTTCAGGTCAATGAATGGGCAGAAACTTCTGATCCCTCAGCAAATCAAGAAAGGCCCGATGTTTTAGAAGGCACGCTTACTGTCAAAAACATTCCAGTCAAAGTACTGTTTGACACAGGCGTGTCAAGAAGCTTCATTGCCAAAGATGCAGCTAAGAAACTGGATTTGAATTTGAAAAAACTGAAGGAACCCATGACTGTCCAGAATCCGGTTGGGGGTTCCATTGATCTCAGTTGGGTTTGTGGAGTGCCGGTTTCTTTCTCTCGTTATCGGTTTCCTACCATCGCAGTCGTCATGAATTTTAAAGAGTTTGATCTTATCTTGGGGTTAGACTGGCTGACCAAATATGAAGCTGAAGTCAAATGCGCCGACAGAGTCGTAAAGGCGAAGATTAAATCAGGCGATTATATAACCATTCCCTGTGAAGGTCAGAATGCTAATAGAAAAGACTTCTGGGCAGCTTTGAATGTTTCTCCAGCCCAAATAGAAAATATCCCTGAAGTTACAGAGAATATTCCTGACCTCATCAAAGACATTCCTGTCGTCAAAAACTATGCGGATGTGTTCAAGGAAGTTGTTCGCTTACCTCCGCAAAGAGAAGTAGATTTCAAAATTGCTTTAATTCCCAATGCAAGGCCGGTAGTTCACGCTATTCGAAGAATGTCCTTGAAAGAGAAAGAGGAATTGGACAATCAAACCCGACAGCTAGTATGGAAAGGTCTGATCAGGCCTAGTTTCTCTGATTGGGGTGCAGCCGTGGTATTTGTCCCAAAATCTGACGGTACTCTACGTCTTTGTGTGGATTATCGAGATCTGAACAAACAGACCATAAAGAACAAGTATCCATTGCCGCGAATTGATGATTTGTTAGATCGATTAAATGGAGCACAAGTATTTTCAAGAATGGACCTAGCTACAGGTTTCCATCAACTTCGAATTGCCGAAGAGTGTGTTCCAATGACAGCGTTCAGAGGCCCCGACTTATTCTACGAGTGGTTAGTAATGCCGTTCGGCTTATGCAACGCTCCAGCTTACTTCGTCGACCTGATGAACAGGGTATTCAGAGGAGTATTGAATAAATTTGTTCTGGTTTTTATTGATGATATTCTAATCTTCTCTAAATCAAAGGCCGAACATGAAAAGCATCTGGAACAAGTGTTAGAAATCCTCAGAAGGAATGTATTGAAAGCCAAATTTTCCAAATGTATCTTCTGGCAAGATGAAGTAAAATTTCTGGGCCACGTCGTATCGAAAGAAGGAATTGCTGTGGATCCAAGTAAAATCACAGCTATTCAGAACTGGAAACAGCCTAGTACTCCCACTGAAGTCCGTAGTTTTCTCGGATTGGCTAGTTATTATCGGAAGTTCGTTAAAGACTTTTCTAAGATATCTGGCCACTTAACGAAGCTTACAAAGAAGCATTCTAAGTTCAAATGGACTCAAGAGAGTGAGGAGGCTTTCGAAGAGCTAAAGTTGAGATTAACTACAGCTCCAGTGTTAACCATTATCGATGGCAATCAAGATCTAAAAGTCTGGACTGATGCGTCTAGAGAAGGCCTTGGTGCAGTGTTGATGCAAAGGGGCCAAGTGATTGCTTATGCTAGCCGTCAACTGAAGCCGCACGAGAAAAACTACGTAACTCATGATCTTGAGTAATTGGCTATCATATTCTCTTTGAAAATCTGGAGACACTATCTTCTGGGCGAGAGGTTTGAACTGTTTACAGATCACCAGTCGTTAAAGTATCTGTTCACTCAGAAAGACCTGAACTTGAGGCAGCAACGTTGGCTGGAGTTTCTTGCAGCATATGACTTCGAAATTATATATACTCCAGGGAAAGCCAATGTCGTGGCCGATGCGCTGAGTCGAAAGAATGTAATGATCGCCAGCTTTATTATCACAACATCCTTGATTGACAAAATATCTATTCTTCAGAAGGAGGATAACTTTATTAAAGATATGATCAAAAGGATTCAGAAAGGCGAACCCTCGTGTTTTCAAATAGATAACGACGAGACCTTGAGATTAAAAGGAAGGATTTGTGTTCCTGACATCCCCGAACTCAAAAGGGAAGTGTTAGACGAGTGTCACAAGTCCAAGCAGAGTATCCATCCTGGTGTGGCCAAAATGTATAACGATCTCAAAAGAACTTTCTGGTGGAAGGCCATGAAAAGAGACGTTTCGATATATGTTAGTCGATGCCCTACTTTCCAGCTAGTTAAAAGCGACCAACAGAAATTGGCTGGACTATTGCAACCACTAGAAGTTCCTGGCTGGAAGTGGGAACATATTTCTATGGATTTCATTGATGGTCTGCCCAGGACCAGAAAAGGAAATGACAGTATTTGGGTGATCGTAGATCGTTTCACGAAGACCGCCCATTTTATACCTGCCAAATCAAATAGAACCGCTCAGAGTCTGGCGCAGATATACTTCAGGGAAATAGTTAGACTACATGGAGTGCCACTCAGTATAGTCAGTGATAGGGATACAATATTCACTAGTAAATTCTGGGAAGCATTTCAAGTCGAGCTAGGAACGAAGTTAAACTTGAGCACCGCATATCATCCTCAGACAGACGGTCAGACTGAGAGGGTGAATCGCATTTTAGAAGATCTATTGCGGGCTTGTGTAATAGATTTCGGTGGATCATGGGAAGACCATCTGCATTTGGCTGAATTCTCTTATAACAACAGCTATCAGGCGAGTCTGACAATGTCGCCATTCGAAGCATTGTATGGTAGACCGTGCCGATCTCCTGCTTGTTGGGTCGAGCCTGGAAATAGACTTGTGTTGGGTCCCGATATGATTCGAGAAGTTGCCGACAAAGTCGATTTTATTAGGAAGAGATTACTCGCCGCTCAAAGCCGACAAAAGAGCTACGCCGATAAAAGAAGAAGAGATATATCCTTCGAAGTTGGCGACTATGTATATTTGAAATTATCGCCGATGAGAGGAGTTATCCGGTTCGGTAAAACTGGAAAGTTAGCACCCAAATTCATTGGTCCGTTTCCTATTCTGGAACGGATTGGAACTCTCGCTTATAGGGTCAAACTGCCTGACTGGTTGCCTGGAGTTCATGATGTATTTTATATATCTCAACTTCGAAAGCACGTTCATGATCCAGACTTGATTGTGGAAGAAGCAGCTCAGCAGGATATTGAAATTACTCCAGAACTAGCTGTGAGGCGAGAGCCGCTAAAGATTATCGGCAAAGAAACCAAAGAGCTGAGAAACAAGAAGGTTCACTTAGTCAAAGTGCAATGGAGTGGAGATCCGCGAGATTGTACCTGGGAAACTGAGGAGAGCATTCAGAAAGCTTATCCTAGATGCCGAGTAGATATCTCTGATTGACTCCGGTGCAAGGTACATTTGCCATACTTTACCTCACCATTTAATTCTCTATTCTATTATTATTGTTTGAATTATTTTAGAAGAAAAATAGGAATTAATTTGTATGACTTTGAAAGCTTAAAAACAATTGAATTGATTGTTGTGTTGTGTGATTGTAGATTTATCAAACCACTTTCGACTTTATTCCTTTTCGGGGATGAAAAGTTTTAAGTGGGGGAGATTGTAACGACCCAGAAAATCTGAACCAATTTAAAATTTTTAAATTGGCCAAAATAATGGATTTTAAATATTTAAAATAAATATTTTAAATAATGTCGATGAAAATTGAGTTTGAATCGACATTTGAAAACGAATATAATTAATTATAATTATATATAGAATTGAAAATGGCGCGGTAGTTCGATGATTCGATTTCAAACTTTAATTGAATATACCGGGTGCAAAACAATCCGGATTTTAGTGAAACCAAAAATAATAGAATCTAATTGATGATATCTTTCTAACGAATCCGACCAATCGAAATTTGATAGCGGGAATCAAAAGGTATGTCCAGTTGAAAATTCTGAATAGTCGCTATGGAATTCAGGCCCTTAAAAATGGATATTTTGCAGATGACCTCGGATTTCGACGAAACCACTTTTGTTAGATCCGCAGTGTCAAATTATTGTTAGGTTTCAAATTTCATAATTTTTCGAATCAATATGTGAGCGTGGCAAAGGAAAACGCGTTTGACCAGTTTTTGTTGAATTTAATCGACTGGAAATTGGCCATTTTGCAAACGGTCTCAGAATTCGACGAAACTAGTTTTGTTAGGACCGTATCGTCAATACGAAGCTAGAAAATATTTTTCTGGAATTTTTCTAGTTAGTATGTGACCCCGGTAATTTGAAATGTACGTTTAAAATTCAATATAGTGATTTAAATGTAAATTCAAAAGGAAACTGACTGTAACGATCAAATCAGCTTGCGATACATATCCCATTGTGTTCGGAATGGGGGTTAAACGCTATGGGCGACAGGCGGTGGGCCTCGTTTCGAGGTCGTGGATGAAAGTCAACCTATTTGCAAAAATAATAATTAAATATTATAAAAAAATAATAATATAATTTTCTCCCCCTTTTCCCTTCTGCTTGCCCCCCCCCCCCCCCGTTCATTATAATTTCAAACAGAAAAGTGAAAAAAAAAACCCTAAGCCGATCGACAGACCGCCCCCCCCCTGGAGCGCCGCCGCCCCCCCTCAAGACCAGTCGCCGATGAAGCAGCCCCCCCCCCTCAAGCGAACGACGCAGCCGCTTCCCCCCTCCGACGATCGAAGACGACGAAGTACCCCCCCTGAAGTGCCGCCGACGCCTTCTTCGATTCCCCCCCCCCTTTTTTCGCAGCTACCTCGGTGAACATCCCCTATTTTTATTTATTTTCTTTTTTATTTTATTCTGTTAAAACTGTTTTATGTTTTAAAGTTAAAACTGTTTTATGTTTTTAAAGAAAAACTGATTTAGGTTTTAAAAATTTAAAACTGATTTTATTTTAGATAAGTAAAACTGATCTGGGTTTTATAAAAATTAAAAACTGATTTGGTTTTTAAAAATTAAAAACTGAAATTTTTAAAAAAATTAAAACTGGTTTCTTTAAAGAAAGTAGAAATAAAAATCATATTTTTATATGTTGAAAAATCATATTTTTATATGTTGAAAGTAGAAATAAAAATCATATTTTTATATGTTGAAAAATCATATTTTTATGTGTTGAAAGCAAAAGTGAAAATCATATTTTTATATGTTGAAAGTCGAAATAAAAATCATATTTTTATGTGTTGAAAGCAAAAGTGAAAATCATATTTTTATATGTTGAAAGTCGAAATAAAAATCATATTTTTATGTGTTGAAAGCAAAAGTGAAAATCATATTTTTATATGTTGAAAGTCGAAATAAAAATCATATTTTTATGTGTTGAAAGCAAAAGTAAAAATCATATTTTTATGTGTTGAAAGCAAAAGTAAAAATCATATTTTTATATGTTGAAAGTAGAAATAAAAATCATATTTTTATATGTTGAAAAATCATATTTTTATATGTTGAAAGTCGAAGTAAAAATTTGATTTTTATATATTGAATAGCATAGTAAAAATTCTATTTTTACATATGTAGAGAATACGGGCGAAAGCGACAATAGGCGAAGATTTCTATAAGTGAAGTGTCGTGCAGTTGGATAGCTATTGGTGAGATTTCTGATTTATAAATTATATATATATGCGTGTGAAAATGAAAGTGAATTGCTATATATTAATATCTATATATATATATACGCCCCTCGTCCACAAACCATGGACGATATTTATTGATTGAAATTGTTGTGATAATTGGTTGATAACGAATGGTTGTTTGGGATTGTTTGTGATTGATATTGGTTGATTGTGGTTGAAAAATACCCATTTGTGGTTGAGAAATATTTGGTTGAAACCACATAGGATTAGTTTGTGGAAATGAAATAAATATATACATGCCGCCTGCGTGCGAACTAGATGCATGAACCCCATTGTCAAAAACCGCGAGGTTTTAAGGTAGAGCGAGGAGCCGTACTAGGGACGGTGCCGGTGTAACTACCCTGCCGTTATGCTGCCGAAATTTTGAATAATATTTGTGTGTTTGAATTATTTTCATATGCTTAAACTATATTTATTCATTGTATAGAAAACATTCATGTGTTGAATTGATATTCATTCGTTGTTTAGAAATTCATGTGTTGAATGGTATTCATATTTTGAAATAAATCGTTCGATAATAAAAATCACATTTTTATCTATATATAAAAACTATTGAAAACATTCATGTGTTGAATTGATATTCATTCGTTGTTTAGAAATTCATGTGTTGAATGGTATTCATATTTTGAAATAAATTGTGTTATGATAAAAATCCCATTTTTATCACCAACTTGAACTATATAGAAAAATAGTGTTTTGAAAAGAATTGTTTTACAATAAAAATCACATTTTTATTGTATGTAAGAAATCGTTAAAATGTGAAGTGTTAAAAATAGCCACTTGTTCAAAATAAACATATATGAGTTGAAATATTCATTAATTAGCTAATGAAATGATTTGCACCTATTTATGTAACATTAGAATGAATGGTGTTTTTAAACCAAATAGAAATCAAATATGAAGTTGAATAGGAAATGAAAAATGATATGAACTGTATATATATGTACATGCATATTCATTGAACAGGTTATAGCAAAGGGGCTAGAGAAGAGGAATAAAATTTTGTGCCCGACAAATAGGTACACATTTACTGATTTGTTTGGGTGATGATTTTGAGCCTGTTGGCTAGCCGCTTGGCTTTTTCTTTTTCTTTTTTGAGATTAGAAGGACCGGGACGCTATTTGCGATTTCCCGACGCTCCCGGTACAGGGGAGGTTATGGCGAAATTTTTCCAAAATTTAAGTTGTTAGAAAAATATTTGAAGTGAAAACGATATTGAAATCATTGAATGAACTATATTTATATAAATATATAAATATAAATAAAATTAAAACGAAACGAAGCCGTGCAGTTCGTATTTTGAAACCGTGATTTCAATCGACTAGTGCGGGAAATCCGACCATTGGATTTTCCCGAAATCTCAACCGTCGGGTTCGCCTTGGAATAATCTTTCCAACGGCACCAACCTTGTAAAAATCCAACGGTTGGATTGTCTGGAATGTTTAATTCAAATCTAAAGAAAAACAGCGCCAGAAACGATTATATTTATATATATATATATAAATATAATTATATTTAATCGAATAACGACGCTGCAGTTCGTATTTTGAAATCGAAAATTCAAACGATTGTACCGGGAGATCCGACCGTCGGATTTTCCCGAAACTGGAACCGTTGGGTTCGTTTTGAAAAGACCATTCTAATGATGTAAATTTTGTGAAGATCCAACGGTTAGATTTTCAGATATGTGTAAATCAAATCTGAAGAAAAACAGCGCCACGGCCGCCTTATGGCCCGAAGCGTCGTTTTGAATAAAATGGCTATTTTAAAATAAATAAAAATAGCGATAAATAGTTATAAAATATCGTAAGCAATATGGAATGGAAATAAACTGAATTTGCTTGATTTATGTGATGTTTGATGGTTGAATGTGTTTGGTGTGAAAACTATATTAAAGAACACAATTGGTGTTGTCGAATAGTTTAACCATTGAGATAAATCGATTTGAAATTCTAAATATACGTGAATTATTTGAAAAGGCCGAGTTAATTCTCATTTCGAATAATCGACCGACGATTGAAATTCGAAGATGAAGACGATGGTCGAAGACCGGAGATCTTCACCTCGTTTGGATGGTAACCGAGGTCCTGATTGGGAGGCATCCCGAAATATGGATAATGAGTGGTGATCGTTCAGACGTACGTGTTGATCGAAGGGTTTGCGAGGTATTTAGTGCCTCCGGTTTCGTTCAGACCCGGAACGGACTTGTAAATGGACTGTGTGTCCGACATGGGAATTTGTTCTGTGTGATTGATAGCCATCAGTTGCACGGTGTGAATTGCCTGTGTGGCATGCTAAGATGCAGTGATCAGGGCTTCTGTTGAAAAGCAAAGTCTTGTGGTGATGATCAAAGCACCGCCTGTGTGGCGTAGCTTTGTGTATAACGTGAATTCGCGAGCCTCACACCCCGGTATGAACCTAAAACGGGAGAAGGACCTCAGGGAGGGCCTGCGTTTCTTTCTAGCTGGGGTGGTGTTAGTGACCTACCAGCCCTGACATTTATATACTTTTCACCTATGTGGTTGTTGCTGTTGCGAGGCGCCTCGGTTTGATCGGACGATCCGGGTCCGATGGAGTCATTCGTTGGCTCGTTTACGCCCCAAAGGGCGGAGAAACGTAGTGTTCAGGCATAATAATCCACATCGGTGGACCGGCCCTGACGATCTAAAGGGTTGATGCGTTCTGATCCTGAGACATGGGCTAGATTGTCTCGAATTCGGTAAGGACTATCTTTTGCCTTGGTTCATGACGGAAATCCAATTTCCAAATACGACATCTTGCGGTTTTGATTGTATACCTATATATGGCGACATAGTGGTATGGGGCATTAATGCCGTCTATGATTGATAGTTATGATTTGAAATTGTTTTCAAAACATATAAACACTAGCAATAATATCAAATGCCTTTGTTTTATTCGTATCAAGCATATCTTGGCCGTTATAAGGTAAAAACTCTATCCTCCGGTTTGCGTTGCATTGTGTGATGGGAACTGAGTCTTATAACGGCTTCATTTTTATAAAAAGCATAGCGATGTTTAAAAAGAAAGATTTGTTTTAAAGCACTGGCAATCCAATGGAGTAAACCCGTTCCACGAAAGTGGCGTGGTCCTGTGATTAGCCAATTATATATGTGTTGAGTGGATTTCTCATACCAGTCCCATGACTGACTCGTAGTTTGTTTCACTCTCAAACTCGGGTGCCCCTTTTTCTACACGGGCAGCCTTGTATTCAGGTTTAGCTGGTTCTTTCTGGATAGCTGGAGCTGAAGATGGATTCTATCATTTATTTCTTTTTATGCTGTTCAGCTCCTATTGTACATATTTTGTTTATTTCCGCTGTAGACATTTATGTATAGCTGAACTGTATTTGTACTAAGTAAGATCCTGTATACTGTGTAACTCTGATGATTACTTTTATCCAGTATATTTTGTTGTTCATTCTGGTGTATTTATTTAATTCTGTTCTGCTATTATATGTATCTGTGTTATATTCCAAAGATAACCTTGTTTCCGTGAGAACGGGAAATCGGGTCGTCTCAATATGTGTCTACATCCTAAAGCATGGTTGTTAAACATGGATATATGTATTCATGTAAGAAAAAAAATTTAAATAAGAAGCTTATCATGTATGCTAAAAGAAAAAGAAAAAAAAAGATAAGGACACATAACCCTCTTAGGTGTCCATGTGTAGAAACATCTTAGGACACCTAAGTAGGCATGTGTCATCATCTTATGGTTTGCATGAATGATGAAGGACTTGTGTCCAAGAACTAAATTACCAAACTAGCCTTGAAACTTTCTATATAAAGGGTGGAAAGATTCATTTTATATCATGCATTCAAAAAATATAAAACCAAGACTAGAAAAGGAAGAGAGGTTTGGGAGAAGCCTAGAGGATAAATACAAGATCAAGGCACAAGTATAAGGTAAGAAAAACGATGTAAGTTCATGTATTTATTTCGTATTTTGAAGAAAAGTTGTGAAAGTTACGAAGAAACAATAGAACCTGAAACATTGAAAATGACGTTCGGTATTTTGAGCATAACTTTTGCAGTTCTTAATGAAATTTCGACTTCTCTATCAATTTTTTTCAAAGCGTTACAACTTTGTCTTCAACCACCTTTTCTAATTCGGCCGTTTTCATACTCGAAAACTGGATGCAAAGCGAGGTAAAAATCAGCCTGAAAATGACATGTTAAAAATGCCTCATGATGTTTGATTTTACATATTAAATTATTAAATGATTTTGAGGTTTTCCTTGATGATAATTAAGTTGACAAATAGAGCTTCTTACTGTAGAAAATTAGGAGTCAAAAACTATTTTTATCATAGAGAAAAAAGCGTCAAACATTTTACCCAAAAACAGACTTAAATTCTGAGTTTTGAAACTTTTTATAGCATTTCGGAACGCTGTCTTTTCTCTAAAATTGACTATGAAGTATTTTAAAATGACTAGAACTTTTCGTAGCATGATAGAAACACTGTTATAGATGTTTTGAGTATTAATTCATGGTAAACTATTCCAAGTCCTCTCAAATTTTGATTTGAGTATAGTATTATAATCAAATTGATAAAATTGAGGATATTAAATCGAAGCAAAGGCGAGTCAAAACGTGTCGACGAATTTCGGCGATTCGAGGAAAATAAGCTTTGGAATGATGATAAGTACAATATGATGTTCTATGAGATCCTTGCACGACGATAGCAAGAAATACTGTAAGTATACTTATCATATAATCCCTTATAATTTCATAAGCTTGTGTTTTTATTTAAAAATGCCTATGACTTTAACGTACTATATTGGTTGCGATATCTGCTTTGACAAGCAATCAACATATACGACTGATGATTGATGACATTTATGATTAGTGTTTAACGAGGTATGAATAGTGTTTGACCAAGGTATAAATAATGTGTAAACGAGGTATGAATATTTTTCAATCGAGACATGAATAGTATGTGATTAAACGAGGTATGAACCGTGTTCAAACGAGGTATGAATAGTCCAAACGAAGTTTGGACAGTGTTTAAATGAGGCGTGAATGGTGTTTAACTTAATTATTTCACTTCAGTCTTTGAAGATCTTTCCAAACATATATTAGAGAAATACAAAGGTGGGTTGAAATTTTTTATTAAAGAGTTTTTGCATAATGAAGACGATTAGTATTTAAATCAAAAGATGTTTATCTTTTGAAATGAAGTTCTATAAGAGATATACAGATGTCTTTCAAAATAAAAGACGAGAACGTTCTAGGGTGACAGAGAGGATAGTGTCTTGGCTTGGGTTTGGAAAATACAGTTTCCTGCACTCCCTGTGAAACACCCCACCTCCGTTAAGGTCACTCACAAAGGGAATGCCTTAACTTTGGTGGAGGGTTATGGGTATAAGACACAGAAAAATTTACAAGACAGATAAAATATATGCAGCAGAAATCAAACCTTTATTGCAAACGTGGTTCAATACAAAAGCATTACAGCAGATTGTCTCAAAAATAACTTCCAAATCTTTACACCATAATTTCTGTCTTGATTATTAAATAAAAAAGCATAAAACATAAATAAAACTGCATAAATCCCCAAGTGTCGTATCAAAAAGCCATAGCCAATGCAAGAGAGTCCAAATCATACATCTACTTTCTTGAAGCTTGCAAAGAGTCTGATTAAGCTGGAGTATTCCCTCCCTGTGGACCTGGGGGGAGGGGGGAATGGAAGAAAAGAAGACGAAAGAAAATGGTTCAAACAATAAGTTTGGTAAGTTCAGTGATTACTAGTATTTAAACGAGGAACGGGGTCATGACAGTAATAACGGAATATAGGACAATACCCTAATATAAGATAAGATGAACATGTGACCGCACCCATTACTAAGTCTCTGCACCTACTAATCATTGGTTCAACCAGCCCCATGTGTTTATACCGAACGATCTCCTTAACGATCGGCTCTTACTCGCATGCATTCATGTCCAGTGTCATCCGGCCCCGCTTGATTGTAGCTACCTGTGCTGGTCCCACTATGGGGTGTATCAGTCCCTCTTGTGGCAACCCGAAATGATTCAAGATGCACAGTGTATACTACTGATGCCCAGTGCCTGATTTTTCCACTCCGGAGTACGTGCACGCCCATACTCCGTCGGAACCTACACTGGCCCACCAACCGCCGACGTTTTTGACCGCTTATAATTCAGCCCAGTAATCGTTCCCCACCCTGCCTAGTTTCAGGGTACCATGATACATCTATGTGGGTTACTGCTGAAATAGGTCCTCGTTACTAGGTTTTCTAATCAACATGTTTATTCGGTTAGGTGTCCCAGTGTACCTTACCCCACCCATCAGTTTAGTTAACGTGTTGAATCGGTTAAGTGTTTCCCTACCAATCCTGACTTAGCTTTAATTTATTCATTAAAGCATCGACCACTCACATTAGACAGGTCTTGTTATGGTCACTGGATTTGTCGGTCGGTTCCGGGCAGATTTACACCACAACTTAGTCTAAGCTCGAGTCCTTTTTGGGCTTGATGCACTAACCACCCACATTAGACAGGTCTTGTTGTGGTTACTGGATATGCCGGTCGGTTCCAGGCCGGTTTACACCACAACTGAGTCTAACCTCGGGTTAGTCATATTCGTCTTTTCTAAATTCATATTTTTCTATATATGTCAAATTTCTTTATGTGAATTTAATTTAATTTAATCACACCATAATTATCCTTTGATTATGCTCAACATAAATGGTATATCAAATATACCATTTAATGAACAAATCTATGCCATGAATTTTCATATTTCCCATTGCTACCCGCGTGGAACGTACGCATGAATCACATAAAATGTTGGGTTAGTAAATTAGCCCAACCCACAAACAAGAAAAGGGGTAATAAACAAGAAACATGAAATAAACTTAAAATAACATACATTTCAGCTTGTCATGTGTAACTTGGCATAAAGGCATCATTAACTTTAATTAAATAGGTAAAGGTGAACTTGTGACTAAGTTGGGTCAAATGGTTATGAAAACTTGACAAAGGTCTAACATGGAAGTTTAACATATAATCACAGTTTCAACCCACAACTTATCATATAATCTTATGTATGTCAAAACATAAGAAAGCTATTATAATCATTTTTAATCACAATTTAGCATGATGTTAAAAACATAAGAGGACTATAATTCCACTTTTACAACACAATTAGATTCAACTTAACATGAATATACATGAGTGTAGATCTAACATATAAGCATGTGTTTTTAAATCACAAATTTGCAAATAACCACCAATTTATAACATGACATCGTTTACCATTTAATTGGCAAAATAAATCCATTTCCCAAATCATAATAGATTCCAATAACATACAATATGTTCATCATCATAAGCATATAGACATGATTAATTACAACATGTTCATCGCCACAAGCATATAGACATGATTTATTACAACGATACTTTAAGATAAACGAGAATCGAATTTTATATATAAGCATCATTCTATGTCCCAATTACAACATGTCATGATTCAATCGAAAGAATATTTAAATCTGCGTAATAACCAACTTACGAACTAAAAGGAATTCTTGAATTCTGAATTCTGAAATTGGAGATGCGCGCCTTTGATGAAGATCGTTGAATTAGATTGGTTTTAATTTGATTTTGATGTATGCTTTTAACTCGTCTTTGAATTGAAAATGGTGACGGCTATTCCAAGTCCTCCATTGACGGCATTTCAGTTCTAGGATTATTTTTCTATGTGATTTTAGGTTAAGCATTAGAGTTGTTTATATAGAATTCTAGTTTAATTATAGCCGTCAGATGAACTTAGGGTTAATCGCAGCCACTCAGACCAGATCAGGACCATCCAGAAACCCTAGTGACTCAGCATCAAGTCAGCAGTTTTCAAAAATTCAGATCTGGCCGGGGGCCAGGTTGACCCCCAGGTCGAGCTCTAGGGGGGAGGTCGACACTAGGGTCAACCTCCTAGTCGACATACCTGGGTGGGAATTTACCCGCCCGGCCCGCTTCTGACTTCTGTTTGAATTTGAATTCGTTTTCGAGCTGTTTTTGAATTTTATGGAAACTTGCGACAGCTATAACTTCTTCATACGAAGTTCAGTTTACGCAAACTCGAACTCAATCTCAACCAAAATTCCGAGACGAATGCAATGGCGTAACCCATTTCCCTTAATTCTCACTTGTGAAATTAAGTATTGTTTAATTCATTACTATAACATTAACAGAAAGTACGGGGTGTTACATTCTCCCGTCCTTTTACGATTTCGTCCCCGAAATCTTCAAGTAGGAAAGAACTTATATCCTACCATCTAATCATCCATCTACTCAACCATCAAACACAGGCGTCCATTGTCCTTAAAAGGTTTCTAAAGCTTCATGATCATATGCATAGTGTGTGTACATGTCCTTATCTAATGCAAAATCAGGCGGTCTACATATTCAGTTGACCTCCTTAATGCAAATTACGTTAGTGCCATGAGTCCATTATGTATGCAATTTTCCCTACTCAAAATTTCCTACATGGGTGCACAATCATTCATACAAATGCAACGTCCATATGATAACACATCAAGTTTCAATCCATATACAAGTTCATACATGAATATACAATACTAAAGTGACTGAGCTGATCTAATACCTAATGTGTGTGTATATGCATCCACTAGCAACCACTTGCAACCATCAATCATAACATGTTTTAATTACATGTTTACATCCAAATGGGTTCCTACCTAAGGATAAAGGATAGGATCGAGGAGATATACCTAAAAAGATAGATACGAGCATAAACTTGAGGAAAAAAAAAGAGATTAAGACGTACCCTCAAAAAGAAAAGGGTAGGTTGCATGTATTCTGTCCTCAGTTTCCCAAATCGCGTCTTCCTCGGTGTCGCTCCATTGAACGTTGACGAGCTTAACTTCACGGTTGCGTAGCTTTTTGACCTCTGTTCCCAAGATACGGGTTGGAACTCTCCTCAAAGTTGCTTCTCGTTCAACTTCTACTTCTTCTAGCATGCTTGGTTCCACTACTTCCGCGGACTCGTGTAGGCACTTCCGCAGGTGAGAGACGTGAAATACATTATGAATTCCGGCCAATCTTTCGGGCAACTGTACCCTATAAGCCATCTTACCAATCTTCTCGATGATAGGGAACAACCCAACAAATCTTGGTGCTAACTTTCCTGCAGATCTAAAGCGAATGACGTTCCTCAAAGGAGATACTTTAAGGAACACCTTGTCTCCAACTTCGAACTCAGAGTCGGTTCTTCTTCTGTCTGCGTAGGACTTCTGTCTATCTTGGGCCGTCTTCATTCTTCTTCGTATTAAGTCTACTTTCTCTGAAGTTTCTCTGATCATGCCTGGCCCAAGTATGATCTTGTCCATGGACTCCCACCAGCAAGTTGGTGATCGGCACGGTCTTCCATATAAAGCTTCGAAAGGTGCCATGCCTATGGTGGCTTGGTAACTATTGTTGTAAGAGAATTCCACCAAAGGTAAATGATCATCCCATGTGCCTCCGAAGTCGAGAATGCATAGTCTCAAGAGGTCTTCTAATACTCTGTTGACTCTTTCCGTCTGGCCATCGGTTTGCGGGCGATAGGCCGTGCTTAAGCATAACTATGTGCCTACAGCTTCCTGTAAACTCTTCCAAAATTCGCTCGTGAATATAGGGTCTCGATCACTCACTATGCTGGAGGGTATCCCATGGAGTCAAACTATCTCCTTAAGATATATGGATGCTAGAGATGAGATCGTCCTTCTACTCTTGACGGGTATAAAGTGGGCACTTTTTGTGAGCCTGTCAACTATTACCCAAATACTGGTGTTGCCCCTCCTTGACCTAGGCAATCCATTAACAAAGTCCATCGAAATGCTATCCCATTTCTACTGTGGGACCTCTAGAGGATGAAGCAGATCACCAGGCTTCTTCTGCTCCGCCTTGACTTGTTGGCATATTAAACACTTAGAAACAAATTCAGCTACGTCTTTCTTCATGCCATTCCAAAAGAAAACTCTTTTGATGTCTTTATACATTTTGTCTGCGCCTGGGTGTATGGTCATCTTGGAATGGTGTGCCTCTTCTAGAACCGCCTTTACCAAGCCCCTTGCTTGTGGGACACATAGTCTTCCATCTCGTCTCAACCAGTCCTTGGCATCCATGGAGTATCTATTGAGGTGACTAGAAGTCTCACCCCTAATTAACTTGTCCATCACATCGGCTAGCTGTGGGTCTTCTCTTTGCGCAGCTCCGATTGAGTCTAATAGAGTTGGTCACACTTCTAATGTTGCTAGCAAGCCAGGTACAAAGTCACTGGAGGGTCTAAAGTTAAAGCTTGCTATGAACTCCAAGCTTTGCCTTTCCACAAAGAGAGGGCTTAAGGCCAGCTTCTTTCTACTTAAGGCGTCATCTACTGCATTTCCCTTGCCAGGAGTGTAGGAAATCTCAAAGTCGTACGAGGCAAGAAACTTCATCCATCTTTGCTGCCTTAAGTTGAGATCTTTCTGCGAGAATTGGTATTTCAACACTTTATGGTCAGTATACAGTTCAAATTTATCACCTAGGAGATAATGGCACCAAGACTTAAGCGCAAAAACGATTGCTGCCAACTCTAGGTCATGGGTTGGGTAGTTTTTCTAATATACTTTCAACTGTCTTCTTCCATAAGCCACTACCTTCCCTTCTTGCATCAGAATAGCGCGTAATCCCGTGCCACATGCATCTATGTATACTGTGAACATCCTGCTTCCATCAGGCAATGTCAGGACTGGGGTTGTTGTTAGAGCCCTTTTCAAACGTTGGAAAGCAATATCGCAATCCAGATCCCAATTGAAAGCTAAGTTCTTCTTTGTCAACCTTGTGAGTGGAGCGGAGATTTTTGCAAAATCTTTGATGAATTTTCGATAGAAGCCTGCTAGCCCGAGAATGCTTTGGACTTCGGTTGCGTTTCGAGGAACCTTCCAATCTTGCACAGTAACCACTTTTGCGGGGTCCACAACTATCCCCTCTTTGGACACCACGTGCCGAAGGAACCTAACTTCTTCTCTCCAGAAATGGCATTTGAAGAATTTAGCTTTCAACTGATGTGCACGGAGAGTATCCATGACTTCCCTTAGGTGCTGAGCATGCTCTTCCTCATTCTTTGAGAAGATCAAAATATCATCTACAAAGGCCACCACAAACTTATTGAGGAACTCTCGGAACACCCTTCTCATTAAATCAACGAAGTAAGTAGGTGCATTTGTCAAGTCGAAAGGCATGACAAGCCACTCGAAGAAACCATCCGGAGTTCTGAACGCTGTCTTATCAATACTGTCTTCAGCCACTCTTAGCTGATGAAACCCGGTAGCTAGATCTAATTGGGAGAAAACCGATGCACTTACAAGCTGATCAAATAAACCGTCTATTCTCGGGAGTGGGTGCATATTCTTCTTTGTCAGCTTGCTTAGCTCCCTATAATCAACGCACAGGCGAAGCGAACCGTCCGCTTTAGTTGCGAACACTACTAGATCATCCCATTCAGAAATACTCCGCCTTATAAACCCCTTTTCTAGGAGCTCCTTAAATTTCTTGTTGAGATCTTTCCGCTCCCTTGGGGCCATGTGCCTAACGGAAAAGGCAACGGGTTTTGCATTGTTAACGAGGTATATGCGGAAGTCTATCTCCCACTTCGGGGGTAAACACTTTACCTCTTCAAACACATCAGAATATTCATGGACTACCATTACAGATTGCAAGTCCTCAACAGACGCATCCAGAGATTCTAGATAACTTAGCATAACAGAGTTCAGGGGATTACAAGAAATTTCAAGAGTGTTACCAAGGCGAGTCAGGAGTCTAACCAATCTTTTTTCACAGTCGAGGATGGCACCATTACCGGATAGCCAATCCATGCCTAAAATCAATCCATAGCCCGTGAAGCCCAAAACATAGGCATTGCATCTAAACTCAACACTTCGAATAGACATTTTCAAATCCAAACAAACCATTGACAAATAAGCTGAGCCCCCGATTGGATTTGAAACAACCAAGGGATCCTATACTAAACTAGTGTCTAGGTGCATAGATTCAACTAAATCAGTAGATACAATTAGTGCGATGCGCCAGAATCAAACAATGTACGAACAGGATAATCAAAAAGATAGACTAAACTTTCGACATAAATATTTCTACCTCGTTCTTGTGGAGGTGCAGTGAGAGCATGAACTTGTCCTCCAGAAGAAGGTCCAGCTCCCTGCCCTTTCTTCTTTGGGCAGGCCCTAGCCATGTGTCCTGTCTCACCACAGTGGAAATAGCCACTTATCTTCCTTTTCTTCTTCCTGCAGTCTTTGATCAGATGCCCGGGAATGCCACAGAAATTACACTTTCTCTTTTCACGGGGTTTGTTGTTCTTCCCTCCTTTCATTGAATCAGCCTTCTTGTTCTATGACCCTTCCCCTTCTTGTCTTGAGGCACTTCTGCTTTTGCCTCTTTCTTGCCCTTGCCTTCCTCATGTAAGAGTGCCATGTCCACAACCTCTCGTAAGTAGCTCCCATCGATACATGGGTCATAGCCAGGCTGTGGAGTGGCTCATTCAATCCCATGACAAAATGGAGAGCCTTCTTATGAGGAGTATTCGCTAAATCCAATGCAAATCGGGCCAGCTGATTGAATTGGTTGACGTACTCCTTGACCGTCATACTTCCCTGCTTAAGAGATAAGAACTTTTCCATCTGTAAACTTCGTTCAGCCTGTGAGAGGAATTTCATCTCAAATCTTATTCTGAAATCCATCCAAGCTTCGATAGGTCTTTCAGCGTTAGTGACTTCCACTAATAGGAAGCTTCGTCTTTGAGCAACCACACTGCCAACTTTATCTTTTGTCTATCATCCACCTCGAAGATATCGAATAGGTCTTCAGTTTCTTTGAGCCAATTCCTTGCTTCTACGAATGACTCAATCCCCTTGAAATCCTTTCCACCCATGGCCCTAAAGCCTCCACAAATCTTTGAGAAAGCATTTCCTCAAGGGGGAGGAGGAGGAGGAGGAACCGCTGCAGCTGGAGGAGGAGGAATATTTGCTGGGCCTGCATCGTTGGCCCTAGCCTCTAAGTACCTCCTGAACCAGCCAGGTATTGGTACACCCTCTGGAAGATTAAGATTCCCAAACATGCTGAAACGAAAAAGAAAAGATTCAAAACAAAGGATAGAATGATAGGGCATATGGCTTTGGGGATTATGCCTTTTTAAAATTTAAAACAACATTTTTCCTTGTAAAATGCTTCTTTATATTTCTCTTTTTGAAAATAGTTTTCAAATTTTTTTATCTTATTTGGTAAACCTTTGATCTAATACCAAGTGAAACACCCCACCTCCGTTAAGGTCACTCAAAAAGGGAATGCCTTAACTTTGGTGGAAGGTTATGGGTATAAGACACAGAAAAATTTACAAGACAGATAAAATATAAGCAGCGAAAATCAAACCTTTATTGCAAACATGGTTCAATACAAAAGCATCACAATAGATTGTCTCAAAAATTACTTCCAAAACATTACACCATAATTTCTGTCTTGATTATTAAATAAAGAAGCATAAAACATAGATAAAACTGCATAAATCCCCAAGTGTCGTATCAAAAAGCCATAGCGAATGCAAGAGAGTTCAAATCATACATCTACTTTCTTGAACATGCAAAGAGTCTGATTAAGCTGGAGTATTCCTTCCCCGTGGACCTGGGGGGGGGGGGGGAGAAAAGAAGACGAAAGAAAACGAGTCATACAATAAGTCTGGTAAGTTCAGAGATTACTAGTATTTAAACAAGGAACGGGGTCATGACAGTAATAACGGAATATAGGACAATATCCTAATATAAGATAAGATGAACATGTGATCGCACCCGTTACTATGTCTCTGCACCTACTAATCATTGATTCAACCAGCCCCATGTCCTTATACCGAACGATCTCCTTAATGATTGGCTCTTACTCGCATGCATTCATGTCCACTGTCATTCGGCCCCGCTTGATTGTAGCTACCTATGCTGGTCCCACCATGGGGTGTATCAGTCCCTCTGGTGGCAACCCGACACGATTCAAGATGCACAGTGTATACTACTGATGCCCAATACCTGATTTTTCCACTCCGGAGTACGTGCACGCCCATACTCCTTTGGAACCTACACTGGCCCACCAACTGCCGACGTTTTTAACCGCTTATAATTCAACCCAGTAATCATGCCCCACCCTGCCTAGTTTCAGGGTACCATGATACATCTATGTGGGTTACTGCTAAAATGGATCCTCATTACTAGGGTTTTCTAATCAACATGTTTATTCGGTTAAGTGTCCAAGTTTACCTAACCCGACCCATCAGTTTAGTTAACATTTTGAATCAGTTAAGTGTTTCCCTAATTGACTTAACCCTACCAATCCTGACTTAGCTTTAATTTATTCATTAAAGCATCGACCACTCACATTAGACAGGTCTCGTTGTGGTCACTGGATTTATCGGTCGGTTCCGGGCAGATTTACACCACAACTCAGTCTAACCTCGAGTCCTTTTTGGGCTTGATGCACTAACCACCCACATTAGACAGGTCTTGTTGTGGTTACTGGATATGCCGGTCGGTTCCGGATAGGTTTACACCACAACTCAGTCTAACGTCAGGTTAGGCATATTCGTCTTTTCTAAATTCATATTTTTCTATATATGTCAAATTTCTTTATGTGAATTAAATTTAATTTAATCACAATTATCTTTTGATTATGCTCAACATAAATTGTATATCAAATATACCATTTAATGAACAAATCTATGCCAGGAATTTTCATATTTTCCATCGCTAGCCCCGTGGAACGTACGCATGAATCACATAAAATGTTAGGCTAGTAAATTAGCCCAATCCATAAACAAGAAAAGGGGTAATAAACAAGAAACATGAAATAAACTTAAAATAACATACATTTCAACTTGTCATGTGTAACTTGGCATAGAGGCATCATTAACTTTAATTAAATAGGTAAAGGTGAACTTGTGACTAAGTTGGGTCTAATGGTTATGAAAAATTGACAAAGGTCAAACATGGAAGTTTAACATATAATCACAGTTTCAACCCACAACTTAGCATATAATCTTATGTATGTCAAAACATAAGAAAGCTAATCATTTTTAATCACAATTTAGCATATAATCTTATGTATGTCAAAACATAAGAAAGCTATTATAATCATTTTTAATCACAATTTAGCATGATGTTAAAAACATAAGAGGACTATAATTCCGCTTTTACAACATAATTAGATTCAACCTAACATGAATATACATGAGTGTAGATCTAACATATAAGCATGTGTTTTTCAATCACAAACTTGCAAATAGCCACCAATTTATAACATGACATGGTTTACCATTTAATTGGAAAAATAAATCCATTTGCCAAATCATAATAGATTCCAATAACATACAATATGTTCATCACCATAAGCATATATACATGATTAATTACAACATGTTCATTGCCACAAGCATGTAGACATGATTTATTACAACAATACTTTAAGATAAATGAGAATCGAATTTTATATATAAGCATCATTCTATGTCCCAATTACAACATGTCATGATTCAATCGAAAGAATGTTTAAATCTGCGTAATAACCAACTTACAAACTAAAAGGAATTCTTGAATTCTGAATTCTGAAACTGGAGATGCGCGCCTTTGATGAAGATCGTTGATTTAGATTGGTTTTAATTTGATTTTGATGCAAGCTTTTAACTCGTCTTTGAATTGAAAATGGTGACGGCTAATCCAAGTCCTCCATTGACGGCATTTCAGTTCTAGGATTATTTTTCTACGTGATTTTAGGTTAATCATTTGAGTTGTTTATAAAGAATTCTAGTTTAATTATAGCCATCAGATGAACTTAGGGTTAATCACAGCCACTCAGACCAGATCAGGACCATCCAGAAACCCTAGTGACTCAGCATCAAGTCTGTAGTTTTCAAAAATTCAGATCTGGCCGGGGGCCAGGTCGACCCCCAGGTCGACCCTAAGGTCGTCCCCCAAGTCGACCTCTAGGGCGGAAGGTCGACACTAGGGTCGACCCCCTGGTCGACCTGCCTGGGTGGGAATTCTCCCGCCTAGCCCACTTCTGACTTTTGTTTGAATTTGAATTCGTTTTCGAGTTGTTTTTGAATTTTCTGGAAACTTCTGACATCCATAACTTCTTCATACGAAGTCCAATTTACGCAAACTCGGACTCTATCTCAACCAGAATTCCGAGATGAACGCAATGGCGTAACCCGTTTCCCTTAATTCTCAAATTTGAAATTAATTATTGTTTAATTCTTTACTATAACATTAACAGAATGTACGGGGTGTTACACCCTGGCTATCTGTAACTGATCCGACGGACGTGAAGGTTAATTCCAAATTTTATTTGAAATTATTTAAAATGTAACTTAAGATTACTTTTGAGAATCTCTGTATATAAACAGTATTTTTAAAGTAAATACTGATTTTAAATGTTTTGAGGATAAAAAGAACTATGTTGGCTTGATCCTGTACCTAATTGCTTACCCAATTAGATAATGGAACGTAAGCAGTCACAAGTGGTAGTGACGCAGCTGCTTTATTAATAAAAATATTTTTTGTTGTTATTACATTTGTGTTGATGCATCTTTCATTTCATTTAAGCTATGCTAACCTGTTTATCAAGTGTGCAAAAATGAATACGATGTCCATCTCAGTAGAGTTGCACAACGGCAGATTTACGGTAGTTGTGTTTAATTCATATTTAAGCACAAGCAGTTAATTAGATAAGTGGTATATATTAAAATTTTATCCAGAGCATTTAGTGATGTTGTATATTTATCAAATAAAATGGTAACTGTTATTGTTTGTTATGAATGGAAGGATTTTCGGCAATTTTGACTGGTCCGAAATTCCGGGTCGTTACAGGTGGTATCAAAGCTTAGGTTAGGTGCCAAAATAAAATTTTAGATTAGATTAGAAAATCGTTTTTGAAATTTTAAATTTAGGTTACCTTGATTTGATAAATATAACTGGATAGGGTAAGGCACCATTCCTCTGACCAGGGTTATGAGTAATATTTATTTTGTGTGTTTAACTTTTGTTTAGTGTTTATACTAATAATAATAATGTGTTGATTCATTTGCAAGCACCACATAAAGAGTTATAACAAATTTGTAAGTGCATAAAGGAATGAATGAAGTGGCTTCTAATGGAAGGAATGTTGCAGCTCGAATGGATTCAATAGAGTGGCTTAAGAGGAATGAAGTATGGCAACTTATCAAGGAATGAATTAAATGAGCTTGGGCAAATAAAATTGAAGAAGACCAAGAGGAGTAAATTGAATACTTCATGCAAAACCGAGGTGAGGAAATCTCTTTAAATATTTATATTATTATATAATGTGATATTGGAATTGTTTAACATTGATGATGTTAGCTTAAAGCTGCTAAAAGATCTATCAGCAATTCAGCCATAACTTTTGATTAGGCTTGGTCGAAGTTAACTTATTGGGAAGCTAGATTAAATTTTGACATTTTATTGCAAACTGACTATGTATTTGGAAAAAATGGGGGGAGGGTTGAAAAAATTCAATGTGAATATAAGATTTTGAGATACATCGATTAATATGAAAAGATTGATGTGGAAAAAAAAGGGGTTTATACTTGAGATGATTTTCGAAGATGGGAGTGTGGATTTCCTAAAAAAAAATAGGTATCCATGTGGGAATAATGATTACAAAGTATAAAAGTGTTTAGAAAGAATACTTTATTCAAACTTGTGGAAGATTTTATTGATTATTTCATCAATGATGGATACCTTCAATTTGCGGTATAAGACAATAGATCTTAGGTAGTGCACTATTACTCTATATTGGTATAGAGCCGAGTAGAGTACATCCCTACTTAGTGAGGGGATGCCGACATAAGACAATAGATTTTGGGTAGTGCAACTATTACTTTATGTTGGTATAGAGCCGAGTAGAGTACATCCCTACTTAGTGAGGGGATGCCGGCCGCAATAGAATAGCCTAAATTGAGGGGGTGGCGTGGATCCACTTTGATGAATATGATCCTAGTTTTGACAAAAGATTCCTTTTAATTAGAAAT
The DNA here is from genome assembly GCA_030737875.1 of Allium sativum. NCBI lineage: Eukaryota > Viridiplantae > Streptophyta > Magnoliopsida > Asparagales > Amaryllidaceae > Allium > Allium sativum. The sequence goes on from CM060922.1 coordinate 226,275,887, forward strand.
ATTTATTAGAGTCTATTTTTTAAAAAATATTACTCTCTGGTACATTTTGATGGGTACTACAATAAGAAGAGTACAACATAATTGATAAGTTGACTTTGATGAATATAAAGATATTATTTGAGATGTCTATTTTATCACTCTCTGGTACATTTTGATGGGTACCGCAATATGTAGAATACACCATTACTTGATGATGATGAGTCAGATGAGCCGAAGTACGATGAATCTTTGGTACATTTTGATGGGTACTACACAAGAAAAGAAGGAGACCGGGTATCGATGTGGATTGCAAAGAACAAGATCCTGAATTTGGGCATAAAAAGAATCTATGGCGCGCCTGATCCAGTAACAGCTTGTAGGAGTGACATAATGTTAAAAGGATCTATTCATAAAATATCCCGGTATGATTTCAATTTATGAAATTAACTTAAAAGTATAATTGCAAGAAAATTTCCTAGATATATAGATTTTGTTTCATGGAATATTTGGTTTTCTTTTGATTAAGTAGTGCATAGAATTTCGGGGACGAAATTCCTTTTAAGGGGAAAGAATGTAACAACCTGAAACTTCGGGCAGTAAATATTTAAATATCAAGGTTAATTAAATATTTAAAACTTGGATTTAATGGTTTTATAACCTTGATTAAATCCCTTTATAAATAATAATTAAAGAGAAGAAAACATGTTGTTGAATTTTTGTTTATGAAGATAAGTAGTTTGAAGAAATATCGATAAAGTGACCGAAAACAGTTTTGTCGATAAATGAAGTTTTGCTTATTTAAAGTTGTTGGAATATAGTGTGCATGTAGAAACAATAGATGAACACATATGTGTATATACATATCATAGAAGTAACATACAAATGATATATATGTACATGTTCTAGAAAATGAAAAAATAGCTTAACATGATAAGGACACGTGTCACCAAAAGAATGGAACACATGTCTTATAAGTAAATAATGTAATGACACATAACCTCTTAGGTGTCCATGTGTAGAAAAATCTAAAGACACCTAAGTGGACATGTGTTTACATCCTAAAGCATGGTTGTTAAACATGGATATATGTATTCATGTAAGAACAAAAAAATTTAAATAAGAAGCTTATCATGTAAGCTAAAAGAAAAAGAAAAAAAAAAGATAAGGACACATAACCCTCTTTGGTGTCCATGTGAAGAAACATCGTAGGATACCTAAGAAGGCATGTGTCATCATCTTATGGTTTGCATGAATGATGAAGGACAAGTGTCCAAAAACTAAATTACCAAACTAGCCTTGAAAATTTCTATATAAAGGGTGGAAAGGTTCATTTTATATCATGCATTCAAAAAACATAAAACCAAGACTAGAAAAGGAAGAGAGGTTTGGGAGAAGCCTAGAGGATAAATTTAACACCCCACGTCCATTAATGTCACTCACAAAGTGAATGCATTAACTTCCATGGAGGTTTTAAGTAAATATAGAACAGAAAAATTACAACAAGACAGATAATAAGTAGTACATGGAAATCTAAAACTTCATTTTATTGCAGCGAAAATTAAACATGTCTGTTACATCATAAAACCACAAATCAGAGTCAAGTACAATATCTATCTTCATAAAACAAAATACATAATCCCATTACACAAATAGCCATTAAAGAAGATAACAAGCTGGACTTTACTTCAACGGTCCAAGCTTTCCAAGAGAGAGATAAAGCAATCCAATCAAACTCCACTAGAGCTGGGTCCAACCTGAGGACCTGGAGGGGGAAAAGGACAGAAATGGAGGGGGTCAGACATAAACTCTGGCGAGTATGATAATTCTAACAATACTATTATCAAAATAACTAGACTAAGGCATAAGCTGGAAGAGAAGTAAATGTCTATGAACTATTAGGTATGGAAGAGCAGATAAAGATAACGTTTAAGATAATGTCAAAGGCACACCTAATTACTAACGAATAATTACTTCACTGCACCGCACATTACTACACTGCACCGCACCAGTCACCCTAAAGGTTGATCCCACTTGCTTCACACAGAAACTATATAACTAGCCTTACATACCCCTTGCTGACTACATAGGTGCCGTCTGACCCTATCTCCACTAGATGTACCCCACTACCCACTTTCGATCGGCTCCTTACTCGTAGATACCCGTGCTGGCCCCACAGTGGGGTATATCACTCCCCTAAAGTGGCAACCCGATACAACTTGAGAATGCACGGCTTATACCTACACGATGCAACAACATCTTACCTACCAGCCCGGGTCCACACACGCAAATGAAACCCGTTGGACTTGCGTTGCCACTGCTCCCCGTTTTGGCCTCTTATAGTCGAACCCAGTATGTGTGTCCCTTCCTCGACTTAGGTCGAGCCCACAAAGATACGTTTGGGTTACTGGTTGAAATGGGCCCCCACATGCTACCGACCTAAGCTTGTCCATTAGTACATACCACTTAACCCTCTTAGTCATGTACATTTACATATGTGTTTGGTTAAGTCTTGCTAATCGTATTTCACATGCCACTAAGGGCACCCACTAGATTCCTCATGCCACCCAAGGCACCTACTTAACCCCCATGTCCCACCTTACATGTTTATTTGGTTAAGTATTTCTTAATTCATTCAGGACATAACCTCATAAATACCTCTCACATTAGACTGGCATTTATGGCAGCTGGATTTGCCGGGCGGGTCCGGGCAGTCTTACACCATAAAAGAGTCTAACCTCGTGTCTTTACAACTGTTATGCTTTAGTTTAGGCCTAGGACCTCACACATTGGGCTGACATTTGTGACCACTGGATTTGTCGGGAGGGTCCGGGCAGGTTTACGTCACAAACGAGTCCAACCTCGTGTCCTAAGCATTAATTATCACTTATAATCTTTTACCCCAGTTTTAATAATTCCCTATTCAAATTATTAATTAACTCCAATTTTAATGATGCCCATAATTGACTCAATTATGGCCATCCATTCATGGCATGCAAAATCATATCAATTGCACCCCAACTTCTTAATATTACACCTACCCCACGTTTATATGTTCGCTTATTCAACGCAGAATATACGTTAGACTCGAATAGTCTAACTCATAGCACAAATAAATTATCACAACATATAGACAATTAAAATGAATCTAATCATAATAGGGGTGAAACTTGCATAAACTACACATGTTAAGGATCTAAAGGTGTCAACTTGTTAAATGTCACAATTTACATGATATGATCATAACCCAAATTTATGTATAAACTTGCATATGGGGTTTTAGGCAACATAATGATGGTGTGAACTAGCATAGAATTTCACATATGTCATAGCATAATTCTAGATGTTATAATAGATGTCATGGCATATGTTCATAGCTTTTACTAATCAACCTAAACTTGCATATGTGATTTGTCATATAGATCAACATAGCCCAAACATAATGATTTGATTAACATGAACTAATTAACATAGATAGTAACATCATGGCTTTTTAACATGTATGATTCATCACAACTTAGCATAGAAACTCTCAACATACATAACATCATCATAGCATGATCTACAACATATAGGATATCATCACCACATAGCATAGGATTTATAACATACATGATAGTATAAGGTTTACAACAACATATATGACAGTTCACATCATCTACTCATAATCCATTCATGAATTAATCTAATTAAAATAATAATAATCTTGTTAAGATCATCATACTCACAATTAGATAAGAAAAGAGAGTCTTGATTTGCTTTAGAGTTGAGTAGAATTAGAATTTGATTAGCGTTTCTTCCTTCATAGTTGGCGGCGGTTCCACTGAGCTCCATGGCGGCGGTATGACGGTAGCTATTCTATTTTTCATGTGAATTAGAGTGAGAGACTACCTAGGTATTTATAGAGTTTAGGGTTTATTTAGACCGTCAGATCAACTCAGAACTAACCTGAACCGTTTAATTTTCCAACTCAACCCTAAAGACACATCAGCAGCTCAAGATTGGGCTCAGTCAAAACCCAAGCCGACTGACCAGGTCGACACCCAGGTCGACACTATAGTCGACCTGTGGGGGGGGGGGGGGGGGAGGTCGACACTAGTGTCGACTCCCCAGTCGACCTACCTGGGCGGGAATTTTCCCGCCCAGCCCGCTTCTGCATTTCCAGTTTGAATTTTTAAATTTTTGAAATCTTTTTTGAATTTTCTGAAACTTCCGATGGCCATAACTTCTTCATACGAAGGCCAATTCATGTAAACTCGGACTCTATTTCGACCAGAATTCCAAGACGAACACAATGGAGCTACCCGTTTCCCACAATTCTCATGTCTGAGATTATTTATTCTTTAATTTGTGAATATTAATATTAATAGAATTAAGGGGTGTTACATTCTCCCCTCCTTAAAGGATTTCGACCCCGAAATCTTCAAGTTAAGAAGATTGCAAATCCTAACATCCAATCGTCCATCTACTCAATCATCAAACACAGGCATCCATTGTCCTTATAGACTTCTAATGCTTTCATGTTTAAATGCACAGTGTGTGTATATGTCCGTATCTAATGCAAAATCAAGCGGTCCACTGATTCAGTTGTCCTCCTTAATGCAAATCATGATAGTGCCATGCGTCCATTATGTATGCAAAAGTTCCCTAATGCTACATATTATTTCTACATGCGTGCACAAACATCTTCTGAATGCAGCATCCATATGATAAACAATCATCATACATCCATTTTACTAAATACAACCATTTATATGCAATATGCATTATGAAGTGACTGAGCCGATCTAGTGCCTAATAGTGTGTGTACATGCGTCCACGAGAAACCACTAGCAAACACTTGCATCCACTTTGCATCCATCATACATAACATGTCTCAAACACATGTTTCAACCATAGGATTATCCTAACTAAAGGTCAAGAATACTAGCGAGAGGATACTCTAAAGGTAAGATAAGTACAAGATAAGCGATAAAGGAGAAATTAAAGGACATACCCTCAAAAAGAAAAGGGTACAACGAACGCATCTTCTCTTCCGTCTCCCAAGTAGCGTTGCTCTCATCATCTCCCCATTGTACTTTGACTAGTTTGACCTCTCGATTTCTCAGCTTCTTGATCTCCGACCCAAGAATGCGCGTAGGAGCTCGTCGAATCGTCGCATCACGCTCGATCTCCACCTCTCTAAGCAAGCACGGCTCTACCACTTCCGCCGTCTCGTGCAAGCACTTCCTCAAATGTGACACATGGAATACGTCGCACTACACCAAAACAGGGGATTCCCAACAAGTATATGTGTTACAAGTAATTTCTGTAACACTTTTATGTGTCACCAACGGCCTGTGAGGAATTTCCTGTAACACTTATAAGTGTTACAAATAGAGTAACTGCTAACACTAATAAGTGTTACAAACATATTCATTGCTAACACTTATAAGTGTTACAAACATATTCATTGCTAACACTTATAAATGTTGGAACCATAAGATATGGTAACACTTATAAGAGTTACAAACATATCATTGCTAACACTTATAAATGTCAGTATCATAATCCTACTAACATTTATAAATATTGGCATACATAAATTGCTAACACTTATAAATGAGTATATATAACATATCTATATGATTTTTAGTCACGTATATAATTCAACATATCAATTGAAATAAAAGTATTTGGTACACTTCCATATTTCAAATTCAACAATGTTTGCTTCCAGTTTCAAAATACCATAATATCAAGTTCAAATTACAAAAACAATACAAAGTTTTACTAAAGATACATAGAATTTTAGATACTACGTAGGCGAAACGTGGACCATATCACAAAGCCGCCATTAACGTAATGTTGCAACCTGGTACCTAGTAAGAAAGGATGAAGCATATAATTTAAGAGCATCGTTGATTTGGATTGACACTTGATTCGCCACTTGTCTTGCAACTTGATTTTGTAATTCCATAGACCATTGACGAAAATATTCCTTTTCATTCTTGTCGGCAATCTTAATCTCATCATTCACACGTATTCACTTTCTCGTTACCATCACATTCCAAATTATTATTTTTCCTCCTTCGCAAGTGCCTACAAAATATAAATGCACTCATTTTCACAGAAATAACAAGTTGCACAACTGATAAATAACAAGGGTATTTATAAACAAAACTGAATGTATTTATAACAAGTGCATTACAAAAACTGGTAAATAACAAGTGCATTGCAAAAACTGGGGCTCTACTCAGTTTGCAAATCGAGACACGTAGTCGACGACTCAGTTTCTACATGTCTATTTGAATAATTCATTCGTATACGTTAACATGGTGGTGTAGAACCTAATTTGCGTTCATACTCTTGCAAGGTTGAAGGACGTAGCATTGATAGTTGAAATGGATTGTGTTCATACTTTTGCAACTCAGTTTGCGCAAAATTAAGTTGCGAACTCAGTTTGTGCGCAACTGAATTGCAAACTCAGTTTTGTGCAAACTGAGTTTGCAACTCAGTTTTGCGCAAAATTGAATTGCACAGTTTGCAGTAAACTGAGTTTGCAAAGTTTTGCGCAAAACTGAGTTGCAAACTCAGTTTTGTGCAAACTGAGTTTATAATTCATTTTTGCGCAAATTGAGTTTGCAACTCAGTTGCACGCAAACTGAGTTTGCAACTCAACATGTCTTTCATAGAATAAAAGTATATATTTATAGAAAAAAAATATCTGTTTAAGAAATGCACAAATACATAGACATATAGAAATGTATAACGTATATATTTATAGAAAAAATAATATAATACCTTAAGGGCTACATCAGGTAAGACAGCAGGATCAGTAACCCTCTGTGTTTTACTTCAGAAATCTGCTCCCTCAAGTATACATATGCCTCCTCGGAACTTAAGCTGAAATCAGTAGGCTTTCCTCCAAAACCATTGTCACCGAGTGATTTTATTGCATTTGCTTGATGGCAATCAATATACTCACGTGGGTCCTAGTATTGTAGATAAGCAAAATGTTTTACATGGATAACAACTGGCCAGTCTACAAGAGAAAGATCACCCTAATTTTCTATGGGATTTAATACAAGATTTTTATTTGTGTTCACTTGCTCGAGCCTGAAATATGACACCGTTTTCTAGTCAGGTTTTTTCCCTAACAATGAGTACAATGAAGTAGGCCAAGTTATCAGTGAAACCTTAAAACTGCTGGCAGAACAAAAGTGATTGCTGGTGCGGTATTTTGTATAGCCGACGCATAAATTGGTGATACATAATATAAACTGAGTAGATAAAATCCTTGATTGGAAGTGATCCTGCATTTAGGAACATGTTTCATAACAAATCGATAATTAGTGATATATAATAAAAGGTTAGACAACTGTGATGGGGAACATTGATCCTTTAGTTGAATTAGAAATTTTTGTTGCCTCAACACTCAAATCGCAGTGTATCCATAACTGTCAATAAACTAAATTGTTAACTGAGGATTGTATTAAAATATGTAATAATCTTGTGCCAATTGCATGTATATTTACGGAAAGTAATGCACACATGGTGCAATTGCTGGATGAACCAGAGAGTTATTGTTGTTTTTAATTATATTATCATGAACTCCTTTACAATACAACCCGCAATAGATAGGAGTCCAATGTGATAGTTGCTTACCCACATAAGGCAAGAAGAAAGAACTGAACAAGCAACGAGAATGTAAGCGATGGTCAATCTTTCCTGAAAATTTTGGTTAAAATTCATATCAGGAAATACATTCATACATGACATGGATTATGTGTTGGACGGTAATTAAATTTGTCAAAAATTGGTAGTTAATTAAATTTGTCATAAATTCATTTAAGTTAATAGAAATGAGGGGGAAAATCGGATATATCTTGTGGTTTATAATTTATTTTCGACCAGATACCATAGCATCAATGTATAAACTTACTTTTCTAAGAAATAGACAAATTGTGCTAACAAAACAAGTGCAATAGCATTCCTATAAACTGGGAACACAACTTCGCTGACGCCCATGTTTAGTGCAGCTCTGGAAACAATATGAAACCCTGCAAAACAAAACTGCAGTGCCATAACTCCTATGAAGAGCTTTGTTTTTTCACAAACTTTTGAATTCTTCACCATGTTGTTTTGCTCTTTAAACTAAAATGTTGTGATTGTAGTATAGAATGAGAAGCGAGCAAGGGCGTATATATAGTTGCTATTACCCTCTCCTATTAAATTTGGTGCGTGTTATCTTATGTTCTCTTGATCATTATCAAAAGTATATTTTATTCAATTATCATTATTTAATCATGCTAATGACTTTGAACAAGCCTACTCTAATAAGCTTTAGTTTTCAGGAGACTTTTGTTTCACTTGTTTTGAAATTATACAACTAAATATGTAATATTTTAATTATATATTAGTAATAAAGCACTAATTTATAAAAAAAAAGTTATATTAGTGCTATACAAATGAATGTGCGTTATGACACTGGTGAATTATCAATATATGACTGAAATGATGTCGATCGGACACTTTTTATCTCAATTTAGCTCCAAGGATATATTGGTAACTTCCCATGCTATAGGATCTACAAAATCTGCTATAGCACATTCATAATGGTTAAACCGTTAATCTTTTATAAATTTATCATCAATTTGACATGTAGATGTTTGTTTCGTGATTCACAGGAGCATGCTGGACATCAAGTACAATGAGCTCTTATAGTTTTAAATGTTGGTACCGTTATTTATATGATTGATTACCCAATTATTTTGTTCTAACCAAATTTGCTATGGGATCACACAAATAAATGACATGGTTTGGCTAAAACGTGGACCATAGCATGAAACTAGTATGAATTTAATACAAGAGAACAGTAAAAAGAGAAATTCCACACCTTGATGCAGAGTGGTGCAATAGGCAGGTTTTGTGGAGCTTGAAGATCCTCAATCTCAGTCATTCGAGTCACCCTCTCTAACCGTTCTATATTATCATTTTGATCTGATGATTCAGTTGACGCTGCTGCGAAAAATATATATTTGTAAGATATCAAAAAACTGTTGTTCTAATATCTGGAAAATAAATAAAGATTGGAGGGTAATATTTACCTTGTCTGGGACCTTACAAGTGCTTCGGCAACAGTACGTGTATCCCCTAACTCCACATAAATCCTAGTAAACCTAAACGTAATAAATACATATTGATTTAAGTTTTTTGAAATAGCATTATTGGTTCATGAAGCTTTCAGCATGACTCGTTAGTATTTGATTTCAGGGGGACAAAATATCTACAATCTTCAATTTTCTTACATTCGACATGGTGATATCATCAAAACATGCAATATTGAAGTATCATAAAATGATACACAATAACATAAACATAAAAATATTTTTATTCTAGTCGTTTTTACAAGTAAACCAATCATCGAATGCAAGGGCAGAACACACCCACACACAAAGAAATAAAATGCAGTGTTTCCATGCTTTCACTTCTGGAAAACAAACTGTTAGCGCCAGTCGCTTCAGCGCATATGGATGTACAGAAAGAAAATAATTACAAAGTTACTGATATTCTGTCCAAATCGAAACAACATTCGCTGCAGTGGCACCTGATGGGAAATACATTATCCCATTTTTCTCAGCACCCAAGGCTTTGATACATTTCATAAACGAGAAATCTCAAATATGATACCATCTAAACGATATCAAGATAATACCGAAATAATAATTTAAAGTTTAGAGTTGTCCTCGTTTGTAATCAAAACACAACGAAAAAAATGATCTCAAATTGTAGTACCTAATGATCTCCCTTGAAGAACAACAGTTGCGTGCCAGTTAACATCCTGGGCAAATGACCTACTTGGTAACTCATTCTCAGCATTGATAATATCTTTTGTTCCATCACGCAAAATACCATGATCCTACAATTTAGATAACAAAATTAGAGAAAAATATGTCACAATAAAAAATAAGTCGAGGTGAACAAAAGAAATGTGTACGAAGAATAGGAAGTAATTATTCGAATTTAATAGTTAGCTACTAAAAAAAGTTTAACTTATTTTACAAGCTTAAAATATTATTATGGCAACAGCATAAAAATGAAATATGCCAACACCCAAGTAGCTTTTTAGCAGCCATTGCCACAATTTAGAACACCTGCAAAGTTCAACTGATAAACCAACAACTACAAACACAACCAACAAATTGATCGATCCATAGGGTCACCTTTTGTTCCTCAAAAGACGAAATGGTGTGAGTCGAAGGGTAGGTACTTATACGAAAATTCTAGAAACACTTGTCAATGTGGGTTTATTTGTCCTACGAAGTTGCACCAATTCTATAATCAAGTTTCTAAGATTTCTGTTGTCACCAAGTGATTTTATTACATTTGCTCGATGGCAATCATTAGCTCATGAGCCTCTATAATACATAATTCTTACATCAATGCTTCATATTTTTTTTCAGTTTAACCTCTAATTGTTCTTTAAAAAAGTTACAATCAAAAATACATGTTTACAAACAATAATTAAATAATTGATCTATCTGTCTTTGCAATATTGCATTTCAGATATCAAATACATTTATAGCATAGATGAGTGCAAGTGAAATAAGTGGAAAAAGTCCTCATCTCTCCTAAGAACATACTAACACATGCTAAACAAATTTAAAAAGAAGAATTTCCCAAAACACAGAACTAAACAATATTCTTCTTTTTATGAAATCCCCAAAACACGAAGTAAGAGGTCAAAAACTCAATTTAAACCGTACAATCAGACACCCATTCACAGTATCACAATAACCGCAACTTTGACATATAATACATAACTACAAACAACTGTGGCCAAAAGCAAAGAACAAAATCAGAATTCGAGATCGAATTATACCAAGGGTAGAAGTTATACAATAAATTGAATCGATTTCAACAAACATGATAATAATAATGGATTAACAGAGAATTATAATGAAATCATTTATCTAGAGCAAAACCTGTTCGAAATCGATTAGAGAAGGGATCGCTGATATCAATCCTCCGAAGTCCAATTTTCTTTTTATTTGCTTATGACGCGGCCGAAAGAGGAATAAGCGTTGGGGGTGAAAGATTGAGGCATCGATTAGGTCATATGACGAGAATTTACCCTTTTGCCCTTAGAAAATAAGAGTTGACCAGGCAATCAACACATAGAAGTGTTGGCAGATTTTTGGTGACACATTTTTGCTATAGCAACACATATTCGTGTCACTAGTCTACAACACATATAAGTGTTGGCAGTTGAAAAAAATAAGAGTTGCCAAATGGCCATTATGGTATAGTGTCGTGTACACCACTAAGTCTCTCGGGCAACTCCACTCTATACGCCATCCGTCCAATCTTCTCCTTAATAGGAAACGGCCCTACGAACCTTGGTGCTAATTTCCCAACGGACCCAAAGCGAACAACGTTCCGTATTGGAGACACTTTGATAAAGACCAAGTCCCCAACTTCAAACTCAAGATCTGTCCTCCTCTTATCCGCATAATATTTCTGCCTATCTTGCGCTGCTGTCATCCTCCTTCGAATCAAGTCGATCTTCTCCGAAGTCTCCCTAATCATATCGGGCCCAAGTAAGATCTTATCGTACACTCCCACCAACATGTAGGATAACGACAAGGTCGTCCATATAGAGCTTCGAAAGGTGCCATGCCAATGCTAGACTGAAAGCTATTATTATATGCGAACTCTACCAATGGAAGATGCTCTTCCCATGTACCCCCAAAGTCTAGGATACATAGCCTCAAAAGATCCTCTAGAATGCGATTCACCCTCTCAGTTTGGCCGTCCGTCTGAGGATGATATGCAGTGCTCAAACATAGCTGAGTCCCTACCGCCACTTGTAGGCTTCTCCAAAATTCGCTAGTGAAAATAGGGTCGCGGTCGCTCACTATGCTAGAAGGAATACCGTGCAAACGAACTATCTCTCGGACGTATATAGAAGCTAACCATGGAGCAGTCCTCTTACTCTTCAAAGGAATGAAATGGGCACTCTTAGTAAGTCTATCTACTATAACCCAAATTCCCGTATTACCCTTCCTTGATCTTGGTAATCCATCCATAAAATCCATCGAGACGCTTTCCCATTTCCATAGTGGAACCTCCAATGGGCGAAGCAACCCACCGGGTTTCTTTTGCTCCGCTTTTACTTGTTGGCACACCAAGCATCTAGCGACATACTCGGCCACGTCCCTCTTCATGCCGGCCCAAAAGAAAACTTGCTTCATGTCTTTGTACATCTTGTCCCCGCCGGGATGAATGGTCATCTTCAAACGATGTGCATCGTCAAGAATAGTCTTCCTTGGGTCATCATCTTTTGGTACGCAAAGTCTACCTTCCCTGCGTAACCAACCCTTATCATCTAGGGTATACCTACGGAAATGGCTTGATGACTCCCCTCCTTTGAACTTTTCTACTAACTCAACCAGCTGTGGGTCGTCTCATTGTGCCTCGCCAATCCGTCCCAAAAGCGTAGGTCTGACCTCCAAGGATGCTAGCAAACCGGGTACAAAGTCAACGGAAGGTCTAAAGTCGAACATCGAAATGAATTCTAAGCTTCGCCGCTCAACAAACAAAGGACTTAAGGATAATCTTTTTCTACTTAAGGCATCGACCACTACGTTACCCTTGCCAGGGGTATATGCTATCTCGAAGTCATAGGATGCTAAGAACTCCATCCACCTTTGCTGCCTTAAGTTCAAGTCCTTTTGAGAGAATAAGCATTTTAAAGATTTGTGGTCAGTGAATAATTCGAATTTCTCGCCAAGAAGATAATGGCACCAAGACTTAAGCGCGAAAACAATGGCGGCCAACTCTAGGTCATGTGTGGGGTAATTTTTCTCATGCGCTCTCAACTGCCTTCCACCATAGGCTATTACCCTACCCTCTTGCATTAAGACTGCGCCTAGTCCTGTCCCACAAGCGTCAGTATAAACGGTAAATGACTTACTCCCGTCTGGCAGCACTAAGACTGGGGCTGAGGTCAAAGCTCTCTTCAAACGTTGGAACGCATCATCACAATCTACGTCCCATGTGAAACCTAGGTTCTTCTTCGTCAAGCGTGTCATTGGAGCTAATATCTTTGCGAAGTCTTTGATAAACTTCCTATAGTAGCCAGGCAACCCCAAGAAACTTCTTACTTCGGTAGCATTTTTAGGGACCTTCCAATCTTGGATGGCCACCACCTTCGCGGGATCCACAGCTATCCCTTCCTTGGAAACCACATGCCCAAGGAATCATACTTCCTTCCTCCAGAAGTGACACTTAGAAAATTTGGCTTTAAGATTATGCACTCGTAGGGTCTCCAACACTTTCCTAAGATGTAGGGCATGCTCTTCTTCATCCTTAGAAAAGATCAGGATGTCGTCTATAAAGACTACCACGAATTTGTTAAGGTACTCCCTAAACACCCTACTCATCAAATCAACAAAGTATGCGGGGGCGTTTGTCAAACCGAAGGGCATCACTAGCCATTCATAGAAACCGTCCGGAGTCCTAAAGGCAGTCTTGTCAATGCTATCCTCAGCCACTCTCAACTGATGGAAACCAGTGGCTAAGTCCAACTGCGAAAACACTGAGGCGCCAACTAACTGATCGAAGAGATCGTCAATCCTCGGTAGTGGGTGTCTGTTCTTCTTAGTAAGCTTATTAAGTTATCTATAGTCCACACAAAGTCTAAGAGACCCATCCACCTTCGTGGCAAATACTACTGGAGCACCCCACTCCAATATACTACGTCTTATGAACTCCTTATCAATCAACTCCTTCACTTGCTTATCGAGTTCCCTCCTTTCACGTGGAGCCATGTGGCGTACTGGCAAAGATACTGGTTTCGCATTATCCACAAGATATATTCGAAAATCTATCTCCCGCTTTGGAGGCAAGCCCTTCACCTCCTTAAACACATCCGAGTATTCTCGGACTACTCTAATAGATTGTAGATTTTCCTCAGATGCGTGAAGCGATTCTAAATAACTTAGCATAACGGAATTTATGGGGTCATAAAATATTTCGAGAGCGTTACCAAGGCGAGTCATGAGCCTAACTACTCTCCTTTCACAATCAAGAACGGCTCCATTTCTGGATAACCAATCCATTCCTAAAATTAGTCCATAGCCCGTGAAGCCCAACACATAAGCATCACATCTAAACTCAACGCTAAGTATAGAAATTTTCAAATCCAAACACATCATGGAAAAATAAGCTGAGCCCCCAATTGGATTCGAAACAACTAAGGGATCCTCTACTAAACTGGTGTTTAAGTGCAGTGACTCAACTAATGATGTAGAGATAAACGAATGCGATGCGCCCGAATCGAATAAGGTACAGACATGATGATCAAACAGAAAAACTAAGCTTTCAACAGAAATGGTTCTACCTCGTTCTTGCAGCGGTGGGACCGCGAGAGCCTGAACTTCTCCCCTTGCCTGCCCTGGTGCCATAAGAGCCTGCACCTGTCCTCCCGAGGTAGCTCCAGCCCTCTGCCCCTTCTTTGGGCAGTCCTTCACTAGATGTCCCGCCTCACCACAGTGAAAACAACCAGTCTTCTTTTTCTTTCGGCAATCCTTGCTGAGATGGCCTGGTGTCCCACAGTTAAAGCATTTCTTCTTTCCCTTGCCATTATTGTCTTTACCACCCCTCTTGTTTTGCTATTGTGGTTTCTTCTGATCCCCTTTCTTCTCGGGTGCCTTATCAGCTTTATTGCATTTCTCCTCGTGCATGAGTGCCTTGTCTACTAGCTTCTCAAAGGTGGCCCCCATAGGGATGTGGGTCATAGCCAACCCTTGCAACGGTTCATTCAATCCATTAACGAACCTCAGAGCCTCCTTCTCCGGCGTGTTCACTAAGTACAAGCAAAACCTTGCTAATTGATTAAATTTTTTGACATATTCTTTCACTGATGAGCTTCCTTGCTTTAATGTCAAGAACCTTTCCATATATAGATTCTCTTCTACCCTTGAGAGAAACTTCGCCTCAAACCTACGTCTGAAATCCGCCCAAGAATCAACAGGACGCTCCCCATTAGTGACCTCCCACCAAAACGAGGCCTCTTTCTTCATTAACCAAGCTGCTAATATGACTTTCCTTCCTTCTTCCACTTCAAAGATCTCTAGCAATTCTTCCACCTCCCTAAGCCAATCTCTAGCTTCCACAAACGATTCTGACCCTTGAAAAGGTTTTCCACCCATAGCCTTAAATTCCTTGCACGTCTTTGCAAAAGTATCTACGCGAGGAGGAGGAGAAACGGGTGCAACTGGTGGTGGAGGAACATTGGCCGGACCTGCGGCGGCCCTAGCTTCTAATAACCTCCTATACCATCCTGGTATCGTTACACCATCCGGAAGGTTATGATCTTCAGTCATGCTGAAACGAAAAAGGAAAGATTCAAAATGGAGAATTCGAAGGATAAAGATATATGGCTATTGGGGATAATGTTTTTTTCATAAAAACTTTCCTCTTTAAATTACTCATTAAGACATGTTTTTGAAAACACTTCTTCCAAAAATACTTTAGAAAAATAGTTTTTCTAAAAAAATTATTTGTTCTGGTAACCTTAAGCTCTGATACCACATGTAACACCCCACGTCCATTAATGTCACTCACAAAGGGAATGCATTAACTTCCATGGAGGTTTTAAGTGAATATAGAACAGAAAAATCACAACAAGACAGATAATAAGTAGTACTTGGAAATCTAACACTTCATTTTATTGCAGCGGAAATTAAACATGTTTATTACATCATAAAACCATAAATCAGAGTCAAGTACAATATCCATCTTCATAAAACAAAATCATAATCCCATTACACAAATAGCCATTAAAGAAGATAACAAGCTGGACTTTACTTCAACGGTCCAAGCTTTCCAAGAGAGAGATAAAGCAATCCAATCAAACTCTACTAGAGCTGGGTCCAACCTGAGGACTTGGAGGGGGAAAAGGATAGAAATGGAGGGGGTTAGACATAAAGTCTGGCGAGTATAATAATTCTAACAATACTATTATCAAAATAACTAGACTAAGGCATAAGTTCGAAGACAAGTAAATGTCTATGAACTATTAGGTATGGAAGAGCAGATAAAGATAACATTTAAGATAACGTCAAAGGCACACCTAATTACTAACGAATAATTACTTCACTGCACCACACATTACTACACTGCACTGCACCAATCACCCTAAAGGTTGATCCCACTTGCTTCACACAGAAACTATATAAATAGCCTTAGGTACCCCTAGCTGACTACATAGGTGCCGTCTGCCCCTATCTCCACTAGATGTACCCCACTACCCACTTTCGATCGGCTCCTTACTCGTAGATACCCGTGCTGGCCCCATAGTGGGGTGTATCACTCCCCTATAGTGGCAACCCGATACAACATGAGAATGCATGGCTTATACCTGCACGATGCAACAACGTCTTACCTACCAGCCCGGGTCCACACACGCATATGAAACCCGTTGGACTTGCGTTGCCACCGCTCCCCGTTTTGGCCTCTTAAAGTCAAACCCAGTATGCGTGCCCCGTCCTCGACTTGGGTCGAGCCCACAAAGATACGTTTGGGTTACTGGTTGAAATGGGCCCCCGCAAGCTACCCACCTAAGCTTGTCCGTTAGTACGTCCCACTTAACCCTCTTAGTCATGTTCATTTACTCGTGTGTTTGGTTAAGTCTTGCTAATCGTATTTCACATGCCACTAAGGGCACCCACTAGATTCCTCATGACACCCAAGGCACCTACTTAACCCCTATGTCCCACCTTACATGTTTATCTGGTTAATTATTTCTTAATTCATTCAGGCCATAACCTCATAAAGACCTCTCACATTAGACTGGCATTTATGGCAACTGGATTTGCCGGGCGGGTCCGGGCAGTCTTACACCATAAAAGAGTCTAACCTCGTGTCTTTACAACTGTTATGCTTTAGTTTAGGCCTAGGACCTCTCACATTGGGCTAACATTTGTGACCACTGGATTTGCCGGGCGGGTCCGGGCAGGTTTACGTCACAAACGAGTCCAACCTCGTGTCCTAAGCATTGATTATCACTTATAATCTTTTACCCCTGTTTTAATAATTCCCTATTCAAATTATTAATTAACTCCAATTTTAATGATGCCCATAATTGACTCAATTATGGCCATCCATTCATGGCATGCAAAATCATATCAATTGCACCCCAACTTCTTAATATTAAATCCTTAATATTACTCCTACCGCACATTTATATGTTCGCTTATTCAACGCAGAATATACGTTAGACTCGAATAGTCTAACTCATAGCAAAAAAATAAATTATCACAACATATAGACAATTAAAATGAATCTAATCATAATAGGGGTGAAACTTGCATAAACTACACATGTTAAGGATCTAAAGGTGTCAACTTGTTAAATGTCACAATTTACATGATATGATCATAACCCAAATTTATGTATAAACTTGCATATGGGGTTTTAGGCAACATAATGATGGTGTGAACTAGCATAGAATTTCACATATGTCATAGAATAATTCTAGATGTCATAATAGATGTCATGGCATATGTTCATAGCTTTTACTAATCAACCTAAACTTGCATATGTGATTTGTCATATAGACCAACATAGCCCAAACATAATGATTTGATTAACATGAACTAATTAACATAGATAGTAACATCATGGCTTTTTAACATGTATGATTCATCACAACTTAGCATAGAAACTCTCAACATACATAACATCATCATAGCATGATTTACAACATATAGGATGTCATCACCACATAGCATAGGATTTATAACATACATGATAGTATAAGGTTTACAATAACATATATGACAATTCACATCATCTACTCATAATCCATTCATGACTTAATCTAATTAAAATAACAATAATCTTGTTAAGATCATCATACTCACAATTAGAGAAGAAAAGAGAGTCTTGATTTGCTTTAGAGTTGAGTAGAATTAGAATTTGATTAGCGTTTCTTCCTTCTTAGTTGGCGGCGGTTCCACTGAGTTCCATGGCAGCGGTATGACGGTAGCTATTCTATTTTTCATGTGAATTAGAGTGAGAGACTACCTAGGTATTTATAGAGTTTAGGGTTTATTTAGACCGTCAGATCAACTTAGAACTAACCTGAACCATTTAATTTGCCAACTCAACCCTAAAGACACATCAGCAGCTCAAGATTGGGCTCAGTCAAAACCCTAGCCGACTGACCAGGTCGACACTATAGTCGACCTGGGGGGGGGGGGGGGAGGTCGCACTAGTGTCGACTCCCCAGTCGACCTGCCCCGCCCGCTTCTGCATTTCCAGTTTGAATTTTTAAATTTCTGAAATCTGTTTTGAATTTTCTGAAACTTCAGATGGCCATAACTTCTTCATACGAAGTCCAATTCACGCAAACTCGGACTCTATTTCGACCAGAATTCCGAGACGAACACAATGGCATAACCTGTTTCCTACAATTCTCACATCTGAGTTTAGTTATTCTTTAATTTGTGAATATTAATATTAATAGAATTACGGGGTGTTACAATAAATACAAGATCAAGGCAAATGTAAGGTAAGAAAAACAATGTAAGTTCATGTATTTATTTCATATTTTGAAAAAAAGTTGTGAAAGTTACGAAGAAAAGATAGAATCCGAAACACGGAAGATGATGTTCGGTATTTTGGGCATAACTTTTGCAATTCTTTATGAAATTTCGACTTCTCTATCAATTTGGAAAGTTAATTCAAAGGGTTACAACTTTGTATTCGGCCACCTTTTCTAGTTCGGCCGTTTTCATACTCGAAAACTGGATGCAAAGTGAGGTGAAAATCAGCCTGAAAATGACATGTTCAAAATGCCTCATGATGTTTGATTTTACTTATTAAATTGGTAAATGATTTTGAGGTTTTACTTTGATGATAATTAAGTAGACAAAGAGAGCTTCTTACTGTACAAAATTTGGAGTCAAAAACTATTTTTATCATAGAGAAAAAAGCGTCAAACATTTTACCCAAAAACAGACATAAAATCTGAGTTTTGAAACTTTTTATAGCATTTCGGTACGCTGACTTATCTCTAAAATTGACTATGAAGTATTTTAAAACGACTAGAACTTTTCGTAGCATGATAGAAACACTGTTATAGATGTTTTGAGTATTAATTCATGGTAAACTATTCCAAGTCCTCTCAAATTTGGATTTGAGTATAGTATTATAAACAAATTGATAAAATCGAGGATGTTAAAGCGAAGCAAAGGCGAGTCAAAACGTGTCGATGAATTTCGGCGATTCGAGGAAAATAAGCTTTGGAATGATGGTAAGTACAATATGATGTTCTATGAGATCCTTGCATGAAGATAGCAAGAAATACTGTAAGTATACTTATTATATAATCCATTATTATTTCATAAGCTCGTGTTTTTATTAAAAGATGCCTATGACTTTAACATACTATATTGGTTGCGATATCTGCTTTGACAAGCAATCAACATATACGACTAATGATTGATGACATTTATGATTAGTGTTTAAACGAGGTATGATAAGTGTTTGACCAAGGTATAAATAATGTGTAAACGAGGTATGAATACTATTCAATCGAGACATGAATAGTATGTGATTAAACGAGGTATGAACAGTGTTCAAACGAGGTACGAATATGAATAGTGTAAACGAGGTATGAATAGTCCAAACGAAGTTTGGACAGTGTTTAAATGAGGTGTGAATGGTGTTTAACTTAATTATTTCACTTCAATCTTTGAAGATCTTTCCAAACATATATTAGTGAAATACAAAGGTGGGTTGAAATTGTTTATGAAGGAGTTTTTGCATAATGAAGACGATTAGTATTTAAATCAAAAGATGTTTATCTTTTGAAATGAAGTTCTATAAGAGATATATAGATGTCTTTCAAAATAAAAGACTGGAACGTTCTAGGGTGACAGAGAGGATAGTGTCTAGGCTTGGGTTTGGATAATATAGTTCCTTGCTCTCCCTGGCTATCCTTAACTGATCCTACGGACGCGAAGGTTAATTCCAAATTTTATTTGAAATTATTTAAAAAGTAATTTAAGATTACTTTTGAGAATCTCTATATATAAACAGTATTTTGAAAGTAAATACTAATTTTAAATGTTTTGAGTAAAAAAAATTACGTTGGCTTTATCCTGTATCTAATTTCTTAACAAATTAGATAAAGGTACGTAGGCAGTCACAAGTGGTAGTGACGCAGCTGCTTTATTAATAAAAATATTTTTTGTTGTTATTACATTTGTATTGATGCATCTTTCATTTCATTTAAGCTATGCTAACGTGTTTAGTAAGTGTGCAGAAATGAATATCGATGTCGATCTCATTAGAGTTGCACAAGGGCAGATTTACGGTAGTTGTGTTTAATTCATATTTAAGCACAAGCAGTTAATTAGATAAATGGTATATATTTAAATTTTATCTAGAGCATTTAGTGATGTTGTATATTTATCAAATAAAATGGTAACTGTTATTGTTTATTATGAATGGAAGGATTTTCGGCAATTTGGACTGGTCCGAAATTCCGGGGCGTTACAGATCGATAGATTGACAAGTTGCGATGAGCGTTATTATTTCATTTTAATGCTCACACAGTTGTGAACTTCGCTCTGGATGTTGAATGGATGGTTTGATTATTATCTATCATTTGTTGTCATTTACCATATGATGTATGAAATACATATAACCAAAATTACATGGTAACTGATTGAGTCGCATTCCGATTCAGGATTTCTTTTAAAATAAAGAATATTTTAAATAATGAATAATTTTAAATAGAGAATATTTGGAAGTAAAGAAAATTGAAATATAAAGAATATCTTTAAAAAAAAAATTGTCATATAAAGAATATTTTTTATAAATAATCTTTTTATATAAAGAATATTGTTAAATAAAGAATATTGTTAAATAATGAATATTTTTAAATAATATTCAACGTAGTGTAAAATGATGATTTCTTTGTCCGTTTTGAATGGACGCAAGAGATAAAAATATATTTTTATCAACATAGTCTAGTTATTGACTAGAATAAACCTTTTAAATTAAGATTTAATGAAGTCTTCTAATTAATTGTTATTAAATTGGGATTAAATAAAAGAATTAGTTTTTGGGATGTCGTGGATGGTGTCTTAAATAACACTGTTCTAAAACCCCGCATGTAAAAATAAATCGTTTAATTAAGATGTTTAGAGCTCCAGTTATATTTAGTAATTAGAATAAATTGATATGTGAATTGGGTTTACCGGGAACTGTGTTTTTAAACGACATTTGTTCTTTAGCCCAATTAACAATGAAAATAAAATTTGGAATTTATAAATCTTTATATTAATATTTAAAAAGAAATTTTACAAAGTCAAGTTTTCCAATTTAATATATGTAATTGGAATTAAGTTGAAATTCGATTTGATAATAATCGAGATAGGCTTGTGTAAAAGAAGACTATTACTATATATGGAATTTAAAAGGCTTTGCCGTTATTCCATTTATATTATTAGTCTGATACGGAAATTTATATCGATTATATATTGATTTGATTTCTACGGAAATTCCATATATATGGAAAATGATTTTGGGTTTATCGTGAACAATGTTTTAAATGACATTGATTCTTTAACCTAGTTAAAGATAAGATTAATTTCTTAAAGTTGAATAATCATAAAGTTATGATTTTGGATATTAAAACTGAATTGGAGTTTTATTGAACCTTTAAAAAGAAGATTAAAGAATTAATTTAAAAGAATTTATCTTCGATAAATTAATGGGACCATTTCCCTATTTTTATGAATATTTTATTAAAAGAATAATCTGAATTGGAGTGAGGCGTGTGATGTGTCTTTATAACACCTGATTTTTAATTATAAAATATGCGAGTTATTCAGAAAGACCAGGTTTAACCCGTTCTGAATAATTACTACGACGATTAGAGTCGAAGATCAAGACGGTGGTTGAAGACCAGCGATCTTCACATCGAATGGACGACTACTGATGCCCGACATTGGCTAGCTACCAGTAAAGGGTTAAAGTAGTAGTTTGTCCAGACGTACTTGTTGATTGTCCGGATATGTGAGCACCTCACTTCCATATTGGACATACGGGAGGTGGAATAAAGTGTCTCTGGTTTCGTTCAGACCCAGAACGGACTTGTAAATGAATGGTATGTCTGACATTGTATTCCTTTATACCATATTTGTTGATCTCTGCTAAATATATATATTTGTTTGGTCGTGGATAATTTATTCTCTGCTTAATACCCTTCTCTAAGACGTACGAGCTCAAAGGTTATATATATTGGTAGATGATCAATGATATGCCATGGATTGACAGTGTGACATGCTAAGATGCAAATGATCAAGGCTTTTGTTGTAAAGCAGAGCCTTGTGGGATGATCAAAGCATAGCCTATTTTGGCATAGTTTTGTGTATAGCGTGACCTCGCGAGCCTCACACCCCGGTAAGAGTCAGAAACGGAGCAAGGGAACTCAGGGAGTGTGTAACACCCCACTCCCGCTATGATCACTCACTAAGGGAATGCCATTGCATCGGTGGAGTATTTTAGTGAATATAGAACAGAAAAATTACAACAAGACAGATATAAATAGAACTTGAAATTTAAAACATCATCTCATAACAGCGGAAGTAAACATGTCTGGTTACATCATAAAACCACAATAAAAGTCAAGTACAATATCCATCAAAATAAAGAAGTACATAATCCCACTCTCTCATACAATAGCCAGGACAACAGAAAAGATAACTGGGTAACTGGAGCTTTACATCTATCCAAGCTCCTAAAGACTGGAACAGCAATCCGATCAAGCTCCACTACTGCTAGGATCCACCGTAGGACCTGAGGGTTGGGAAAAAGATAGAAACAACGGGGTCAGACATCAGTCTGAGTGAGTCCTATAACTTTAACAATACAATCGTTAAAGTAACCAGAGAAGACATAAACTGATATACGGTAACTATTGGGGATGAATGGCTACACTAAGCAGTCAACTAAACTAAGATAAAAGATAAAGATGCATCTACCCTTCCAAAGGTAAATTACTAAACTGCACCACACCAGTCATTCCTAACTTAAAGGTTGATCCCACCCATGGACTTATAAAATTAACTTAATAGTTCTCGCGTACCCCTAGGTGACTAAGTAGACGCCACGGGGCCCTACAATCCACTAGGTGTACACACTACTCCCATTCGATCGGCTCCCTAACGTAGATACCCGTGCTGGCCCCACCGTGAGGTGTACCATTCCCCAATGTGGCAACCTGATAAAATTAACGGTGCACGGCTTATATCTACACGATGCAACGTCTTATTTACCAGCCCGGGTCCAAACACGCATATGAAACCCGTTGGTCATGCGTTGCCACCGCTAACCCATTTTGGCCTCTTATAGTCAAGCCCAATATGCGTGTCCCGTCACTCGACTAGAGTCGAGCCCACTAAGATACGTTTGGGATATTGGTTGAAATGGGCCCCCAGCACAAGCCATCCCCCTAAGCTTGGCCCACACACTAGTGTTTCCCACTTAACCCTTTAATCATGTTTAATTACATGTTTCCTCTTGGTTAAGTATTTAATCATATTTTCTATTGGCAACCACTAGCAATTTCCACATACCACCCAAGGTACCTACTTAACCCCCATGCCCCACTACATGATTATCTGGTTAAGTGTTTCTTAATTGATTAACACCGTAACCGTGTAAAGGACCCCTCACATTGGACCGTTATTTGTAGATGCCTGGTTAAGCCGGTAAGTTCCGGGCAGTCTTACACTACAAACGGGTCCAACCTCGTGTCATTTACCCTTGTTACGTATTTAAATTATGATTAAGACCCCTCACATTGGACCGTTATTTGTAGATGCCTGGTTAAGCCGGTAAGTTCCGGGCAGTCTTACACTACAAACGGGTCCAACCTCGTGTCTCAATCGATTAATTACTCCTAATTAATCACCCCCATAATTTGTGTTAATTATCATGTTTATTTTAGGAATATGGGTACACCTAACTTAATAGGCAAATTCCCAACTCCAAAGTGTGGGTACACCTAACTTAATAGGCAAATTCCCAACACATAGTATGGGTACACCTAACTTAATAGGCAAATTCCCATACTATGTTCATTTATTTTATGTTATGCATAATTATATTAATTTCACACAATCTTATTAACATATGTATTTAATTAACCCCATCGTTCCCACGTGATTTCGTTCTCATGACATAACACATATAAAAGGTGTCAACTTGCATATGTATGAACATGTTCCAAAGGTGCCATCTTGCATATTAACAAACACATAACTTGCATATGAACTTGCACAACATGTCACATAACTTGCATATAATCTTGTATAACATGTCACATAAACTTACATATTAACAAACACATGACTTGCATATAATATGTCACATAACTTGCATATGAACTTGCATAACATACTTGCATATAAACTCATAAACTTGCATATGAACTTGCATAACATACTTGCATATAAACTCATAAACTTGCATATGAACTTGCATAACATACTTGCATATGAACTCATAAACTTGCATATGAACTTGCATAACATACTTGCATATAAACTCATAAACTTGCATATGAACTTGCATAACATACTTGCATATGAACTCATAAACTTGCATAACATACTTGCATATAAACTCATAAACTTGCATATGAACTTGCATAACATACTTGCATATTAACTCATAAACTTGCATATGAACTTGCATAACATACTTGCATATGAAGAAACATACAACTTGCATAATTATCATACATGTAACTTGCATTTTATCATACATGTAACTTGCATTTTATCATACATGTAACTTGCATATGTATGAACATGTTCCAAAGGTGCCATCTTGCATATTAACAAACACATAACTTGCATAACCCACATACATTAGCAAACTAACATCATGTCATATGACTTAAAATCCATTAATCCCCAAACAAAACCATATGATCTCATCTACTTAGTTTAGTAATTGATCACTAAAGTGATAGAAACTCACAACTAGCAAATTTGCATTCCAAATGAAGAAGATTAAGATGCTTAGAATGGATTAGAGGTTGATTAGAGAGTGATTAGCTTGCAACCCTCTTCATAAATTAGTGGAGGCTCCTTCTAAGATTTAATTTGGCGGCATGAAGCCCTCAATTCTATTTTTAGTATGGATTAGGGTAGGTTTAGGGTGTATTTATAGATTAGGTGAGTGTTTTAGGCCCTTAGATTAACCCTAGATTAGATTAGGACCCTTAGATTTCGGAAATCTCTAGAACCTAGCCCAGCCCTAGCCAGAAAACCAGACCTGGTGCACCCAGTCCCTCTGGCTCGACACGCCGTGTCGACAGGCAAGTCGACAGGCAAGTCGACCCCCCAGTCGACAGGCCTGTCGACAGCCCTGTCGACATGGCTAGGGCGGGAACTTTCCCGCCTGGCCCTGCTGGTTCTATTTTAAAATCTGAATTTGAATTTTCAAATCTGTTTTTAGCTTTGAATTTTCTGCAAACTTCATTGGGCCTTAACTGGGCCATACAGACTCCGATTTACAAAATTTCGGACTCTATTCTGCGTATTTTTCCGAGACGAACGCAAAGACGCAGCCCATTTCCCCCAATTCTCACATCTGAGATTATTTATTCTGCAATTAGTGAATTTTAGCATTAACCGAAATTCGGGGTGTTACATTCTCCCCTCCTTAAAGGATTTCGTCCCCGAAATCTCTAAGCTAGGGAGAATGCATATCCTACCATCCAAACAACCATCTACTCAATCCATCAAACACGGGCATCCATTGTCCTTAAAACAATTTCTAATGATGTATGAGCATATGCAAAAAGTGTGTGTATATGTTCCCTATCTAATGTATGAACATATGCAAACCATGATAGTGCCATGCATCCATTATGTATGCGAGAGAACCCTATCGACACATACAATATCTACATGAGTGCACAATCATTCACCAAAATGCATCATCCATATGATAACACAATCATTATACATCCATAAATATAGCTTCCTACACACAATTTTATGCAATATGCAATATGAAGTGACTGAGCCGATCTAGTGCCTAGTGTATGTGTATATGCATCCACGAGCAACCACTAGCAAACACTTGCATCCACTTGCATCCATCAACCATAACATGTCTCAAACACATGTTTCAACCATAGGTTTACCCTATCTAAAGGTCAAACAGTACTAACGAGAGGACATACTAAAGATAAGATAAATACTAGACAAGCGATAAAGGAGAAGTTAAAAGGCATACTCTCAAAAAGAAATGGATACAAAGAACGCATCTTCGCTTCCGTCTCCCAAGTAGCATTGCTTTCGTCATCTCCCCATTGCACTTTAACTAGATGAACTTCTCTGTTCCTCAACTTCCTAGTTTCTGACCCAAGGATGCGAGTAGGAGCTCGTCGAATCGTCGCATCACGCTCTACCTCTACATCTCTAAGCAAGCTCGGCTCTACCACCTCTGCGGTCTCATGTAAGCACTTCCTCAGATGTGATACATGGAATACATCATGAACACCGCTAAGTCTGTCGGGCAACTCCACCCTATATGCCATCCGTCCAATCCTTTCCTTAATAGGAAACGGCCCAACAAACCTCGGTGCTAACTTCCCAACGGACCCAAAGCGAACAACATTTCTCAACGGAGATACTTTGACAAAAACCATGTCCCCAACCTCAAACTCAAGATCCGTCCTTCTCCGATCCGCATAAGATTTCTGTCTATCTTGCGCTGCTTTCATCCTTCTCCGAATCAAATCAATCTTCTCTGAAGTCTCTCTAACCATATCTGGCCCAAGCAAGATCTTATCCGTAGATTCCCACCAACATGTAGGAGATCGACAAGGCCTTCCATAAAGAGCTTCGAAAGGAGCCATACCAATACTGGACTGAAAGCTGTTATTATATGCGAACTCCACCAATGGAAGATGCTCTTCCCATGTACCTCCAAAATATAAGATACAAAGCCTCAAAACGTCTTCTAGGACATGATTCACCCTCTCAGTCTGGCCGTCCGTCTGAGGATGATATGCGGTGCTCAGACACAACTGAGTCCCTACCGCCTCTTGCAAACTTCTCCAAAACTCACTAGTGAAGATAGGATCTCGATCACTCACAATGCTGGATGGTACGCCATGCAATCTAACAATCTCTCTAACATAGACTGATGCAAGCCATGGAGCGGTCCTCTTACTCTTCACGGGTATAAAATGGGCACTCTTGGTAAGTCTGTCTACCACAACCCAAATTCCCGTATTGCCCTTCCTCGATCTCGGTAACCCATCGAGACACTATCCCACTTCCATTGCGGAACATCCAATGGGTGTAGCAACCCACCGGGTTTCCTTTGCTCCGCTTTAACTTGTTGGCACACTAAGCATCTAGCCACATACTCGGCCACATCTTTCTTCATACCGGCCCAGAAGAAAATTCTCTTCATATCTTGGTACATTTTGTCTCCACCGGGATGAATAGTCATTCTTGAACGATGTGCATCATCCAAAATAGCCTTCTTCAAACCCTCATCTTGCGGTACACAAAGTCTACCGTCTCTATGCAACCATCCCCTATCATCTATGGTGTATCTACCCAAATGGCTGGATGACTCCCCCCTTATAAGCTTCTCTACCAACTCAACCAACTGTGGGTCGTCTCGCTGAGCCTCGCCAATCCGTCCCAAAAGAGTAGGTCTAACCTCCAAGGATGCCAACAAACCAGGTACAAAGTCAACAGAAGGTATGAAGTCGAACAAAGAAAGAAACTCCAAGCTTCGCCGTTCCACGAACAATGGACTCAAAGATAGCCTTTTTCTACTCAAGGCGTCTGCCACCACGTTACCCTTGCCAGGGGTATACGCTATCTCGAAATCATAGGATGCTAAGAACTCCATCCACCTTTGCTGTCTTAAGTTTAAATCCTTCTGAGAGAATAAGTACTTCAATGATTTATGGTCAGTGAACAACTCGAATCTCTCACCAAGAAAATAATGGTGCCAAGACTTAAGTGCGAAAACAATCGCGGCCAACTCTAGATCATGGGTAGGGTAATTCTTCTCATGCACTCTCAATTGCCTCCCTCCATAGGCTATTACCTTTCCCTCCTGCATCAAGACTGCGCCTAATCCTGTCCCACAAGCATCGGTATAAACAACAAATGGCTTACTCCCATCTGGAAGCACTAAAACTGGAGCGGTGGTCAAAGCTCTCTTTAACCGTCGGAAAGCATCATCACAATCTACGTCCCATGAGAAAACCAGATTCTTCTTCGTCAAGCGGGTTAATGGGGCTGATATCTTTGCGAAGTCTTTGATGAACTTCCTATAATATCCTGCCAACCCCAAGAAACTTCTTACTTCGGTAGCATTTCTAGGAACTTTCCAATCCTAGATAGATACTATCTTTGCGGGATCCACAGCTATCCCTTCCTTAGAGACCACATGCCCTAAGAATCGCACTTCTCTTCTCCAAAAATGACATTTAGAGAATTTAGCTTTAAGACTATGTGCTCGAAGAGTCTTCAACACTTCTCTGAGATGTAAGGCATGCTATTCTTCACTCTTGGAAAAGACCAAGATGTCATCCACAAAGACTACTACAAACTTATTCAGATACTCTCTGAACACTCTACTCATTAGATCAACAAAGTATGCAGGGGCGTTTGTCAACCCAAATGGCATCACAAGCCACTCATAAAAACCATCCGGAGTACGGAAAGCAGTCTTCTCTATACTGTCCTCCGCCACTCTTAACTGATGAAACCCTGTAGCTAAGTCCATCTGCGAAAACACTGAGGCGCCAACCAACTGATCAAAGAGATCATCTATCCTCGGTAATGGGTGTCTATTCTTCTTCGTGAGCTTATTAAGTTCTCTATAATCCACACAAAGTCTGAGGGACCCATCCGCCTTCGTGGCAAACACTACTGGAGCTCCCCACTCCGATATACTTCGCCTTATGAACCCCTTCTCAAGCAACTCCCCTACTTGCTTATGAAGTTCTCTTCTCTCACGAGGAGCCATGTGGCGCACTGGCAAAGACACTGGTTTGGCATTATCCACCAAATAAATTCGGAAATCTATCTCCCGCTTCGGAGGCAAACCCTTCACCTCTTCAAACACATCCGGATATTCCCGGACCACTCTGACAGAACGCAAACTCTCGACCGAAGCATCGAGCGATTCAAGATAACTTAGCATAACAGATTCCATGGGATTACAAGAGATCTCGAGAGTGTTACCCAAGCGGGTCATAAGCCTAACAACTCTCCTTTCACAATCAAGAACGGCACCATTACTGGATAACCAGTCCATGCCCAAAATCAACCCATAGCCCGTGAAGCCCAAAACAAAAGCATCACATCTAAACTCAATGCTAAGTATAGAAATCTTCAAACCCAAACATATCATGGACAAATAAGTGGAGCCCCCAATTGGGTTTGAAACAACCAAGGGATCATCAACTAGACTGGTGTCTAAGTGCAGTGACTCAACTAACGATGATGAGGTAAAAGAATGCGATGCGCCAGAGTCAAACAAAGTACGAACTGGATGATCAAACAGAAAAACCAGACTTTCAACGGAAATAATTCTACCTCTTTGCTGAATCGGTGGAACTGAGAGAGCCTGAACTTGACCCCTGCCTGAGGTGGTGCCATAAGAGCTTGCACCTGTCCTCCTGAGGTAGACCTCGTCTTCTGCCCCTTCTTTGGGCAGTCCTTCACAAGATGTCCTACTTCACCACAATGAAAGCAACCGGTCTTCTTCTTTTTGCGACAATCCTTACTGAAGTGGCCTGGGGTCCCACAATTGAAGCACTTCTTCTTCTTCTTCTTCTTGTCACCATTGCCTTTTCCACCCTTGCCTTGTTGTTGTTGTTGCGGTTTCTTCTGATCCCCCTTCTTCTCTGGTGCCTTAGAACTCTTATCATCCTCATGCATAAGTGCCATGTAGACAAGCTTCTCAAAGGTGGCCCCCATAGGAATGTGAGTCATAGCTATTCCTTGCAATGGTTCGTTCAAGCCTCTAATGAACCTCAAAGCCTTCTTCTCCGGTGTATTCACCAACTCTATGCCAAACCTTGCTAATTGATTGAATTTGTTGACATATTCTTTCACCGTGAGATTCCCTTGCTTCAAATTCAAGAACTTCTCCATAAACAGATTCTCTTCCGCCCTTGAGAGAAACTTAGCTCCAAACCTTTGCTTAAAATCTGCCCAAGAGTCAACAGGGCGTTCTCCGTTAGTGACCTCCCACCAGAATGAGGCCTCTCCCTTCATTAACCAAGCCGCCAACTTGATTTTCTTTCCCTCTTCCACTTCAAAGATATCTAGCAACTCTTCCACTTCCTTAAGCCAATCTCTAGCCTCTACGAAAGTCTCTGAACCTAGAAAAGGTTTTCCTCCTATAGCTTTGAACTCCTTGCAAATCTTAGCAAAATTATCCACTCTAGGCTGAGGAGGAGGAGCGGTTGCCTCTGGTGTAGTAGCATTGGCTGGACCCGCAGCCGCGGCCCTAGCCTCTTGTAACCTCCTATACCATAGTGGTATAACTAAGCCCTCCGGGATGTTAAGATCTTCAGCCATGCTGAAACGAAAGAGGAAAGATTCAAAAATGAGATTCCGAAAGATAAAGATATGGCTATTGGGGATTATGATTTTCTTTTTCAAAAACTTTTCTCTTAAAAGACATGTTTTTGAAAATACTTTTTCCAAAAATAATACCTTTACTATTTTCTAAAAAAAAATGTATTTTTCTCAAAAATTTATCTGTTCCGGTAACCTTATGCTCTGACACCACGTGTAACACCCCACTCCCGCTATGATCACTCACTAAGGGAATGCCATTGCAACGGTGGAGTATTTTCGTGAATATAGAACAGAAAAATTACAACAAGACAGATATAAATAGAACTTGAAATTTAAAACATCATCTCATAACAGCGGAAGTAAACATGTCTGGTTACATCATAAAACCACAATAAAAGTCAAGTACAATATCCATCAAAATAAAGAAGTACATAATCCCACTCTCTCATACAATAGCCAGGACAACAGAAAAGATAACTGGGTAACTGGAGCTTTACATCTATCCAAGCTCCTAAAGACTGGAACAGCAATCCGATCAAGCTCCACTACTGCTAGGATCCACCGTAGGACCCGAGGTTTGGGAAAAAGATAGAAACAACGGGGTCAGACATCAGTCTGAGCGAGTCCTATAACTTTAACAATACAATCGTTAAAGTAACCAGAGAAGACATAAACTGATATACGGTAACTATTGGGGATGAATGGTTACACTAAGCAGTCAACTAAACTAAGATAAAAGATAAAGATGCATCTACCCTTCCATAGGTAAATTACTAAACTGCACCACACCAGTCATTCTTAACTTAAAGGTTGATCCCACCCATGGACTTATAAAATTAACTTAATAGTTCTCGCGTACCCCTAGGTGACTAAGTAGACGCCACGGGGCCCTACAATCCACTAGGTGTACACACTACTCCCATTCGATCGGCTCCCTAACGTAGATACCCGTGATGGCCCCACCGTGGGGTGTACCATTCCCCAACGTGGCAACCTGATAAAATTAACGGTGCACGGCTTATATCTACACGATGCAACAACGTCTTATTTACCAGCCCGGGTCCACACACGCATATGAAACCCGTTGGTCATGCGTTGCCACCGCTAACCCATTTTGGCCTCTTATAGTCAAGCCCAATATGCGTGTCCCGTCACTCGACTAGAGTCGAGCCCACTAAGATACGTTTGGGATATTGGTTGAAATGGGCCCCCAACACAAGCCATCCCCCTAAGCTTGGCCCACACACTAGTGTTTCCCACTTAACCCTTTAATCATGTTTAATTACATGTTTCCTCTTGGTTAAGTATTTAATCATATTTTCTATTGGCAACCACTAGCAATTTCCACATACCACCCAAGGTACCCACTTAACCCCCATGCCCCACTACATGATTATCTGGTTAAGTGTTTCTTAATTGATTAACACCGTAACCGTGTAAAGGACCCCTCACATTGGACCGTTATTTGTAGATGCCTGGTTAAGCCGGTAAGTTCCGGGCAGTCTTACACTACAAACGGGTCCAACCTCGTGTCATTTACCCTTGTTACGTATTTAATTTATGATTAAGACCCCTCACATTGGACCGTTATTTGTAGATGCCTGGTTAAGCCGGTAAGTTCCGGGCAGTCTTACACTACAAACGGGTCCAACCTCGTGTCTCAATCGATTAATTACTCCTAATTAATCACCCCCATAATTTGTGTTAATTATCATGTTTATTTTAGGAATATGGGTACACCTAACTTAATAGGCAAATTCCCAACTCCAAAGTGTGGGTACACCTAACTTAATAGGCAAATTCCCAACACATAGTATGGGTACACCTAACTTAATAGGCAAATTCCCATACTATGTTCATTTATTTTATGTTATGCATAATTATATTAATTTCACACAATCTTATTAACATATGTATTTAATTAACCCCATCGTTCCCACGTGATTTCGTTCTCATGACATAACACATATAAAAGGTGTCAACTTGCATATGTATGAACATGTTCCAAAGGTGCCATCTTGCATATTAACAAACACATAACTTGCATATGAACTTGCACAACATGTCACATAACTTGCATATAATCTTGTATAACATATCACATAAACTTACATATTAACAAACACATGACTTGCATATAATATGTCACATTACTTGCATATGAACTTGCATAACATACTTGCATATAAACTCATAAACTTGCATATGAACTTGCATAACATACTTGCATATAAACTCAAAAACTTGCATATGAACTTGCATAACATACTTGCATATGAACTCATAAACTTGCATATGAACTTGCATAACATACTTGCATATAAACTCATAAACTTGCATATGAACTTGCATAACATACTTGCATATGAACTCATAAACTTGCATATGAACTTGCATAACATACTTGCATATAAACTCATAAACTGGCATATGAACTTGCATAACATACTTGCATATGAACTCATAAACTTGCATATGAACTTGCATAACATACTTGCATATGAAGAAACATACAACTTGCATAATTATCATACATGTAACTTGCATTTTATCATACATGTAACTTGCATTTTATCATACATGTAACTTGCATATGTATGAACATGTTCCAAAGGTGCCATCTTGCATATTAACAAACACATAACTTGCATAACCCACATACATTAGCAAACTAACATCATGTCATATGACTTAAAATCCATTAATCCCCAAACAAAACCATATGATCTCATCATATCTCATCTACTTAGTTTAGTAATTGATCATTAAAGTGATAGAAACTCACAACTAGCAAATTTGCACTCCAAATGAAGAAGATTAAGATGCTTAGAATGGATTAGAGGTTGATTAGAGAGTGATTAGCTTGCAACCCTCTTCATAAATTAGTGGAGGCTCCTTCTAAGATTTAATTTGGCGGCATGAAGCCCTCAATTCTATTTTTAGTATGGATTAGGGTAGGTTTAGGGTGTATTTATAGATTAGGTGAGTGTTTTAGGCCCTTAGATTAACCCTAGATTAGATTAGGACCCTTAGATTTTGGAAATCTCTAGAACCCAGCCCAGCCCTAGCCAGAAAACCAGACCTGGTTCACCCAGTCCCTCTGGCTCGACACGCCGTGTCGACAGGCAAGTCGACAGGCAAGTCGACCCCCCAGTCGATAGGCATATCGACAACCCTGTCGACATGGCTAGGGCGGGAACTTTCACGCCTGGCCCTGCTGGTTCTATTTTAAAATCTGAATTTGAATTTTCAAATCTGTTTTTAGCTTTGAATTTTCTGCAAACTTCATTGGGCCTTAACTGGGCCATACGGACTCCGATTTACAAAATTTCGGACTCTATTCTGCGTATTTTTCCGAGACGAACGCAATGACGCAGCCCGTTTCCCCAAATTCTCACATCTGAGATTATTTATTCTGCAATTAGTGAATTTTAGCATTAACCGAAATTCGGGGTGTTACAGAGTGCGCACGTTTATTTATAGCTAGAAGTGGTGTCAGTAACTTACTATCCCTGACATTTTACTTATGTGGATAATGGAATTTGCGAGGCCTTGGATTTATTATTGGTCGCCAATGGCCATATTATAGGTTCAGTAGGACCGGAAATAGTGTGTTCAGGCATAACTAATCCACTAAAGTATTTGTGGACCAGCCCTGCAGGATCCAAGGGTTCGCCAACATCCGAATCCTGAGACATTGCTAGAGTGTCTCGAATCGATTAGGAGATCGTTCCTAGCCTTGACTCTTGATGGAAACCCAATTTCCAATATGACACCATGCAGTTTTGATTGTAGAACTAGTATGGCGACATAGTATATGGTAGTTATGCCGTCTATGATTAATACATTATGATTGAAATGTTTTTGAAACATATATACACTAATAATAATATCAAATCCGTTTTATCGTATCAAGCATTTTTTACCATTATAAGGTAAAACTCTATCCTCCAGCTTGCGTTGCATTGTGTGATGGGACCTGAGTCTTATAATGGTTTCATTTTTCTAAAAAGCATTGCATTGTTTAACGATTTACTTTATTTCATGCACTGGCAATCCAATGGAGTAAACCCGTTTCGCGTTAACGGCGTGGTCCTGTGATTTGTCTTCTTATTAGATAAGTTAAGTAAAGATTTCTCATACCAGTCCCATGAGTGACCCGTAGTTTGTTTCACTTTGCAAACTCAGGTGCCCTCTTCTCTACATGGGCAGTCGAGTAGCTTATTTTGCAGATATATTGAGCAGGATTCTGGATTGAAGCTTAGAGCTGTGTCCAGAACATCGGTAGTCTTCCACTGTGATTAGTTTAATTGTTCCGCTATAGTGTATTACATTTATTGTAGTTTAATCTTCCGCTGTATTATTATATTCGATGTACTCTGATATTCTGTACTCTGATGTAACATTATTATAATGTTTATAAAAGTCTGTTGTTATTGTTCTAATGTATTGTATTCCCAAAGTTAACGTATGCGGGTTTTAAACGGTCTTGGTCGATTTAGCGATCGATTAGGTCCGGGCGAAATTCGTGGTCGTTACAGTTGGTATCAGAGCTCTGGTTAGCTCAAATCTCTGGGGTACAACTCATTAGAACTAAACAAAAGACTCATCAGAGATTGGATTAGTAATATCCAATAAGAATAACTCGTTAGAGATGGGATCGGTAGTATCTTAGAACGAATGTGAAGAGTATTATTATTATTTTTAAATAAAAAAATGAAAACAAAATTAGTTTTGAAATTTTAAAATCTTATTATACATATTTGAATATATTATTTTATTTTATTTTGGACAATCGAGTATATAAATATTTTGCAAATACGCCTAGCTAGCGTGTATTCGAAACCTCAAATATACTAGATAGATATATAATCACACTTTAGTCGCCCGGAGATGTTCTGATGGGGGTTCAAAACATCATCAGAATTTATGTCCGAGTTTCTAAAGTGGTATATCTATATATTTCCATTGACTGGTGTGAGACCACCAAAACTAGATGGGGTCTATTGCTGCGATTTGCACTAAAAATATGATTTTTGACTATATATAAAAGTTATATATGTTTGAAAAGTTAATCACCTAATTGATTGCTGGTTATGATGTTTGATAATTAGTTTAACTAATTAAAATATTGGAATGATAACTAATTTAACCAATATATAAAAGAATGATAAATTTTATTAAATCAAATTCAATATTGAATTGAACTGAAAATTGATTAAAAATGAAAATTGAATTAGTTAATTTAATAACTTTTACCTTCGTTTCTTTACGAGGACGAAAAGATTTTAAGTAGGGGAGATTGTAACGACCCGCAAATTCTGTACCAATTTAAAATTTTCATTTTAGAAATTTTAATGGAGTTTGAATATTTAAAATAATATATTTTAAATAATAACAACTAAAAATTTATTTTAATCGAAGTTAAAACAAACAAATTTTATTAATTATAAAAGGAGTTTAAAATGGCGCGGTAGTTCGAAAATTCGATTTTAAATTTCAATTGACTATACGAAATTCATTTTAAATCGGAATTGGATGAAACAAGAAATATTTAAATCTGTTTAATTATATCTTTCTAATGAATCTGAAAAATTGAAATTTCGTTTTATATATTGAAAGTTATGTCCAGGTTAAAATTTAGAAAAGTCGATGTAGAATTTATATATATTTTAATATAATATACAGCCCTTAAAAATAGCCATTTTTCAAACGACCTCCGTTTTCGATGAAACCACTTTTGTTGGAACAGGAATGTCAAATTATTGTTAGGTTTAAATTTTCATAATTTTTAGAATTAATATGTGAGCGTGCCAAAAGAAAATGTGTTTTGTTAGTTTTAGTCAATTTTGATCAACCAGAAAATGGCCATTTTTCAAACTGTCTCAAAATTCGACGAAATTAGTCTTGTTAGGACCATATCATAAAAACAAAGCTAAATATAATTTTTCTGTAATTTTTAGAGGTCGTATGTGGCCTCGGTGAATTTAAATGTAAGATTTAGTTAATTATATAAATGATTTAAATATTAAATTAAATAAAACAGGCTAAAGACATTTGTTTGGGCTGATGGGACCTATCCCACTGCATCCAGAATGTAACAACCTGAAAATCTGGGCCAGTTTAAAATTTTTATTTTGGCAATTTTAGTGAATTTTCTATATTTAAAATATATTATTTTAAATAAAATCGACGAGAAATTTATTTTGAATATATTTAGAACGTATATATTATATACGTCGTCGTCAGAATATAAATAATTATATATAATTATAAATAGAATTGAAAACGGCGCGGTAGTTCGATAATTCGATTTCAAACTTCAATTGAATGTACCGGGTGCAAAACAATCCGGATTTTAGTGAAACCAAAAACAATAGGTTCTAATTGATGACATCTTTCCAACGAATCTGAAAAATCAAGATTTCATAGCGGGAATCAAAAGATATGTCCAGTTGAAAATTCTGAATAGTCGCTATGGAATTTAGGCCCTTAAAAATGGACATTTTGCAAACGACCTCGGATTTCGACGAAACCACTTTTGTTGGATCCGCAGTGTCAAATTATTGCTAGGTTTCAAATTTCAAAATTTTTCGAATCAATATGTGAGCGTGGCAAAGGAAAACGCGTTTGACCAGTTTCAGTTGATTTTAATCGACTGGAAATTGGCCATTTTTCCAACGGTCTCAGAATTCGACGAAACTAGTTTTGTTAGGACCGTATCGTCAATACGGAGCTAGAAAATATTTTTCTGCAATTTATAGAGTTAGTATGTGACCCCGGAAATTTGAAATGTACGTTTAAAATTCAATATAGTGATTTAAATGTAAATTTAACGGAAACTGATTCAAACAGTCGAATCAGCCTACGATACATATCCCATTGTGTTCGGAATAGGGGTAATACGCTATGGACGACAGGTGGTGGACCTCGTTCAAGGGTCGTATGTAAAAGTCAACTTTTTAGAAAATAAAATAATTAAATAATAATAAAAAAAAAGGAAATGACGCCCCCCCCCCCAATCGACCATTGCGACGCCGCCAGGGGGAAGTAGCCGCCGCCGCCCCCTCTTCTTCTCCCTCCGCCTGCCTCGCCCTCGCTCGACGCCCTCCGCCAGACGCGACAGCGCCTCCACCCGAAGACCCACCCCCAATCCGATGCTCCAGTCCCCCTTCCGCCGCCTGGACCACCGCCTCACCCCCACCGACCTTCCCTCCGTTCACCCTCCAACCCCTCCACTGTTGAAACACGCAGCCCCCCCTCTCCGAAAGCCAAAGTAAGTTTTTACTGTAATTTAAATTTCTGAATTTTATATAGTTTAAAATTTTGATTTTTATTTATTTAAAAGGCTATCATTATTATTTTTATTTTTAAATAGGATTTTCAGCTTAAAGATGAGATTTTTTAAATTAGAAAAGGCGAGATTTTTAAATTAAAATAAAGGCGAAAACTTTATTTTTTAATAAAGGCGAAAACTTTATTTTTTTATAAAGGCGAAAACTTTATTTTTTTATAAACGCGAAAACTTTATTTTTTTATAAAGGCGAAAACTTTATTTTTTTATAAAGGCGAAAACTTTATTTTTTTATAAAGGCGAAAACTTTATTTTTTTATAAAGGCGAAAACTTTATTTTTATAAAGGCGAAAACTTTATTTTTTTTTATAAAGGCGAAAACTTTATTTATGAAAGGGCGAAATCTTTATATAGAGAATAGCGTTATAAAAATAGAATTTTTAACTATATATTAGCGGTATGGAAATGCGATTTTTATCCATATGAATTTGAAGAAAAAATTCGATTTTTATATATTGAATAGCATAGTAAAAATATAATTTTTATATATTGAACATCGTAGTAAAAATTCGATTTTTAAATATTTGAAGTGATTATAAAAATATGGTTTTTAAATTGAAAGTGAATAAATAAAAATGTGATTTTATTTTAAAGACATCAAAATATAAAAATGTGTGATTTTTAAATATGTAGTGACTACGGGCAACGAAGATGATAAAAAGGCGAGAGTGAAGAAGATTTCTCTAAATGAAGTGCCGTGGAGTTAGGATAGCTATCGGTGAGAACTTCTCACTCTAAATTCTCTTTTTCTAGTTATATATATATACTAGGATGTAGACGGTGTTTAGTAGCACCCGACACCCGTCATCCACAGACCATGGATGGCTTATTTGTTAAATTGTTTGGTTGTGTAGTTGGTTAGTCTAATTGGTTTGAATTGAATTGTTTGGTGAAATGGAATGGATTGATTAATGTGTGAATGGCATGGGCCTTCACTAGACCGGGGATAAGGCTAGGCCTCGTCCCGTTTCTAGTATCGTGCCGTTATGCCGCCGAAATTTTCTAAAATATGTTAGAAAAATAAGAATATCATTTTATTGAATAAATGAACTGAATAGAAATTCATGTGTTAAAATAAAATGTTTTATCGTTAAAAATATAATTTTTAACGTGAAAGTGAATAAATGAATATTTATAAACAAATCGGCCGATTTGTTTATATACACTGATTTGACTGATATTGATTGGGTCGATAAATTTTACACATCGCCCAACTACACAAATAAAATCTGTGTTTGTTGATTTGAAACCCCACACGGGTGTTGGGATGAAATTTGAAGTTCACGCATCCTGATTGATTAAATATGTCGGTCGATTGATTGACAGGCTGTTATAAGCGTTAGATATCTATATTCGATGCTTATACAGTGTAGTGCACTTTAGTTGATGGTTGATTATTTTTCAATGCTATTATATACATGTGTTGTATGGAATCCATATAATTAACATTATATGGTGATTGATTCGGCCTCATTCCAATCGGGAAAATAATGAATATTATAAAGGAAAATTCATGTGTTGAATCTATTCATGTGTTGAGTGAAATATTTTAAATAATAGAAATTACATCTTCATCACATTTACAATTAGAATCTACTTCACGGTGGAGTCTAATTAAAATCAAACGATAGATACCATAGTTTTATAAAATATTTTACATAACAAAAATA
Source organism: Allium sativum (assembly GCA_030737875.1). Taxonomy (NCBI): domain Eukaryota; kingdom Viridiplantae; phylum Streptophyta; class Magnoliopsida; order Asparagales; family Amaryllidaceae; genus Allium; species Allium sativum. Next base: position 226,315,537 of record CM060922.1, read on the forward strand.
GTCGTGTGTCAAAAGAAATATAGATTCATGTGTTGAATAGAACAAATATTCATTTGTTGAATAGAATAAAGAAGTTTTTGAAAAATATAAAGCCGTGTGGATTAGAGATGCGTTATTTTGACGTGAACGATATTTATATCGATTTTATTCGTTTTACAATGAATATTGAAAAGTGATTTCAAAATCTAATATTTTGAAATGAAATTCAAATTGAATTAGATAAAAATTGAAATTGAAATTTTATTGAATCAATTTGAAATGAATTCGAATCGAATAGAAAATGAATTCGATTCGAATTGAATAGAAAATGAACTCGATTCGAATTGAATTAAAAACGAATCGAAATCATTTTGAATAAAATTTAAAACGAACTGAAATTGAATTGAATTGAAACGAATTAGAATTTGAATTGAAATGAAACGAATTTGAATTCGAATTAAAAAAAATTGAAATGAATTCGAGTTGAATTGAAATCCAATCGATTTGAAATTGAATATAGAAGTTGAAATGGTTTTGAAAACGAATTTAAAACGATTTATAAAATATGTTTTAAAAAGGAAATTGACGAAATATATATATATAATATATATATATATATATATATATATATTATATATATAATGGCCTGAATAGAACGCGCCGCGCCGCGGCAGTTCGTGAATTTCGACCATTGACTTCGAATTGACGTTGCGGGAGATCCGATCGTCGGATTCTCCTAAAACCGGAACCGTTGGGTTCGTATCGAAAAGAGCTTTCCAATGAATATTAGAAATTTGAAATCTAACGGTTGGATTTGGAATTATGTCCAAATCAAATTCGAAAAAGGTCGCTATAAGTGCAATTCGATGGCCGTTGATGGAAATCGACTGTACGTGCCTTGATAAAATTATTAAAAATATCTATAATTTGTGTAAAATCATAATATATGGATTGGAAAGAAATGAGCTGGAGAATTCCACATTTGAAAAGATAAAAATAGATTTTTATCGAAATGAACTAGTTTTGAACTAGAATTAAAATTAATTTATTTTTGAAATAAATAAATTGAATTTGAAAGTGATTTTAAAAATAATCAATATTCCCAATACGTGGATTGGACAGGAGTTGAATCGAAATTATCTTCGGGATATTTCGATGTTGAATTTCGTGACTATACAGATATTGTTATGGGAATTTGAAAGATATATTTTATATCGTTATTTCCAATACAATATTTGTTGGTTTCAGAATTTGATATTGAATATAAGCCGGTATATTTTCTATTCAGAGCGTTGTATTTAATATCAAATGTGATTTGGGTTTATCGTGAATCGTGTTTTAGATGACATTGGTTCTTTAACCCAGTTAAAGGCAGAATGTTGATTTTTGAGAAGATTAAAACTAAGTGAAGTTTTAATGAATCTTTAATTAGACTAAAATGTGAATTGATAATTTAAATTATCAAATCTGAAAGGTGATCGAGAATGGAGTACCACCAGTTTTGCTCCAAAGCGATAGTTAAATCTTTAATTAGATTTGAACGGGAGATGGTAATTAATTTTACCGATAACACCGTGGTGTTAGATGTGGAGTATTACCAGTTTTTCTCCATGGGATATATAGGTTGGGATTGGGAAATAAAATAAATAATTACTTCGGTGTGGTTCGTTAATCCCGACTAGTTTGAAATGATATCGAAAGGAGGATTAAAGAATAAATTTAGAAGAATTTATCTTGGATAAAATTAATGGGAACCTTTCCCTAAGAATGTGATTTTGTGAATAAAAGAATATTCTGAATTGGAATGAGGCGTTTGTGGTGTTTGTGTAACATTCGTTTATTATATACGTGGGTTATTCAAAAAGGCCGGGTTTATACCCATTCTGAATAACCGATTCGACGAGATGTCGAAGATGAAGACGGTGGTTGAAGACCAGAAGTCTTCACATCGTTTGGGTGATTACTGATGATCTTGATTGGGCTGTACACCCAGGATGAGGGAATCAGTTGGTGATCGTCCAGACGTACTTAGAGATGGATGGATATGCGAGGAAAGTGCCTCCGGTTTCGTTCAGACCCAGAACGAACTTGTAAATGGATTGTGTGTCTGACATTGGATTTTATTCTGTGTTGATTGATCTCTATTAAATATACATCTGTTTGGCGGCGGAGAATTTATTCTCTTGCTTAACGCCCTTCTCTGAGACGTACGAGCTCAGGGGTTGTATATCGATGGACATCAGTCGCATGGAGTGAATTGCCAGTGTGACACGCATAAGTGGCAATTGATCAGGGCTTCTGTTGAAAAGCAAAGTCTTGTGGTTGATGATCAAAGCACGGCCTGTGTGGCGTAGCTTTGTGTATAACGTGAATTCGCGAGCCTCACACCTCGGTATGAGTCAAAAACGGGATAGTGACTGCAGGGAGAGCACGACGTTTCTTTCTAGCTAGGGTGGTGTCAGTGACCTACCAGCCCTGACATTTATATACTTTTCACCTGTGTGGTTGTTGGAATGTGAGGCGCCTCGGATATTGGTCTGTAAGGACCGGGAAACTTGTGTTCAGGAATTGCCAATCCTCAAAAGTAAGAGAGGACCGGCCCTGAAGATCCAAGGATCATAGTGGGGTCCTAGGACATTTGCTAGAGTGTCTCGAATCGGAGAGGAGCTTGCCCCTTGCCTCGACTCATGACGGAATCCAATTCCCAATACGTGATATTACGGTTTTAATTGTAGAACTAGTATGGCGACATGATAGATGGTACCCATGCCGCCTATGATTGATATTTATGATTTGAATTGTTTTGACACTATACACTTATAATAGTATCAAATGATTTTTTTTAAACGTACCAAGCATGTTTGGCTATTATAAGGGAAAACCCTATCCTCCGGCTTGCGTTGCATTGTGTGATGGGACCTGGGTCTTATAATAGCTTCATTTTTCGAAAAAGCATTGCGCTGTTTATTCTATGCACTGGTATTCTTGGGAGGAAACCCGTTCCGTGTTATACGGCGTGGTCCCTTGAATTACTCTCTTTTAAAATAAAGCTTTAAATAACTGTTTTAGTTCTCACACCAGTCACATGACTGACCTGGAGTTTATTGTTTTAACCTAAACTCTGGGTGCCCCTATTTTCTACACGGGCAGCTAGTAGTTTTGGTTTTGCAGATTCATATTCACAGGATCCTGATTTACAGCTGGAACGATGCTCGGAAAGCTCTGTATCCGTGCATTATTTCTAGTTGTGCTTTTGTATTATTTTCCGCTGCGATGTATTTAAATGTAATTTAAATCTCTGATATTTGTTGTATAATATTTATTCATTTATACTCTGTATATTCTTGTATCTGATGGAATTGTTGTAATAACAATGAAATGTTCTTCCGTCTGCGTTCCATTTTGTCTTGTCCTCAAAGTATCCGCGCTTTCCTTCACGGGGAAGTTACGGGTTCTTACGTTTGGTATCAGAGCTTTGGTTTACAGAGATCGAGAACAAGACACATTAGAACCATACGAAAGAATTCATCAGATATTGGATTAGTAATATCCAATTAGAATGACTCGTTAGAGATAGGATCAGTAGTATCCTAGAACGAGTGTGAAGAGTATATTTTTCAAATGAAAACAGTATTGTTTTGAAATTTAAACCATTTTAAACGTATTTGATTATTTATTTATATTGAATATGGACAATCCAATATATAAAGGTTTTGCATATACACGTCATGAACGTATATTCGAAGTTTTAATATACTGGATAGATATAGGATTACACTCTAGTCGCCCGGAGATGATATTGATGATAGCGATCGCATCATCAATATTTATGTTCGTGTTTCGAAGGTGTGATTTTCTATATACTTCCATTAGACTGGTGTGAGAACCAAAACTTATATAGCTAGAACACATTGTTGTGAATTGGCATCAAAAACATGATTTTTGTATATGTATCAAAATTTATGAATTTGAAACTCTAATCCACTAATTGATTGATGTTTGTGTTGATTGTTTATTTGTTTGATAATTTTGAACCATTATGCCTAATTGAACCAAATATTGAACTGTATTGAAAATTTTGGTCGCATTTGCTTGCATATACATATACTTACATTGAACAGGTCATAGCAAGGAGGCTAGAGCCAGAGAATAAAATTTGTTTGCCCGACAAATAGGTACATGTTTATCATAATTTACTGTTTCGTTTGGGTGATGATGATTTTATGAGCCTATTGGCTAGCCGCTTGGCTTTTTCTTTTTCTTTTTGAGATTAGAAGGACCGGGGAAGCTATTTGAAATTCCCCGATGCTCCCAGTGCAGGGGAGGTTATGGCGAAATTTTTCGAAAATTTAGGGTGTTAGCCAAATTTTTGAAGAATTTGAAAATTCTCAGAAACTGAAAAGTTGGAGAATGGAAGCCGGATCGAACGTAGAGTTGATTAATCAAACCACTTTCGACTTCGTTCCTTTTCGGGGACGAAAAGTTTTAAGTGGGGGAGATTGTAACAACCCGAAAATCTGGGCCAGTTTAAAAATTTTATTTTGGCAATTTTAGTGAATTTTCTATATTTAAAATATATTATTCTAAATAAAATCGACGAGAAATTTATTTTGAATATATTTAGAACGTATATATTATATACGTCGTCGTTAGAATATAAATAATTATATATAATTATAAATAGAATTGAAAATGGCGCGGTAGTTCGATAATTCGATTTCAAACTTCAATTGAATGTACCGGGTGCAAAACAATCCGGATTTTAGTGAAACCAAAAAAAATAGGATCTAATTGATGACATCTTCCCAACGAATCTGAAAAATCAAGATTTCATAGCGGGAATCAAAAGATATGTCCAGTTGAAAATTCTGAATAGTCGCTATGGAATCCAGGCTCTTAAAAATGGACATTTTGCAAACGACCTCGGATTTCGACGAAACCACTTTTGTTGGATCCGCAGTGTCAAATTATTGCTAGGTTTCAAATTTCATAATTTTTCGAATCAATATGTGAGCGTGGCAAAGGAAAACGCGTTTGACCAGTTTCAGTTGATTTTAATCGACTGGAAATTGGCCATTTTTCCAACGGTCTCAGAATTCGACGAAACTAGTTTTGTTAGGACTGTATCGTCAATACGAAGCTAGAAAATATTTTTCTGCAATTTATAGAGTTAGTATGTGACCCCGGTAATTTGAAATGTACGTTTAAAATTCAATATAGTGATTTAAATGTAAATTTAACGGAAACTGATTCAAACAGTCGAATCAGCCTACGATACATATCCCATTGTGTTCGGAATGGGGGTAATACGCTATGGACGACAGGCTGTGGACCTCGTTCAGGGGTCGTATGTAAAAGTCAACTTTTTAGAAAATAAAATAATTAAATAATTAAAATAAAATAAAATAAAACCCCTTTCTTCCCCTTAATCTCGTTCTGCCGCCCCCCTGATTAAATTCATTCAACAGAAGAAATAAAAAGAAAAAGGAATCGACGCCCCCCCAATCGACCATCGCGACGCCGCCAGGGGGGGAGTAGCCGCCGCCGCCCCCTCTTCTTCTCCCTCCGCCTGCCTCGCCCTCGCTCGACGCCCTCCGCCAGACGCGACAGCGCCTCCACCCGAAGACCCACCCCCAATCCGACGCTCCAGTCCCCCTTCCGCCGCCTGGACCACCGCCTCACCCCCACCGACCTTCCCTCCGTTCACCCTCCAACCCCTCCACTGTTGAAACCCGCAGCCCCCCCCCTCTCCGAAAGCCAAAGTAAGTTTTTACTGTAATTTAAATTTCTGAATTTTATATGGTTTAAAATTTTGATTTTGATTTATTTAAAAGGCTATGATTATTATTTTTATTTCTAAATAGGATTTTCAGCTTAAAGATGAGATTTTTTAAATTAGAAAAGGGGAGATTTTTAAATTAAAATAAATGCGAAAACTTTATTTTTTAATAAAGGCGATAACTTTATTTTTTTATAAAGGCGAAAACTTTATTTTTTTATAAAGGCGAAAACTTTATTTTTTTATAAAGGCGAAAACTTTATTTTTTTATAAAGGCGAAAACTTTATTTTTTTAATAAAGGCGAAAACTTTATTTTTATAAAGGCGAAAACTTTATTTTTTTTTATAAAGGCGAAAACTTTATTTATGAAAGGGCGAAATCTTTATATAGAGAATAGCGTTATAAAAATAGAATTTTTATCTATATATTAGCGGTATGGAAATGCGATTTTTATCCATATGAATTTGAAGAAAAAATTCGATTTTTATATATTGAATAGCATAGTAAAAATATAATTTTTATATATTGAACATCGGAGTAAAAATTCGATTTTTAAATATATGAAGTGATTATAAAAATATGGTTTTTAAATTGAAAGTGAATAAATAAAAATGTGATTTTTATTTTAAAGACATCAAAATATAAAAATGTGTGATTTTTATATATGTAGTGACTACGGGCAACGAAGATGATAAAAAGGCGAGAGTGAAGAAGATTTCTCTAAATGAAGTGCCGTGGAGTTAGGATAGCTATCGGTGAGAACTTCTCACTCTAAATTCTCTTTTTCTAGTTATATATATATATATATACTAGGATGTAGACGGTGTTTAGTAGCACCCGACACCCGTCATCCACAGACCATGGATGGCTTGTTTGTTAAATTGTTTGGTTGTGTAGTTGGTTAGTCTAATTGGTTTGAATTGAATTGTTTGGTGAAATGGAATGGATTGATTAATGTGTGAATGGCGTGGGCCTTCACTAGACCGGGGATAAGGCTAGGCCTTGTCCCATTTCTAGTATCGTGCCGTTATGCCGCCGAAATTTTCTAAAATATGTTAGAAAAATAAGAATATCATTTTATTGAATAAATGAACTGAATAGAAATTCATGTGTTAAAATAAAATGTTTTATCGTTAAAAATATAATTTTTAACGTGAAAGTGAATAAATGAATATTTATAAACAAATCGGCCGATTTGTTTATATACACTGATTTGACTGATATTGATTGGGTCGATAAATTTTACACATCGCCCAACTACACAAATAAAATCTGTGTTTGTTGATTTGAAACCCCACACAGGTGTTGGGATGAAATTTGAAGTTCACGCATCCTGATTAATTAAATATGTCGATCGATTGATTGACAGGCTGTTATAAGCGTTAGATATCTATATTCGATGCTTATACAGTGTAGTGCACTTTGGTTGATGGTTGATTATTTTTCAATGCTATTATATACATGTGTTGTATGGAATCCATATAAGTAACATTATATGGTGATTGATTGGGCCTCATTCCAATCGGGAAAATAATGAATATTATAAAGGAAAATTCATGTGTTGAATCTATTCATGTGTTGAGTGAAATATTTTAAATAATAGAAATTACATCTTCATCACATTTACAATTAGAATCTACTTCACGGTGGAGTCTAATTAAAATCAAACGATAGATACCATAGTTTTATAAAATATTTTACATAACAAAAATAGTCGTGTGTCAAAAGAAATATAGATTCATGTGTTGAATACAACAAATATTCATTTGTTGAATAGAATAAAGAAGTTTTTGAAAAATATAAAGCCGTGTGGATTAGAGATGCGCTATTTTGACGTGAACGATATTTATATCGATTTTATTCGTTTTACAATGAATATTGAAAAGTGATTTCAAAATCTAATATTTTGAAATGAAATTCAAATTGAATTAGATAAAAATTGAAATTGAAATTTTATTGAATCAATTTGAAATGAATTCGAATCGAATAGAAAATGAATTCGATTCGAATTGAATAGAAAATGAACTCGATTCGAATTGAATTAAAAACGAATCGAAATCATTTTGAATAAAATTTAAAACGAACTGAAATTGAATTGAATTGAAACGAATTATAATTTGAATTGAATTGAAACGAATTTGAATTCGAATTAAAAAAAATTGAAATGAATTCGAGTTGAATTGAAATCCAATCGATTTGAAATTGAATATAGAAGTTGAAATGGTTTTGAAAACGAATTTAAAACTATTTATAAAATACATTTTAAAAAGGAAATTGACGAAATATATAATATATATATATATATATATATTATATATATAATGGCCTGAATAGAACGCGCCGCGCCGCGGCAGTTCGTGAATTTCGACCATTGACTTCGAATTGACGTTGCGGGAGATCCGATCGTCGGATTCTCCTAAAACCGGAACCGTTGGGTTCGTATCGAAAAGAGCTTTCCAATGAATATTAGAAATTTGAAATCTAATGGTTGGATTTGGAATTATGTCCAAATCAAATTCGAAAAAGGTCGCTATAAGTGCAGTTCGATGGCCGTTGATGGAAATCGACTGTACGGGCCTTGATAAAATTATTAAAAATATCTATAATTTGTGTAAAATCATAATATATGGATTGGAAAGAAATGAGCTGGAGAATTCCACATTTGAAAAGATAAAAATAGATTTTTATCGAAATGAACTAGTTTTGAACTAGAATTAAAATCAATTTATTTTTGAAATAAATAAATTGAATTTGAAAGTGATTTTAAAAATAATCAATATTCCCAATACGTGGATTGTACTGGAGTTGAATCGAAATTATCTTCGGGATATTTCGATGTTGAATTTCGTGACTATACAGATATTGTTATGGGAATTTGAAAGATATATTTTATATCGTTATTTCCAATACAATATTTGTTGGTTTCAGAATTTGATATTGAATATAAGCCGATATATTTTCTATTCAGAGCCTTGTATTTAATATCAAATGTGATTTGGGTTTATCGTGAATCGTGTTTTAGATGACATTGGTTCTTTAACCCAGTTAAAGGTAGAATGTTGATTTTTGAGAAGATTAAAATTAAGTGAAGTTTTAATGAATCTTTAATTAGACTAAAATGTGAATTGATAATTTAAATTATCAAATCTGAAAGGTGATCGAGAATGGAGTACCACCAGTTTTGCTCCAAAGAGAAAGTTAAATCTTTAGTTAGATTTGAACGGGAGATGGTAATTAATTTTACCGATAACACCGTGGTGTTAGATGTGGAGTATTACCAGTTTTTCTCCATGGGATATATAGGTTGGGATTGGGAAATAAAATAAATAATTACTTCGGTGTGGTTCGTTAATCCCGACTAGTTTGAAATGATATCGAAAGGAGGATTAAAGAATAAATTTAGAAGAATTTATCTTGGATAAAATTAATGGGAACCTTTCCCTAAGAATGTGATTTTGTGAATAAAAGAATATTCTGAATTGGAATGAGGCGTTTGTGGTGTTTGTGTAACATTCGTTTATTATATACGTGGGTTATTCAAAAAGGCCGGGTTTATACCCATTCTGAATAACCGATTCGACGAGATGTCGAAGATGAAGACGGTGGTTGAAGACCGGAAGTCTTCACATCGTTTGGGTGATTACTGATGATCTTGATTGGGCTGTACACCAAGGATGAGGGAATCAGTTGGTGATCGTCCAGACGTACTTGGAGATGGATGGATATGCGAGGAAAGTGCCTCCGGTTTCGTTCAGACCCAGAACGAACTTGTAAATGGATTGTGTGTCTGACATTGGATTTTATTCTGTGTTGATTGATCTTTATTAAATATACATCTGTTTGGCGGCGGAGAATTTATTCTCTTGCTTAACGCCCTTCTCTGAGACGTACGAGCTCAAGGGTTGTATATCGATGGACATCAGTCGCATGGAGTGAATTGCCAGTGTGACACGCATAAGTGGCAATTGATCAGGGCTTCTGTTGAAAAGCAAAGTCTTGTGGTTGATGATCAAAGCATGGCCTGTGTGGCGTAGCTTTGTGTATAACGTGAATTCGCGAGCCTCACACCTCGGTATGAGTCAAAAACGGGATAGTGACTGCAGGGAGAGCACGACGTTTCTTTCTAGCTAGGGTGGTGTCAGTGACCTACCAGCCCTGACATTTATATACTTTTCACCTGTGTGGTTGTTGGAATGCGAGGCGCCTCGGATATAGGTCTGTAAGGACCGGGAAACGTGTGTTCAGGATTTGCCAATCCTCAAAAGTAAGAGAGGACCGGCCCTGAAGATCCAAGGATCATAGTGGGGTCCTGGGACATTTGCTAGAGTGTCTCGAATCGGAGAGGAGCTTGCCCCTTGCCTCGACTCATGACGGAATCCAATTCCCAATACGTGATATTGCGGTTTTAATTGTAGAACTAGTATGGCGACATGATAGATGCTACCCATGCCGCCTATGATTGATATTTATGATTTGAATTGTTTTGACACTATACACTTATAATAGTATCAAATGATTTGTTTTAAACGTACCAAACATGTTTGGCTATTATATGGGAAAACCCTATCCTCCGGCTTGCGTTGCATTGTGTGATGGGACCTGGGTCTTATAATAGCTTCATTTTTCGAAAAAGCATTGCGCTGTTTATTCTATGCACTGGTATTCTTGGGAGGAAACCCGTTCCGTGTTATACGGCGTGGTCCCTTGAATTACTCTCTTTTAAAATAAAGCTTTAAATAACTGTTTTAGTTCTCACACCAGTCACATGACTGACCTGGAGTTTATTGTTTTAACCTAAACTCTGGGTGCCCCTATTTTCTACACGGGCAGCTAGTAGTTTTGGTTTTGCAGAATTATATTCACAGGATCCTGATTTACAGCTGGAACGATGCTCGGAAAGCTCTGTATCCGTGCATTATTTCTAGTTGTGCTTTTGTATTATTTTCCGCTGCGATGTATTTAAATGTAATTTAAATCTCTGATATTTGTTGTATAATATTTATTCATTTATACTCTGTATATTCTTGTATCTGATGGAATTGTTGTAATAACAATGAAATGTTCTTCCGTCTGCGTTCCATTTTGTCTTCTCCTCAAAGTATCCGCGCTTTCCTTCACGGGGAAGTTACGGGTTCTTACACAGAACGTGGGTATTTGACTACGAGAGACATTGGTTGGGCTGAAACTGGAGCCACTTTGATTTAACGGGCTTAAACTAGTAATTAGTTAATTAAATAATATTTTATTTTAAATATCACATTACAACCCTAACCCTACACATATACAACCGCTGCCATCAGCCTTCCAATGGCTAAAATCATCCGGAATTCATTCACTAATTGCTTCAAATCCACCAACTATTACGTAAAATTATAAAATAGGAATGGAAGAAGCTCTCGAGATCTATAAGTTCATATGTAGGTGATTAAAAACTATATAGTACATCGCTTAGAATTGGAGCTTGAACCCATCGAGTTGGGCGCAATTTTCTGCGGATTGGGGGCATCGAGCATAGAGCGGCTCCTAGTGGCAGTCGGCGACCCAGAGCACTTCGAGTTGGTGGCTTTGGATCTGGTGATGACGGGTCGTGGAGGGGCACGCAAGGAGAGAGAATGATGGAAGAGTGCGTTGCGTGATTACAGAACAGACGATAGGAGGAAGATGGTATTGAGATGAATTAGTAAATCTAAATTAATTAATTATATATTTAAAATTCAAATATTTAAATGACCATAACTCCTTCGTATGAAATCGAAATTCAGAAATTTCTGAAGCGTTGGACTCGTATTGATCAGATCTACGCTATGGAACAGATTAGATCTGAAACGGAGCTTGTTGAAAATTCATACAGAAAGCAATGTGAGAGTTCTATTTATTTATTTACTTATTTAAATTAAAAATAACTAATTGTGTGATTGTGATTTTTCGTCTGATCCATTGTTAAATTCTAATTGATTGGCATTATTACGTAGATCTCGTGATGTGATCATTGTTGTGTTGAAAACAAATATATCATACTTGTTATAACAAGATTGTTGAAAACAAATATGTTATTTTATTATCAAATTGTGGTAACCGAATATATCAACTTTGTTATATTAAAATGGATGAAAGAAAATATATCATTTTGTTGTGACAAAAGGATTGTAGACAAAAATATATCATTTTTGTTGTAACCAAATTATACATTTTTGGCCAATTAAAAAGAATGAGACAAAATATTCATTTTTGCCATTTTAAAAGAATGGACCAAAAATATTCATTTTTGTCATTTAGAAAGATGCAACCAAAATACACAATTTTTTTGTCATTAAAAAGAATTAAACCAAAAATATACCCTTTTGTTCATTTATAAAGGATTAGACAAAAATATACCCTTTTGTTCGTTGAAAAGGATTAGACAAAAATATACAATTTGTTAGCCAATTAAAAGGTTGAACATTAAAGATTACATTTTTATTTATAATTTGTTTTAATAAAAAGATTAAACATTAAAATATAACATTTATATGTAATATTTGTTTCATTAAAAAAATAGAAATAAAATATCATATTTTTATCGTCTATTACTTACAAAGATTAGAATGGAAATAAAAGATTTCGTTTTTATTCTTAATTAGTTACAATGAAATAGAGTAGAGATTTAAAACTAACAATTTTATTGTCATTTTATATAAAATAAAAAGTGTAAATTAAAAAGTAAAATTTTTATTTTCATTTTCATTTTATATGCAATAATAAGAACGGATTTAAAGTAACATTTTATTTTGTCAATTTATTTACAGTAAAAAGGATAGATTTAAAAATAACATTTTGTATTGTCAAGTTAGTTACAATAAAAAGAATTGATACAAAAGAAACATCTTTATCGCCGTTTCAGTTGTAATGAAAAGAATAGATTTTAAAGTATCATTTTTGTTCCCATTTTATATGAAATAAAAATAGTCATTTTTGTCACCATGTTAGTTAAATAGTCATTTTGTTAAACATGATATTTTGTTAAAATCATATTATGTGAATAAGATTGTCATGTTTGTTAAATTCATGTTATGTAAATAAAACATGATTATTGAAATAAAAATATAAATTTTGTTAAAAACATGATCATTGGAATAGAAATATATTTTTGCCAAAACATGATTATTGAAAGAAAATAGCCCTTTTTGTCAAAACATGTTAGTAAAACAAAATTTAACATTTGTGTCAAACAGATTAGAAATAAAAGATTACAATAAAAAGACTACTATAAAAAGATTTCATTTTTGTTGTCATTTTGTTCAACAAAACAAAAAGCTTAAAATTAAAAATATATTTTATTACACTAAAAAGAATAGTTTTCAAAAGAAATGTTTTCATTGTCAATATAGAATAGTTAAACAAAAACACTCATTTTTGTCAATTAGTGTAGTTAAAATAAAAACATTCATTTTCATCAAATTAGAATTGCTGAACAAAATATACACTTTTATCAAATACTAAAAGTTAGAACTAAAGTTGTCACTTTTATCAAATTATAATGGTTAAAACAAAAATTATCATTTTTGTCGCATTCGATTTGACAAAACAAACATGTCACTTTCATTTGTTTTGTTGAATTAGAATTGTTGACAAAACAAAGTTATCATTCTTATTGTTTTGTTGAAATAAATTTGTCAACAAAACAAAGTCATTATCTTTATTAATTTGTTGAAATAGGTTAGTTGAATCAAAATATACATTTTGTCAAAATATTCATTTTTGTCAAAATAGATTAGTTAAAGCAAACCATGTATTTTTGTCAAAATATACACTTCGGTCAAAATAGATGAGTTGAATCAAATACACATCTTTGGTCAAAATGAACATTTTTGGCCAAATAGATTAGTTGAAACAAAATAGTTATTTTTGTCAAAATATAATAGTTGAAATAAATATTACATTTTGTTAAATATGATTGTTAAAAACAAATATTACATTTTTGTTAATTAGATTTGTAATGAAATAAAAAATACATTTTTATTAAATAAAAGAGTTAAACACAAGTAGCACTTTTGTTAACTAGAATTGTGTTACAACAAAAATATCCATCTTGTTAAATTAGAATTGTTAACAATATAAATTACCACTTTTTATTCATTTTGTTAAAACTAGGATTGTTAACAAAATGAAAACACCACCTTTAAATCATTTTGTTGTGACAGAATTGTCAACAAAATGAATGTATCACTTTTTATACATTTTCCTGAAATATAATTTATATGCAAATATAAGAATCACTTTCATTTGCATAGCATACATTAGAATTGATATGCAAATACAAGAATCCTATTTTTGGTCAAAACATATATTAGGATTTGTATGTAAACTAAAGTAACATCTTTATATGTTAATGCATACGATAGAATTTGTATGCAATCTAAAATACACATTTTTATGTCTTTGGTTATTCATTGAAAACATATACAAATAAGATTATTTCATTATGGGTTAAATTTGCATACAAATCTTTGAAAATGAAAATTATCTTTTCATTTGTCATCAGCAATAATGTCACATAAATAAATTACATTTACTAGACATTAGAAATGTATAGGGAAATTATACGAGTGAAATACATTTTTATTCGGCATTAGAAATAAATAACATGTTTGTTCACTATCATCAACATGTTAGCGGAATTAAAATTGGTTAAATTCATTAACCAATTATTTATTTATATGAACTGTTGTTGGCTGAAAACTCCGCATGGGTATTGGGATGATACTTGACATACACTAGTCCCAATATTTAATTTTATGTCGATCGATAGATTGACAAGCTGCAATGAGCGTTATTATTTCATTTTAATGCTCACACAGTTCTGAACTTCACTTTGGACGTTGAATGGATGGTTTGATGATTATCTATCATTTGTTGTCATTTACCATACGATGTATGAAATACATATAACCGAAATTATATGGTAACTGATTGAGTCGCATTCCGATTCAGGATTTCTTTTAAAATAAAGAATATTTTAAATAAAGAATAATTTTAAGTAGAGAATATTTTGAAGTAAGGAAAATTGTAATATAAAGAATATCGTCATATAAAGAATATTTTATATACAAAATCTTTTTATATAAATAATATTGTTAAATAATGAATATTTTAAAATAGTATTCAACGTAGTGTAAAATGATGATTACTTTGTCTGTTCTGAATGGACGCAAAAGATAAAAATATATTTTCTATCAAAATAAACTAGTCATTAACTAGAATAATCCTTTTAAATTAAGATTTAATGAAGTCTTCTAATTAATTGTTATTAAATTGGGATTAAATAAAAGAATTAGATTTTGGGATGTCGTGGATGGTGTCTTAAATAACACTGTTCTTAAACCCCGCATGTAAAAATAAATATTTTAATTAAAATTTTTAGTGTTCAGTTATATTTAGTAATTAGAATAAATTAATATGTGAATTTGGTTTACTGTGAACTGTGTTTTAAATGACATTTGTTCTTTAACCCAATTAATAGTGAAAATAAAATTTGGAATTTATTAATCTTTTTATTAAGATTTAAAAAGAAATTTTCCAAAGTCAAGTTTTCCAATTTAATATATTAAATTGGAAGTAAGTGGAAATTCGTTTTGATAATAATCGAGATAGGCTTCTGTAAAAGAAGACTATTACTATATATATGGAATTTAAAAGGCTTTGTCGTTATTCCGTTTATATTATTAGTCTGATACGGAAATTTATATCGATTACATATATTGATTTGATTTCTGCGGAAATTCCATATGTATGGAAAATGTTTTTGGGTTTATCGTGTACAATGTTTTAAATGACCTTGATTCTTTAACCCAATTAAAGATAAGATTAATTTCTTAAAGTAAAATAATAATCATAAAGTTATGATTTTTGATATTAAAACCGAATTGGAGTTTTATTGAATCTTTAAAAAGAAGATTAAAGAATTAATTTAAAAGAATTTATCTTCAATAAATTGATGGGATCATTTCCGTATTTTTATGAATATTTTATTAAAAGAATATTCTGAATTGGAATGAGGCGTGTGATCTGTCTTTATAACACCTGATTTTTAATTATAAAATACGCGATTTATTCAGAGAGACCGGGTTTAACCCATTCTAAATAATTACTACGACGATTAGAGTCGAAGATGAAGACGGTGGTTTAAGACCGGCGATCTTCACATCGAATGGACGACTACTGATGCCTGACATTGGCTAGCTACCAGTAAAGGATTAAAGTGGTAGTTTGTCCGGACGTACTTGTTGATTGTCTGGATATGCGAGCACCTCACTTCCGTATTGGACATACGGGAAGCAGAATAAGGTGTCTCCAGTTTCGTTCAGACCTAGAACGGATTTGTAAATGGATGGTATGTCTCACATTGTATTTCTTTATACCGTATTTGTTGATCTCTGCTAAATATATATATATATATATATATCTGTTTGGTGGTGGAGAATTTATTCTTTGCTTAACACCCTTCTCCGAGACGTACGAGCTCAGAGGTTATATATATTGGTAGATGATCAATGATATGGCATGGATTGATAGTGTGGCATGCTAAGATGCAAATGATCAAGGCTTTTGTTGAAAAGCAGAGCCTTGTGGGATGATTAAAGCATAGCCTATTTTGGCATAGCTTTGTGTATAGTGTGACCTCGCGAGCCTCACACCCCGGTAAGAGTCAGAAACGAAGCAAGGGAACGCAGGGAGTCCACAAGTTTCTTTCTAGATAGAAGTGGTGTCAGCGACTTACTAGCCCTGACATTTTACCTATATGATGATGGAATTTGCGAGGCCTCGGATTTATTATTGGTCGCCAATGGCCATATTATAGGTTCAATAGGACCGGGAAGCGTGTGTTCAGGCATAACTAATCCACTAAAGTATTTGTGGACCAGCCCTGTAGGATCCGAGGGTTCGTCAGCGTCTGAATCCTGAGACATTGCTAGAGTGTCTCGAATCGGTAAGGAGATCGTTTCTAACCTTGACTCTTGATGGAAACCCAATTTCCAATACGATACCATGCGGTTTTGATTGTAGAACTAGTATGGCGACATAGTATATTGTAGCTATGTCATCTATGATTAATACATTATGATTGAAATGTTTTTGAAACATATATACACTAATAATAATATCAAATCCGTTTTATCGTATCAAGCATTTTTGACCATTATAAGGTAAAACTCTATCCTCCGGCTTGCGTTACATTGTGTGATGGGACCTAAGTCTTATAATGGTTTCATTTTTCTAAAAAGCATTGTGTTGTTTAACGATTTACTTTATTTCATGCACTGGCATTTCAATGGAGTAAACTCGTTCAACGTTAGCTGCGTGGTCCTATGATTTTCCTTCTTATTAGATAAGTTAAGTAAAGATTTCTCATACCAGACCCATGAGTGACCCATAGTTTGTTTCACTTTGCAAACTCGGGTGCCCTCTTTTCCACACGAGCAGTCAAGTAGCTTATTTTGCAGATATATTGAGCAGGGTTCTGAATCGAAGCTTAGAGCTGTGTCCAGAGCATTGGTAGTCTTCCGCTGTGATTAGTTTAATTGTTCCGCTGTAGTGTATTACATTTATTGTAATTTAATCTTCCGCTGTATTATTATATTTGATGTACTCTGATATTTTGTAGTCTGATGTAACATTATTATAACGTTTATTAAAGTCTGTTGTTATTGTTCTAATGTATTGTATTCCCAAAGTTAACCTATGCGTGTTTTGAACGTCTTGGTCGATTTAGCGATTGATTATGCCCGGCCGAAATTCGTGGTCATTACACATCCAACGTAATAGGTGATAGATAAAAAACACAATAGGGTATGGTGAAAGGACGCCGGTAAGGTAGCTATTAAATGGATATGGCCTGCATTTTAAATGGCACACGATGTGTTCATTTTTATTTTTTTTGATTCGACTTCCATAGAGAACAAGTCAAATGTACCCTATTATATAAAATTTGGTTCATGTCTAGACGGTCACGGACAGAAATAAAAATACCGTCGCATCCAGTAGTGTGCCACGATCAAAATCGTATAATAAAACAGACTAATTAATTTATTCCATGGAACCCCAAAATGCTGATATAGGATGCAAAATACTCCAAATAAAAAGTTGCTTATTTTGCGAATTAAAAATTACAGTAAAATTCTGAAAATTAAGTTATAAATACGCCTTAAAAATCCTGTCGAAATTCGCAACCAATATTTAATTATAATTAAATAATCGTTATGGTTTATAAATGCTTTCACAGCGACTATTTTAAATTTTGATTTGGATATATCTTACAATCTGTACGATGAAATCTCAATTTTTCTCTCCTATTAGAAAATTAAAACCGGTCCTAACGTTTCTTGTTTCATAGAAATCCGATTTAAAATGGATTATGTATATTCGTTTGAAGTTCAAATCGTAAATTTTGAACTACCGTGGCATTTCTTGTTCGTTTTTAAATTAAATATAAATTATATATTCGAACTTCGTTTTAATAAACAAAATAAATCCATTTATAATTCCTATTCAATATTTAATAAAATAAAATATATTAAATACCATACCGCTGAAAATACGGGACGTTACAATTTATTACTTCGCTGATGTTGTTCTCTAAAATGCAAAAAAAAAGATCCTTATATCAACATTATATATGAAAACAACATGTCTCTTTCAATATATAGTCTTATATTGTTAAATATACAACGTATCACACCTTTTTTTCTCGAATTCATTACCATCATTCTTTAGCAAACAAGATAAATGCTTGATTTTTTTAACTCAGATCATGTATTGTATGCCCTTGGGGCCAGGTGTTTACTCACTTTAGAACTAAGTTGTAAACAAGACAAGTTTCTTAGTTGTTACTTAAATTTCATTATATGATAATAAGTGAAAAACAAAGATATCACATTTCATTTCAGTTATATGTTGCAACAACCCGTAACTTCCCCGGTAAGGAAAGCACGAATCGCTTTGAGGACAAGACGAATCAGAACACAAACAAAAGAACATTTCATTATTTATTACCACAATTCCATCAGAATACGAGAATATGCAGAGTATAAATGAATATTATACATTCGATAAATATCAGAGATTACAATAAATTACATAGCAGCGGAAAAAAACAATACAAACCACAACTGAAAGAAATACACAGATATAGAGCTTTCCGAGCATCGTCCCAGCTGTAAATCAGGATCCTGTGAATATAAATCTGCAAAACCAAAACTACTAGCTGCCCGTGCGGAAAATAAGGGCACCCAGAGTTTAGGTTAAAACAATAAACTCCAGGTCAGTCATGTGATTGGTGTGAGAACTAAAACAGTTATTATTCTTTATTTTTAAAGTTAGGTAAATCAAGGGACCACGCCGTACAACACGGAACGGGTTCCCTCCCAAGAATACCAATGCATAAAACAATAGCGCAATGCTAAATAAAGAAAAATGAAGCTATTATAAGAACCAGGTCCCATCACACAATTCAACGCAAGTCGGAGGATAGGGTTTTACCTTATAATAGCTAAAGAATGCTTGATACGTTTAAAAACACATTATTATTTGAGACGACCCGAACTTCCCCGTGAAGGAAAGCACGGATAGAATTGAGGACAAGACAAAATAGAACGCAAACGGAAGAACATTTCATTGTTATTACAACAATTCCATCAGATACAAGAATATACAGAGTATAAATGAATAAATTACATTCGATAAATATCAGAGATTACAATAAATAACATAGCAGCGGAAAAACAATATAAAACACAACTAGAAGTAATGCACGGATACAGAGCTTTCCGAGCATCGTTCCAGCTGTAAATCAGGACCCTGTAGATATAAATCTGCAAAACCAAAACTACTAGTTGCCCGTGTGGAAAATAGGGGCACCCAGAGTTTAGGTTAAAACAATAAACTCCAGGTCAGTCATGGGACTGGTGTGAGAACTAAAACAATTATAATTCTTTATTTTAAAGTTCGGTAAATCAAGGGACCACGCCGTATAACACGGAACGGGTTTCCTCCCAAGGATACCAGTGCATAAAACAAACAGCGCAATGCTAAATAAAGAAAAATGAAGCTGTTATAAGACCCAGGTCCCATCACACAATGCAACGCAAGCCGGAGGATAGGGTTTTTACCTTATAACAGCCAAAGCATGCTTGATACGTTTAAAACGCATTATTTGATACTATTATAGGTGTATAGTGTCAAAACAATTTCAATCATAAATATCGATCATAGGCGGCATGAATGACCCATACCACTATGTCGCCATACTAGGTTCTACAAATAAAACCGAAACACACGTATTGGAAATTGGATTTCCGTCATGAGTCGAGGCAAGGGGCAAGCTCCTCTCCGATTCGAGACACTCTAGCAAATGCCTCAGGACCCCACTATGATCCTTGGATCTTCAGGGCCGGTCCTCTCTTACTTTTGAGGATTAGTTATTCCTGAACACACGTTTCCCGGTCCTTACAGACCTATATCCGAGGCGCCTCATATCCAACAACCACACAGGTGAAAAGTATATAAATGTCAGGGATGGTAGGTCACTGACACCACCCTAGCTAGAAAGAAACGTCGTGCTCTCCCTGCAGTCACTATCCCGTTTTTGACTCATACCGAGGTGTGAGGCTCGCGAATTCACGTTATACACAAAGCTATGCCACACAGGCCGTGCTTTGATCATCAACCACACGACTTTGCTTTTCAACAGAAGCCTTGATCAATTGCCACTTACGCATGCCACATTGGCAATTCACTCAATGCGACTGATGTCCATCGATATACAACCTCTGAGCTCGTACGTCTCAGAGAAGGGCGTTAAGCAAGAGAATAAATTCTCCGCCGCCAAACAGATGTATATTTAATAGAGATCAATCAACATAGAATAAAATCCAATGTCAGACACACAATCCATTTACAAGTTCGTTCTGGGTCTGAACGAAACCGGAGGCACTTTCCTCGCATATCCATCCATCTCCAAGTACGTCTGGACGATCACCAACTGATTCCCTCATCCTGGATGTACAGCCCAATCAAGATCATCAATAATCACCCAAACGATGTGAAGACTTCCGGTCTTCAACCACCGTCTTCATCTTCGACATCTCGTCAAATTGGTTATTCAGAATGGGTATAAACCCGGCCTTTCTGAATAACCCACGTATATAATAAACGAATGTTACACAAGCACAACAAACGCCTCATTCCAATTCAGAATATTCTTCTATTCACAAAATCACATTCTTAGGGAAATGTTCCCATTAATTTTATCCAAGATAAATTCTTCTAAATTTATCCTATAATCTTCCTTTGGATATCATTTCAAACTAGTCGGGATTAGCGAACCACACCGAAGTAATTATTTGTTTTATTTCCCAATCCCAACCTATATATCCCATGGAGGAAAACTGGTGATACTCCATATCTAACACCACGGTGTTATCGGTAAAATTAATTACCATTTCACGTTCAAATCTAATTAAAGATTTAACTATCGCTTTGGAGCAAAACTGGTGATACTCCACTCTCGATCACTTTTCAGATTCGATAATTTTAAATTATCCATTTACATTTTAATCTAATTAAAGATTCATTAAAACTCCACTTAGTTTTAATCTTCTCAAAAATCAATATCTTGCCTTTAACTGGGTTAAAGAACCAATGTCATCTAAAACACGATTCACGATAAACCCAAGTCACATTTGATATTAAATACAAGGCTCTGAATAGAAAATATACCGGCTTATATTCAATATCAAATTCTGAAACCAACAAATATCGTATTGGGAATAACGATATAAAAGATATCTTTCAAATTCCCATAACAATATCTGTATAGTCACGAAATCCAACATCGAAATATTCCAAAGATAATTTCGATTCAACTCCAGTCCAATTCACATATTGGAAATATTGATTATTTTTAAAATCACTTTCAAATTCGATTTATTTATTTCAAAAATAAATTGATTTTAATTCTAGTTCAAAACTAGTTCATTTCGATAAAAATCTATTTTTATCTATTCAAATGTGGAATTTTCCAGCCCAATTCTTTCCAATTCACATATTATAATTTTACACAAATTATTGATATTTTTAATAATTTTATCAAGGCCCGTACAGTCAATTTCCATCAACGGCCATCGAACTGCACTTACAGCGACCTTTTTCAAATTTGATTTGGACATAATTCCAAATCCAACCATTAGACTTCAAATTTCTAATATTCATTGGAAAGCTCTTTTCGATACGAACCCAACGGTTCCGGTTTTAGGAGAATCTGACGGTCGGATCTCCCGCAACGTCAATTCGAAGTCAATGGTCGAAATTCACGAACTGCCGCGGCGCGGCGCGTTCTATTCAGGCCACTATATATATATAATATATATATATTATATATATTTCATCGATTTCCTTTTTAAAACGTATTTTATAAATCGTTTTAAATTCGTTTTCAAAACCATTTCAACACTATATTCAATTTCAGATCGATTTGATTTCAATTCAATTCGAATTCATTTCAATTTAATTCAATTTGAATTTACCTTCTATTTGATTCAATTCGAATTCGTTTCAAATCGATTTCAATTCAATTTCAATTTAATTTCAATTGAATTCATTTCAATTTTATTCGAATTCAAATTCACTTTCTATTCAATTCAAATTCTAATTCGTTTTCTACTCAATTCGAATCGAGTTCATTTTCTATTCAATTCGAATCGAATTCATTTTATGTTCGATTCTAATTCATTTCAAATTGATTCAATAAAATTTCAATTTCAATTTAATTTCAATTGAATTCATTTCAAAATATCAGATTTTGAAATCACCTTTCCATATTCATTATAAAATGAATAAAATCGATATAAATATCGTTCGCGTCAAAATAACGCATCTCTAATCAACACGGCTTTATATTTTTCAAAAACTTCTTTATTATATTCAACAAATGAATATTTATCCCATTCAACACACATGAATCTATATTTCTTTCAACACACGAATAATCTCAACACATGAGTACTGTCAACACATCACTATTTTTGTTATGTAAAATATTTTATAAAACTATGGTATCTATCGTTTGATTTTCAATTAGACTTCTACTGGGAAGTAGTTCTAATTTTAAATATGATAAAGATGTAAATTTCATCGTATAAAATATTTCACTCAACACATGAATAGTTTCAACACATGATCATCGTCAACACATGACTATTTTTATATTCAACACATGAATTTTCTTTTATAATATTCATTATTTTCCCGATTAGAATGAGGCCCAATCAATCACCATATAACGTTAATTATATGGATTCCATACAACACATGTATATAATAGCAATGATAAACAATCAACCATCATCCAAAGTGCGCCACACAACTGCATAAGCATCAAATATAAATAATCGACGCTTACACAGTTTGTCGACCAATCAATCGACAATAATTAAATAATTGGGATTAGTGTACGCCAAATATCATCCCAACACCCGTGTGGGGTTTCAAATCAACAAACACACATTTTTGTTTGTGCAGTTGGGCGATGTGTAAAATTTATCGACCCAATCGATATCAGTCAAATCAGTGTATATAAACAAATCGGTCGATTTGTTTATAAATATTCATTTATTCACTTTCACGTTAAAAATTATATTTTTAACGACAAAAATATTTATTTCCACACTTGAATTTCTATTCAGTTCATTTATACAATAAAAATGATATTTTTTATTTTTCTAACATATTTTAGAAAATTTCGGTGGCATAACGGCACGATACTAGGAACGGGACGAGGCCTAGCCTTATCCCCGGTCTAGTGAAGGCCCACGCCATTCACACATCAATCAAATCCATTCAATTCACCAAACCATTCAATTTCAAATCAAATCATCTAACTAATTACACAACCAAACAATTAAACAAACAAGCCATCCATGGTCTGTGGATGACGGGTGTCGGGTGCTACTAAGCACCGTCTGCATCCTAGTATATATATATATAATTAGAAAAAGAAATTTTGAGTGAGAAGTTCTCACAAAGGATTCCACTCCGCCGTGCTTTGCTTTTGAACTGCTGAATCACCAGGATCTATTTGACATTCCAATGCAGTCCTTTCACGCTGTTCAAATAAAATTATATTTTTACTGCTTTATTCTAATAAATAAAAATCCTATTTTTATTTATACTTTATATATTTTTACAACGCTTCTTTTATATAAAAATTATATTTTTATATTTCTACTTCACATATAAAGATCGAATTTTTATTTCGCTAACTATATAAAGATAATATTTTTATATTCTCTATTATATAAAAATCATATTTTTAATACTTCTACTTTATAAAAATTATATTTTTATATTTCACATATGATAAAAATCATATTTATAATATGCCACTAGTATAAAAATTATATTTTTAACCTTTCTATATTATAAAAATTATATTTTTAACCTTCCTATCATATAAAAATCCCATTTGATACATGGATAAAAATCCCCTTTTCTTACGAATAATACCATAGCTTCATCCGAATAAAAAAAAAATCCCAACTTTATGTGAATAAAAATCTCGCCTTTGTTGAAATAAAAATCTCGTTTTTCCCCAAGTAAAAATTACTTCTTTGCATTTATAAAAATCAAACCTTTTTATATTAAAAATCGAAGCTTTCTATTTTCTAAAAATCGAAGCTTTCTATTTTCTAAAAATCGAAGCTTTCTATTTGAAAGCTATTACACAATAAAAACTGAAAAGAAGTTCAAATAAATAAATAAAAAGACTCACTGGTGCTTTTCAGAGGGGCGGAGGGGTGGCTGCGTTAGCCGAAGATGGAGGCCGCGATGGCTCGACTGGTGGAGGCGCTGACCTACTGGGGTGGCACGGCGGTACATCTAGGTGGCGGTAGGGTCTAGCTGGGTGGCGGTTGCAAAAAAAAATGCTAGGGCTTCTTCCCGTCGTGGGTTTTGAAGAGGGGTCTGAGGAGAGAGAACGAGGAAGGCGTCGGAGTGGGGACCGTCGATCGGCGGTGGGCTGCAGTTCAGAGTGGCGGCGATGGTGAACGGGGAGAGGGTGAACGGGTTAGGGTTTGGATGAATCGGGTTTTTTTCTTTTCTATTTCGATTTTGAAAAATCAACAGGGGGGGGGGGGGTGACTGAGTAGAGGGAAAGGGGGGGTTTATATATTTTAAATTTTATTTAATTTTCAAAAATTTGACTTTTACTTACGACCTCGAAACGAGGCCCACCGCCTGTCGTCCATAGCGTTTTACCCCCATTTCGAACACAATGGGATATGTATCGTAGGTTGATTCGGCTGTTACAATCAGTTTCCGTTAAATTTACATTTAAATCACTTTATTGAATTTTAAACGTACATTTCAAATTACCGGGGTCACATACTAGCTCTAAAAATTGAAGAAAAATATTTTCTAGCTTCGTATTGACGATACGGTCCTAACAAAACTAGTTTCGTCGAATTCCGAGACCGTTGGAAAAATGGCCATTTTCCAGTCGATTAAAATCAACTAAAACTGGTCAAACGCATTTTCCTTTGCCACGCTCACTTATTGATTCGAAAAATTATGAAATTTGAAACCTAGCAATAATTTGACAACACGGACCCGACAAAAGTGGTTTCGTCGAAATCCGAGGTCATTTGCAAAATTTCCATTTTTAAGGGCCTGAATTCCATAGCGACTATTCAGAATTTTCAACTGGACATATCTTTTGATTCCCGCTATGAAATCTTGAATATTCGGATTCGTTGGAAAGATATCACCAATTAGATCCTAATGTTTTTGGTTTCACTAAAATCCAGATGGTTTTGCACCCGGTACGTTCAATTGAAGTTTGAAATCGAATTATCGAACTACCGCGCCATTTTCAATTCTATTTATAATTATATATAAATATTATATTCTAACGACGACGCGTATAATATATACGTCGAATTCTATTCAAAATAAATTTTCTCGTCGATATTATTTAAAATAATTCATTTTAAATATTCAAAATTCATTAAAATTGCCAAAATAAAAATTTTAAACTGGCCCAGATTTTGCGGGTTATTACATTATTACTATAAGTGTATAGTGTCAAAACAATTTCAATCATAAGTATCAATCATAGGCGGCATAGCTACCATCTACTATGTTGCCATACTAAGTTCTACAAATAAAACCGAATTATCACGTATTGGAAATTGGATTCCATCATGAGTCGAGGCAATGGGCAAGCTCCTCTCTGTTCGAGACACTCTAGCAAATGTCTCAGGAATACACACAACGATTCTTGGATCTTCAAGGCCGGTCCTTTCTTACTTTTGAGGATCGGCAATTCGCGAACACACGTTTCCCGGTCCTATCAGACCTATATCCGAGGCGCCTCGCATTCCAACAACCACACAGGTGAAAAGTATATAAATGTCAGCTAGTTTAAGCACTGACACCACCACAAGCTAGAAAGAAACGTCGTGCTCTCCCTGCAGTCAGTATCCTTTTTTTTGTCTCATACCGAGGTGTGAGGCTCGCGAATTAATGCCATACACAAAGCTTCGCCGCACAGGTCGTGCTTTGATCATCAACCACAAGAATTTGCTTTTCAACAGAAGCCTTGATCATCTACCACTTAGGCATGCCACGTAGGCAATTCACTCCATGCGACCTATGTCCATTGATATACAACCTCTGAGCTCGTACGTCTCAGAGAAGGGCGTTAAGCAAGAAAATAAATTCTCCACCGCCAAACAGATATATATTTAATAGAGATCAATCAACACAGAATAAAATCGAATGTCAGACACATAGTCCATTTACAAGTTCGTTCTGGGTCTGAACGAAACCGGAGGCACTTTCTTCGCATATCCATCGATCTCCAAGTACGTCTGGACGATCACCAACTGATTCCTTCATCTTGGGTGTACAACCCAATCAAGATCATCAGTAGTCAACCAAACGATGTGGAGACTTCCGGTCTTCAACCACCGTCTTCATCTTTGACATATCGTCCAATCGGTTATTCAGAATGGGTATAAACTCAGCCTTTCCGAATAACCCGCGTATATAATAAACACGTGTTAGACAAACACTACATAAGCCTCATTCCAATTTAAAATATTCTTTTATTCAAATTTTCACACTCTTAGGGAAAGGTTCCCATTAATTTTATCAAAGATAAATTCTTCTAAATTTATTCTTTAATCTTCCTTTGGATATCATTTCAAACCATATTATGGTTTTCCAAACTAGTCGGGATTAGCGAACCAGACCGAAGTAATTATTTATTTTATTTCCAGTTCCCAACCTATTTATCCCATGGAGCAAAACTGGTAATACTCCATATCTAACACCACGGTGTTATCGGTAAATATTAATTACCATTTCACGTTCAAATCTAATAAAAGATTCAACTATCCCCTTGGAGAAAAACTTGTGATACCCTGTAACACCCCTAAGTCCCACATCGTGGAAGCCTGTATGAAGTGGGTACTTATATAGTAGAACCCATCTCTTACTAACGCCGAGGCCTTTTGAGGAACAAAACCCCACACCTATATGGTGGCTAAGTTGGGGACAATATCTTGCGTGAACGGAGGTGCGAGCTGTTACAATGGTATCAGAGCCAATACCCAGCCGGAATTGTGGCTCCTGTGTGGACCGCAACGCCTGGGTGAGGTGTTTGTGAGCCAACGGGGACGTTGGGCTCTGTAGGAGGGGAGAATGTAACACCCCTAAGTCCCACATCGTGGAAGCCTGTATGAAGTGGGTACTTATATAGTAGAACCCATCTCTTACTAACGCCGAGGCCTTTTGAGGAACAAAACCCCACACCTATATGGTGGCTAAGTTGGGGACAATATCTTGCGTGAACGGAGGTGCGGGCTGTTATAGTGGTGCGGGCTGTTATAGTGGCCACTATAACAGCCCGCACCTCCGTTCACGCAAGATATTGTCCCCAACTTAGCCACCATATAGGTGTGGGGTTTTGTTCCTCAAAAGGCCTCGACGTTAGTAAGAGATGGGTTCTACTATATAAGTACCCACTTCATACAGGTTTCCACGATGTGGGACTTAGGGGTGTTACATACCCCATTTTCGATCACTTTCCAAATTTGATAATTTAAATTATCAATTCACATTTGAATTTAATTACAGATTCATTAAAACTCCATTTAGTTTTAATCTTCCCACAAATCAACATCCTGTCTTTAACTGGGTTAAAGAACCAATGTCATCTAAAACACGATCCACGATAAACCCAAAATCACATTCTATTGTTAATTGGGTTAAAGAATAGGTGTTACTCAAAACACCGCTCACGATAAACCCAAAAATCAATTTAAATTCAACTCCAATTAAATACTAATTAACTTGACAATTTCACTAAATCTTAATTAAAAGATTTATTCTTTTCTAAAATGGGTTCAAGAACAGTGTTATTTAAGATACCATTCACGACGAACCCAAAATCCCATTTGATATTAAATACAAGGCACTGAATAGAAAATATACCGGCTTATATTCAATATCAAATTCTGAAACAAACAAATATCGTATTGGAAATAACGATATAAAATATATCTTTCAAATTTCCATAACCATATATGAATAATCACGAAATCCTACATCGAAATATTCCGAAGATAATTTCGATTCAAATCCATTCCAATTCGTATATTGGAAGTTCTGATTATTTTCAAAACCATTTCAAATCTAGTTCAAAACTAGTTCATTTTGATAAAAATCTATTTTTATCCTTTCAAATGTGGAATTTTTCATCCCAGTTTTTTCCAATTCATATATTATGATTTTACCTAAATTATTACTATTTTTAATAATTTTATCAAGGCCCGTACCATCGATTTCCAATAACGGTCGTCGAACTGCACTTACAGCGACCTTATCCAAATTTGATTTGGACATAATTCGAAATCCAACCGTTAGATTTTAGATTACTAATATTCATTGGAAAGCTCTTTTCGATACGAACCCAACGGTTCCAGTTTCAGGAGAATTCGACGATCGGATCTCCCGTAATGTCAAATCAAAGTCAATGGTCGAAATTCGCGAACTTCCGCGGCGCGGTGCGTTCTATTCAGACCATTTAATACATATAATATATAAATTATACATATTTCGTCGATTTCAATTTTCGTTTTAAATTCGTTTTCGAAACGATTTCAACTTCATATTCAATTTCAAATCAAAATTGAATATTCCGCATCATCGGTATACAAATGATAATATTTTCTAAATGTTATATTTTGAAATCACTTCCTTTTCTATAATCATTTATAAAAACGAATATAATCGATATAAATATCGTTCGCATCAAAATGGCGCATCTCTAATCAACATGGCTTTATATATTTCAATAACTTCGTTATTCTATTCAACAAATGAATATTTATTCTATTCAACACATGAATCTATATTTCTTCTTTCAACACATGAATATTCTCAACACATGAGCATCGTCAACACTTGACTATTTTTATTGTTTAATATATTTTATAAAATTATGATAAAGATGTGAATTTTATTGTTTAAAATATTTTACTCAACACATGAATAATTTCAACACATGAATATTCTCAACACATGAGCGTCGTCAACACATGACTATTTTTATTATAATATTCTTTATTTTCCCAAATGGAATGAGGCCCAATCAATTACCATACAACATTAATTATATGGATTCCATACAACACTTGTATATAATAGCAACGATAAATAATCAGCCATCATCCAAAGTGCACTACACAACTGTCTGTCAACCTATTGATTGACACACAACTAATCAATCTGTATTAGTGAACTTCAAATATCATCCCAACACCCGTGTGGGGTTTCAAATCAACAAACACGGATTTTTATTTGTGCAGTTGGGTGATGTGTAAATTTTTTTTGTCCCAATCAATATCAACCAAATCAGTGTATATAAACAAATCGTTCGATTTGTTTATAAATATTTATTTATTCACATACCCGTTAGAAATTATATTTTTAACGATAATATTTTTAACTATATAAATATTTTATTTCATTTCACATTACAGAATCAATTTTCACCATAACAAACAATCAAACATACAAGCCATCCATGGTCAATGGACGACGGGTGTCGGGTGATGCTAAGCACCGTCTGCATCCTAGTATATATTTTAACTTGAAAAGAAATTTTAAAGTGAGAAGTTCTCACAGAGGGTTCCACTCCACCGTGCTTTGTTTTTGAACTGCTGAACCGTCTGGATCTGTTTGAAATTCCAATGTAGTCCTTGTCCCGCTGTTCAAATATAAAAATTATATTTTTATTATTTCATTCCAATAAGTAAAAGTCATATTTTTATTTCTACTTCATATATTTTTACAACGCTTCTTTCTATATAAAAATTATATTTTTATATTTCTAATTCTAATATAAAGATCGAATTTTTGTATCTCGCTATAAGAATCACATTTTTATTTCAACATATATATAATAAAGATCAAATTTTTACTAGTTATATAGTATAAAAATTGTATTTTTATTCTTTCTATAATATAAAAAATCATATTTTTAATTTTCTACTAATCTAAAATTTATATTTTTAATCTTTTAAAATCCTAATTTTTAGCCTACGTTGTTAAATTTTAAAACAATGATTCTTAAATAAATTAAACACAAAGAAATAAAGAGTAAAAAGTTGTTTAAATTAAAAATCACCTTGCTGCAGTTGAAGGAGGGTGTTGTCCTGAGCTCGCGGACTGAAATGCAAACACCGAAAGTGCTAAAGATCGGATTTTTACACGGAGGAGGCTCGCTGGTCGGCCTGAGGCTGAGGGAATGGGCGGTGTGAGGTCGGGGATGGCCGAAGGTGGGGCGCAGGAGGGCGGCGGCGGGGGTTTTATTTTATTTTTAAATCGATTTGAATAACTGAAGGGGAAGGAGAGAGATAAGAGGGAGATATAATTATATATATTTTAATTTATTATTTTCTCCCTAATAAGTTGACTTTTCATACTAACTCGAAATCAAGCCCATCGATTGTCATCCCTAGCTAATTACCCTCATTCCAAACACAATGGGATACGTTTCGCTAGCCAATTTTATCGTTTCGACTAGTTTTGATTTGAATCAGTATATATTCAATTTGAACGTACATTTCAATTTACCGAGGCCACATATGGACTCTAAAAATTTCAGAAAAATTATTTCTTTCTTCGTATTGACGATACGGTCCTAACAAAACTAATTTCATCAAATTTTGAGACCGTTTAAAAAATGGCCATTTTCCAGTCGATTAAAACAACTGAAACTGGTCAAACGCGTTTTCCTTTTCCCCGCTCACATATTGAATTCAAAAATTATGAATTTTGGAATATAGCAATAACTTGACATCCCGGATCCAACAACAGTGGTTTCGTCAAAAACCGAGGTCGTTTGCAAAGTTTCCATTTTTAAGGGCCAAAATTCCATAGCGACTATTCTGAATTTTCAACTGGGCATAACTTTTGATTCCGGCTATGAAATTTCGATTTTTCGGATTCGTTGGAAAGATATGTTCAATTAGATTCTAATATTTTTGGTTTCACAAAAATCCGGTTTATTTTGCTCCCGGTACATTCATTTGAAATTTGAAATCGAATTTCGAACTACCGCGCCATTTTCATTTTCTTTTATATTTAAAATAAAATATTTATATTCTAACGACGATCTATATAAATATATACATTCTATTTCTATTCAAATTAAATTTCTCGTCGTTATTATTTAAAATAATTCAATTTAAATATTCAAAATTCGTCAAAATTACCAAAATAAAAATTTTAAATTGGCTCAGATTTTCCGGGTTGTTACAATCTCCCCCACTTAAAACTTTTCGTCCCCGAAAAGGAATGAAGATGAAAGTTGTTTTACTGACCAACTCAACTTCCATTATTTTTACTATGGCTTAAGTTCTTCCACTTTTCAGTTTCTTAGAATTTTTCAAATTTTCAAAACTTTGGCTAACACCCTAAATTTTCAAAAAAATTCGCCATAACCTCCCCTGCACCGGGGACTTTGGGATATTTCACAAAGCCTCCCATGGCCTTCTTCAATAGAAAAAGAAAAAGAAACATCCAATCGGCTCATAAAATCATCCAAACCCAATAAATTATTAAACATGTACCTATTTGTCATGCAAACAATTTTATTCTTCTGCTCTAGCCTCCTTGTTATGACCTGTTCAATGTAAGTACATGTATATGCATGCAATTTCAAACAGTTTTCAATACCATTCAATATTTGGTTCAATCTGGCCTAAATGGTTAAAAATTTCAAACCAATAATCAAACAACACTACCATCAATCAATTGGTGAATTATCAATTCAAATTCATAATTTTGATACATATACAGAAAATCATGTTTTTGATGCCAAATCACAACAATAAACCTATCTAGTTTTGGTTCTCACACCAGTCTGATGGAAATATTTAGAAATCTCACCTTCGAAACACGAACATAAATACTGATGATGTGGCCACATCACCAGAATTATCCCCGGGTGTCTAGAATGTGATTCTATATCTATCCAGTATATTAAAACTTTGAATATACGTTCATGACGCATATATGCAAAATCTTTATATATCGGATTTTCCAAATTCAATACAAATAAATATTCAAGTACGTATAAAATGATTTAAATTTCAAAACAAAAATTGTTTTCGTTTGAAAAATATATTCTTCACACTCGTTCTAGGATACTACTGATCCTATCTCTAACGAGTCATTCTAATTGGATATTACTAATCCAATATCTGATGAATTCTTTTGTATGGTTCTAATGTGCCTTTTTCTCGAGCTCTGTGAACCAAAGCTCTGATACCACTATAACAACCCGTGACTTCCCCGGTAAGGAAAGCACGAATCACTTTGAGGACAATACGAATCAGAACACAAACAGAAGAATATTTCATTGTTTATTACAATAATTCCATTAGAATACGAGAATATGCAGAGTATAAATGAATATTATACATTCGATAAAAATCAGAGATTACAATAAATTACATAGCAGCGGAAAAACAATACAAACCACAACTGAAAGTAATACACAGATACAGAGCTTTTCGAGCATCGTTCTAGCTGTAAATCAGGATCCTGTGAATATAAATTTGCAAAACCAAAACTACTAGCTGCCCGTGCGGAAAATAAGGGCACCCAGAGTTTAGGTTAAAACAATAAACTCCAGGTCAGTCATGTGACTGGTGTGAGAACTAAAATAGTTATTAATCTTTATTTTTAAAGTTAGTTAAATCAAGGGACCATGCCGTATAACACGAAATGGGTTTCCTCCCAAGAATACCAGGGCATAAAACAATAGCGCAATGCAAAATAAAGAAAAATGAAGCTATTATAAGACCCAGGTCCCATCACACAATGCAACGCAAGTCGGAGGATAGGGTTTTACCTTATAATAGCCAAAGAATGCTTGATACGTTTTAAAACACATTATTATAACTATAAGTGTATAGTGTCAAAACAATTTCAATCATAAGTATCAATCATAGGTGGCATAACTACCATCTACTATGTCACCATACTAGGTTCTACAAATAAAACCGAATTATCACGTATTGGAAATTGGATTCCATCATGAGTCGAGGCAAGGGGCAAGCTCCTCTCTATTCGAGACACTCTAGCAAATGTCTCAGGAACACACACAACGATTCTTGGATCTTCAGGGCCGATCCTCTCTTACTTTTGAGGATTGGAAATTCGTGAACACACGTTTCCCGGTCCTATCAGACCTATATCCGAGGCGCCTCGCATTCCAACAACCACACAGGTGAAAAGTATATAAATGTCAGCTAGTTTAAACACTGACACCACCACAAGCTAGAAAGAAACGTCGTGCTCTCCCTGCAGTCAGTATCCTTTTTTTGTCTCATACCGAGGTGTGAGGCTCGCGAATTAACGCCATACACAAAGCTGCGCCCCACAGGCCGTGCTTTGATCATCAACCACAAGACTTTGCTTTTCAACAGAAGCCTTGATCATCTGCCACTTAGGCATGCCACACCGGCAATTCACTCCATGAGACTGATGTCCATCGATATACAACCTCTGAGCTCGAACCTCTCAGAGAAGGGAGTTAAGCAAGAGAATAAATTCTCCGCCGCCAAACAGATGTATATTTAATACAGATCAATCAACAAAGAATAAAATCCAATGTTAGACACACAGTCCATTTACAAGTTCGTTCTGGGTCTGAACGAAACCGGAGGCACTTTCCTCGCATATCCATCGATCTCCAAGTACGTCTGGATGATCACCAATTGATTCCCTCATCTTGGGTGTACAGCCCAAACAAGATCATCAGTAGTCACCCAAACGATGTGGAGACTTCCGATCTTCAACCACCGTCTTCATCTTCGACATATCGTCGAATCGGTTATTCAGAATGGGTATAAACACGGCCTTTCCGAATAACCCGCGTATATAGTAAACACGTGTTACACAAACACTACATATGCCCCATTCCAAT
The DNA here is from genome assembly GCA_030737875.1 of Allium sativum. NCBI lineage: Eukaryota > Viridiplantae > Streptophyta > Magnoliopsida > Asparagales > Amaryllidaceae > Allium > Allium sativum. The sequence goes on from CM060922.1 coordinate 226,349,830, forward strand.
TCAGAATATTCTTTTATTCAAATTTTCACACTCTTAGGGAAAGTTTCCCATTAATTTTATCAAAGATAAACTCTTCTAAATTTATTCTTTAATCTTCCTTTGGATATCATTTCAAACCATATTATGGTTTTCCAAACTAGTTGGGATTAGCGAACCACACCGAAGTAATTATTTATTTTATTTCCCAATCCAAACCAATTTATCCCATGGAGCAAAACTGGTAATACTCCATATCTAACACTACGGTGTTATCTGTAAATATTAATTACCATTTCACATTCAAATCTAATAAAAGATTCAACTATCGCCTTGGAGCAAAACTGGTGATACGCCATTTTCGATCACTTTCCAAATTTGATAATTTAAATTATCAATTCACATTTCAATTTAATTACAGATTCATTAAAACTCCACTTAGTTTTAATCTTCCCACAAATCAATATCCTGTCTTTAACTGGGTTAAGGAACTAATGTCATCTAAAACACGATCCACGATAAACCCAAAATCACATTCTATTGTTAATCAGGTTAAAGAACATGTGTTATTCAAAACACCGCTCACGATAAACCCAAAAATCAATTCAAATTCAACTCCAATTAAATACTAGATAACTGGACAATTTTACTAAATCTTAATTAAAAGATTTATTCTTTTCTAAAATGGGTTCAAGAATAGTGTTATTTAAGACACCATTCATGACGAACCCAAAATCTCATTTGATATTAAATACAAGGCTCTGAATAGAATATATACCGGATTATATTCAATATCAAATTCTGAAACCAACAAATATCGTATTGGAAATAACGATATAAAATATATCTTTCAAATTTCCATAACCATATATGTATAATCACAAAATCCAACATCGATATATTCCAATGATAATTTCGATTCAAATCCATTCCAATTCGTATATTGGAAGTTTTGATTATTTTCAAAACCATTTCAAATCTAGTTTAAAACTAGTTCATTTTGATAAAAATCTATTTTTATCTTCTCAAATGTGGAATTTTTCAACTCAGTTCTTTCCAATTCATATATTCTGATTTTACACAAATTATTACTCTTTTTAATAATTTTATCAAGGCCCGTACAGTCGATTTCCAATAGCGGTCGTCGAACTGCACTTACAGCGACCTTTTCCAAATTCAATTTGGACATAATTCCAAATCCAACCGTTAGACTTCTGATTTCTAATATTCATTGGAAAGCACTTTTTGATACGAACCCAACGGTTCCGGTTTCAGGAGAATTCGACTGTCGGATCTCCCGTAATGTCAATTCGAAGTCAATGGTCGAAATTCGCGAACTACCGCGGCGCGGCGCGTTCTATTCAGGCCATTTAATATATATAATACATATATTATATATATTTCGTCAATTTCAATTTAAAATGTATTTTATAAATTGTTTTAAATTTTTTTTCGAAACGATTTCAACTTCATATTCAATTTCAAATCAAAATTGAATATTCCACATCATCGATATACAAATGATAATATTTTCAAAACGTTATATTTTGAAATCACTTCCTTTTCTATAATCATTTATAAAAACGAATATAATCGATATAAATATCGTTCGCATCAAAATGGCGCATCTCTAATCAACACGGCTTTATATATTTCAATAACTTCGTTATTCTATTCAACAAATGAATATTTATTCTATTCAACACATGAATCTATATTTCTTCTTTCAATACATGAATATTCTCAACACATAAGCATCGTCAACACTTGACTATTTTTATTGTTTAATATATTTTATAAAATTATGATAAAGATGTAAATTTTATTGTTTAAAATATTTTACTCAACACATGGATAATTTCAACACATGAATATTCTCAACACATGAGCGTGGTCAACACATGTCTATTTTTATTATAATATTCTTTATTTTCCCAATTGGAATGAGGCCCAATCAATTACCATACAATGTTAATTATATGGATTCCATAAAATACATGTATATAATAGCAACGATAAATAATCAACCATCATCCAAAGTGCACTACACAACTGTCTGTCAACCTATCGATTGACACACAACTAATCAATCGGGATTAGTGAACTTCAAATATCATCCCAACACCTGTGTGGGGATTCAAATCAACAAACACAGATTTTTATTTGTGCAGTTGGGCGATGTGTAAAATTTATCGTCCCAATCAATATCAGTCAAATCAGTGTATATAAACAATTCGTTCGATTTGTTTATAAATATTTATTTATTTACATACCCGTTAAAAATTATATTTTTAACAATAAAATATTTTTAACTATATAAATATTTTATTTCATTTCACATCACATAATCAATTTTCACCACAACAAACAATCAAACATACAAGCCATCCATGGTCTGTGGACGATGGGTGTCGGGTGCTGCTAAGCACCGTCTGCATCCTAGTATATATTTTAACTAGAAAAGAAAATTTAAAGTGAGAAGTTCTCACAGAGGGTTCCACTCCATCGTGCTTTGTTTTTGAACTGCTGAACCGTCTGGATCTGTTTGAAATTCCAATGCAGTCCTTGTCCCGCTGTTCAAATATAAAAATTATATTTTTATCGTTTCATTCCAATAAGTAAAAATCATATTTTTATTTCTACTTCATATATTTTTACAACGCTTCTTTCTATATAAAAGTTATATTTTTATATTTCTACTTCAAATATAAAGATCGAATTTTTATATCATCGCTATAAGAATCACATTTTTATTTCAACATATATATAATAAAGATCTAATTTTTACTAGTTATATAATATAAAAATTGTATTTTTATTCTTTCTATAATATAAAAAATCATATTTTTAATTTCTACTAATCTAAAATTTATATTTTTAATCTTTTAAAAACCTAATTTTTAGCCTACGTTGTAAATTTTAAAGCAATGAATCTTAGATAAATTAAACACAAAGAAACAAAGAGTAAAAAGTTGTTTAAATTAAAAATCACCTCGCTGTAGTTGAAGGAGGGTGTTGTCCTGAGCTCGCGGACTGAAATGCAAACACCGGAAGTGCTAAAGATCGGATTTTTACACGGAGGAGGCTCGCTGGTTGGCCTGAGGCTGAGGGAATGGGTGGTGTGAGGTCAGGGATGGCCGGAGGTGGGGCGCAGGAGGGCGGCGGCGGGCTACAAGCGGAGGCGGTGGGTTTTAAGGGTGGAGGCGTGTCGGTTGAAGGATGAGGGAGGGAAGAATGGAGGAAAGGAATCGCGGTTGAGGTGAAGCTGAGGGGGGACGGTGGCGCGAGGTGGCGGGCGGGCTAGTGGGAGGCGCGACGGACGAGGTCGGAGGAGGGGGGCGATTTAGCATTTAAGGCACGGGGTTTTTTATTTTATTTTTAAATCGATTTGAATAACTGAAGGAGGAGGAGAGAGATAAGAGGGAGATATAATTATATATATTTTAATTTATTATTTTCTCCCTAATAAGTTGACTTTGCATAAGTCCCCATAATTGCTATCCAAAGCCATAGTCCAAAACGAAAGAGATCCAAGCAATACATTCTCTCTCTTCAATCTGGATGTGAAACTGGTCAAGCTGCGGTATTCCCTCCCTGTGGACCTGGGGGGGTGGGGGCAACGAAAGAAAAGAAGACAAAAGAAAAGTAGATTCAGACATAAAGCCTGAGTAAGTCTAGGACTATTCAGTCTATGAATAAGAAAAAGAGCATGATAAGTATAAACTGGAAATGGGAAAGCACCATAAACTAAGTTAAGTTGTCTAGAGTCGAATATACTATCATACCCCATATTAATCTCTGCACCCCCTATAAACTAGTTCCCAACTGGCGCCCCACAATCAGGGTGAAGTGATCCTTTTTAATGATCGGCACCTACTCGCATAGTTACATGTGTCTTATGGCCCCCGATGTTGTAGCTACCTATGCTGGTCCCACCATGGGGTGTATAAAGTCCCATGGTGGTGGCCCGAAACAGTTCTAGAATGCACAGGTATACTACTGGTGCCCAGTGCCTAATTTTTCTGCGTCGGAGTGTGTGCACTCCCGCACCCCGTTAGAACCTACACTGCTGCACCACCACCGTCGATTTGACCTCTTATAGTCAGCCCAGTAATCGTGCCCCACCCTGCCTAGTTCAGGGTATCCCAATACACCTTGGAGGGTTACTGCTGAAAAGGTTCCCCCGCTATTAGGTTTTCTATTTCTAGCCAACATGCTAAGTTGGTTAAGTGTTATGTATAAACCTAACCCCCAATCAGTCTGTATAGTTTAGCATGTTGTATTTGATTAAGTATTAATTTAATTTACTTAATCCTATCAATCCTGACTTAGCCTTAATTGTCTTATTAAAGCCCCAACCACTCACATTAGATAGGTATTGTTGTGACTGCCTGTTGCCGGTTGGGTCCGGGCAGTCTTAAGTCACAACTCAGTCTAACCTCGGGTCTTTATTGGGCTCAATGCTTAACCACCCACATTGGATAGGTATTGTTGTGACTACTGGACAGCCGGGCGGGTCCGGGCGGGTTTATGTCACAAGGCAATCCAACCTCGGGTTAAGCATGTCGTATTTTCTAAGTTTACATATTTTGTCTCTTTTTCTTTTATATGTAAATATTTGCGGCCCATTATTCAAATTCATTATTCTTGGGTATAATAATTTATACCATTTAAAATGTCATGAATCGTTGGCATGTGCCAAACATGCCAACACATATACTTTAATTAACCCCAACGTATTCCCCTGTTTGTACGTAATAATATAACATATGTTGGGCTTCAACATTTTAGCCCAACTTAGCCACATAAAAAGGGGAGGCTTAGAACATGATATATATATATATATTCTATGTAACATCAAAAAGGGGTGTGTAAATGCATGAACTTGCAACATAGCGATCTAATTAACATAAATTAGGCACTTGTGAACTTGCATTGTAATAGCATATAACTTGGACATAAAACATACCTAAACATGAATCATGGTTTTAATCTAATCATGCAAACTTTTATTTAAAGTATGAATCTAACTTAATTATGTGCCACATATATTATCATATGTTTTTTTAACAACAACCTAAGCCTAAAACATATTTTGTTTGGGCATAAAGTTAAACATAAACTAGTCATGTTCATAAAGTCAACACAAGTTCACAAAGGTGCTTACTTTTGTCACTAATACAAAAGTATGGTTTTCACTTGAATCATGATACCTATTCCAACATAATTTCATATGAATCATAATACCCAATTGGATCCAAATACACTAGAAATGATCATAAAAATATACATAGAAGGATCAAAAATCATGTTGGCATAATAGTGAATCATATACTTGCATAAGTCTTAACTTGGTTGCAACGAAATATATATAACTTCTCATTAACCACAACGTATCAAATTTCCAACATGAGTTATATACTTGTATCGCAACTATTCAATAGATCCAATATCATGTTAATTACACTACCACATCCCAAATCCATTCATAGCAAATCATAGCAACATACAATTATGAATTAACATTATTATAATAAAAGTACAATCCCATTTCTTATTCTACACAGACCATGTCTCAATTATTCATTCACATCGGAATAGCACTCTACTTACAACGTATGACGAATCTTGTATTCAGGACTCTGAATTCTGAATTTGGTGATGCTATCCTTTGTTGTAGGCATTGTTTTGATTTAATTGTCGTGGCTTTAAGCTTTTGAATCAACTCCTAATCGTCTCTTGATTTGACCGCTACTCCTAGTCTTTCTTTAGCAGCATGACAGCTCCGTACTCATTTAATTTGTGTGAATTAGGTGGAGTCTTAGGTCCTTTTTATAGAGTTTGTGAATTGATTAGAGCCGTCCATGGAGCCATGATTAATATAAGCCGCTCGTTTTAAAGAGAAACCAATCAAGAGTTGACACATAAGCCCCAGTGACAAGACAAAGCCTAGAAATTCGGCCAAGCACAGACCAGGCCAGCCAGGAGGGGCTGGGTTCGACCTGTCTCAGGGGCCAGGTCGACTACCCAGTCGACACCCAGGTCGATTACCCAGTCGACCTGGTCCTTGGGCGGGAAAATTCCCGCCCAGCCCAACCTGGGTCCGATTTTGAAATTGAATTCGTTTTTCTGAAGTGTTTCTGCCTGTTTGAATTTTAAACTGAATTCTGAAACTTCCGAAGGCCATATCTCCCTCATACGGAGCCCGTTTTATGCAAACTCGTACTCTATCTCAAGCAGAATTCCGAGACGAACGAAATGGCGTATCCCGTTCCCTTAATTCTTTGATTTGAAATTAATTATACTTTAATTTGTTCATCTTACAGTTACCGGAAAAATTCGGGGTGTTACATTCTCCCCTCCTTAAAGGATTTTTCCCCGAAATCTTCAAATCTAGGAGAATGTATATCTTAACATCCAAACGTCCATCTACTCATCCATCAAACACGAGCGTCCATTGTCCTTAAAAGACTTCTAATGCTTCATGATCATATGTGAAGTGTGTGTACATGTACTTATCTAATGCAAAATTAGTCGGTTTGCTGATTCAGTTGACCTCCGTAATGCAAATTATGTAAGTGTCATGAATCCATTATGTATGTAAACCTTCCTATTCATGATTCTACATGAGTACACAATCATTCATATAAATGCAACATCCATATGACAACACCTTAAACTTCAACCACATAAGAATGTAAAAACATATATGCATATGCAATATGAAGTGACTGAGCCGATCTAAAACCTAGATTGTGTGTGTATATGCAACCACGAGCAACTACTAGCAATCACTTGCAACCACTTGCAACCATCATCCATAACATGTTTCAATTACATGTTTTCATCCAAAGCTTTTCTACCTAAAAGATAAGGTCGAGGAGATATACCCTAAAAAAGAAAAGGGTAGGCTGCGCGTATTTTGTCCTCAGTTTCCCAAGTCCCGTCTTCCTCGGCGTCGCTCCACTGAACTTTGACAAGCTTGACTTTTCAGTTGCGTAGCTTTTTCACTTCCGTTCCTAAGATGCGGGTTGGAACTTTCCTCACAGTTGCTTCGCGTTCCACTTCAGCTTCTTCAAGGATGTTTGGCTCTACCACTTCAGCAGATTCATGTAGACATTTTCGGAGGTGCGAAACATGAAAGACGTTGTGAACTCCAGCTAGTTTTTCAGGTAGCTCTAATCTATAGGCCATCTTCCCAATTTTCTCGATAATAGGAAACGACCCTACAAACCTTAGTGTTAGCTTCCCTGTGGTTCCAAAACGAACGACATTTCTTAGAGGAGATACCTTAAGGAAAACTCTGTCCCCAACCTCAAACTCAAGGTCGGTCCTTCTCTTGTCCGCGTAGGATTTTTGTCTATCTTGGGCTGTCTTCATCCTCCTTCGTATTAAGTCTACTTTTTCTGAAGTCTCTCTAATCATATCTGGTCCAAGTATGAGCTTGTCAGTAGACTCCCACCAACAAGTGGGTGATCGACACGGTCTTCCGTATAAGGATTCGAAGGGTGCCATCCCGATGGTGGTTTGGTAGTTGTTGTTGTAGGCAAATTCCACCAAAGGAAGATGGTCTTCCCATGTCCCTCTGAAGTCAAGGACGCACAATCTTAAAAGGTCCTCCAAAACTCTGTTCACTCTTTCTGTCTGGTCGTCGGTTTGGGGGTGATAGGCTGTACTCAAGCATAACTGTGTGCCTACCGCTTCTTGCAGACTCCGCCAAAACTCACTTGTGAAGATAGGGTTTCGGTCGCTAACAATGTTGGATGGTATTCCATGCAGTCGAACAACTTCCTTGAGATAAAGAGATGCTAGAGATGAGGCTGTCCTTCTACTCTTGATAGGTGAAAAGTGGGCGCTTTTAGTAAGCCTATCCACTATTACCCAAATGCTAGTGTTGCCTCTTCTAGACCTAGGCAGCCCATCAATGAAGTCCATTGAAATGCTATCCCACTTCCACTGTGGAACCTCTAGAGGATGGAGCAGACCGCCAGATTTCTTCTGTTCCGGCTTAACCTGTTGGCAAATCATACACTTAGAAACGAAATCTGCCACGTCCTTCTTCATGCCGCTCCAAAAGAAAGTTCTCTTTATGTCCTTGTACATTTTATCTCCGCCTGGATGTATTGTCATCTTGGAGTGATGTGCTTCCTCGAGAACCGTTTTTACTAAATCTCTTGTCCGTGGGACGCATAGTCTTCCGTCTCGCCTTAGCCAACCCTTATCATCGATGGAGTATCTGTTGAGGTGACTTGAAGTCTCACCCCTAATTAGCCTATCAATCGTCTCCACAAGCTGAGGGTCTTCGCGTTGTGCTGTCCCTATTGAGTCCAAAAGAGTAGGGCGCACTTCAAGAGATGCTAACAAACCGGGTACAAAATCAGAGGAGGGCCTAAAGTCAAAGCTGGCTATAAACTCTAGGCTTTGCCTTTCAACAAACAGCGGGCTTAATGTTAGCTTCTTTCTGCTCAAAGCATCTGCGACTACGTTGCCTTTTCCCGGAGTGTAGGAGATCTCGAAATTGTACGAGGCAAGAAACTCCATCCACCTTTGCTGCCTCAAGTTAAGGTCCTTCTGCGAGAAGAGATACTTCAAAGATTTATGGTCAGTATACAGTTCGAATTTCTCACCTAGGAGATAGTGGCGCCAAGACTTAAGCGCAAAGATGATGGCGGCCAACTTGAGATCATGGATTGGGTAGTTCTTTTCGTGCACTTTCAACTGTCTCCCGCCATAAGCTACTACCCTTCCTTCTTGCATTAAGACAGCCCCTAGTCCTGTGCCGCAAGCATCCGTGTATACCGTAAACATTTTGCTTCCATCTGGCAACGTCAGAACTGGGGCTGTTGTAAGAGACCTTTATAGTCGTTGGAAAGCAAACTCGCAATCCCAATCCCAAGCAAACGCTAGGTTTTTCTTTGTTAATCTAGTGAGCGGAGCTGATATTTTTGCGAAGTCTCTGATGAATTTCCGATAGAAGCCTGCTAGCCCAAGAAAGCTTCGGACTTCTGTTGCATTCCTTGGTGTCTTCCAATCCTGTACCGCTACTACCTTAGCAGGGTCCACAGCTAACCCTTCTTTGGACACTACATGCCCAAGAAAACTTACTTCCTCCCTCCAAAAGTGGCACATGGAGAATTTGGCTTTTAGCTGATGGACTCGCAGAGTTTCCATGATTGCCCTTAGGTGCTGAGCATGTTCTTCTTCACTCTTTGAGAAGATCAAGATATCGTCTACGAAGACTACCACAAACTTGTTGAGGAATTCTCTGAACACCCTACTCATCAGGTCCACGAAGTAAGCGGGTGCGTTTGTCAAGCCGAAAGGCATGACAAGCCATTCAAAGAAGCCGTCTGGGGTTCTGAATGCTGTCTTATCGATGCTATCTTCAACTACCCTTAGCTGATGAAATCCGGTCGCCAAATCGAGTTGGGAGAAAACTGACGCTCCTACAAGATGATCAAACAGATCGTCAATTCTGGGGAGAGGGTGCCTATTCTTTTTCGTTATCTTGTTGAGCTCCCTATAGTCAACACATAGACGGAGTGAACCATCCGCCTTTGTAGCGAACACTACTGGAGCGCCACATTCTGAAATGCTCCTTCTAATGAACCCCTTCTCTAGAAGCTCTTTAACCTATTTACTGAGCTCTTTCCTTTCCCATGGAGCCATGTGTCTAACGGGCAACGCAACAGGCTTTGCATTATCTATAAGATATACGCGGAAGTCTATCTCCCGCTTCGAAGGTAAGCCCTTCACCTCTTCGAAGACATCCGGATATTCACGGAACACTCTAACCGATTGCAAACTCTCAACAGAAGCATCTAGCGATTCAAGATAACTAAGCATAACCGCATACGAGGGATTACAAGTAATTTCCAGAGTGTTACCGAGTTGGGTCAGAAGCCTAACCACCCTTTTCTCACAATCAAGGATGGCACCATTACTGGATAGCCAATCCATGCCCAAAATCAAACCATATCCCGAGAAGCCCAAAACAAAGGCACTACATCTAAATTCTACGCTTAGAATAGAAATTTTCAATCCCACATAGATCATAGACAAATGAGCTGGGCCCCCGATTGGATTTGAAACAGTTAAGGGGTCCTCTACCATACTAGTTTCTAGGTGCAGAGATTCTACTAAAGCAGATGAAATAAAGGAGTGTAATGCGGCAGAATCAAATAAAGTGCCAATTGGGTGATCCTAAAGAAAAACTACACTTTCTACAGAAGTATTTATACCTCGTTGTTGTAGAGGCGGTGCTTCTAGCGCATGAACCTGTGCCCCTGAGGTGGATCCAGCCATCTGCCCCTGCCCTCGCTTCTTTGGGGAATCCTTAGCCATGTGGCCTGTCTCACCACAAGAAAAGCACCCACCATTCAACTTGGCCTTCTTCTTCTGGCAGTCTTTCACTAAGTGCCCCACTTTGCCACAGGAATTACACTTCCTCTTCTCTTGGGACTTGTTGTCTTTTCCGCCCTTCTTAAAGTCTGTCTTCTTAGGCTGTAAACCTTCTTTCTTCCCTTGAGACCCTTCTGCCTTTGTCTCCTTCTTGCCCTTATCCTCTTCGTTCAGCAATGCCATCTGTACCAACCTTTCATACGTAGCTCCCATAGGTATATGGGTCATGGCCAAGCTGTGTAATGGCTCATTCAATCCTTTGACAAAGCGGAGAGCCTTCTTGTGCGGAGTGTTGACTAGGTCCAGTCCGAACCTAGCCAGCTAATCGAACTGATTAACATACTCTTTGACTGTCATATTCCCTTGCTTAAGAAATAAGAATTTTTCCAATTGAAGGCTCCTTTCAGCTTCTGAGAGAAATTTAGCCTCAAACCTCGCCCTAAATCCTCCCATGTTTCCACTTGTCTTTCTGCATTGGTAACTTCCCACCAGTAGGAAGCCTCGCCTTTAAGTAGCCATACTTCCAGTTGTACCTTCTGCCTGTCTTCTACCTCAAAGATGACGAATAAGTCCTCGGTTTCCTTCAGCCAGTTCCTAGCTGCCACGAAGGACTCGGTTCCATGAAAGTCCTTCCCTCCCATAGTTTTGAAATCTTTACATGTCTTAGCAAAAGCATTACCACGTGGAGGTGGTGGAGGAGGAGGTGTTGCTGCAGCTAGAGGAGGAGGATGATTTTCTGCAGTTGGGGGAGGAGGATGATTTTCAGCAGCTGGAGGAGGAGGAATAGCAGGACCTGGCTGATTGGCCCTTGCCTCTAAGAATCGTCTGAACCAACCAGGTATTGGTACACCCTCTGGCAAGTTAAGTTCTGCGGACATGCTGAAACAAAAAGGACAGATTCAAAACGAAGGGTAAAAGATAGTACCTATGGCTTTGGGGGACTATGCCTTTTTAAAATAAAATAACATTTTATCTTTAAAAATGCTTCTTTAAATTTTCTTTTGAAAATAAATTTTCAAAACTTTTTATCTGATCTGGTTAACCTTGCTCTGATACCAAGTGAAACACTCCACCTCCGTTAAGGTCACTCACAAAGGGAATGCCTTAATTTTGGTAGAGGTTTATAGGTAAAAGTCAAAGATAAAAACACAAGACAGATATAAACACATATGTATAAGCAGCGGAAAACAACAGACTTTTATTTCATAAAATACGTGTTTACACAAACATTTCCATAATTGTCTCAAAACACTCTTCTAATTATTACAACCATAATACCGTCTTGATTTCATAACTTAAAGAAGCATAAAAACATAAGTAAACTGCATAAGTCCCCATAATTGCTATCCAAAGCCATAGTCAAAAACGAAAGAGATCCAAGCAATACAATCTCTCTCTTCAAGCTGGATGTGAAACTGGTCAAGCTGCGGTATTCCCTCCCTGTGGACCTATAGGGGGGAACGAAAGAAAAGAAGACGAAAGAAAAGACATAAAGCCTGAGTAAGTCTAGGACTATTCAGTCTATGAATAAGAAAAAGAGCATGATAAGTACAAACTGGAAATGGGAAAGCACCATAAACTATGTTAAGTTGTCTAGAGCCAAATACACTATCGTACCCCATAGTAATCTCTGCACCCCCTATAAACTAGTTCCCAACTGGCGCCCCACAATTAGGGTGAAGTGATCCATTTTAATGATCGGCTCCTACTCGCATAGTTACATTTGTCTTACGGCCCCCGATGTTGTAGCTACCTATGCTGGTCCCACCATGGGGTGTATAAAGTCCCATGGTGGTGGCCCGACACAGTTCTAGAATGCACAGGTATACTACTGGTGCTCAGTGCCTAATTTTTCTGCATCGGAGTGTGTGCACTCCCGCACCCCGTTAGAACCTACACTGCTGCACCACCGCCGTCGATTTGACCTCTTACAGTCAGCCCAGTAATCGTGCCCCACCCTGCCTAGTTCAGGGTATCCCGATACACCTTGTAGGGTTACTGCTGAAAAGGGTCCCCCGCTACTAGGTTTTCTATTTCTAGCCAACATGCTAAGTTGGTTAAGTGTTTTGTATAAACCTAATCTCCAATCAGTCTGTATAGTTTAGCATGTTGTATTTGATTAAGTATTTATTCAATTTACTTAATCCTATCAATCCTGACTTAGCCTTAATTTTCTTATTAAAGCCACAACCACTCACATTAGACAGGTATTGTTGTGACTACCTGTTGCCGGTTGGGTCCAGGCAGTCTTACGTCACAACTCAGTCTAACCTCGGGTCTTTATTGGGATCAATGCTTAACCACCCACATTAGATAGGTATTGTTGTGACTACTGGACAGCCGGGCGGGTCCGGGCAGGTTTATGTCACAAGGCAATCCAACCTCGGGTTAAGCATGTCGTATTTTCTAAGTTTACATATTTTGTCTCTTTTTCTTTTATATGTAAATATTTGCGGCCCATTATTCAAATTCATTATTCTTGGGTATAATAATTTATACCATTTAAAATGTCATGAATCGTTGGCATGTGCCAAACATGCCAACACATATACTTTAATTAACCCCAACGTATTCCCCCGTTTGTACGTAATAATATAACGTATGTTGGGCTTCAACATTTTAGCCCAACTTAGCCACATAAAAAGGGGAGGCTTAGAACGTGATATATATATATATATATATTCTATGTAACATCAAAAAGGGGTGTGTAAATGCATGAACTTGCAACATAGCGATCTAATTAACATAAATTAGGCACTTGTGAACTTGCATTGTAATAGCATATAACCTTGACATAAAACATACCTAAACATGAATCATGGTTTCAATCTAATCATGTAAACTTTTATTTAAAGTATGAATCTAACTTAATTATGTGCCAAATATATTATCATATGTTTTTTTTAACAACAACCTAAGCCTAAAACATATTTTGTTTGGGCATAAAGTTAAACATAAACTAGTCATGTTCATAAAGTCAACACAAGTTCACAAAGGTGCTTACTTTTGACACTAATACAAAAGTATGGTTTTCACTTGAATCATGACGCCTATTCCAACATAATTTCATATGAATCATAATACCCAATTGGATCCAACTACACTAAAAAATGATCATAAAAATATATATAGATGGATCAAAAATCATGTTGGCATAATAGTGAATCATATACTTGCATAAGTCTTAACTTGGTTGCAACGAAATATATATAACTTCTCATTAACCACAACGTATCAAATTTCCAACATGAGTTATATACTTGTATCGCAACTATTCAATAGATCCAATATCATGTTAATTACACTACCACATCCCAAATCCATTCATAGCAAATCATAGCAACATACAATTATGAATTAACATTATTATAATAAAAGTACAATCCCATTTCTTATTCTACACAGACCAAGTCTCAATTATTCATTCACATTGGAATAGCACTCTACTTACAACGTATGACGAATCTTGTATTCAGGACTCTGAATTCTGAATTTGGTGATGCTATCCTTTGTTGTAGGCATTGTTTTGATTTAATTGTCGTGGCTTTAAGCTTTTGAATCAACTCCTAATCGTCTCTCGATTTGACGGCTACTCCTAGTCTTTCTTCAGCAGCATGACAGCTCCATACTCATTTTATTTGTGTGAATTAGTCGGAGTCTTAGGTCCTTTTTATAGAGTTTGTGAATTGATTAGAGCCGTCGATGGAGCCAAGATTAATATAAGCAGCTCTTTTTAAAGAGAAACCAATCAGGAGTTGGCACATAAGCCCCAGTGACAAGACCAAGCCTAGAAATTCGGCCAAGCACAGACCAGGCCAGCCAAGAGGGGCTGGGTTCGACCTGGCTCAGGGGCCAGGTCGACTACCCAGTCGACACCCAGGTCGACTACCCAGTCGACCTGGGTCTTGGGCAGGAAAATTCCCGCCCAGCCCAACCTGGGTCCGATTTTGAATTTGAATTCGTTTTTCTAAAGTGTTTCTGCCTGTTTGAATTTTAAACTGAATTCTGAAACTTCCGGAGGTCATATCTCCCTCATACAGAGTCCGTTTTACGCAAACTCGGACTCTATCTCAAGCAGAATTCCGAGACGAACGAAATGGCATATCCCGTTTCCCTTAATTCTTTGATTTGAAATTAATTATACTTTAATTTGTTCATCTTACAGTTACCGGAAAAATTCGGGGTGTTACATCAACCCTAGCTAATTACCCCCATTACGAACACAATGGGATATGTTTCGCTAGCCAATTTTAACGTTTCGACCAGTTTTGATTTAAATCAGTATATATTCAATTTGAACGAACATTTCAATTTACCGGGGCCACATATGGACTCTAAAAATTTCAGAAAAATTATTTTTGGCTTCGTATTGACGATACGGTCCTAACAAAACTAATTTCGTCAAATTCAGAGACTGTTTGACAAATGGCCATTTTCCAGTCGATTAAAATCAACTGAAACTGGTCAAACGCATTTTCCTTTGCCCCGCTCACATATTGAATTCAAAAATTATGAATTTTGGAATCTAGCAATAACTTGACATCCCGGATCCAACAAAAGTGGTTTCATCGAAAACCGAGGTCATTTGCAAAATTTCCATTTTTAAGGGCCAAAATTCCATAGCGACTATTCTGAATTTTCAACTGGGCATAACTTTTGATTCACACTATGAAATTTCGATTTTTCGAATTCTTTGGAAAGATATGTTCAATTAGATTCTATTACTTTTGGTTTCACCAAAATCCGGTTTATTTTTCTCCCGGTACATTCATTTGAATTTTGAAATCTAATTTTCGAACTACCATGCCATTTTCAACTCCTTTTATATTTAAAATAAAATATTTATATTCTAACGACGATCTATATAAATATATATGTTCTATTTCTATTCAAATTAAATTTCTCGTCGTTATTATTTAAAATAATTCCTTTTAAATATTCAAAATTCATCAAAATTACCAAAATAAAAATTTTAAATTGGCTCAGATTTTCCGGGTTGTTACAGATGGGGAGAATCAACACTTATTTTATTATTCAATTATCTATACACACTGAGAGGACAAATTGAGTATTGAATATTTTATATTTTGTTTTTTTGATTATTCAAAAAAGCTCATATGTATGGAAGTGAGAGAGGAAGTCATGTTTGGGTTCTTTTAGCACAGGCTAAGTCAGCACCTAAAAGTGCATGCATCTCATTATGATACCAGTGAGGAATACCTTTTAGCATTGAATATTTTTGAATTGTTTATGGGTGTGCGCAAGGGGAGAAAACTATAAGCGAGCTATCATGGGTGCTATCCATCTCATCTTCTTCTTTTTTACGGTTTAAAAGGTACTTTTCTATGTCTCATTCACAAGTAATTTGATTTATGTTTCCTAAATTATGATAAATTGAACAAAAAATAACATTTAGCATCAACTTTCCACATACTAACTGAAATATTTGAATGATTGAAACTAATATAACTGATAATTTTACTGCATGCTTTTCCATGCTGTCAACCTAATGAATAGGATGGTCTTACTCATATTCCTTAAAATATATTCTTACGAATACAACGAAGGGCAAAAAAACGTAAGTGCTAGAACATATGGTGCCAAATGAAAGTAGCAGTAGAAGCTTCTTTTTAATATTTTAGCTTTACTTATACATGAAGTGAAATAGTTTAATGAATTTTGTCGCGAGGTTTTATGTTCATGTACAATAAACAATGAATGGTTAAATGGCATATGCTATAGTACTATATGTTGTTTCATAGCTAATTTTTATCTGCAAAATGGCTAAAATCAACTCAATGCACACTTGTTTTGAATTCATATCCTAATAGCCATCTTTGTATGTTTGCTAGAATCAGCTATGTAAATAGGTTTTTAGATGTCATATACTGTTGTCTGTTATTATTTCAGATCTGTGTTGGACGAAATATGTAATATTTTATCTTTTCTTATTTGGTAAACTTATAACTAAAATTCAATTTTACAAATTATTTTCTGACTATGAAATGCTTTGGAAATATTGTTTTATACATAATTATCCATCCTGCTAATAAGGAAAATACTTTACTATTTCGAACTTATAAAATATTTACAACTTTATATGTTAAGTTATCATGTTCATACATGTATAAACGTTAGATCTGCCTTTAAATGGAAACCACAAAAATCCTAAGTTGTTACCTCATTACCTATGATTACAACTTCGGTTTTATACACATCATTTTTTCTGTCTAGAGAAAATTAATTTTCTTTTGATCGTACAATCAATTTCTGGGAAACCTCAGAATAAAATGGCAATGAATGAATACTGATTACTATTCAGCTACTTCCTGGCATTCTCATTATTCTTCTACTTTCTTGATGTTTAATTAGTAAGGATTTTTCTCCAGTTTTGATCATTTTTAGGAATTCATTATGCAAATTAACCATTTTAAAACTATATACAAATATAGATTATTTTTGGTCATGTTAAAATTTTATAACGAAAAAGTACAGGTGATATTTGCAATGCCACGAACAAGTTTTTCTTTAACACATTATATCGACGTAATACACCTAAAAGTGCAAACGTGTAATGCGCTAATATGCCAAAATTGCATTATATCTCTAAAAAGTTTTAAATTTGCATAGTGAGTTTTCAAAAGTGTGTAAATTTATAGAAATTTGTTTATTACTAATTCGTAATATATGTAAGCCTTTAGTGAAGGTAGGATCTTGCTTTCAAAATTCATGATCATCAACTCAACCATTGCTAAAAACTTCTATATTCATGTTAAAATGATGTTATATTAGGTATCATGGATATTTGGAGGATTAGGTTGATTGGTTGGATGTATGTAACTGATGTGGCAACAACTTTAAAAGTTCCAAGTAAATTTTTTATTTGGTTGGTCATTATTTATTTGATAAACAAGTTATTTTTTATTATGGTTGTAAAACACTTAGGTTAGTAAAAGCAATTTTCTACTTCAATAAACATTAATTTTGAATTTTCAAACTTATATGGTGGCGGTGGCATGGATCGGTAAATGGTTTATGAAGTAATAAATACTTTCTTACTTTTATCTATCTTTTTTACACATAATCTGTAGATAACTGCATTATTACACTTCCCTGATAAGATAATGCTCTTTAAACATATCAACGGATTTGAATATATAACTTATACCAGGTGTTGAATTTTGTTCCAGTAAAGGAAGAGTTCATTGATGCATTTCATTTTTTTCTATCTACGAAATAATGGGAAGCCACGCCATATATTGGTATAATATTATGCCTTCAACCTGGAAACATAGGGAAGACTATTATGAATCCGACTGAACTTAGGTATCGCTTAAAAAATGGTTTCTATTATAAACTAAGGTTTCTCTTATAAGAGGTTATTGATGCAATCTTTGCATTGCCTTTAGTTATAATATAGGGTTTTTTCTCTGGTTTCAACTTAATTGTAGATACTGGTGGTACAATTGATGCATGTATAGAAAGAAGGAAAGGTTAACTGTGAATTTTTTTTGTCTTTTTTCCATTTGCAAATGAGAATACTAAAGTAGCTGAGCATTAAACCAAATTCTAAGCAATAAAAATATTTATCCATAGTGAAATGTTAAACTTAAAGATTAACTGAATGCATCAAGATATATAATGAACTTTCTGTTGGAATTCGTAAGTATTGAATGAAATATACTTTGTCCATTGTCCCACATAATTTAAGGAACATGTGCGAATGTAGTGAAAAGGACGTGACTATTAGCAGCATGGTTTTTCGCCAAAAGACACATATTTTAGCGAAAAGACACTTCCTTTCACCGAAAAGAGATGCGTCTGTACGAAAGGTACGAGCACGACCATTCAAAAGAGATGCGTCTGTACGAAGAGCTTCGAGCACGACCATTCGAAAGAGATGCGACTGTACGAAGAGGTACGAGCACGACTATTGAGAAGAGATTTGACTGTACGAAGAGGTATGGGTGCGACCGTTCGAAGGGATGCAGATAAACTATAAATAAGGAGGAAACCTGATCACTTTCCTCACTCATTCCAATCCGAGCTTTCTTCTCTCTTCTTTTTTACTCTTATATATAATCACAGTGTGACATAATCATTACAATCTCGTGAAGAATATGTGTGTTGTATCTTGGGAGAATTTTGAAATAAAATTCTTAAGGAAATATTTATGACAAGCCTCAAACATCATTCAGTTAGATTTTTATTTTGTATATTAATATACATTATTTCATAATCTTTCCATTCTTTACATTGTGCTATTTCTTAAAATAGTATAACGTAGTTGTTGTAAATTAATTACAACATATTTATTGCTATCCTTAGCTAATATTGAATTTCAGAGTAGTGGAAATTCAAGTTATAAGCTTGTATGATGAGTTTATAATTCTCTGTTTTGGTATACTAGATATCTAACACTTTCATATTACAATTTAAGAAGTTTTTAAGGAATTCAAATCATGATCAATGCTTTTGGTTTTGTTTTAGAAACTTAATCTATGTACTTACGTTACATATTTGTTTTCTACACCAGTGAAGCTTTAAATAGCTTTGTAGGCATAATTCTATATCGTGTAGCTTGCATCATTTAAGATTACAATGACTATCAGCATATAAGATCTGCACAGATATGGATGAGAGCAGTATGCATAGATAAATAGATTTAAGGAGTATAATGAATTTATGTATACCAATATTTTACGTTAACTACATTTGATGTTTACATATGAACCATACACAAATATCTATTGTTGATTGAATTTCTAATATAACAAGAAAGTAAGTACATGGATGACTTTTTTAGTATGTTAATGGATTTATAACTTTGTCCAATATCATGCATACTAAAATTTAATTTTTAAGGTACACCTTATACTTTGAATTTGTGACATTGTTCTTTATATGCAGATTTGTTCCCTCCTATTGCAATCTAATTGCTTCAGGTAGACAAAGAGAGAAATAACATAGTTATCAAGCTTTCTTAAACCTAATATTCTCTTCATTTTTCCACAAAGATACACTACTTGCATGTCTTGCATGTGTTTGTGGTGAGAGTTCTATGAGGTATAATTTGTAATTGAAGGTCTTACGTTTGATGTGGTTATGCTTCTATTGTCTGACTACATAAGATGGTCAACTTACTAGAAATTATGCAGTATCTTACCAGTTTTATAGGTGTTACTTTGACAATTTAACTGTAAAAATCCTGAGAATATCTAAATGTGGTTTTTTTTTGCCAGAAAATTACATTTACAAGGTATGATATTTGATGGTATTTCAATTTGTTAAGTGTTGTTATAACTAAAGTTTTCCACGATAACTGCGACTCCAGCAAGCCCTTATCTGTTTACCTCTCATGCGTAACTTAAGGCTTAGTTGTGAGAACTATTCTAAAAAAATGAGTTATACTTTTTCCAATTTTTATATTTGCAGCTGGAGTATTTATGCCTTCAGTAAAAGAAATTATTGCATAACGGTCAATTATTACAACTAGATTTCTTTTTGCTTTGGTGTAATGTCTGCACATTCTATGATCTTTGAGTGTACATCACATTCAAGGTAGAAATTGCTTGGTTTTATCATTGTTGAAACTTCAAATATTGGTTTAACCATTAATATTTAAATTACTAGATCATCTATGGTCAATGATTTGTTAGATTTTCCTATTGTTGTGTACCTAAACAATAATAAAAAAGTTAATTTGTAAATCAACAATGATCATTTTATGTATATAAACAATAAACTTATCACACACAATGTCAAAAAATTCTAATTTTTACTTCAAAATAACTCCACATCAAAATCACTGTAATCTTTTTACAAAATCCTTCTCAATTTATCCATATTATTAATGTACTCTTAATTAAGTCAATGTATTTTAACTAATTGCATAATTTCAAATTTAACATATATACAAGAATTCAGTTAAATAATATTTGTTAATTCATCTAAAATGATCATAATAGCCTTGCCAAAAAATGATCAAAATACATCAATTTCAACAAGAATACTTTCTCATGGTAGTGAGGACAAAAAAATATCCACCTCAAAAAAATAAAAATAAGTTATGTAATACATACCATATATAAACAACAACAAAAATAATAATTTATATTATATTTAGTATGTTGGATTCATCGTATGTTGTATAATAAAGTTTCGATTTTAACATTAAAACTTTAAAAACTATTTTATATTATTATCGTGTGCAACGCATGGGTTACACACTAGTATTATCTATTTCGAAACCCTAGTCACTTCATAAATATTGTTGAAAATCTAGGATTATTTCATGATACTTTAATGAAATCCATAACTCCCACTTCGAATTCTAAATCGGTCCTCCTTTTGTCAACATATGATTTACGTCTGTCTTAAGCGGCTTTCTTTCTTTGGCGGATAAGATCATTCTTCTCTAAAGTGTCTCAAGTCATCTCGGGTCCAAGTAGAAGTCTGTCCATAGACTCCCACCAATATGTCGGTGATCTACAAAGTCATCCATATAGCGCCTCGAAGGGTTCCATGCATATGGGCGATGCTCCTCCCAAGTCCCTCCAAAGTCTAGGATACACAGTCTTAGAAGATCCTCAAGAACTCTATTCATCCTCTCAGTCTATCCATCTGTCTGAGGGTGTTATAATGTGCTCAAACATAGTTGCGTACTTAATGCTTCTTGTAAGCTCTTCCACAACTAACAAGTAAAGATGGGGTCGTGGCCGCTTATTATACTGGAAGATACCCCATGCAATCGAGTTATCTCTCGAAGATATGTAGATGTCAGCCAAGTTGTCGTCCTCTTACTTTTAACAGGAGTAAAATGAGCACTCTTCATAATCCTATCAACTATCACCGAAATACTCGTATAGACCTTCCTTGATTGGGGCATTCCACTGATGAAATCCATAGAGACGCTTCTCCACTTCCATTGTGGGACATCTAAAGGCTGAAGCAATCCGCCTGGTTTCTTTTGTTTAGCCTTAACTCGTTGGCAAGTTAAGCACCAAGCTACAAATTCCGCTACGTTCTTCATCATGTCAGTCTAAAAGAAAACCCTCTTCAAGTCTCAATGCATTTTGTCGTCGCCCAGATGGATAGTTATCTGAGAATTACGAGCTTCCTCAAGCAATGCTTTAGCAATTCCCTAATCCTGGGGACGCATAGCCTTCCATCTCATACTAGCCATCCTTTTTCGTCCGTGACATATCTAGCAAGGTGGATAGAAGTCTGTCTTCTACCAAGCTAGTTCAAGATGTCCGAAATTTGCGGGTCCTCCCACTGCATTGATCCAATACGCTCCAACAGAGAAGGTTGCACCTCCAACGATGCTAACAATGTCAATGTGAAATCCGTAGATGGCTTAAAATCACAGGTCGAGATGTACTCCAAGCTCCGTCTTTCTACGAATAAAGGACTCAAAGTCATCATCTACCTACTCAATGTGTCTGCCACTACATTACCCTTGCTCGGGGTATAAGCTATCTCAAAGTCGTAGGATGCTAGGAACTCCACCACCGTTGTCGCCTTAGGTTGAGATCCTTCTATGAAAATAAGTATTTGAGCGACTTATGATCCGTGTATAGCTCAAACTTTTCTCCGAGTAGGTAGTGTCGCCAAGACTTCAATGCGAACACTATTGCAGCAAACTATAGATCATGGGTATGGTAGTTCTTCTCATGAATCTTCGACTATCTTCTCCTATAGCATACTACCCTTCCCTCTTGCATCAGATTGGCACCAAGCCCTGTGCCACAAGCATCCATGTAGACCGTGAACATCTTGCTTCCACTGGGGAGAGTCAGAACTGGGGTTGTTGTCAAAGCCCTTTTCCATCTCTGAAAGGCATCCTCGCAATCAATGCTCCACAAAAAAGCCAAGTTCTTCTTCATCAACCAGGTAAGCGGGGACTATACCCTTGCAAAGTCCTTGATAAACTTCCTATAGTAGCCCGCCAACCCTACAAAACTTCTCACCTCCGTCGCATTCTTTGGAGCCCTCCAATCTTGAACTACGACGACTTTAGCGGGGTCAACTGATATCCCGTCCTTGGAGACCACCTTCCCTAGGAACCTTATTTTATTTCTCCAAAAGTGACACTTAGAAATTTTTGCCTTGAGCTGATGTGATCTAAGAGTGCGTAGAACCTCTCCTAAGTGTTGGGCATGTTCCTCCTCATTCTTCGAGAAGATAAGAATGTCATCCATAAAGACCACCACAAAATTGTTCAGAAACTCCCTTAGCACCCTACTCATCAAGTCCACAAAATAGGCAGGTGCATTGGTTAGCCCAAAAGGCATAACCAACCACTCAAAGAAACCGTCTAGAGTTCAGTCTTATCAATGTTGTCCTCTGCCACCCTTAGCTGATTAAATCCCATGACTAAATCCATTTGCGAGAAAACTGATGCGCCTAATAGCTAATCAAGTAGGTCATCAATTCTCGGTAGCGGGTGTTTATTCTTTTTGGTTAGCTTATTCAGCTCCCGATAATCCACACATAGACGAAGTGAGTCGTCCGCCTTAGTTGCAAAGACGACTGGATCTCCCCACTCTGATATACTTCACCTAATAAAATAGTTCTTGAATAGCTCCCCTACTTGCTTGCTAAGCTCCTTCCTCTCTCTAGGAGCCATGTGGCGCACTGGTATAGCAACTAGCTTCGCATTCTCTGCCAAGTAAACCCAGATGTCTGTTTCACGCCTTGGATCAAACCCCTTAACCTCCTCATACTCATCGGGATAATCTCTTACTGTGGGTATAGATTACAAATCGTCAACAGAAGTATCAAGGGATTATAGAAAACTGAGCATCACTGACCCCCCTAGGTCATAACAAATTTCGAGAGTTCTACCATAACGAGTAAAAAGTATAACTACTCTCCTTTCACAATCAAGAAAGGCACCAAACATGGCTACCCAATCCATGCGTAGAATCAAACCATAGCCCATAAACTCTAGCACGTATGCGTCGCATTCAAACTCGACGCCCAAGATAGAAATTCTCAAACTCCTACACATCATGGATAAATGTGTCGATCCTCCTACGGGGTTTGAGACTACTACAGGATTAGAAATTATACTAGTATTAAGGTGCAGACTATCTACTACATAACTGGATATAAACGAATGTGAAGCGCCAAAATCAAACAGGGTTCTAACAGGATAGTCAAAAAGGGAAATCAAACCTTCAACCATGAATTTCCTACCTCGATCAGGTCCACTCGCCTTTAAATCATGTACTTGTCTGAAAGTTCATATCCCGTGTCCTTGCTTACTAGGGAATTGGTTACTGAAGTGTCCTGCTTGTCCATAACTAAAGCAGGCTTTCTTTGTCTTTCTGCATTCCTTCACAAAATGACCCAAAGCTCCGCAACAATGACACTTGATATCTTTCTTGATCTGAGCCTTGTCATGCTTTCCACCTTTCTCTTTCTTTTTCTTTCCTTTCCTGGGCCACCATTTCCATTTCTTGCGCTTAGCTTATGTCTCCTCAGTCGTATTGTCTTTCTTCTCCTCCTTGCCATCTTCGTGCATAAGATCCATGTCAACCAGCCTTTCAAACGTCGACCCCATCAGTATATGAGATAATGCAAGTGCTTGGAGAGGTTGATTCAACCCTCTCAAAAATCTAAGCGCCTTCTTATGGGCCATATTCACTAAGTCCGGTCCAAATCTTGCCAGCTGATTGAACTTATTCACATAATCCTTAATAGACATGTCCCCTTGTTTCAAAGCCAAGAAATATTCCATTTGTAATCCCTTTTCTTCTTGAGATAAAAATTTCTTCTCGAATCTCTGTCGGAAATCATCCCGAGTAAGAAGCTTCATCCTTTAGATGTCATGCGGCCAACTGTATCTTCCTTCTGTCATCAATCTCAAAAAGACCAAACACGTTCTCCATCTTTCGTAGCCAATTTGGTTCTTCAATAAAGCTCTCAGTACCACGGAATGGTTTTCCTCCCATAGCGCATAAGACTTTACATAACTTAATACAGTTATCTACTCGTGAAGGCGGAGCAACAACGGCTCCAGCTGGGGTGGGGGCATCTTCTTATCCTCCGGCAGGTGTCGTAGTGTTAAGATACCTATGGAACCATGTTAGTAGCGGAATGCTCTCGGGAAGATTGGGTTCCCCATGTTAGGGATTGCAGAATGTGGATCTTAAGGAAAGACTAACACTAGAGGGGGTGAATATTGTTTATAAGGAAATTACGAAAATCTTAAACTTAAATGATCTACTATATGAATCACATACAACAGAGATGATCATAGACGCCGAATCAAATACAAACATAGAAACAGATAAATATAAAATGCAAAAAAGAAAGAACACACCGGACTTTATACTGGTTTGGATTACTCCTACGTCCAGTCCAACACAACGCTGGATTGCACAGAGTTTTATTATTATAAATATTTGAGTACAATCCCCTTGATTTCATGGCTAAAAGGTTAACACTGCTCCAAACACCCTTGATTCTACGGCTACACGATTAAAACCGCTCAAAACACCATTGATTCTATGGCTACAAGGTTAACACCGTTCCCTTTCCTTGATTTCAGGGATACAAGGAACACTCCCATTCCCAAACACTTCCCAAATGATAACAACAGCCCCATAACTCTTCAAGAACACTTCAATTCATAGAGTAGTGGATAGAGAGAGAGAAAAGAAGAGGTTTTACATAATTAGAGTATAAATCGACAAATTAGAAGTGCAGAAATCAATAAAATGATAAAGAATAGTGGTAGGCTAAATAGGGGTGAAGATGGAGAAGAAGATATATCAAAATTTTCGAAAACAACCCTTATTTATAAGATTGAAAGGTTGCAACTTCTCAGAAACGTTACAAATGTTGAAAAGACACTTCCTTTGAAAATTGAATTTCTGACAATTGTATGTCGACATACCCATATTTGTATGCTGACATATATGCATATCTTTTATTTTTTATAACTTATTTTTCAAGTATTAATTATATATTATTATGGAAAATTTTGAATTAAATCTTAGTGATATAAATGAATATTATAAAGTGTAAAACCATATGAAAACATAATAATATATTATATAAAGATATTTATAATTTTATAAAGTTTTAAACTATATAACTATATAAACTTATATTTATAAACTTATATATTAAAACTTAAAACATATTTGTTTGAATTTATAAGTAAGATAACCTGATATCAGAATTAGAAATTAGAAATTGAAATTTGAAAATCAGAATTTGAAAGTAGAATTTGAACCTGGAGTATTATTCAGAATCTTACATATAAGCTAGATTCTATTACTATATTTGTCTTGAACTCTTGTGTAATGACTTATTAATTTCAAAACCAATTTATCTTCCAAATTATTATAATAACGTTTAGAAATGTTACCAAAAGTGGTGTAAAATAGCCTTTTAAATAAAATAGATTCTAAGTCATTTGAAATTCAAATATTTTAGTTATAAAATAATAAAATAAGATTTATCATAATTTTCTTCATTTTAAAATAATTTTATAAATCTGTTTTACAAACGGATTTTTTATATACAAAAAAAATAAATAATCAGAATTTTCAAAATTAAATTTATTACACAGCGGAAGAATTATATATACATGAATTTAAAGGAAAGATTACACTTTCAGTCGAGCTTGCGGGCGCATAAGCGTCTTGCATCTTCACGTGCCTCTCCAGTTTGCAAGATGAAATTTAAAACCTGGAACACTTAGGACCTGACCCGAAGTTATAAATCGTTTCACAATCATAATTTCAAATACTTTCGAATATTATTGTCATTTTTTGTCTGTGATTCTGTGTATTTTCTTTTTAAGCCCTGTAAGCTAGTAACGAGCCATCATTATGTGCGCTCTGAGTTGGTTTAATTACTGACTTGGAGCGGTCGAAAAGACATGTCGATACATCTTGAAAACTTGATAGCTTATGAGTCTTGAATCTATCTTGAATTCTGAATCTCTTGTAACTCTAAAACTGTACAGTATTCAGTATTTATGTCCTGTATACAAATCCTGCATATATATATATATATGTATGTATGTATGTATGTATGTATGAGTTGTTATTTCTCTCTTGCTAATTAGTTTTCTTGTCCATGGCGACAGGCTGATAGCCTGCTTTCGTTTCATGTGTGAGATTTCCTTTCTCCTCGTTTTTCACCTAATTTCTATTTGTTTTCCATTAGTTTATCATCTGAATTCCATCTGCGTCATAGCTTCTTTCTATTTTACTCATCAAAAGTTTGGATCTAGATCTAAGATCTGAAGAGAGCTCGTTCCTTCAACTTAAAGCATAGTATTCCGATATCTCTTTTTGGATCTGATTCGATTTATCTCTGGGTAATCGTCTGGTTCCGATCTGGTCACGGATCTAAGTGGATTCGGATGAATTTTGAAGGCGTTTCAAGCTTTATTCTCAAATCGTGATCTAGAACTTCATGCTGGTTGTTGTTGGATTAGATTGGCGATTTTGGTTTTCTTCTTGCAATTAGATCTGGTTTGAGAATTTTTCACTTGTTTTTCGTTGACTTTCCATCTGCAAATTTCAACGATGTTCAATCGTTGATAAGACACCTGTTTTCTTTCAGCTTACTTTCATATTTCGTTTTAGATCTGATTTCCCCTCAGAGAAACCTTATCACCAAATCTAAACTACAATAGTTAGATCCGTAAATTTCGGAATCTTTTGAGTATTTTCAGTATTTGAGTTCCATCTATATCCCATAATCCGTATAAGTATTTCAAATTTGTAATCAATTTTCTGCATGATTTTCAAAATCATACCCGTTATTAAGTTTGAAGATAATGTTTCGATTATTGATTTAATTTTATTGATGGGTTTTGGGTAAAATATGAGCAGTTTCTTATTGTTATCAGTAACACAATGTTTCCAGTCTTTGAATGTGATCGAACAACAAGGATAGATGTTTCAGCTCTTGTGATTCATTCCATTTCTAGCTTTAAGACTGATTCACAGAGGTCTGTGACTCGTCAACCAGATTTAATGCTTGAAATTGTAGAGCATTCGTGCGGAATTTCAAGACTGTTCTATGGGCAATTTACTGGAATGTTTTGCTGTTTTGGGGTTTCAAATGTTGGAATTTGGAGTCATTGGTGTTGCGATAGTGTAACACCCCGCCTCCGCTAGGGTCACTCGCAAAGGAATGCACTAGCTTTAGAGGGGCATTATTGGTAAACATGCACAGAAATATCACAAGACAGAACATATAAAATAGCGGAAGTAAAATCGAACTTTCATAAACATGAATACATAAGGTCTAAAGCCTTTTACATCAGAGTACATCAAAACCTGTCTTGCAATAGTAAAGAAGCATAAAGACTTTTTCATAAATTATTCCCCAAATAAAAACAGTAAAGTAGCCATAGCCAGGAAAAGTCCAAGCCATCCATGATGACCTTCAAGCAGAAGAAGTCCGAACTAAACAACAGTATTTCCTCCCTGTAACCTGGGGGGAAACGGAAGAAAAGAGGCGAAACAAAACGGGTCAGTCAAAAAGACTGAGTAAGCCCTATTTAATATTAGTATAAAAACTAGTAAAGTTAACTGACATGAGAAACTGAGATGAACATAAGCATGATAACAAGATAGATAGGCTAAATCAAAATAACAGGATGAACTACTGAACTCAGGTAAACTAAGGTGTCATGATAAATTACGATGTCAAGATAAAACAAGGTATCACATCGTCAGGTTTCTATCAAGTATAATATCCCCAAGATATCTATCACGTATAACGTCCCATGGCATCTATCCTGTATATCCGCTCTGCACCTACCGTACTAGTATCCCAACTGTATTACGTGTTATCCGTGAATGACCCTTACTCAAAAGTCGTGTAATGGTCCATGTCAACCTAATATGCCGCATATATAGGTTACTCAACTTATATGTTTCTTTCCATGTATTAGTTCAGTCCTTTGCCGTAGGCTGTACGGGCTTTCCCATGTAAACGGTTTATCCTTGAAGTTGTTTTGGACTGCAACCCTTGATCTAGTTGTGTTTTCTCACCATGAACTATTGCGCGTCCACTTAGGATTTATGCCACCTAGGACCGCTAGGGATTATGCTACCTAATGAACGTTTCCGTGTCTCGGTTTGGGTTTTGGCCACCTAGGACCACTAGGGATTACGCCACCCGTCAACCGCGCCCTTGATCCCACGTATGTATCGTGAATCGTTTTCCATGTCTAGATGCACATGTTCCCCAATGTGCCATCCGAGTTCCGTGCCAGGGCAAATCAAGAAATACGGAACTCGGTCGGGAGCTTTAAATCATCTGCCGATGCAGATATCAAGGTCTGTTTTTGTACCCGCGGCTATGGTCCCACGTGACCCCTCTCTCAACTACTGAAAGGCAATCCAAGAAAAATCATGTATAAGAACCACTCCCCGGCCCCACTATAGCCCACTTTCCTACGGGCCAACCTCACCCATGACTCGATAGCAAGCACATGGTCTGTTGGGGGTTCCCTGCCTTTCCGCACGTACGCGATTGACTAAAGATGGTAGGTAGTCGTTGATGTGCTATCCAGGGCAAAAACAAGAATCGTCGACTCCACGCTAATCCATCCCAGTCTTTAGGTTGCTCGCATAGCAACCAAGGCATACTCTTGGTCCTTCTAACGCAGACCTTAACCTCTCATGGGCCTAGTATAATTACCTGGCAGCCCACAGAGGGATCCCAAGAATATCCTCACGTCCCCCGAAGCTTCCACTTCGGCACCCAGTGCGCTGGAGCTTTTATCCAAGTCAGATAACTTGCTCCCCCTCGTATACTAAGCGATGACCTACTGTATCAGGTTACTCATCGTTTTGAGAATTAGTCCTATGTCCTTAGCTAAGAATTATTACTTAGTTACCCTTAACTAAGGTTTACCACTTAGCTTCCTTTCCCGTAATCCTTGATTAACCACGGTTTTCTACCTAGTTTTTCTAGCTAGGGTTTGTCTGTTGGGTTAAGTGTTATCATTCAAGTCCATGACTTAACCCGCCCACGAATCACGTCAAAGATTGGCTAAGTATTTAAGTTCAAGACTTAGTCCCACAAGTTGGTTAAGTGTACCCAGAGGCTCATGACTTAACCCTATTAAGTCAAATTGGTCAAGTACTAGCTTACCTTAATCCTATCGGATTATCTTGCTAGATCGATTAAGCATAGATTATCTTAATCCCATCAAATTATCGAGTCGGATTGGTTAAGTATAGGTTGGCTTAACCCCATCCTCTAATCGTACTACAATGGTTAAGTATATTCTAAAAAGGTCTTGTGACTTAACCTTACCAGGTCCGCATATTAGATTGGTTAAGTGTAAGTTACTTAATCCCATCAAATCATCATGTATAATTGGTTAAGTATAAGTTGCTTAACCCCATTAAATTATCACGTTAAGTTGGTTAAGTATTGGTTACTTAACCTCATTGAATTACCGAGTTTAAATTGGTTAAGTGTTTAACTTAACCCCATCGAATTACCGTGTTTAGATTAGTTAAGTGTGGATTACTTAACCCCATCTAATTACCGTGTCGGATTAGTTAGGTGCAAATTACTTAACCCCATCCCCTAATCATCTTGTATGGCTAAGTGTCATTAAGAAAACTTACTTAACCTTGCCAAATTATCATGTTGGATTGATTAAGTGTTGGTTAACTTAATCCCCGTCCACTAGTCGTATAAAAATGGTTAAGCGTCATTAGGCAAATCAAATCACTTAACCTACCCAACCTTGTCATGTTTTGTTAAGTATCATTAGCCTAACCAATTTACTTAACCCATTTACCCATGTCATATTTGGTTAAGAGTCATTAATCAAATTAACTTAACCCTATCATGTGGCATTAATTACTTAATGCACCCCAACCTCTCACATTAGACTTTGTTGTGGTTACTAGTTAAGCCAGTCGGTTCCGGGTAGCTTTACACCACAACTTGGTCTAACCTCGGGTTCAAGCACAACATGACCAACTTCTCACATTGGGTCCTATTATTTGCAACTACTAGTTAGGCCGGTCGGTTCTGGGTAGTTTTACGTTGCAAACTCAACCCAACCTCGAGTTGGCCACTTTCATGTTTAGTCTAGTGTCATGTTCATAGTCAAGTTTTCAAGCAATTGGGTAGACCTAACTTAATAGGTAAATTCCCAATGGGTAGACCTAACTTAATAGGTAAATTCCCAAGCTTATGTTTTTATGCATACTTACATGTCAACTTCCATGTTATACTTCAAGTCATGTTTCCAAGTATAAACACATGTCATATTTAACGTTACATGTTGTCATGTTTATACCCATTTACCCAAGTCATATTCATGTCATTATGTTTCCCCATAATGTGACCCCAACGCTTTTTAAACTAGCATATACGTTCGCAACAACGTGATGGATTAAAAGAAGAGTCTTGGCAAAGGAATGACAAAAATGGGTATTAAGCCACAAGTTAATCATGGTGGCAAATGAGGCACAAATGTGTTCATTAGCTTGCATGTTACATTCTTAAGCCTAAAAAACATGCATCAACCCAAACTTGGTACATAAGCGAATCATGGTGACAAAAGACATGGAATGATGGCTAGAAACTCGCATATATCATCATATAAGGATTATGACTTCATATGCAAGTTGACATAATGATTATGAAGATTCTCATGTTGCATAATACAACATTTCAACATAAAGGTTGTGGCTTTTAACTCATAAGATCAAGATAATGACTTCATAAACTTGCATAACATGATAGCATGCATCATTCTAATTAATCAAACCCAAACTTTCAACATGAGCATTTAACTTCATAGTTAATATCTAAGAGTAGGGAAGGGCTTACATTGCTATGAAGGCCTAAATCGATTAAACTAAAGCTTATGATGAAGCCTATGCATGCCATCACCCAAAAACCCAAAGATGGATGCTCCAAATCACTAAAAACACCATCTTTATGAACAAAGATCAAAGCTTTTGTCTTGAAATCAACTTGAGGGGCTCTCATACTAACATAGGGACTCTCTAATATTCTCATGTTCATGAAACCTCTCATAGAAATGAAGTGGAGGCTAGGATAGTTGAGTGGAGGCCATGAGAGTAGAAATTTTGCCATAGTTTAGTTACATGAGTGAATAATGAGGGTTTAGGGGAGGGTTAGGGGCTTTTTTTATAGATTAGGCAAGTGTTTTAGGCCATAGGATTAACCCTAGGATAGATCCCAGCCCTCAAAAATCGTCACAAGCCTCCAAAACAAGACCAAGGGCCAAAACAGGTGCACCAGGCCAGCCAGGGTCAAGCCAGAAGGCTGTGCATGTTTCTGGCTCGACACGGGCGCACTTCCCAAGTGCGCCAGTGTATTTTTGTGCTGGCGCACTTCACAAGTGCGCCAGTGCATTCTGGCTTGTTTTCGGTTTTTCTGCCTAACTTCGTTCGTCCATATCTTCTTCATACGGACTCCGATTTACGAAATTACGGACTCTATTTCGCGTATTTTTCCGAGACGAACGCAATGGCGCAACCCGTTTATCCTGATTCAAATTTTATAATTTCATTCTGCCTTGATTCTTGTCTTAACACGTTGCTAAAAATTCGGGTTGTTACATCCTCCCCAACTTAAAGGATTTCGTCCCCGAAATCTCCAAGTTAGGAAGAACGTATCCTACCGTCCATCATTCATCTACTCACAACATCATCCACAAGCAACCATTGTCCTTAGATGATTTCTAATGTTGTATGAATATATGCGAAACGTGTGTGTACGTGTTCCTTAGCTAATGCTAATGATCAGGCCTGAATAATCTTTCTAATGCAAAATATGTATAGTGCCATGAATCCAACATGTATGCAAATAGTCCAAGCCATATAGGTACTATATGCGTGCACAATCATTCATTCATATGCAACAACCGCATGATAATACATTCGATTTCATCCATAAACAAGTATAAATACTCGTGCATATGCAATATGAAATGTGACCGAGTCGAGCTAGTATCTAATGTATATTCGCGCATTCACGAGCAACCACTTGCAACCATATCAATCATAACATGTTTCAAATACATGTTTACATCCATAGGGTTCTACCTAGGATTCCCTGGAACAGGGTCGAGAAGAAAAACAAGACAAACTCCTTACGGGGTTTGTAACAGAAAATAGGACCGAGAGGATGTCCACAAAAGATAGCCTACAAGTAAGCTCTACAGAAAACAGGGATCAAGGATATACTCCCAAAAGAGATATCATGCGCGTATATAGTCTTTGACCATCAGAGTCGTATTTCCTCGAGCTTAATTCCATTGTGCCTTGACCGTCTTTTAACTTCGCGATTTCGTAGCTTCCTATTTCCTGTTTCCATAACATGAGCTGGAACTCATTTCTTCGTCGCCTCTCGTTCCACTTGCACACTTGGCGCAAACATGACTGCGTACTCATGATCTCATGCAAGCTTTCCAAAATTCACTAGTGAATCTCGGACCTCGTACCACAAGGTATTCCACGTAGAAGAACTTTCTCTTGAAAGTAAACAGATGCCAACCAGGTTATCAAGCGCACTTACTAGGGTGATTTCTATAACCCACGCATAAGTGAAGTAAACCATCCGTCTTATCGGCGAACACCACTCGATCGAGCTTCAAATTTCCAATAAAGGCATCAAGGGATTCTAAGTAACTAGTCATGACAGAACCTCAAAAAGGTTACATGATACTTCGAGGGTATTACCAAGGCTAGTCAAAAGGTCTAACTACCCTCCTATCAAAACCGAGAGTGGCATCCCCTACTGTATAACCACTTCATCCCTAGAATCCATCCATGGCTTATAAACATAAGCATTATTTCCAAACTCAACACTTGGCATAGACATTCTCAAATCCAAGCAAGTCATGTATAAATGGACTGATTCTCCAATAGGATTTTGAGACAAAAATGGGTTTCTCTATTACGCTAGTACTTAAGGTGCAGAGACTCAACTATCGAAGCAGACTTAAATGATACGAACAATGAAGTCCTAACGGGATGGTAAAGAAGAAAAGCTAAACCTTTAACGAGATCGTTATCCTCCTTCCGAGGTACTCTAGAAATGAGAGCATACTACTGCCCTCCCGATGATCTTGTCCTTGTCCCATGATACTTAACTATCCGTCCCGTTCAACCATGCCAAAGGTACTCTCTCGTCATGGGTTTCATTGTTCATCTTTCTCTCTCATTCAGGGTTGAGCCATACCAACAAGTTGTTCATCCTTAAACTCGCATCCTTCATCCTCTTTCTCACTATCCTTTCTTATAACGCGGCCATTGGTCTCTCGAGAACCACCTCCATCGCATGGAAAGTACTTTCGTAGATAGAAAAGACTAGTCGCAGTTAAAACCACTGTGACTACAGATAGAGGAAAGAAAGGAAAAGAGATTTAATTAAGGAAACAAGGATAATGCTAATGGCCTTTGGGGAATAGCCTTTTCTTTTTAAAAGAAAACTTTCTTGAAAAATGCTTCTTTATAAACGATTTTCAAATAGTTTTCAGAAGGTCTTTAAAAACTTTTGCCCAGTCTGGTAACCTTCTGCTCTGATACCAAATGTAACACCCCGCCTCCGCTAGGGTCACTCGCAAAGGAATGCACTAGCTTTAGAGGGGCATTATTGGTAAACATGCACAGAAATATCACAAGACAGAACATATAAAATAGCGGAAGTAAAATCGAACTTTCATAAACATGAATACATAAGGTCTAAAGCCTTTTACATCAGAGTACATCAAAACCTGTCTTGCAATAGTAAAGAAGCATAAAGACTTTTTCATAAATTATTCCCCAAATAAAAACAGTAAAGTAGCCATAGCCAGGAAAAGTCCAAGCCATCCATGATGACCTTCAAGCAGAAGAAGTCCGAACTAAACAACAGTATTTCCTCCCTGTAACCTGGGGGGGGGGGAACGGAAGAAAAGAGGCGAAACAAAACGGGTCAGTCAAAAAGACTGAGTAAGCCCTATCTAATATTAGTATAAAAACTAGTAAAGTTAACTGACATGAGAAACTGAGATGAACATAAGCATGATAACAAGATAGATAGGCTAAATCAAAATAACAGGATGAACTACTGAACTCAGGTAAACTAAGGTGTCATGATAAATTACGATGTCAAGATAAAACAAGGTATCACATCGTCAGGTTTCTATCAAGTATAATATCCCCAAGATATCTATCACGTATAACGTCCCATGGCATCTATCCTGTATATCCGCTCTGCACCTACCGTACTAGTATCCCAACTGTATTACGTGTTATCCGTGAATGACCCTTACTCAAAAGTCGTGTAATGGTCCATGTCAACCTAATATGCCGCATATATAGGTTACTCAACTTATATGTTTCTTTCCATGTATTAGTTCAGTCCTTTGCCGTAGGCTGTACGGGCTTTCCCATGTAAACGGTTTATCCTTGAAGTTGTTTTGGACTGCAACCCTTGATCTAGTTGTGTTTTCTCACCATGAACTATCGCGCGTCCACTTAGGATTTATGCCACCTAGGACCGCTAGGGATTATGCTACCTAATGAACGTTTCCGTGTCTCGGTTTGGGTTTTGGCCACCTAGGACCACTAGGGATTACGCCACCCGTCAACCGCGCCCTTGATCCCACGTATGTATCGTGAATCGTTTTCCATGTCTAGATGCACATGTTCCCTAATGTGCCATCCGAGTTCCGTGCCAGGGCAAATCAAGAAATACGGAACTCGGTCGGGAGCTTTAAATCATCTGCCGATGCAGATATCAAGGTCTGTTTTTGTACCCGTGGCTATGGTCCCACGTGACCCCTCCCTCAACTACTGAAAGGCAATCCAAGAAAAATCATGTATAAGAACCACTCCCCGGCCCCACTATAGCCCACTTTCCTACGGGCCAACCTCACCCATGACTCGATAGCAAGCACATGGTCTGTTGGGGGTTCCCTGCCTTTCCGCACGTACGCGATTGACTAAAGATGGTAGGTAGTCGGCGATGTGCTATCCAGGGCAAAAACAAGAATCGTCGACTCCACGCTAATCCATCCCAGTCTTTAGGTTGCTCGCATAGCAACCAAGGCATACTCTTGGTCCTTTTAACGCAGACCTTAACCTCTCATGGGCCTAGTATAATTACCTGGCAGCCCACAGAGGGATCCCAAGAATATCCTCACGTCCCCCGAAGCTTCCACTTCGGCACCCAGTGCGCTGGAGCTTTTATCCAAGTCAGATAACTTGCTCCCCCTCGTATACTAAGCGATGACCTACTGTATCAGGTTACTCATCGTTTTGAGAATTAGTCCTATGTCCTTAGCTAAGAATTATTACTTAGTTACCCTTAACTAAGGTTTACCACTTAGCTTCCTTTCCTGTTATCCTTGATTAACCACGGTTTTCTACCTAGTTTTTCTAGCTAGGGTTTGTCTGTTGGGTTAAGTGTTATCATTCAAGTCCATGACTTAACCGCCCACGAATCACATCAAAGATTGGCTAAGTATTTAAGTTCAAGACTTAGTCCCACAAGTTGGTTAAGTGTACCCAGAGGCTCATGACTTAACCCTATTAAGTCAAATTGGTCAAGTACTAGCTTACCTTAATCCTATCGGATTATCTTGCTAGATCGATTAAGCATAGATTATCTTAATTTCATCAAATTATCGAGTCGGATTGGTTAAGTATAGGTTGGCTTAACCCCATCCTCTAATCGTACTACAATGGTTAAGTATATTCTAAAAAGGTCTTGTGACTTAACCTTACCAGGTCCGCATATTAGATTGGTTAAGTGTATGTTACTTAACCCCATCAAATCATCATGTATAATTGGTTAAGTATAAGTTGCTTAACCCCATTAAATTATCACGTTAAGTTGGTTATGTATTGGTTACTTAACCTCATTGAATTACCGAGTTTAAATTGGTTAAGTGTTTAACTTAACCCCATCGAATTACCGTGTTTAGATTAGTTAAGTGTGGATTACTTAACCCCATCTAATTACCGTGTCGGATTAGTTAGGTGCAAATTACTTAACCCCATCCCCTAATCATCTTGTATGGTTAAGTGTCATTAAGAAAACTTACTTAACCTTGCCAAATTATCATGTTGGATTGATTAAGTGTTGGTTAACTTAATCCCCGTCCACTAGTCGTATAAAAATGGTTAAGCGTCATTAGGCAAATCAAATCACTTAACCTACCCAACCTTGTCATGTTTTGTTAAGTATCATTAGCCTAACCAATTTACTTAACCCATTTACCCATGTCATATTTGGTTAAGAGTCATTAATCAAATTAACTTAACCCTATCATGTGGCATTAATTACTTAATGCACCCCAACCTCTCACATTAGACTTTGTTGTGGTTACTAGTTAAGCCGGTCGGTTCCGGGTAGCTTTACACCACAACTTGGTCTAACCTCGGGTTCAAGCACAACATGACCAACTTCTCACATTGGGTCCTATTATTTGCAACTACTAGTTAGGCCGGTCGGTTCCGGGTAGTTTTACGTTGCAAACTCAACCCAACCTCGAGTTGGCCACTTTCATGTTTAGTCTAGTGTCATGTTCATAGTCAAGTTTTCAAGCAATTGGGTAGACCTAACTTAATAGGTAAATTCTCAATGGGTAGACCTAACTTAATAGGTAAATTCCCAAGCTTATGTTTTTATGCATACTTACATGTCAACTTCCATGTTATATTTCAAGTCATGTTTCCAAGTATAAACACATGTCATATTTAACGTTACATGTTGTCATGTTTATACCCATTTACCCAAGTCATATTCATGTCATTATGTTTCCCCATAATGTGACCCCAACGCTTTTTAAACTAGCATATACGTTCGCAACAACGTGATGGATTAAAAGAAGAGACTTGGCAAAGGAATGAAAAAATGGGTATTAAGCCACAAGTTAATCATGGTGGCAAATGAGGCACAAATGTGTTCATTAGCTTGCATGTTACATTCTTAAGCCTAAAAAACATGCATCAACCCAAACTTGGTACATAAGCGAATCATGGCGACAAAAGACATGGAATGATGGCTAGAAACTCGCATATATCATCATATAAGGATTATGACTTCATATGCAATTGACATAATGATTATGAAGATTCTCATGTTGCATAATGCAACATTTCAACATAAAGGTTGTGGCTTTTAACTCATAAGATCAAGATAATGACTTCATAAACTTGCATAACATGATAGCATGCATCATTCTAATTAATCAAACCCAAACTTTCAACATGAGCATTTAACTTCATAGTTAATATCTAAGAGTAGGGAAGGGCTTACATTGCTATGAAGGCCTAAATCGATTAAACTAAAGCTTATGATGAAGCCTATGCATGCCATCACCCAAAAACCCAAAGATGGATGCTCCAAATCACTAAAAACGCCATCTTTATGAACAAAGATCAAAGCTTTTGTCTTGAAATCAACTTGAGGGGCTCTCATACTAACATAGGGACTCTCTAATACTCTCATGTTCATGAAACCTCTCATAGAAATGAAGTGGAGGCTAGGATAGTTGAGTGGAGGCCATGAGAGTAGAAATTTTGCCATAGTTTAGTTACATGAGTGAATAATGAGGGTTTAGGGGAGGGTTAGGGGCTTATTTATAGATTAGGCAAGTGTTTTAGGCCATAGGATTAACCCTAGGATAGATCCCAGCCCTCAAAAATCGTCACAAGCCTCCAAAACAAGACCAAGGGCCAAAACAGGTGCACCAGGCCAGCCAGGGTCAAGCCAGAAGGCTGTGCAGGTTTCTGGCTCGACACGGGCGCACTTCCCAAGTGCGCCAGTGTATTTTTGTGCTGGCGCACTTCACAAGTGCGCCAGTGCATTCTGGCTTGTTTTCGGTTTTTCTGCCTAACTTCGTTCGTCCATATCTTCTTCATACGGACTCCGATTTACGAAATTTCAGACTCTATTTCGCGTATTTTTCCGAGACGAACGCAATGGCGCAACCCGTTTATCCTGATTCAGATTTTATAATTTAATTCTGCCTTGATTCTTGTCTTAACACGTTGCTAAAAATTCGGGTTGTTACAGATAGGTTCAAGAAGATGTTCACTACATGGAAATGCTGATGCTTACAAGTTTGATCGGATATGGAGCAATGTGGATGGAGCCTTTGGCCCTGGAGAAGAGAGACGCATATGAGACTGGCCTTATCATGGGCCTGATTTCATTTTAGTTTAGTTTTGTATTTCTTGTAGTTTCATGTTTTTCTGTTAGGGTTAGTATGCTAACCTTTGTTTTGTACTTCTTCTTGCTATAATAAAGTGAACCAATTTTCAAAAATATATATATATATATATATCTATGTATGTATGTATGTATGTATGTATATTCTAGATAGAGATGTTAGTATACATTTTATAATCAATTAATAATGATAATTGAAATAGGGCTATTGTCATCAAAACTCCATTCTCCAATAATCTCCTCTTTTTTATGATGACAATCTTGATAAAATATTCATACTTGTTCATTACCTACTGATACTATCTGATCTACTTCTTCCAATACTTTCCTTGCCATCATGGATCCTACATACTCTCCCTTAAACTAAGTCTAACTAATCCTTATTTTATAATTTCTCCCCCTTTGACATAAACATAAAGAAATTCTAAATATACTCCCTCTATGTTAGCCCGCTTTGTGTTCGGGCTACACAAAGCTAAGGAATTGCTCAATGAATAAGTTTAAAGGAAGAATTCGCAGCAGGCATTTAGATCATTTCGAGGACCCCCAAAACAAGCCCTTTCTCTTCAAAGTTAGAAGTCCAGAAAATGGCCTATAGGAGGCGCAACCGGATCGGTTCAGAGCTCGCCGATCCAAACCACCTATTTGAACACCGATCCGATCTGAGAACCAGAAGCTGCAGCGGATACACCCAAGATTCCTTCAGATGCGGAGCGGTTGTGAATCCACTCCCCCACGTTCTCCCACGAACAAAGTTTCATGGCACCATCTCAAAGCTTCTGAACCCGAATCTAAAGGGATGAGAACCACGTGTATCCGAAACGGAGGCCCTCCAAAGGATTTTTCTGCCTATAAATACACCACCAAAACTCATTTGAAAGGATCTTTTGGCAAATTATTGACTGTCTCCTCCATAGAAACCGAATTCCACTGTTCTATTTAGATCATCATCAACTTTTAGAACATATTTCATCAAAGATTGAGTGAAATTATTCATTGTAAGAGTGAGATTGAGTGAAGACAAGCATTGTATTTGCACTTTGATCATCAATCAACGAAGTATAAAGTGGACGTAGGCTCTTTAACGCCGAACCACTATAAACCTTGTGTTTTATCTGTTTTTTGCTTTCATTTCATTTTGAATTATCATTCATTTGGGTGTTAGAACCATTTTTGGATCTAACATCTTGGTGCTTTCGCTGAGAACCTTTGAATTCTCAATGTTTTGCACTATCGTTCTACTATTTGGACCCTTGAGTTCAAAGAAGTTAATCCACTTTCTTCTGCATTCTCGGACACACTCTGACTAATCTATAAAGAATTGGATATTATGGCTAAAGGAAAAGGAAAAGAAGCGCAAAGTGCTCGGGAAAATGAGGCAAGCGAAGATCAGTAGGCTATGGTTGTGACTAGGTCGCGGGAATAAAGCTCAGAAGCAATCCGGTCCGATCCCGAAGCTTCGACCCGAATGGAGAATGCAAACCTGACCCGGATGGACCATGTAAACTGCACTGAACCGGTGCCCCTGATGTTGCTCGCACCTCCCCTCCGAACCGATCCGGTTTTGCAACAATGGTCTGATCCGACCCAAACATGGCAGATGTTGGTACTTCTACTCGAGCTCCTACCGATGCTCCGATACCGGCCGCGACAACTAGTGATCAGCCTACTCCCTCTGTGCTCGTAACATACAGAGATTTTTCGTGTTTGCTTGA
Organism: Allium sativum; assembly: GCA_030737875.1. NCBI lineage: Eukaryota > Viridiplantae > Streptophyta > Magnoliopsida > Asparagales > Amaryllidaceae > Allium > Allium sativum. The sequence goes on from CM060922.1 coordinate 226,390,134, forward strand.
TATGCTTGAGAGAACTAGGGATGCTTTGGAGGATCATAAACATGATAGTGTTCTTATGAGAGAGAACATGAAAGTTATGAGCAAGGAGATAAGTGAGCTTCCTAGGAAAAAAATTTCCTCTCCTACTCGTCATCTAACCGCGGGTTATTCATCATCTTTAAACGAAGAACGCCCGCGTGAAAGGAGGCCATATGAAAGGACCGAGAATTTGGACCAGTTGACATTTGGATCTTTGGGATTCCGTGAGGACGCGACCCGCATTCTAGGGTTCGACGACCCAAGTTTGAGAGAACCGACGTTGTTACCGATGCAAGGATCACATGTCCATCCCAGGGATCCGAACATTACTAATCCCACTCTGGGGCATCTTCTTCTTCCCGTTCGCCCCGTGAATGATCGGAGCCGTAGGGGACAAGGAAGTTCATCCACCAATCGAAACCAAAGGGCGTTGCCTGAAATATGCGCTAGACATGTTGGAAGAGATAGAAGTGCAGATCCAGAACCTACCTTAATCAATGCAGAAGTAGAAGCAATGGCGCATCAAATCATGGCTGATAGCCGTCGCTATACTAAAGAGAATTGGGGTATTGAGCATAGTCACACCCCATTCACCGACGACATTTTCGGCTTCCAATTCCCTCGACGATTCAACTTGCCACAGATGGACTGATATGCCGGGAGAACAGATCCGGGACAACACATTATGAGGTATGCATGGTATATGAACGCCGTAGCCGCCCCTAACGCTTTAAAATGTAAAGCCTTCCCGATATATCTAGAAGATGTTGCATTAATGTGGTTTACTCAACTTCCTCCACGATCGATGTAACAACCCGGAAAATCAGAACCAGTTTAAAATTTTTAATTTGGCTATTTTACTGGATTTTAAATATTTAAAATAAATTATTTCAAATAATAACGACGAAAAGTATGTTTGAATTGATGCTTGAAAATAAATACATGGATTTTAATTTATAAACAACGCATGAAATAGCGCGGCAGTTTCAAAATTGGAATTCAAACTTTGACTGACTGTACCGGGTGCAAATTTAAACGGATTTTAGTGAAACCAAAAATATTTAAATCTGTTTATGAATATCTTTCTAACGAATCTGAAAATCTAAGTTTCATAGTGGGAATCAAAAGTTATGGTCAAATGAATTTTCTGAAAGGTCGCTATAGAGAATATATAGCCCTTGAAAATGGACATTTTGCAAACGACTTCAGAATTCGACGAAACCACTTTTGTTGGATCCGGGATGTCAAATTATTGCTAGGTTTCAAATTCCATAATTTTTGAAGTTAATATGTGTGATGACCCCAAACTTCCACGGGATGAAAGTGAGGGATAATCATTTGGAATACAACATAAATATAACAATACAGATCACATATACAACATAGCAAAGGAAATAAGTTCCAACTTCAAAATAGAACAACTAGAAATAAAATAAGTCTGTATAACTGAAGATAAGTGTAACAAAAAGTAAATGATAAATGGTCTTCGTGGTCCAACATAAGCACCTCCAAATAAGCAAAACCAAGAAAGCTCCAAAGACAGCAACTCCAAAGAAAGCTAGACCTATTACTTGGCTGCCCGTGTGGAAAAGAGGGCACCCGAGTTTGCAAAGGTGAAAACAAACTACGAGTCAGTCATGGGACTAGTGTGAGATTTCTTAACTAATTTTAACTAATAGTAATAAGGCAAATCCAAAGACCACGCCGGTAACGCGGAACGAGTTTATTTCAATGGATTGTCGTGCATAATTTAAAGTGACGTAACAAACAATAAGTAATTCGTGCAACAACGCTATGCTTTTAAGAAAAATGGAATCACCATATATAACGACCCGCCTTTTTGCCTGGTTCTTGCCGGTAATTAAACCAACTTAAACCGTTCAGAAAGACGAATTGTTATGGGTACATACATACATTGAACAAAAATAACAGAAGACTTTTCATTTCTCAAGAACAATATTACATCAGAGTTACATGAATATCAGAGTTACATATACATATATACTTTACAGCGGAAGAAAGAAATTTACTCTCAACGGATGAACATATGTTACAGCGGAAACTTTAACTCCAGCGTGGACGCCAACTCAGAAAGCGCTTCGAACTTTGCTCCAACGAGTCATAGCTACAAAACTAAACTACTAGCTACCCGTATGAAAAGTAATGGGCACCCAGAGTTTCGGAAGAAACAATAAACTCCAGGTCAGTCATGGGACTGGTGTGAGAACATAAAAATAGTTGCTTTTAGGATTCATTTTAAAATTGGGAATTTCACCGGACCACGCCGCTAATGCGGAATGGGTTCACTCCATGTGAATGCCCGTGCACAAAAATTTGCAATGACTTTTGGAAAATGAAGCTATCATAAGCTCGTCCCACATCACACAATGCAAGCGCACACCTGATGGGCGAGGTTTATCTTATGATAACCAAAAATACCCTCGTACGTAAAATCCTCTTTTCGTACTATATATATAGTGTGGTAAACAATTTCGCAAATAAATGTATTAATCCTAGACAACATGATACCCCATAATATATGTCGCCATATATATACAATAAAAATCGTCTGGCTCGTATTGGAGATTTGGATTTCCAACTTGATGATTCCTGGCACGAAAGATCAATCGGAACTCAAGCGAAATGTAATCACGGGTTTTTCATCCAAACGCAGACACCAATACAAATCACGAGGCAGATCAACGGTTTTCGACCAGACGCGGCCCAACGAACATACCCTATTCCAGTTCATAAGTGGTTTTACCCACTGCTGCAGCGGTCATCATCAATTCATATATATATACACAACCTAACCGCCAGTTTCTCATCATCCGGGGTGTGAGGTTTGTCGATGTCACGTAATACACAAAGCATGCCTAGAAAAGCAATGTCTTGATCATCACTAGCTCGTTCATAACTCGGGTATGTCACATTAACAATTCACGACATATCACTGATTTCAATCAATGCATACCCTCTAAGTTCATATTACTTAGAGATGAGGATAAAATATGTGCCACAAATCCGATATATATTAACGGAGATCAGTGCTATGTGATCAATTTCAATTTCAGACACACCATCCATACAAGTCCGTCCTAGGTCTGAACGGAACGAAATCTGTAACACCCCGTATGTTAAATAACTTGTTATAACATAAATCAGAGCAGAATTAAATTTAATATTCTGAATCAGGGGAAACGGGCTGTGCCATTGCGTTCGTCTCGGAAAAATACGCGAAATAGAGTCTGAGTTTTCGTAAATCGGAGTCCGTATGACCAAGTTATGGCCCGTCAAAGTTTCACGAAAAATCAAAAACAAAAACTGCTCATGTTTTGAGGCCCGGGATGAGTTTTGGGCTGTTTTTTTTTGGGCCCTAAATGGTTCCTACACTTGACTTCTTCCCCAAGACATGCTTTAACGGCTAGGATTGGTTCTAGGGTATATCCTATGGTCCTAAAACATCTAACTAATCTATATATACACCCTAATACCCCCCTTATCCTTACCAAAAATAGATCTAAGGCCATTATGCCACCACTTAGAAAATTGGAGAGCCTCCACTAAAAATCCTAAGAGGATTTGCAAGCTAATCTACATCTTCTTCTACTTAATCATTGGGATTTGCTTCATTTAACTTGCTAATCTTGTTTTGGTGAGCTTCTATCCCCTTAATAATCAATTATTGAATTGATTATGATAAGATGTGATAAAGTATGGCTATGTTTGTGGATCCATATATTTATGCAAGCTTGATGTAGTGAATATTATGTGTTTTGCAAGTTATATGCCTTATGTCATGCAAGTTTCATAATATGTAATCATGATATTTTTATGCAAGTTGTTTCATGATGTTTATGATGCAAAACACTAAGTGAATATGGATCCATTATGCAAACATGTTATGCAAGTATGTGAGTACTTATGCAAGTCATGTATATGCTTATATGCATGATTAACATCTTATGCAAGTACATGAATGTTTATGCAAGTTATGTATATGTTGAAATGCAAGTTTAACATAATATGCAAGCTATGCAAGTATATGAATGTTTATGCAAGTTATGTATATGTTGAAATGCAAGTTTAACATAATATGCAAGCCTATGCAAGTATGTGAATGTTTATGCAAGTTATGTATATGTTGAAATGCAAGTTTAACATAATATGCAAGCTGTGCAAGTATATGAATGTTTATGCAAGTTATGTATATGTTGAAATGCAAGTTTAACATAATATGCAAGCCTATGCAAGTATGTGAATGTTTATGCAAGTTATGTATATGTTGAAATGCAAGTTTAACATAATATGCAAGCTTATGCAAGTATATGAATGTTTATGCAAGTTATGTATATGTTGAAATGCAAGTTTAACATAATATGCAAGCCTATGCAAGTATGTGAATGTTTATGCAAGTTATGTATATGTTGAAATGCAAGTTTAACATAATATGCAAGCTTATGCAAGTATATGAATGTTTATGCAAGTTATGTATATGTTGAAATGCAAGTTTAACATAATATGCAAGCCTATGCAAGTATGTGAATGTTTATGCAAGTTATGTATATGTTGAAATGCAAGTTTAACATGATATGCAAGCTTATGCAAGTATATGAATGCTTATGCAAGTATGTGAGTGCTTATGCAAGTTAAGTATATGCTAAAATGCAAGTTCTACATGTTATGCAAATCACATGTATGATGATATGTAAGTTCATATGCAACATGTTATGCAAATCACATGTTTGATGATATGTAAGTTCATATGCAACATGTTATGTAAGACACATGTTTGATAATATGCAAGTTTGGGTTGAATATAGTTGGGTTAATACATGCTCATATATGCAAGTTGACATCCTCTTAACCCATGATAAAGTTATATGCTAAACCCATGTTATGTGTGGTAAATCTTCCCTTTATTATGTTATGTCATAATGACGATTTACGTGGGGAACGATGGGGTTAATTAATATGTTAATTAAAAGTATGTTGAAATGGGTATGATTAAGCATACCAAAAAAAAAAAAAAAAAAAAAATTAATTACCATAAGTGGGAATTTACTTATTGAGTTAGGTCTACCCCATGGGAATTTACCTATTGAGTTAGGTCTACCCATGTTATGGAAAATTTGATATTAATTAGGGATAATTAATATGGGGGTGATTAATTAGGATTAATTAATCAACTAAGACACGAGGTTGGACCCTTTTGTAGCGGAAGTCTGCCCGGAACCGACCGGCCATCCAGCGGCTACAAATGATTGGCCCAATGTGAGAGGTCTTAGTCATAAATTAAATACATGATTAAAGTAAAGACACGAGGTTAGGCCCTTTTGATGACAGAAGTCTGCCCGGAACCAACCGGCATATCCAGCAGTCATAAAAGACGGTCTAATGTGGGAGGTCTTTATGAGGTCATGATCTTAATTAATGAATTAAGAAACACTTAACCATATTAGCATGTAAGTGGGACATGAGGGGTTAAGTGGGTGCCTTGGGGTGGCATGATGAGACTAGTGGGTTGCCTTGGGTGGCAATAGAAAAATACGATTAGAATACTTAACCAAGGTGGAACATGTAATTAAACATGATAAAAGGGTTAAGTAAGTGCCATGGGTGGCATGTGAGAATACGATTAGAATACTTAACCAAGGTGGAACATGTAATTAAACATGATTAAGGGGTTAAGTAAGTGCCATGGGTGGCATGTGGGAATCTAGTGGGTGCCCTAAGTGGCAATTGAAATATGATTAAAGGACTTAACCAAGATTTATAACATGTAAGAGGACATGGTTAAAGGGTTAAGTGGGATGCACTAGATTAAACGACAAGCTTAAGTAGTAGCTTGTGGGGGCCCATTTCAACCAATGTCCCAAACGTATCTTTGTAGGCTCGACTCTAGTCGGGTGACGGGACACGCATATTGGGCTTGACTGTAAGAGGCCAAAACGGGTTAGCGGTGGCAACGCGGGATCAACGGGTTTCATATGCGTGTGTGGACCCGGGCTGGTTGGTAAGTCGTTGTTGCATCGTGTAGATATAAAGCCTTGCACAGTGATATTATATGGTAGCCACTTTGGGGAATGATACACCCCCTTTTGTGGGACCAGCACGGGTATCTACGGTAGGGAGCCGATCGCTTGGGGGTAGTGGGTACACCTAGTAAAAATAGGGGTAGACGGCACCTGTGTAGGGGTACAGGAAACTACCGGGTAAAAATTACTAAGTACACTTAGTGGGATCAACCTTTAAGTAGGAATTACTCTTGGTGGGTAAAACTGGTGTGGTGCAGTGTAGGAATTACCCTTGGTGAATAAGTCTGGTGTGGTGCAGTTAGTAATTATCCTTGGGTGGGTAGATGCGTCTTTACGGTTATCTTAGTTCGTCCTGTGTTCGTGGGCTACTTAGTGTAGTCATTATCCCCAAAGATACCATACCGAGTTCATATCATACCCTAATTACTTTAATAATTGTATTATTAAGGAGATAGGGTTCACTCAGGCTTATGTCTGACCCCCGTTGTTTTTATCTTTTTCCTTCAGGTCCTCAGGTTGGGCCTAGTGCTAGTGGGCTTTGATCAGTTTGCTTTATCTATCTCTTGGAGCTCGGACCGTAGATGTAGAGCTCAGCTTATCTTATCTTTTCTGTTATGGCTATTTGTTATGAGTAGTGGGATTATGTACTTATTTTATTCAGGATGGATATTTTGTACTTGACTCTTGTTATGGTTTTATGATGTAACCAAACATGTTTTACTTTCCGCTGCTATGAGATGATGTTTTAAATTTTCAAGTATTACATTATATCTGTCTTGTTGTAATTTTACTGTTCTATACTCACTAAAAATACTCCACCGATGCTATGGCATTCCCTTAGTGAGTGACTATAGCGGGTGTGGGGTGTTACACGTGGTATCAGAGCAAAGGTTACCGAAACAGATAAAATTTTTAGAAAACTATTTTTCTAAAACATTTTTGGAAAAGATATTTTCAAAAACATGTCTTTTAGGAGAAAAGTTTTTGAAAGAAAAGCATAATCCCCGATAGCCATATCTTTATCTCTCGAATTCTCCATTTTGAATCTTTCCCTTTTTCGTCTCAGCATGGCTGAAGATCTTTTTCTTCCGGATAGTGTAGCGGTACCAGTATGGTATAGGAGGTTGTTAGAGGCTAGGGCCGCCGCTGCAGGTCCAGCAAATGTTCCTCCTCCACCCGTTGCACTCGTTTCTCCTCGCACGGATACTTTTGCTATGACTTGTAGGAAGTTTAAGGCTATGGGAGGAAAACCTTTTGTGGGAGCTAGAGATTGGCTTAATGAGACGGAAGAATTGATGGAAATCTTGGAAGTAGAAGAGGGAAAGAAAGTCAGGTTGGCCGCTTGGTTAATGGAAGGAGAGGCCTCGTTCTGGTGGGAGGTCACTAATGAAGAACGCCCGATTGACTCTTGGGTGGATTTCAGGCATAGGTTTGAGGCAAAGTTTCTCTCAAAAGCAGAAGAAAATATGCATAAGGAAGAGAAGGGTATCAATGCTAGTAAAGCACCCGAGAAGAAAGGAGATCAGAAGAGACCTCAACAACAACAGCAAAACAAAGGTGGCAAGGGAAAGAAGAGGTGCTTCAATTGTGGGACACTAGGCCACCTAAACAAAGATTGTCGCAAGAAGACTAAGACTGGCTGCTTCCACTGTGGCGAAGCAGGGCATCTGATGAAAAACTGTCCAAAGAAGGAGCAAGGGACGGGGTCTACCTCAGGAGGACTGGTGCAAGCTCATGTGGCACCAGGTCAGGCTAGGGGGCAAGTACAGGCTCTCGCGATTCGGGAAAGAGGTAGAACTACTTCTATTGAAAGTCTAGTTTTTCTGATCGATCATCCTGTCCATACTTTATTTGATTTTGACGCATTAAGTTCGTTTATCTCATCATTACTAGTAGAGTCACTGCACTGAGACACCAGTTGGTAGATGATCCCTTAGTTGTTTCAAACCCAATTGGGCTCCATGATGTGTTTGGGTTTGAAAGTTTCTATACTTAGCATTGGGTTTAGATGTGATGCTTGTTGAGCTTCACGGGCTATGGGTTAGTGGGCATGGACTGGTTATCCAGTAGGGGTGCCGTTCTTGATTTTGAGGGGAGAGTTGTTAGGCTTATGGGCCGCTTGGGTGACACTCTTGAGATCTCTTGTAATCCCATAGAATCTGTTATGCTAAGATATCTAGAATCGCTTGACACGCAGGTCGAGAGTTTGCAATTTATAGGGTGGTCCGGGAATACTCGGATGGGTTTGGAGGAGGTGAAGGGCTTACCTCCGGAACGGGAGATTGACTTCCGAATATGTTTGGTAGACGATGCCAAATCAGTATCTTGGCCAGTGTGCCACAAGGCTCCTCGTGAGGGGAGGGAACTCCATAAGCGAGTAGGCGATTTGCTTGAGAAGGGGTCATAAGACGAAGTATATCGGAGTGGGGCGCTCCAGTAGTTTTTGCGAATGGGTCCCTCAGACTTTGTGTAGGCTAAAGAGAACTAAAGAAACTCACAAAGAAGAATAGATACCCATCGCCGAGGATTAATGATCTCTTTGATCAGTTGGCTGGCGCCTCAGTATTTTTGTAGTAGGACTTAGCCACGGGATTTCATCAGTTGAGAGTGGCTGAGAATAGTATAGAGAAGACTGCCTTGAGGACTCCAGATGATTTCTTTTATGAGTGGCTGGTGATGCCATTGGGTTTGACGAACGCCCCCGCATACTTTGTTGATTTGATGAGAAGGGTGTTCAGGGAGTACCTAAATAAGTTTGTGATGGTCTTTGTAGATGACATCTGGGTCTTTTCTAGGAGCGAAATAAGTTTTCGTATGTGCTCAATAGGCTGAGCAGGGCCAGTATAGGATAAACGACGGGTTTGGAGCGAGACTGGCGAGAACATCCAGAATTGGTCAAGGGCTTAATTATTTAGCCATTTATACTAGTATCGTCTCACGTAGGTCGTCTGAATTCGAAGGAGGTATCCCTTGGGTGTTTGTCTGATATTGGTTTAGGCCTTTGGGGCTTGCATTTGGGGGATGCCGAATTCGACTAGGGTGGTCTGCGTGGGAGACAGTGTGATGATTTTGGATGATATTCTGGTGGAGAAGAGCATGCCCTACATCTTAGGGAAGTGTTGGAGACTCTTCGAGCGCATAGTCTTAGGACAGCAAAAGTGGATGGGATCCTTAGCATCCTATGAGTAAGGGTAACATGGTAACGGACACCTTAAGTAGAAAAAGGTTGTCCTTGAGTTCATTGTTCGTTGAACGACGGAGCTTAGAGTTTATTTCTAAGTTTGACTTTAGACCTTCTGTTGACTTTGTACCCGGTTTGCTAGCTTCTTTGGAAGTTAGACCTACTCTTTTGGGGCGGATTGGAGAAGCACAGAGGGGCGAACCACAGTTGGTTGAGTTAGTAGAGAAGCTCATAAGGGGGGAGTCGTCCAGCCATTTGAGTAGGTACACCTTAGAGATAGAGGGTGCTTGCGTAGAGACGGTAGACTTTGTGTACCGCAGGACGAGGGTTTGAGGAAGGCTATTCTTGATGACGCACACCGTTTTAGGATGACCATTCATCCCGGTGGGGGTAAGATGTACCAAGACATGAAGAGGGCTTTCTTCTGGGCCGGTATGAAGAAAGATGTGGCCGAGCATGTCGCTCGATGCTTGGTGTGCCAACGAGTGAAGACGGAGCGAAAGAAACCGGGTGGGTTGCTTCACCCATTGGAGGTTCCGCAATGAAAGTGGGACAGCGTCTCGTTGGATTTTATTGACAGGTTACCCAGATCGAGAAAGTGTAATACAGGAATTTGGGTGGTGGTAGACAGACTTACTAAGAACACCCATTTCATACCTGTGAAGAGTAAGTGGACTGCTCCATGGCTAGCTTTTGTATATCTTCGAGAGATAGTTCGATTGCATCAGGTACCCTCCAGTATAGTGAGTGATCGAGATCCTATCTTCACTAGAGAGTTTTGGAAGAGTTTGCAAAAGGCGGTAGGGACTCAGTTGCGTTTGAGTACCGCATATCATCCTCAGACGGACGGCCAGACCGAGAGGGTGAATCATATTTTAGAAGACCTTTTGAGGCTATGTATCTTGGATTTTGGAGGTACATGGGAGGAGCATCTTCCATTGGTGGAGTTGCCCGACAGACTTAGTGGTGTACATGATGTATTCCATGGGAGGAAGTGCCTACATAAGACCGCAGAGGTGGTAGAGCCAAGTTTGCTTAGAGAAGTGGAAGCAGAGCGTGATGCGACTATTCGACGAGCTCCTACTCGCATCCTTGGGTCAGAGACTAGGAAATTGAGGAATCGAGAGGTTCAGCTAGTCAAAGTGCAATGGGGAGAAGAGGAGAGCAACGCAACTTGGGAGACGGAAGCGAAGATGCGTTCTTTGTATCCATTTCTTTTTGAGAGTATGTCTTTTAACTTCTCCTTTATCGTTTGACTGGTACTTATCTTATCCTTAGTATGTCCTCTCGTTAGTACCTTTGACCTTCAGATAGGATAGTCCTATGGTTGAAACATGTGTTTGAGACATGTTATGTATGATGGATGCAAGTGGATGCAAGTGTTTGCTAGTGGTTGCTCGTGGATGCATATACACACACTCTAGGCACTAGATCGGCTCAATCACTTCATATTGCATATTGCATAAAATTGTGTGTAGGAAGCTATATTTATGGATGTATAATGATTGTGTTATCATATGGATGATGCATTTTGGTGAATGATTGTGCACTCATGTAGATATTGTATGTGTCGATAGGGTTCCCTCGCATACATAATGGATGCATGGCACTATCATGGTTTGCATATGTTCATACATTAGATAGGGAACATATACACACACTTTTTGCATATGCTCATACATCATTAGAAATTGTTTTAAGGACAATGGATGCCAGTGTTTGATGGTTGAGTAGATGGTTGTTTGGTTGGTAGGATACGTTCTTCTTGACTTAGAGATTTCGGGGACGAAATCCTTTAAGTAGGGGAGAATGTAACACCCCGTATGTTAAATAACTTGTTATAACATAAATCAGAGCAGAATTAAATTTAATATTCTGAATCAGGGGAAACGGGCTGTGCCATTGCGTTCGTCTCGGAAAAAAACGCGAAATAGAGTCCGAGTTTTCGTAAATCGGAGTCCGTATGACCAAGTTATGGCCCGTCAAAGTTTCACGAAAAATCAAAAACAAAAACTGCTCATGTTTTGAGGCCCGGGATGAGTTTTGGGCTGTTTTTTTTGGGCCCTAAATGGTTCCTACACTTGACTTCTTCCCCAAGACATGCTTTAACGGCTAGGATTGGTTCTAGGGTATATCCTATGGTCCTAAAACATCTAACTAATCTATATATACACCCTAATACCCCCCTTATCCTTACCAAAAATAGATCTAAGGCCATTATGCCACCACTTAGAAAATTGGAGAGCCTCCACTAAAAATCCTAAGAGGATTTGCAAGCTAATCTACATCTTCTTCTACTTAATCATTGGGATTTGCTTCATTTAACTTGCTAATCTTGTTTTGGTGAGCTTCTATCCCCTTAATAATCAATTATTGAATTGATTATGATAAGATGTGATAAAGTATGGCTATGTTTGTGGATCCATATATTTATGCAAGCTTGATGTAGTGAATATTATGTGTTTTGCAAGTTATATGCCTTATGTCATGCAAGTTTCATAATATGTAATCATGATATTTTTATGCAAGTTGTTTCATGATGTTTATGATGCAAAACACTAAGTGAATATGGATCCATTATGCAAACATGTTATGCAAGTATGTGAGTACTTATGCAAGTCATGTATATGCTTATATGCATGATTAACATCTTATGCAAGTACATGAATGTTTATGCAAGTTATGTATATGTTGAAATGCAAGTTTAACATAATATGCAAGCTATGCAAGTATATGAATGTTTATGCAAGTTATGTATATGTTGAAATGCAAGTTTAACATAATATGCAAGCCTATGCAAGTATGTGAATGTTTATGCAAGTTATGTATATGTTGAAATGCAAGTTTAACATAATATGCAAGCTATGCAAGTATATGAATGTTTATGCAAGTTATGTATATGTTGAAATGCAAGTTTAACATAATATGCAAGCCTATGCAAGTATGTGAATGTTTATGCAAGTTATGTATACGTTGAAATGCAAGTTTAACATAATATGCAAGCTTATGCAAGTATATGAATGTTTATGCAAGTTATGTATATGTTGAAATGCAAGTTTAACATAATATGCAAGCCTATGCAAGTATGTGAATGTTTATGCAAGTTATGTATATGTTGAAATGCAAGTTTAACATAATATGCAAGCTTATGCAAGTATATGAATGTTTATGCAAGTTATGTATATGTTGAAATGCAAGTTTAACATAATATGCAAGCCTATGCAAGTATGTGAATGTTTATGCAAGTTATGTATATGTTGAAATGCAAGTTTAACATGATATGCAAGCTTATGCAAGTATATGAATGCTTATGCAAGTATGTGAGTGCTTATGCAAGTTAAGTATATGCTAAAATGCAAGTTCTACATGTTATGCAAATCACATGTATGATGATATGTAAGTTCATATGCAACATGTTATGCAAATCACATGTTTGATGATATGTAAGTTCATATGCAACATGTTATGTAAGACACATGTTTGATAATATGCAAGTTTGGGTTGAATATAGTTGGGTTAATACATGCTCATATATGCAAGTTGACATCCTCTTAACCCATGATAAAGTTATATGCTAAACCCATGTTATGTGTGGTAAATCTTCCCTTTATTATGTTATGTCATAATGACGATTTACGTGGGGAACGATGGGGTTAATTAATATGTTAATTAAAAGTATGTTGAAATGGGTATGATTAAGCATACCAAAAAAAAAAAAAAAAAAAAAATTAATTACCATAAGTGGGAATTTACCTATTGAGTTAGGTCTACCCCATGGGAATTTACCTATTGAGTTAGGTCTACCCATGTTATGGAAAATTTGATATTAATTAGGGATAATTAATATGGGGGTGATTAATTAGGTTTAATTAATCAACTAAGACACGAGGTTGGACCCTTTTGTAGCGGAAGTCTGCCCGGAACCGACCGGCCATCCAGCGGCTACAAATGATTGGCCCAATGTGAGAGGTCTTAGTCATAAATTAAATACATGATTAAAGTAAAGACACGAGGTTAGGCCCTTTTGATGACAGAAGTCTGCCCGGAACCAACCGGCATATCCAGCAGTCATAAAAGACGGTCTAATGTGGGAGGTCTTTATGAGGTCATGATCTTAATTAATGAATTAAGAAACACTTAACCATATTAGCATGTAAGTGGGACATGAGGGGTTAAGTGGGTGCCTTGGGGTGGCATGATGAGACTAGTGGGTTGCCTTGGGTGGCAATAGAAAAATACGATTAGAATACTTAACCAAGGTGGAACATGTAATTAAACATGATAAAAGGGTTAAGTAAGTGTCATGGGTGGCATGTGAGAATACGATTAGAATACTTAACCAAGGTGGAACATGTAATTAAACATGATTAAGGGGTTAAGTAAGTGCCATGGGTGGCATGTGGGAATCTAGTGGGTGCCCTAAGTGGCAATTGAAATATGATTAAAGGACTTAACCAAGATTTATAACATGTAAGAGGACATGGTTAAAGGGTTAAGTGGGATGCACTAGATTAAACGACAAGCTTAAGTAGTAGCTTGTGGGGGCCCATTTCAACCAATATCCCAAACGTATCTTTGTAGGCTCGACTCTAGTCGGGTGACGGGACACGCATATTGGGCTTGACTGTAAGAGGCCAAAACGGGTTAGCGGTGGCAACGCGGGATCAACGGGTTTCATATGCGTGTGTGGACCCGGACTGGTTGGTAAGTCGTTGTTGCATCGTGTAGATATAAAGCCGTGCACAGTGATATTATATGGTAGCCACTTTGGGGAATGATACACCCCCTTTTGTGGGACCAGCACGGGTATCTACGGTAGGGAGCCGATCGCTTGGGGGTAGTGGGTACACCTAGTAAAAATAGGGGCAGACGGCACCTGTGTAGGGGTACAGGAAACTACCGGGTAAAAATTACTAAGTACACTTAGTGGGATCAACCTTTAAGTAGGAATTACTCTTGGTGGGTAAAACTGGTGTGGTGCAGTGTAGGAATTACCCTTGGTGAATAAGTCTGGTGTGGTGCTGTTAGTAATTATCCTTGGGTGGGTAGATGCGTCTTTACGGTTATCTTAGTTCGTCCTGTGTTCGTGGGCTACTTAGTGTAGTCATTATCCCCAAAGATACCATACCGAGTTCATATCATACCCTAATTACTTTAATAATTGTATTATTAAGGAGATAGGGTTCACTCAGGCTTATGTCTGACCCCCGTTATTTTTATCTTTTTCCTTCAGATCCTCAGGTTGGGCCTAGTGCTAGTGGGCTTTGATCAGTTTGCTTTATCTATCTCTTGGAGCTCGGACCGTAGATGTAGAGCTCAGCTTATCTTATCTTTTCTGTTATGGCTATTTGTTATGAGTAGTGGGATTATGTACTTATTTTATTCAGGATGGATATTTTGTACTTGACTCTTGTTATGGTTTTATGATGTAACCAAACATGTTTTACTTTCCGCTGCTATGAGATGATGTTTTAAATTTTCAAGTATTACATTATATCTGTCTTGTTGTAATTTTACTATTCTATACTCACTAAAAATACTCCACCGATGCTATGGCATTCCCTTAGTGAGTGACTATAGCGGGTGTGGGGTGTTACAAAATCCGAAAGTTCTTCCCATACGTTCGGACTTCTTGCCACTCCGGAAATAGGGGCATCTCTCTACTGTAGCTATCAGTAAAGAAACCAATCGGCAATCAGTCCGTTCGATGTGAAGAACCACGGTCTTCACTCGTCAATTCCAAGTCTTGAATTTGCTTCATGCATCGTATTATTACTTGGAATGGTTTCCGGACCTAAATCCGATCCTGGTATTTCCAAGTAGTAAGCGTGCTTAAACAATAGTTATGGATCAATCGGATTTCCAATATTAAATCTCCTTCCAAACGTTATTTATTCACTTATGCTCAAGGTTGGATTTATTTAGATTTCCATAACCGGGTTTATCGTCTTAACCCTTCCTCGAAATTCGATATTCATTTCAAATCTTATATTTCAAAACAAAATCTTTATTGGTAGTTATCCCTTCCGTATATCTTCAAAATTTCCAAATCTAAAGTGGTTTAAATTCTATTCTCGATAACTCAACCTCCTGATATTTCAAATAGATCTTAATCGACTTAATATTCAATAACAGTTAACCGCTTAAGAAGATATTAGATTGCCTTGACAAATTAAAATTTCCTTTTCACATCGAACATTCGACTAACTCAACCAAGTTCTTCTTCTTTTACATTTTCCAACTTTCAATATCATACCTAGAATTTTCAGTTTAAAACAAATTTTATATGAAATAAATTTTAGCTCATTAAGATCTATCTGAATATTTAACAAACTCTTTTCTATAATTTAAAAAACAATCCATGGTTTTTAAATTCTTTAAGCCACTCATTATAGAGAAAATTACAATAACGTTAAACGTTATAGAAAGTGCCGAAATGGATATTAGGTCACATAGATTCGAATCTTTCCCAAAATAATATTTTCCTTTCATTATTATTTTCCAAACTCATTTGATTATTTACAGAATTCACCGATAGTGATTATATGAGTAATGAATCCCAATCGCTTTCATAAAATAAAAGCACAGATACATAACTCAAACCATTTTACCAACTACGCATCAAAACTCGATTTCGACATTACTAGTTTGAAAATATTTTCAAAGCTCCATTTCAATTTAATCGACGCTTAAAAAAAATATTTCTCAAGTTTTATTTCAAATTAAATTGAATAAAATAAAACAATATTTTCCCAAATCCTACTTAACTTCGATCGTCCAAAGTTAGTTGAAACATTTCCAAAAATCATTTCCATCTTTCATGACGGTCCTTTACCATTAGTAACTTGGATCTCCAAGGTCATTTGAAATCTAAATAAAAATTTAAAATTTCAATTATTATTTAAATATTACAATCGTCATAGGAAAGAGATTTAAATCGGTCGTCCGTATAATTCCCCAACTACGGTGTATGTTTTGCAACCATCAACCATCAATAATCAATAATACGAACATGCATTCATTCAATACAACAATTAAACAACCATTCAATTGTGCGCAAAGCGTTACGCTAAATAACGCTTAGTGTTCGGTGTAGTTTAACTAAATCGACATCATCAAGCATCACATACAACAATCAATCATCCACAAGCCATTAATTAACTCTAACAAATTTTAATTATTAACTAATGATAATTGACCATTTAAAAATAAATTTAAATGTTCTCACCGGCATTGCGCTCCGATACTTGTCGTCAAAGTCCTGTATCACTGCGAACCAAGCCTACGAACCATCATAAACAAATCTTCATGGACGGCGCTCCCAACTCCACATCCTGCTATCTTTAATTTCTCCACATCCATATATTGCCCGCCATTTCCTATTAGCTCACGTCTTGCATGCATACCAATATGTTCCGGTCTCCTACGTGCTCTCTCTCTTTTCTCCTTTTGGCCTTCTGTCTCTCCTTTTCTTGCACTTTTGCATCTACATATACTTTTTCTCCAACCTTTTTTTCTTTCTTGCGTGTGTTCCCTCCATCTTCTCGCAAGCTCCATGCGTTCAAACTCCAAACCGTATGCATGCCTACTGACACCTCCCCTCCAAGCACAAGGCACTCACCTTTTTTTCTTTCTTTTTTTTTTTTTTACAAAATGACGGACGCTAGAGAGGGAGAGAAACACGGTGACGGGCTGATGAAGGTTTCACACTTTTTCTTCGCTGCATGCAATCGCATGCATGCATGCTGTGCATACTTCTTCTGTGGAGCAATACATGCTTGGTTAGCTCATAGAAAATGCAAGAGGCGAGAGCTTAGGTGGAGACTGAGCACGCAAGTAGTCTAGGTGGGGAAGAATAGATGGTGGAAGTTGCGGTGAAGGCCTTGAGCACATGCAGGCCTTAGCACTTGCTCGGGTTTCATTTTCATTTTTTTTTTCCTTTTTTTTTTTGGAATGGCGGAAGATGAAGAACAATGTTGGAGAGGAGAAATAAACTGAATAGTGGAGGAGTGACTCGAGGCATACAGTAGGAGATATAAAATATGAAGGAGAGCAACGCGTGGCAACACATTGTTTTACAAAAAGAACAAGTGGCATTATAGCCTCTATACGCTCAACACATTTTTTTTCTTATAATTTTTTTTTTAATTAATATGTTGCATGGTGACTCCAATGTATAATCCTTTTGGGCTTAAAAGAGAAATGTACGTTTGGTGCGCATGTATGTACAAAGGAATTGAAATGGTTCCTGGAAGTCCATGCGTGGGTACAAGATAAGGGAAAGTGTACATATGTCTTCTTGTTTATCTAACACATTGTGCAAGTCATGCTATTTCTTCTATTTTTAATTATCCAAGACCAATAACAGTAAACTAACAATATAATTGTGTATAATAAAGTGTCATGATCCCAAAATAAAAATAAAATAGACCGGTAGGTTGATTCTATAAAGTGTCAAAAGGGACCACAGTTACCCTAAAATACGCTTGAAAAATATATGCTTATTTCCCAAAATAAAATTTTCAATAAATTTCTATAAAATATTTTAAGACTACGCAAACAGAAACTGAACATAAATTTGAAACGAATATTTAATTATAATTTAATTTCAATTTCTGGTCATTTGCAACAACTCAATTACAACTTGTTTCAATATTTCAACTTACGATGAACCGCTTTCTTCCAACAAACATTGTTATAACTGATTACGCAATAAAATTAAATTTTTAATCATTAAAATATTATTGTCGCCATAAGATTTGATTCAACAATTATTTAAACCTTTTAAACTTTATTTAAGATTCATATTTAATTCAAATTTGATTTTCAAAAATCTTAGATCGTTACATTCTCCCCCACTTAAGGCTTTTCGTCCTCAAAAAGGAGAGCAAAATAAATCGTACATATAAATTCGTTAAACTTACAAATTTTTATATTAAGTCTAAATTTACCAACGCAACTTATGTGAAAATTCTCATATGATTAAATTTGCCAAAACCTTTATATGATTAAGTTTGAGGCTTTACTATTATTACAAATCATAGTTTGCAAAGCACTTTAAAAATGAATTCTCTGACTTTGAATCCCATTACATTTCAAACCATTGAAATATTATTTCATAATCATACTTTTACTTCGGGATTCTCAAGGCCAAATTTGCTTTCAAAGTTTCAAACATACTATGATCAAATCTATATATTGTTAGTTCGAGAAGTTCATCCTCATGACAGGGCAACTGAGTATCACCCATCGCATAAAAATCAAACCCAACAACCCAGTTTTAGTCACGGTTACTCGAATGAAACAAATCTTTTCATATCCCGAAGTTGTAAATCCTTTTCGAAATCAAAATTTACAAATACTCATTGTTTTCTAACATTTCAAAATATCGGAATTCTAGTCGTCGAAATCTCTTCTATTTATAAGTTCCAATTTATTTCGAGACATCTAACTACTTACACAAGTTAATGTTCATGTGACCAAAAAATTTTCCTTTCAATTGATATGATTTCTTTAGCAGCTTCCCAAATAAGTCTTCCTACATTCTATAGTTTTAAATGAACATTTATTATGTAAGTCCTTTTTAACTTCTTTTATCCCAAATTCTAAATTGTTCCAAATTTTTCCAAGATCTCCGGTAAATTTTCATATCTTCTATTGTTGGATTTCATCCCTTAGTTCATATTCACATAATCGAATAAATCTTTTCTTTCCAAATTCGTTCGAAATCCAAAGTATATGATTTTCCTTCTACCTTCAAGCATTGAAGCTTATTTGGGAAAAATTCTCTTTACTCAATCAGTCGGAACTTCATTTTTATTTAAAAATAACATCACGCTTCCGCTACGTTACTCTGATTCAGCATATTTCAACTAGTACTGTTTCAACATTTATTCAAGCATTTAAGATAAATTTCCAAAATCAACTAATATTTAGGAAAACAAACTCCTTACATAAGTTTGATCCATTATTTCAAACCTTTCAATAACCACTCAATGTTTATTTATTGAGATAAGATTAGAATAGATCACCATTTCTAATTTGAATTTAAGACTTGGCTTTGTTCGAGAAATCAAATTACAGGTGCTCGAATCAGGTCATAGATAAAAGTTCAATATCAAAATGAGTGTTCGAATCAAATCACTTGAATAAGTTCATAAGACAAAAGGTATGAATGATACTCTTCAAGAACAAATGGTTCGAAAAAGAAACTAGCATAGGTGAAGATAGAAAAGTCGAGTACTCCAAATGATACGATTATAGGCAATTTAATTAAGGTAAATCTTTACTTTAATATTTCCTTTGCTTCCTAAGCAATTGTTTATTAAATAAATTTCAAGTTGACTTACTTATGTCACCTTAATAGGGAAGACTAGTTCCCCCCAACTTAAGATGTAAGTTATATTAAAAATCAACTTTTTACACACATTCACAACTTAACTCAAAATTATCTTTCAGTTCCTTAGGGGATTGGCATTGTTAAAATATACTTTCACGTAAAATAGTTTAACTCGCATATTATCATTGTCAATACATGCTAGGTCATGATTTCGATTGTTGCTTATATTAACCTATTTAACATCCATCAAGAAGTACAATATCTTTTCTAATTACGACTTATTTGACTACAAAATTCATATTCAAATGTTCGTTATAATTTATCCATTATTCTTGCCAGATTTGGGATATGGGTAAATTATCTTTCTTACGTGTATTTCAACCATTCATTTTCCAATTCTTAAGTGAGATTTACCCCTTAAATATATCTTTCTAATTTTTCTCAAGTACTTGTTCTTTTAACCTTTTCAAAGTTTAAGTCTTTAAGATCTTTAAGTATTCTTAAGCTAATCTCTATTTTTCCCTTCAAGACCTCTAGTTTGTTTTACCAAACTAAATTTCTATATTAATTTACCAAACCATTTTATCAAGGTTTATCAATTAAAATACTTAGCCTGATGATTTTAAGTATTCCTTGACGTTTAAACTGGAATTATATAGTCATCACACTTTCGAAACTCGAAAATGAATGTCGATGGTGCTGTAGTCATCAACAGAATCATCCCCGAGCGACTAGAGTGTGATTCTATATCTATCTAGTATATACTGGGCTTCGTATATACGTTGATCAGACATATATTCAAAATCCATACACACTCGATAGTCCAATTACGACGTCGAATATAACACTCAAAACCCTTATCTTCAATTAAATTTCAAAATAATAGTGATTTCCAAGATGATTACCTAGTTTCAAAATAATTTATATAGATTTCAAAATACGCTCCCTCAAAGGGATATTCCAAAATCTCATTCTAGGGCATTTCTAACCCTATCTCTAATGAGATATTATAACTCTAATGAGTCCTACCTTTTGTTCAAAATATGTCGTACCCAAAGCTTTGTATAAACCAAAGCTCTGATACCAACTATAACGACCCGCCTTTTTGCCTGGTTCTTGCCGGTAATTAAACCAACTTAAACGGTTCTGAAAGACGAATTGTTATGGGTACATACATACATTGAACAAAAATAGCATAAGACTTTTCATTTCTCAAGAACAATACTACATCAGAGTTACAAGAATATCAGAGTTACATATACATATATACTTTACAGCGGAAGAAAGAAATTTACTCTCAACGGATGAACATATGTTACAGCGGAAACTTTAACTCCAGCATGGACTCCAACTCAGAAAGCGCTTCGAACTTTGCTCCAATGAATCATAGCTGCAAAACTAAACTACTAGTTGCCCGTGTGAAAATTAATGGGCACCCAGAGTTTAGGAAGGAACAATAAACTCGAAGTCAGTCATGGGACTGGTGTGAGAACATAAAAATAGTTGCTTTTAGGATTCATTTTAAAATTTGGAATTTCACCGGACCACGCCGCCAATGCGGAACGGGTTCACTCCATGTGAATGCCCGTGCACAAAAATTCGCAATGACTTTTGGAAAATGAAGCCATCATAAGCTCGTCCCACATCACACAATGCAAGCGCACACCAGATGGGCGAGGTTTATCTTATGATAACCAAAAATGCCCTCATACGTAAAATCCTCTTTTCGTACTATATATATAGTGTGGAAAACAATTTCGCAAATAAATGTATTAATCCTAGACGACATGATACCCCATAATATATGTCGCCATATATATACAATAAAAATCGTCTGGCTCGTATTGGAGATTTGGATTTCCAACTTGATGATTCCTGGCACGAAAGATCAATCGGAACTCAAGCGAAATGTAATCACGGGTTTTTCATCCAGACGCGGACACCAATACAAATCACGAGGCAGATCAACGGTTTTCGACCAGACGCGGCCCCCCGAACATACCCTATTCCAGTTCATAAGTGGTTTTACCCACTGCTGCAGCGGTCATCATCAATTCATATATATATACACAACCTAACCGCCAGTTTCTCATCATCCGGGGTGTGAGGTTTGTCGATGTCACGTCATACACAAAGCATGCCTAGAAAAGCAATGTCTTGATCATCACTAGCTCGTTCATAACTCGGGTATGTCACATTAACAATTCACGACATATCACTGATTTCAATCAATGCATACCCTCTAAGTTCATATGACTTAGAGATGAGGATAAAATATGTGCCACAAATCCGATATATATTAACGGAGATCAGTGCTATGTGATCAATTTCAATGTCAGACACACCATCCATACAAGTCCGTCCTGGGTCTGAACGGAACGAAATCCGAAAGTTCTTCCCATACGTTCGGACTTCTTGCCACTCCGGAAATATGGGCATCTCTCTACTGTAGCTATCAGTAAAGAAACCAATCAGCAATCAGTCCGTTCGATGTGAAGAACCACGGTCTTCACTGGGAAATAGGGAAAGTGTACATATGTCTTCTTGTTTATCAAACACATTGTGCAAGTCATGCTATTTCTTCTATTTTTAATTATCCAAGACCAATAATAGTAAACTAACAATATAATTGTGTATAATAAAGTGTCATGATCCCAAAATAAAAATAAAATAGACCGGTTGGTTGATTCTATAAAGTGTCAAAAGGGACCACAGTTACCCTAAAATACACTAGAAAAATATATGCTTATTTCCTGAAATAAAAATTTCAATAAATTTCTATAAAATATTTTAAGACTACGCAAAACAGAAACTGAACATAAATTTGAAACGAATATTTAATTATAATTTAATTTCAAATTTTGGTCATTTGCAACAACTCAATTACAACTTGTTTCAAAATTTCAACTTACGATGAACTGTTTTCTTCCAACAAACATTGTTATAACTGATTACGCAATAAAATTAAATTTTTAATCATTAAAATATTATTGTCGCCTTAAGATTTGATTCAACAATTATTTAAACCTTTTAAACTTTATTTAAGATTCATATTTAATTCAAATTTGATTTTCAAAAATCTTAGATCGTTACATCATAAGACCCAAGTCCCATCACACAATGCAATGCAAACCAGAGGATAGGGTTTTACCTTATAGTGATTAAACATGTTAAATAGGTAAATACGAGTCTAATATTATCATTAGTGTATATAAAAACGTTTCAAAATAAATGTATAAATCTTAGGAAACATAGTACCCCATACTACTATGCCTCCATTCTAGTAATACAATCAAATTCGTAGGGTCGTATTTGGAATTTGGTTCCCATCATGAGTCAAGGCTAGGGAGGAGCTCCTTACTGATTCGAGACACTCTAGCTAATGTCTCAGGATCCCCCGCAGTGAACCCTTGGACAGCTGCAGGGCCGGTCCACACATATAGCTTCGTGGATTAGTTATTCCTGAACACACGTTTCCCGATCCTATAGGACCTATCATCCGAGGCGCCTCATCCCATCATCCACATAAGTTAAATATCAGCCAGTTTAAGCACTGACACTACTACTAACTAGAAAGAAATGTGTTGTTCTCCCTGTGTTCCCTTCTCCCGCTTTAGACTCCACCGGTTTGTGAGGTTCGTGAAGCTACGTAATACACAAAGCTATGCTTATCCAAGCTGCGCTTTGATCATCTCCACAAGGTTCTGCTTTTCAACAAGATACCTTGATCGTTGCATCTTAGTATGCCACACTGTCACTCCATTTCGCACTACCAATCCTCTGTTGAAGTATATAAAAGGGTGTTAAGCAAGAGAAGAAATTCTCCACCACCAAAAATTCATACATCCGACAGAAAATTAATAACAAGATATTTAATGGAGTACGATGTCAGACACACAATCCATTTATTAGCTTATGCTCTGGGTCTGAGCGAAAACCAAACCCGTGAAATCAACATGTTCGTTTAGGCAATGATCATGACCCTTGATTTGGGAGCAAATCAAATCAGGGCCTCGATCGTTTTCCTCTCGATGGAAGATTCACGGTCTTCATATGCCGTCTTCATACTTAGATTCTTTGCGTCATTTGATAATTTGGAATTAGAGAACTCGGACTTTCAAAATAATCCTCGTATATATATACATATTTAAAATCCTTTCTATTCGTTAATATCGTTTTATAACGATTAATTCCTATTTTAATTATTTAAAATAATTAAATTTTTATTTAACGACGCTTCGGGTCAATGGACGACCCTGGCGCTCTTTCAACAAAATTTTGATTTTTACATTTCTCAAAATCTAAATGTTGGATCCTAACATATCTTATATTGTTGGAAAGAATTTTCCAAGACGGTCCTAACGGTTTCAGTTTCAATAAAATCAGACGGTCGGATCTTCTTATATAGTCGTTTAAAGGTACGATTTCAAAACATGAACTACCGCGCTCGATTCGTTTAATTTTAATTATATTTTTACATAAACATGTAAATATAAATGTTTAACCTTTTTCTTTACATAGAAATGTAAATTAGGTGCCCAATTCCATTCTTTCATTCCTCCATCCTTTTTATTTACATGAGAAATGTAAATTATAATTCAATGATGAATTCTTTTTTTTTTAAATGTAAGTATAATTCCCCTTTTTAATTACATTATAAGTATAATTAACATTATAATGTAAACTTCCTATCTTTCAATTGCATTGTAAGATTTTCTTTTTAAATTACACTGTAAATGAAATTAACATTATATTGAAAGATTTTAACCTTTTTAAATTACATTAAAAATGTAATTTTCATAACCGTGCCAATCTTTATCTTTAAAATTATATTGAAAAGATAAATTTGATTTTATGTCCAACCCTTCTTTATAATTACATCGAAATGAAATTTTCTATGCGATGCAAATTTCATGTCTTCTAATTAAAATAAAAATGTAGTTTTTATCTACAATGTAAATTCTAATCTTTAATTACATGATAAAAATGTAATTTTATTTTCAATGCTAGCTCCCAACTTCTAACTACATATATAAAAATGTAATCTTTATTACACCGCAAATGATTATCTTCTAATTGCATATAAAAATGTAATTTATAATTTGCAATGTAAATTCTATTTCTAATAACATTACAAAAATGTGATTTTTAATTTACAATGTAAATTGTACTTCTAATTACATTACAAAAATGTGATTTTTAATTTACATTGTAAATCTCATCCTATGTTACATATAAAAATGTAATTTTTATCATACGATGGAAATTCATGTTTTACTTACATATAAAAATGTAGTTTTTATCATACGATGCAAACTCCTATTCTAATTACATAGAAAAATGTAATTTTTAATCATACAATGCAAAATCTATTTTAATTAGATAGAAAAATGTAATTTTTAATCATACAATGCAAACTCATATTTTAATTACATAGAAAAATGTAATTTTTAATCATACAATGCAAACTCATATTTTAACTACATAGAAAAATGTAATTTTTAATCATACGGTGTAAATTTATATATACATTACATATAAGAATGTCAGTTTTATTTTACCGTTCTAATTCACATCTAAATTACATATAAAAATGTCAATTTTATTTTATCGTTCTAATTCACATATAAAAATGTCATTTTTATTTTACCGTTCTAATTCACATCTAAATTACATATAAAAATGTCATTTTTATTTTATCACACTAATTCACATCTACATTACATATAAAAAACGTACTTTTATTTTCAATGTAAAATGTTTCATTCTAATTACATTATAAATGTAATTTACTTACTACGCAAATCCTTACTTTTTAATTACATATAAAAAAAATGTAAATTTTGATTCATCGCAAATTCCTACTTTTATTTACATATAAAAAATGTAAATTTAATTACATGTAAAAAAAAGAACATCTTCTATTTATTTTCAATGAATAAACATCGTCTTTTTATTTTCAATGTAAAAACTAACTTTTTCCTTATCGTTATCAAATCCCAATCTAAACAACAAAAGGGAAGTTTTATCGATCATCCTCAAAGTAATAGATTTATATTGAATGGACAATGATAATTCAATTCAATAACGTACACAAAGGGGAAATTTTACTGAGTACATTCATGATTTACAAGAATATCAATTGACATGATTGATGAAATTTACAAATAAATGATCCTAATAAATCACCAAACTCAGATCTAGCATTTTAATTTTCAGATATAATATCATAACATCATAAACCATTCAGATCCATAACTCAGAATATTATCCATTGCGGATCTATTTATTATTTACCATTCAAACTTTACATAACGCAAGAACAATAATTAAATTAATTAAATTTAATTAAAAATAAATTCTCACCTTGCTTGGATCTAAAATGAAGGTTCAAACTCGATCAGATCTCGTGTTCAAAGTCACGGCGGTTTCGATCTGAAAGATTTTAATTTGAAGTTAATATGTATAAATTAGAAATCAACTTTTTACAACTGTTACAGTGACATTTAAAAGCGTCGCAAATCTGAAATTGAAATTTACCTTGAATTTCAGAAAGTTCAAAACTTTGAATTCGATTTTCGGGAGATGCAGTTGATGGTTTCAGGTGAGGTTTGTTGGAGATTGGAGAGGGGCGCACACACGCCTGGGAGGCGGTGGACTTCTGCGCTACAGTGGCGGCGCGGTGGGGCATAATGCGGCACGGGTTGAGGCTCGAAATTCGAGAGCTATAGGCCACGAGGGGAGATGATTCTTGTCGGAGATGGAAGAGGAAGAGAAGAGCTTCAAAAAAGTCCAAAATGGCCTATGCTAATTCTCCATGGATTTGGAGAAAAAGAAGAGAGAAGTTTAGAAGGGAAGGCAGCTATGGGTTTCAGCGAATCGGGAAGAAGGAGTACTATGCATTGGCTATTTATAATATAATATTAGGGTTATTTAATTATTAATTTATTTAATTCCAAAAATACCCAATTTCAAAACAACACCAAATTCAACCCAACAACTGTCAAACAATAGGTTTTGACGTCTTCTGAACGCAATGGCGATAGTGCCGAAGTCCAATTCTAAAGTTTACAGTATGTTTCTTTTAATTTCAAAATAAATCTTTAATATTTAATTCGAACGTACTTTCTAATTTTACCGGGGTCACAGACGAACTTAGCAAAATCCAAAAAAAATATTTCTGGCTTTCATATGACGATACGGTCCTAACAAAATTAATTTCGTCGAATTCTGAGGCTATTTGAAAAATGGACATTTTCTAGTCGATCCAATTTAACTGTAATTGACCAAAACACATTTTCCTTTGCCATGCTCACATATTAACTTCAAAAATTATGAAATTTGAAACCTAGCAATAA
This sequence comes from Allium sativum, assembly GCA_030737875.1. Taxonomy (NCBI): domain Eukaryota; kingdom Viridiplantae; phylum Streptophyta; class Magnoliopsida; order Asparagales; family Amaryllidaceae; genus Allium; species Allium sativum. Next base: position 226,417,068 of record CM060922.1, read on the forward strand.
TTTGACATTCCGGATCCAACAAAAGTGGTTTCGTCGAATTCCGTGGTCGTATGCAAAATGTCTATTTTCAAGGGCGATATATTATCTATAGCGACCTTTCTGAAAATTCATTTCGCCATAACTTTTGATTACCGCTATGAAACTTCGATTTTTCAGATTCGTTAGAAAGATATTCATTAACAGATTCAAATATTTTTGGTTTCACCAAAATCCGATTTATCCTGCATCTTGCACAGCCAGTCAAAGTTCAGCCTTGACTTTTCAAACTACCATGCTATTTCTAATTCCTTTTATAATTAAATTAAATATATCCATATTAAATTCAATTAAAATAGATTTCTAGTTGTTTTTATTTAAAATAATTTATTAATCACCCTTAAAATCTCTAAAATGAAAATTTTAAATTGGCCCCAAATTCTAGGCTGTAACAATCTCCCCCGCTACAATCTCCCCCGCTTAAGAACGTTTCGTCCTCGAAAAGGAAAAAGGAAAACAGAAGAGTAGGAACCAACACTGTAACAACCCGGAAAATCTGAACCAGTTTGAAAATTTTAAATTGGCTAAAATAGTGAATTTTCAGTATTTAAAATTTATATTTTAAATAATAATGATGAAAAGTAAGTTTGAATCGAAGTTGAATATAAATATAATTACTTTGAATTATAAACAAGGCCTGAAATGGCGCGGTAGTTTCAAATTTTGAATTTAAACTTTGACTAACTATACCGGGCGCAAAACAAAACGGATTTGAGTGAAACCAAAAATATTTAAATCTGTTAGTAAATACCTTTCTAACGAATCTGAAAAATCGAAGTTTCATAGCGGGAAGCAAAAGTTATGGCCAAATGAATTTTCTGAAAGGTCGCTATGGAGTTTATATAGCCCGTGAAAATGGCCATTTTGCAAACGACCTCGGAATTCGACGAAACCACTTTTGTTGGATCCGGGATGTTAAACTATTGCTAAGTTTCAAATGTCGCAATTTTTGAAGCTAGTATATGAGCGTGGCAAAGGAAAATGTGTTTGGTCGATTTCTATTAAATTGGGTTGACCAGAAAATGATCATTTTGCAAACGACCTCAGAATTCGACGAAACCAATTTTGTTGGATCTGGGATGTTAAACTATTGCTAGGTTTCAAATTTCATAATTTTTGAAGTTAATATGTGAGCGAGGCAAAGGAAAACGTGTTTTGGTCAATAATAGTTAAATTGGATTGACCAGAAATGGGCCATTTTTCAAATGGTCTCAGAATTCGACGAAACTAGTTTTGTTGGGACCGTATCGTCAAAACATAGCTAGATTTATTTTTCTGGAATTTTTCGAATCAGTTTGTGGCCCTGGAAAATTGAAATGTACGTTCAAATTGAATATTGAATGTTTTATACTTTAATTTGAAGGAAAACTGACTGAAACAGTCGAATGGGCCTACGAAACATATCCCATTGTGTTCGTAATGGGTGTAAAACGCTACGGACGACAATCTTTGGGTTTAGATTGGTGTTCGTGTGTGAAGGAGGGTATTTTGGAGATTTTAAAAATATATAAATGAATAGAATATCTAATTGGTCAGAAGCCGTTCTTCTTCCGCGATACTCCCAGCGTGAACGACGGAAACCTTTCTTTCCTTCTCTCCTCGATTTTTTTGAATCCACGCAATAAAAACCCATGGCCCATTAGAGAATTTTGTAGTACTCACCACCTTCAAATCCATATATAGTTTGGATTTTTTCATTGTCTAGTTTGAGAGAACCGCCGCCACGACGTATATACACCGTCGAAGCCCATGCCACCACCACCGATCTGCGCGGCCTTCCTCCCTCCTCGGCGTGTTGTAACTGGATTTTGTCCTCGTGCCTTGGATTTCGCGAAAAACGGAACCCTAGTTTCGAACCCCATCAGAAAGGTACGGCTGAAAATTTATATAAACTATATTATAGCAGTTTAAAGCGCTACGATTTTTTTTTTCACTGTAAAATGATATCTTTTTCGTTTCTTGATGAAATTCAGTGAAACAAGAGACAATGGACTCGTGTGGACGTCTTCTACATTCTAGAAGAGACCGCATATTTTTCTGAGCCTTTTGCTATTTTTGGTGGAGTGGAACCCAATGTGAGATTTCTAAATTATAAACAATATGGAAAACGACGATGTATAAATTATATAGTCGATGTATGAGTTATATAAGAGTTGTACACCTTATGTATAAGCGTTGTATAAGTTGTACGTTCGATATATAAGTTATATGCGTTGTAAAAATTATATATGTGTTGAATAGAAGTGAAATGCTTTTATATATATATATATATATATATATATATATATATATATACGCCCCTCGTCCACAAACCATGGACGATATTTATTGGTTGTGATTGATTGATTACGAATGGTTGATTAGAATTGTTTGTGGTTGAAATTGATTGATTGTGGTTGAAAAATACCAGTTTGTGGTTGAGAAATATTTGGTTGAAACCACATAGGATTAGTTTGTGGAAATGAAAAAAAATATACATGCCGCCTGCGTGCGAACTAGATGCATAAAATCCCCATTGTCAAAAGCTGCGAGGCTTTAAGGTAGAGCGAGGAGCCGTACTAGGGACGGCCCCGGTTTTTACTACCCTGCCGTTATGCTGCCGAAATTTTCTGAAATATTCATGTGTTCGAAAGATTTTCATTTGTTGAAATTATTTTCATATGTTGAAACCGTTCGTGTGTTGAATAAAAATTCATTCGCTGAATAGAAATTCATGTGTTGAATAGTATTCGTTTTTGAAATAAATTGCCTTATAATAAAAATCCTATTTTTATCATCTATATGAACTACATAAAATAGTAATGTTTTGAAATAAATTGTTTTGCAATAAAAATCACATTTTTGCTATATATATATATTTATATATATATACACAAACTATAGAAAACCGTTCATGTGTTGAATAGAAATTCTTTGTTGAATAGAAATTCATGTGTTGAATGGTATTCGTGGTTTGAAAGAAATTGTTTTATAATAAAAATCTTATTTTCATCATCTATATGAACTATATAAAATAGTAGTGTTTTGAAATAAAATGTTTTGCAATAAAAATCACATTTTTACGATATATATACAAACTATAGAAAACATTCATGTGTTAAATAGAAATTCGTTCGTTGAATAGAAATTCATGTGTTGAATGGTATTTGTGTTTTAAAATAAATTTTTTTATAATAAAAATCATATTTTTATCATCTATATGAACTATATAAAATAGTTGTGTTTTGAAATAAATTGTTTCGCAATAAAAATCACATTTTTACTATATACATGAGTTGTTAAAAATAGCGAAGTGTCGAAGTGAATGTCTGTTGGATAAAAATACCATTTTTATCAAACGTATGAAAAGCATATAGTTTTGAAATCGAAGAATCGATTATATTTATATAGATATATATAAATATAATTAAAATATATCGAATAACGAAGTTGCGGTTCGTGTTTTGAAACCTTGATTTCAAACGATTAGTGCGGGAGATCTGACCATCGGATTTTCCCGAAACCGTTGGGTTCGCTTTGGAAATATCTTTCCAACAAAACCAACTTTGTAAAGATCCAACGGTTGGATTGTCTGGAATGTTTAATTCAAATCTGAAGAAAAACAGCGCCAGAATCGATTATATTTATATATTTATATAAATAAATATAATTAAATTAAATCGAATAACGACGCTGCAGTTCGTATTTTGAAATCGAAGCTTCAAACGATTGTACCGGGAGATCCGACTGTCGGATTTTCCCAAAACTGGAACCGTTGGATTCGTTTTGAAAAGATCATTCTAATGATGTAAATTTTGTGATGATCCAACGATTAGATTTTCAGATATGTGTAAATCAAATATGAAGAAAAACAGCGCCACGGCCGCGTTATGGCCTGAAGCGTCGTTTGAATAAATTGGCTATTTTAATTAAATAAAAATAGCGATAAATCGTTATAAAATATTATAAATGATATGGGATGTGAAATTTAGAAACTAACTGAAGGTTGGCTAAGTCGAATGGTTTCCTCGGTTTTGATATGATGTTGGTTTCGGCCTTCGGGGTTAATATTTGGGAAATCGTTCTCTTACTGATTTACGGTTAGTGACTAATGAATTGGAATATGGCGTATGTGTGTTTGTGTTGCACTTGTTCATTATATACGCGAGTTGCTCAGAAAGACCGGGTTTATCCCATTCTGAATAACTAAATTGACGATAAGAAATCGAAGATGAAGACGATGGTTGAAGACCGGAAATCTTCACCTCGTTTGGATGGTAACTGATGTCCTGATTGGGAGGCATCCTGAAATATGGATAATGAGTGGTGATCGTCCAGACGTACGTGGAGATCGATGGGTTTGCGAGGTATATAGTGCCTCCGGTTTCGTTCAGACCCAGAACGGATTTGTAAATGGACTGTGTGTCTGACATTGGAATTCATTCTGTGTGATTGATAGCCATTAGTTACATGGTGTGAATCGCCTGTGTGGCATGCTAAGATGCAGTGATCAGGGCTTCTGTTGAAAAGCAAAGTCTTGTGGTTGATGATCAAAGAACCGCCTGTGTGGCGTATCTTTGTGTATAACGTGAATTCGCGAACCTCACACCCCGGTATGAACCAGAAACGGGAGAGGACATCAGGGAGGGCATGCATTTCCTCCTTGCTAGAGGTGGTGTCAGTGCTTAAACTGGCTGACATTTATATTATTTTCACCTATGTAGTTGTTGTTGTTGCGAGGCGCCTCGGTTATATCGGTCGATCCGGGACCGATGGAGTCATTCGTTGGCTCCTTTACGCCCTAAAGGGTGGGTAAACGCAGTGTTCAGGCATTTTAATCCACATCGGTGGACCGGCCCTGACGATCCAAGGGCCCACCTGTGTCTGGGTCCTGAGGCTCGGGCTAGGCAGTCTCGAAGTCGGTAAGGACTATCTTTTGCCTTGTTTCATGACGGAAATCTAATTTCCAAATATATGACTGTGCGGTTTTGATTGTATATATATATATATGGCGACATGATATATGGTACCCATGCCGTCTATGATTGATAGTTATGATTCGAAATTGCTTTTGAAACACGTAAACCCTAGTAATAATATCAAATGCTTTTGTTTTATTCGTATCAAGCATATTTTGGCCATTATAAGGTAAAACTTTATCCTTCGGTTTGCATTGCATTCTGTGATGGGAACTGAGTCTTATAATGACTTCATTTTTATAAAAAGCATTGCGATGTTTAAAAGAATTATTTGTTTTAAAGCACTGGCAATCCGATGGAGTAAACCTGTTCCACGAAAGTGGTGTGGTCCTGCGATTAGCCATATTTTAAATGTGTTGAGTAGATTTCTCATACCAGTCCCATGACTGACTCGTAGATTGTTTCACTTTCAAACTCGGGTGCCCCTTTTTCTACACGGGCAGCCCTGTGTTCAGGTTTTAGCTGGCTCTTTCTGGATGGCTGGAGCTGAAGATGGATTCTATCATTTATCTCTTTTTATGCTTTTCAGCTCCTATTGTACACTATGTTTAGTTTTCCGCTGTAGACATTTATGTATAGCTGAACTGTATTTGTTCTAAGTATAATCCTGTATACTGTGTAACTCTGATAATTACGTTTATCCAGTGTATTATTTGTTCATTATCTAGTGTATTTATTTATTTCTATTACGTTATCATCTGTTAATGTGTTATGTTCCAAAGATTACCCTTAACACCGTCAGTATGGGTATCGGGGTCGTCATAAACACAAAGAATGTGGAATATTTTAAGCGTACCTCAAAACAAAATCTAATCAGAGATATCCACTCTGCAGTTGGGATAGGTTTGCTTGATACTCTCCTCAGTTTCCCAAGTGCAGTCTCTAGGATCACCACTCCATTGTACTTTGATTAGGTTAATTCTTTTATTTCTCAGCTCTCTAGTCTCTTTGCCAATAATTTTCAGTGGCTCCCTTTTCACTGCAAGGCTTGGGGTAATCTCCAAATCTTGTTGTGCAGCTTCCTCCACAACCAGATCCGGATCATGGACATGCCTTCGAAGTTAAGATACATGGAATACATCGTGCAATCCAGGCAACCAGTCGGGCATCTGAATTCTGTAGGCTAGGGTGCCAATCTTTTCAAGAATAGGGAAGGGGCCGATGAATTTTGGTGCTAATTTTCCTGTCTTTCCAAAAAGGATTACACCTCACATTAGAGCAACTTTCAAATAGACATGGTCACCCACTTCAAAACCCAACTCTCTTCTTCTTACATCTGCATAGCTCTTTTGTCTACTTTGGGCAGCCAATAATTACTTTTTAATATAATCGACTTTGTCCGAAGCTTCTCGAACTATGTCTGGACCCAATACTAGACGATTTCCTTTTTCGACCCAACATGCTGGCGATCTACATGGCCTACCATATAAGGCTTCATATGGAGACATTTTCAAACTTGCTTGATAGCTATTGTTTTAAGAAAATTCAACTAAATGCAAGTGATCCTCCCAAGAACCTCCAAAATAGAGTATGCAAGCTCGCAATAAATCCGCAAGGATGCGATTCACCCTCTCAGTTTGGCCATCTGTCTGAGGGTGATATGCGGTACTAAGATTTAACTTCATTCCCAGCTCATTTTGGAATGTTTCCCAAAACTTGCTAGCGAAGATAGGATCACGGTCGCTAACAATGCAACTAGGAACTCTGTTTTAAATAAAAGATCTTTCTTTCAATATTCAATCAGAAAATGAGAAATTTTTACTCAGATAATGATAAAAAGGAAAGATTTAGCTTTATTACCCATGTAGCCTAACTATTTCATTGCAATAAACTTGCGCCAGACTTTGAGAAGTTCTAGTGGACTTGACAAGTATGAAATGAGCGGACTTTGTGAAACGGTCCACGATCACCCATATGCTGTCATTTCCTTTCCTAGTACAGGGCAGACCATCTATGAAATCCATATAGATTTGGTCCCACTTCCTACTTGGAACTTCTAATGGTTGCAACAATCCCCCAAGCTTTTGTTGATCACTTTTTACTTGTTGGCACGTTGGACATCTACTTACATAAATGGATATATCTCTCTTCATAGCTTTCCACCAAAACGTGCGCTTAAGATCTTGATACATCTTGCTCATGCCTGGATGGATGCTAAAGCTTTGATTTGAGACTTTCATCTAAAACTACCCTTATGAGCTCTGGGATACTTGGAACGCAAATCTGCCCTTGCAATCTAAGAACTCCCTTGCCATCTATTTGAAAGTTCGTGTTTTCACCTACTTGAATTCTTTCAATCATTTTTTGAATAAAAGCATCATTTTTCTGAAGAGAAGAAATTTTATCAATCAAAGAAGGGGTAATGATGAGGCTTGCGACAATGACGTTCTTTCTACTAAGTGCGTCTGCCACAACATTGGCTTTTCCCGGCGTATATAAGATGTCAAGATCGTATGCCACGAGAAATTCTAGCCACCGTTGCTGCCTTAAATTCAAATCCTTTTGATCGAAGAGATATTTAAAAGATTGATGGTCTATGAATAATTCAAATTTTTCGCCCAAAAGATAATGTCTCCAAATTTTTAAAGCAAAGACTACGACTAACAACTCTAAGTCATGGACATGATAATTTTTCTCATGCGGCTTTAATTGACGACTTGCATATGCAACAACTTTGCCTCTTTGCATCAGTACCGCACCAAGACCTCCACTTTGAGAAGCATCGGTGTAGACCTTTAAATCTTGGTTGCCATAGATGATGGTAAGTACGGGAGCAGTTGTCAAAATCACTTTTAGCTTTTGGAAGCCCTCCTCACAATCCGATGTCCAATTAAACTTGGTATGCTTCATGGTGAGCTTTGTTAACGGGCCAGACAGCTTGGCGAAGTCTTTGACAAATTTAATGTAATATCCAGCCAATTCTAGGAAGCTTCTTACTTCAGTAGGCATACTGGGCTGCTTCCAATCTCGAATGGCGGCAATTTTACTTGGGTCAACAGCAATTCCTTCTTTTGACACAACATGGCCCAAGAATTTTATTTCCTCTTGACAAAATGTGCATTTGGAAAACTTTGCTTTTAAAACATTTCTTCGCAGAATCTCCAACACTTCCTTTAAATGCCCTTCATGATCCTCCTTATTTTTAGAATAGACTAGAATATCATCAATGAAGACTAGGACGAATTTGTTTAGGACATCTCGGAAGACCCTATTCATCAAGTCAACAAAGTAGGCAAGAGCATTGCATAGACCGAACAACATTACTAACCATTCGTAGAATATGTCTGGACCTCTAAAGGCTGTCAAAGGTATGCATTCTTCGGCTATGCGGAGTTGGTTGAAACCTGTGGCTAGGTCCATCTTTGAAAACACCTTAGCTCCATTTAATTGGTCCATTAAATCACCTATGCGAGGCAAGGGGTATTTGTTCTTCAATATTTGTTTTTTAAGGTCGAGGTAATACACACAGAGCCGCAGAGTACCGTCAGACTTGGGGGAAAACACCACAGCTGCACCCCAATTGGAGAAACTAGGCCGGATTAGTCCCTTTCACAAGAGCTGCTTAGTTTGGGTTTGCAATTCTTCCTTTTCTTTAGGGGTCGTCCTTCTGATAGCGTGAACTACAGGTCTTGCATTTGGAACAAGATCAATCCTGAAATTGATTTCCCTTCGCGGGGGTAATTTGTCTACTTCTTCAAATTTATCCGCGTAATTTCTGACCACGGGAATATTTTCTAAAGAAATAGGAGTGATTTCCAGAGAAGACCAAAATGCCTTTCTATCAGATTTTGGCCCATGGCAAGATATAGTAACAATGTTCTCGAATCATGTTTTCACCTTTACCACTCTTTCTGAGCATAACACTTCAGCGTCATAATGCGTTAGCCAATCCAGACCAAGTATGATATCAAACTCGGAAAAAATCATAATGATTAAGTTAAACGGAAATTGGAAATAGGAGTAGGATACAGGCACTTTACACAATAAATCTAGAGTGGTAAAACCTCCGACAGGTTTATGAACATTAATTGGCTCTTTAAGATTTCTTGGTTTTAACTTCAACTTCTTAACCGTGTTGCTAGAAATAAAGCTCCTCGATGCACCCGTATCAAACAAAGCAGTAACAGGGATGTTTTTAACAGAAATGGTACCATCCAAAACATCATGCTTACCTGCTCCTTCAGAAGAGGTAGGTGCGGAGGAAGGTGGTGCACTTGCCCCCTCGTACGCATGTGCAATCTGAGATCCTTTCAACAATGGACAATTAGGTTTGATCTACCCCTTTTTGTGGCAGTTATAGCATTCTTTAGTTTCATCACTTCTGGCCTTCTTTGGATTTCTGCAGTCCTTGTTGTAGTGTCCATACTTCTGGCAGTTGTAGCATTGCACCTTAGACTTATCATGAGTCTTAGCAGCTCCAGAACCGCTTCCTTCAGTCTTCTTCTCGGTTTGCTTTCTTTTGTTGTTATTGGCTAAGCTCCTCTCTCTATCCTGTTGAGAACTCCTTTTATCATTCTCCTCATATCAACAAGCAAACTACACCAGCTTATTGAAGGAAAGGTCGATGTGGGCAGTGACTCTATCAATATATTTTCTCTCAAGCCCATTTATGAACCTCTTGTTCTTCTGAAGGTCATCCCGAATCAATTCAGGGGCATAGCGGGAGAGGTCTTCAAATCTTCGTACATATTCTGAGATGGTCTTGTCGCCTTGCTTCAGATTGGTGAACTCGTCATGCAGTCTTTCTACTTCCTGCATTGGAATGTATTTATCATTGAAAAGCTCCTTAAACCTGGCCCAAGTCATATTATCTTCATCGCCTCCAATGTTTACCACTTCCCACCAATTCTGTGCTTCGCCTTGGAGATGCCATGCAGCAGTGAATCTCTTCCTCTGATCATCTAGCTCTAGTCCTTCAAATATCTTTTCACAATTTTTTAGCCATGCCTGAGCCTGTACCACGGTATCTGTACCGATGAATGGAATTCCACCTAGGTTTTTGAACTTCTTCGCCACCTTATCCAAATCAAAGGGTTGCGGTGGTGGTGGCTGTTGAACTGTGGCCTCCTCAGTTCCAGCAACATTTTGCCTCCTTGCTCTAGCTCTAGCGGCTCTAGTGGCAGCGGTACTCATTTTTAGTTAGTTCTGTACGATCCAAGAAAGAGTCAGAACAACTGTAATGGTTATTTTAAGAAATGATAAAGATAAAAAGATGGATAAAAGGATGGCGATAAAATGACTGACTATTATGTATTCTCACGAAATGTTCGCCATAGAATATTGTGATTCTATGTAAACGAATTGCTATAAGTATGTTATACTCCAAAGCTAAGGTTAACCAAAGCTCTAATACCAATTGTGATGACCCCAAACTTCCACGGGATGAAAGTAAGGGATAATCATTTGGAACACAACATAAATATAACAATACAGATCACAGGTACAACATAGCAAAGGAAATAAGTTCCAACTTCAAAATAGAACAACTAGAAATAAAATAAGTCTGTATGACTAAAGATAAGTGTAAGAAAAAGTAAATGATAGATGGTCTTCGTGGTCCAACATAAGCACCTCCAAATAAGCAACACCAAGAAAGCTCCAAAGACAACAACTCCAAAGAAAGCTAGACCTGTTACTTGGCTGCCCGTGTGGAAAAGAGGGCACCCGAGTTTGCAAAGGTGAAAAAAAACTACAAGTCAGTCATGGGACTGGTGTGAGAATTCTTAACTAATTTTAACTACTAGTAATAAGGCAAATCCAAAGACCACGCCGCTAACGCGAAACAGGTTTATTTCAATGGATTGCCATGCATAATTTAAAGTGACATAACAAACAATAAGTAATTCGTGCAACAACGCTATGCTTTTGAGAAAAATGGAATCACCATAAGACCCAAGTCCCATCACACAATGCAACGCAAACCATAGGATAGGGTTTTACCTTATCGTGATTAAACATGTTAAATACGGTAAATACAAATCTAATATTATCATTAGTGTACATAAAAACATTTCAAAATAAATGTATAAATCCTAGGAAACATAGTACCCCATACTACTATGCCTCCATACTAGTAATACAATCAAATTCATAGGGTTGTATTTGGAATTTGGTTCCCATCATGAGTCAAGGCTAGGGAGGAGCTCCTTACCAATTCGAGACACTCTAGCTAATGTCTCAGGATCCCCAGCAGTGAACCCTTGGATAGCTGCAGGGCCTGTCCACACATACAGCTTCATGGATTAGTTATTCCTGAACACACGTTTCCTGATCCTATAGGACCTATCATCTGAGGCGCCTCATCCCATCATCCACATAAGTAAAATATCAGCCAGTTTAAGCACCAACACTACTTCTAACTAGAAAGAAACGTGCTTCTCTCCCTGCGTTCCCTTCTCCCGTTTTAGACTCCACCGGTTTGTGAGGTTCGTGAAGCTATGTAATACACAAAGCTATGCTTATCCAAGCTGTGCTTTGATCATCTCCACAAAGTTCTGCTTTTCTACAATATACCTTGATCGTTGCATCTTAGTATGCCACACTGTCACTCCATATCGCACTACCAATCCTCTGTTGAAGTATATGAAAGCGTGTTGGGCAAGATAATAAATTCTCCGCTACTAAACATTCATACATCCCACAGAAAATTAATAACAAGATATTTAATGGAGTGCGATGTCAGACACACAATCCATTTATTAGCTTATGCTCTGGGTCAAAGCGAAAACCAAGCCCGTGAAATCAACATGTTCGTTTGGGCAATGATCATGACCCTTGATTTGGGAGCAAATCAAATTAGGGCCTCGATCGTTGTCCTCTCGATGGAAGATTCACGGTCTTCATATGCCATCTTCATACTTCGATTCTTAGCGTCGTTTGATTATTTCGAATTAGAGAACTCGAACTTTCCAAATAATCCTCATATATATACATATTTAAAATCCTTCCTATTCGTTAATATCATTTTATAACGATTAATTCCTATTTTAATTATTTAAAATAATTAAATTTTATTTAACGACGCTTTGGGTCAATGGACGACCCTGGCGCTGCTTTCAACAAATTTTGATTTTTACATTTCTTAAAATCTAACCGTTGGATCCTAACGTATCTTATATCGTTGGAAAGAATTTTCGAAGACGGCCCTAACGGTTTCAGTTTCAAGAAAATCTGACGGTCGGATCTTCTTGTATAGTCATTTAAAGGTACGATTTCAAAACATGAACTACCGCGGTCGATTTGTTTAATATTAATTATATTTTTACATAAACATGTAAATATAAATGTTTAACCTTTTTGTTTACATAGAAATGTAAATTACGATGCCCACTTCCATTCTTTCATTCCTCTATCCTTTTTATTTACATGAGAAATGTAAATTATAATTCAATAATGGATTCTTTTTTTTTTAAATGTAACTAAAATTCCCCTTTTTAATTACATTATAAGTATAATTAACATTATAACGTAAACTTCCTATCTTTCAATTGCATTGTATGATTTTCTTTTTAAATTGCACTGTAAATGAAATTAACATTATATTGAAAATTTTTAACCTTTTTAAATTACATTAAAAATGTAATTTTCATAACCGTGCCAATCTTTATCTTTAAAATTATATTGAAAAGATAAATTTGATTTTATGTCCAACCCTTCTTCCTAATTACATCGAAATGAAATTTTCTATGCGATGCAAATTTCACGTCTTCTAATTACAATAAAAATGTAGTTTTTATCTATAATGTAAATACTAATCTTTAACTACATGATAAAAATGTAATTTTATTTTCAATGCTAGTTCCCAACTTCTAACTACATATATAAAAATGTAATTTTTATTACACCGCAAATTCTTATCTTCTAATTGCATATAAAAATGTAATTTTTGATTTGCAATGTAAATTCTATTTCTAATTACATTACAAAAATGTGATTTTTAATTTATAATGTAAATTCTACTTCTAATTACATTACAAAAATGTGATTTTTAATTTACATTGTAAATCTCATCCTATGTTACATATAAAAATTTAATTTTTATCATACGATGGAAATTCATGTTTTATTTACATATAAAAATTTAGTTTTTATCATACGATGCAAACACGTATTCTAATTACATAGTAAAATGTAATTTTTAATCATACAATGCAAACTCATATTTTAATTAGATAGTAAAATGTAATTTTTAATCATACAATGCAAACTCATATTCTAATTACATAGAAAAATGTAAATTTTAATCATACAATGCAAACTCATATTTACATAGAAAAATGTAATTTTTAATCATACGGTGTAAATTTATACATACATTACATATAGGAATGTCAGTTTTGCTTTACCGTTCTAACTCACATCTAAATTACATATAAAAATGTCATTTTTATTTTATCGTTCTAATTCACATCTAAATTACATATAAAAATGTCATTTTTATTTTACCGTTCTAATTCACATCTAAATTGCATATAAAAATGTCAATTTTATTTTACGTTCTAATTCACATCTACATTACATATAAAAAACGTACTTTTATTTTCAATGTCAAATGTTTCATTCTAATAACATTATAAATGTAATTTACTTACTATGGAAATCCTTACTTTTTAATTACATATATAAAAAAATGTAAATTTTGATTCATCGCAAATTCTTACTTTTATTTACATATAAAAAATGTAAATTTAATTACATGTAAAAAAAAGTACATCTTCTATTTATTTTCAATGTAAAAACATCGTCTTTTTATTTTCAATGTAAAAACTAACTTTTCCATATCGTTATCAAATCCCAATCTAAACAACAAAAGGGAAGGTTTATCGATCATCCTCAAAGTAATAGATTTATATTGAATGGACAATGATAATTCAATTCAATAACGTACACAAAGGGGAAATTTTACTGAGTACATTCATGATTCACAAGAATATTGATGAAATTAACAAATAAATGATCCTAATAAATCACTAAACTCAGATCTAGCATTTTAATTTTCAGATCTAATATCATAACATCATAAACCACTCAGATCCATAACTCAGAATATTATCCATCGCGGATCTATTTATTATTTACCATTCAAACTTTACATAACGCAAGAACATTAATTAAATTAATTAAATTTAATTTAAAATAAATTTTCACCTTGCTTGGATCTAAAATGAAGGTTCAAACTCGATCAGATCTCGTGTTCAAAGTCACAGCGGCTTCGGTTCTGAAAGATTTTAATTTGAAGTTCATATGTATAAATTAGAAATCAACTTTTTACAACTGTTACAGCAACATTTAAAAGCGTCGCAAATCTGAAATTGAAATTTACCTTGAATTTCAGAAAGTTCAAAACTTTGAATTCGATTTTCGGGAGATGTAGTTGATGGTTTCAGGTGAGGTTTGTTGGAGATTGGAGAGTGGGGATGGGCGCACACATGCGTGGGAGGCGGTGGACTTCGGCGCTACAGTGGCGGCACGGCGGGGCAAAATATGGCCCGGGTTGGGGCTCGAAATTCGAGAGCTATAGGCCACGAGGTGAGATGATTCTTTTCGGAGATGGAAGAGGAAGAGAAGAGCTTCAAAAAAGTCCAAAAGGGCCTATGCTAATTCTCCTTGGATTTGGAGAAAAAGAAGAGAGAAGTTTAGAAGGGAAGGCGGCTATGGGTTTCGGCGAATCGGGAAGAAGGAGTACTGTGCATTGGCTATTTATAATATAATATTAGGGTTATTTAATTATTAATTTATTTAATTCCAAAAATACCCAATTTCAAAACAACTCAAAATTCAACCCAACGACTGTCGAACAATAGGTTTTGACGTCTTCTGAACGCAATGGCGATAGTGCCGAAGTCCAATTCTGAAGTTTACAGTATGTTTCTTTTAATTTCAAAATAAATCTTTAATATTTAATTTGAATGTACTTTCTAATTTTACCGGGGTCAAAGACGAACTTAGGAAAATCCTGAAAAATTATTTCTGGCTTTCTTATGACGATACGGTCCTAACAAAATTAATTTCGTCGAATTCTGAGACTGTTTGAAAAATGGCCATTTTCTGATCGATCTAATTTAACTATAATTGACCAAAACACATTTTCCTTTTCCACGCTCACATATTAACCTCAAAAATTATGAAATTTGAAACCTAGCAATAATTTGACATTTCGGATCCAACAAAAGTGGCTTCGTCGAATTCCGTGGTCGTTTGCAAAATGTCTATTTTCAAGGGCGATATATTCTCTATAGCGACCTTTCTGAAAATTCATTTGGCCATAACTTTTGAATCCCGCTATGAAACTTCGATTTTTCAGATTCTTTAGAAAGATATTCATTAACAGATTTAAATATTTTTAGTATCACCAAAATCCGATTTATCGTGCACCTTGCACAATCAGTCAAAGTTCAGCCTTGACTTTTCAAACTACCGTGCTATTTCTAAATACTTTTATAATTAAATTAAATATATCCATATTAAATTCAATTAAAATATATTTCTAGTTGTTTTTATTTAAAATAATTTATCAATCACCCTTAAAATCTCTAAAATGAAAATTTTAAATTGGCCCCAAATTCTGGGTTGTTACAATATGTGAGCGTGGCGAAGGAAAATGCGTTTGGTCGATTTTAGTTAAATTGGATCGACCAGAAAATGGCCATTTTTCAAACGGTTTTAGAATTCGGAGAAACTAGTTTTGTTGGGACCGTAGCGACAAAACAAAGTCAAAAATATATTTTTTTCGTGATTTTTAGAATCAGTATGTGGCCCCGGCAAATTAAAATGTATGTTCAAATCGATATTTGAATGTTTTATATTTTAATTTGAAGAAAAACAGACTGGAACAGTCTAATTGGCCTATGAAACATATTCCATTGTGTCCGGGTTGGGGGTAATTAGCTAGGAACGACAGTCGTTAGGTTTGATTTGGAGTCCGTGCGAGAAAACATTATTTTTCGAATAAATATATATATCGACGAATAGGAAAATTCAATTCATAAATTAAAAAAAAGGCGCTTTCTCTCTCCCCGATAGCAGATCAAAAGCAGAAACCTATTCCTCCCTTCCCGTCCATTTTCGGGCCAAACCACCACTAATTACACCTTTTTCCAGTTAGGAAAAATGTAGATCTCCTCCTCCTCTTCAAATCCATACCTACCACTCCCCCTGTCATCTCGTATTTCGTGCGCACCACCTCTCTGAAGTCGCGACCTTCCTGCCGCCGCCGCCATCGCCAGAGGCGATCGATCGCCGTCGCACCACCGCGCGTGGGTGCGCCCCTTCAAGCTCTCTCTCGTGGTACCGCCGGATCGACGCAGCGCTTCACGGATTAGACGGGAATCCTAACCTAGTTTTAAACCCAACTGGAAAGGTACGGCCTTGTTAATTTAAACTGATTTTGACACCTTTAAACTATCATGAAATTCGATGAACTTCTAAAAATCATATCTTTTTGCTGTTTAGTCAAAATCCAGTGAAACAAGAGACGATGGACTCGTGTGGATCACGTCTTTTACATTCTAGAAGAGACCGGATATTTTTCTGAGCCTTCTACAATTTTTGGAGGAGTGGAACCCAATGTGAGATTTCTGAATTATAAACGATATGTAAATGACGAAGTATAAATTATATGGTCGATGTATGAGTTATATAAGCATTGTACACTCCATGTATAAGCGGTGTATAAGTTGTATGTTCGATGTATAAGTTATATATGCATTGTAAAAATTATATATGCGTTGAAATGATTTTGAAATGAATTGAAATGAAATTGAAATGAAATATAAATATATTTGTGTACGTATATATATATACTCCCCTCGTCCACAGACCATGGCGATATATATTGGTTGTGATATTGTTTGGATTGGTTGATGTGAAATTCAGTGAATATCATGAATGGTTGATCGGAAATGATTGATTGCGGTTGAAATCCCAATAGGATTAGTATATGGGAAAATTCGTCAGCGTAGGAACTAGATATTGAAATCCCCATTGTCAAAAGCTGCGAGGCTTTAAGGTAGAGCGAGGAGCCGTACTAGGGACGGTGCCGGTTTTTACTACACTGCCGTTATGTTGCTGAAATTTTCAGAAATGTTTCTGTGTTTGGTTTATTTTCATGTATTGAAATATATTTATGTGATGGATGAAATAAAATGATTTGAACGATAAAAATGACATTTTTATTAAATGATTAGAATAAATTGTTTTACAATAAAAATCACATTTTTATCATCTATATGAAATATATAAAATAATCGTGTTTTGAAATAAATTGTTTTAAAATAAAAATCACATTTTTATCATCTATATGAACTATATAAAATAATCGTGTTTTGAAATAAATTGTTTGACAACAAAAATCACATTTTTATTATATATATGAATTGTTAAAAATAGTGATGTGTTGAAATAAATATATGTTGGATAAAAATATCATTTTTATCAAATATATGAAATGAATAAGGTTTTGAAATCAAAGAATGAATTATATATATATATATAATTAAAATAAATGAATAATAAAGCTGCAGTTCGTATTTTGAAACTGTGATTTCAAACGATTATTGTGGGAGATCCGACCATTGGATTTTCCCGAAACCGAAACTGTTGGGTTTGCTTTGGAAATATCTTTCCAACGACACCAACTTTGTAAAGATCCAACGGTTGGATTGTCTGGAATGTTTAATTCAAATCTGAAGAAAAACAGCGCCAGAATCGGTTATAATTATA
Organism: Allium sativum; assembly: GCA_030737875.1. Lineage (NCBI taxonomy): Eukaryota > Viridiplantae > Streptophyta > Magnoliopsida > Asparagales > Amaryllidaceae > Allium > Allium sativum. The sequence goes on from CM060922.1 coordinate 226,434,782, forward strand.
TATATATATATATATATATATAAATATAAATAAATTAAATCGAATAACGACGCTGCAGCTCATATATTGAAACTGTAACTTCAAACGATTGTACTGGGAGATCCGAGCGTCGGATTTTCCCAAAACTGGAACCGTTGGATTCGTTTTGAAAAGATCTTTGTAATGATATAAAATTTGTAAAGATCTAATGGTTAGATTTTCAGATGTATGTAAATCAAATCTGAAGAAAGACAACGCCACGGCTGTGTTATGGCCAGAAGCGTCGTTTGAACGAATTGGCTAATTTTAAATAAATAAAAATAGCGATAAATCGTTGTAAAATATTATAAACGATATGGAATGGAAATAAACCGAATTTACCCGATTTATTGGATATTTGATGGTTGAATGTGTTTGCCGTGAAAATTACATTAAAGAACAGAATTATTGGTGTCGAATAATTTAACCATTGAAATGAATTGATTTGAAATTCTAAATATACGTGAATTATTTGAAAAGGCTGAGTTAATTCTCATTTCAAATAATTGATCAACGATAAAAAGTTAAAGATATGAAGACGATGCAGGAACGATGATCTTCACATCGAATGAAGGGGTGTTACTGATGCTCATGATAGGTGTAGCTACCTTGAAGGGGCTAAAGTGGTAGCCGTCTGGACGTACATGTTGACTGTACAGATGTGCGAGGAATAAAGAACCTCCGGTTTCGTTTAAACCCAGAACAGACTTGTAAATGGATGTGTGTCTGACGTTGTATATTGACAACGTAGCATGAAGAGATGCTATGATCAAAGATTTTGTTGAAAAGCAGAGCTTTGTGGTTGATGATCAAAGCACGGCTTTGAATAGCTAGCCTTGTGTTTAGCGTTGTTTCGCGAGCCTCACACCCCAGTATGAGCCAAAAACGGGAGAAGGACCTCAGGGAGAACATGCGTTTCCTTCTAGCTAGGAGTGGTGCTTTGGGTTTTACACGCCCGGGCATTTTACTTATGTGATGGTGGGAAGCGAGGCCTCGGTTAGTTCGGTCTCTTCAGAGCCAATTATTTGGTCGAAGATGAGCGGTTTACGCCCCATAGGGCGGGGAAATTTAGTGTTCAGGCATTATAATGCACATCGAGTGGACCGGCCCTGACGATCCAAGGGGCAGTTGCTGCTGTTCCAGAGACATGGGTTAGATTGTCTCGAAGTGGTAAGGACGATCCCTTGCCTTGGTTCATGATGGAAATCCAATTTCCAATTACGACATCGTGTGGTTTTGATTGTATACCTATATATGGCGACATAGTGGTATGGGGCATTAATGCCATCTATGATTGATAGTTATGATTGAAATTGTTTTTGAAACATATAAACACTAGCAATAATATCAAATGATTTGTTTTGCTTGTATCAAGCTCATTTGGCCATTATAAGGTAAAACTCTATCCTCCAGTTTGTGTTGCATTGTGTGATGGGAACTGAGTGTTATAATGGCTTCATTTTTATAAAAAGCATTGCGATGTTTAAAAGATTTACTTGTTTTAAAGGACTGGCAATCCAATGGATTAAACCTGTTCCGCGTTAGCGGCGTTGTCCTGTGATTGGCCATATTGTAAAATAAGTTAAAGTAGATTTCTCATACCCATCCCATGACTGATTCGTAGCTTGTTTCACTTGCAAACACGGGTGCCCCTATTTCTATACGGGCAGACTTGTATTCAAGTTTTAGCAGGCTCTTTCTGGATAGCTATGGAGATGAAGATGGATTCTATCATTTATCTCTTTTATGCTGTTCAGCTCCTATTGTACGTCTTATGTTTTGTTTTCGCTGTAGACATTTATGTAAAGATGAACTGTATTTTGTACTAAGTATGATCCTGTATACTGTGTAACTCTGATGTTATATTTATTCAGTATATCCTGTTGTACATTATCTGGTGTATTCATTTATTTCTGTTCTGTGGTTATCTATTTATGTGTTATATTCCAAAGATTACCCTTGCCACCGTGGAATGGGGGTTTGGGGTCGTCACAAACGTGATATCAGAGCTTTGGTTAAACTTAGTTCTGGAATATAACATATTAACGAAATCATCAGAAATAGAACCAGTAGTTTCTAAGACGGATCACTCATTACAGGTAGGATCAGTAATATCCTAGAATGAGTGTAGCAGAATGAAATACACCCTGATAGACACATTTACATTAAAGTATGTGTCTCTATGTTTTAAAATTACCTTTTCTGTTGGCCTAACACTTTGTCTGCTATTTGCAGACATTGAAAAATGAGTGGCAGAAGTAGAAGAGGTACGTCTGACCCAGATATTGAAGCTCTATTAATCAGATATCGAAATCTGGGTGGAGTACCGTACTCAGGAAATGAATCTATTATTCAAACAGAAGCATGGATGCGCTCTACTGAGAAAATCTTTGAAGGTTCAAACCTGAGAGATGACCAGAAAATATTAATGGCATCTTGGGCACTCAAAGACGAAGCTTTGTTCTGGTGGGGTTCGATTATTAAAGACAATCCAGAAGGTGATATCACCTGGGATAGATTTAAAGATATTTTCAGTGAAAGATTTATTTCTCTAGAAGCAACTGAGCGGTTATGTGATGAATTATATTATCTGATACAAGGAGATATGACCATTTCGGAATATCAGAAGAAATTCAATGAACTTTCTCATTTTGCCCCGCATCTAATTCAAGATCCAAAGAGGAAGAATCTGAGGTTCATTAACGGGCTCTAAAGAAAATACCAGAGTAGTGTAATGGGGCATGTGAAACTTCCTTTTTCTAAAATGATATACATGGCTTATTAGTATGAAGATCTGGATAAGCGAGGCCTTTTTGACGATGAAGAGGAAGTCAATTCGAGCAACAAAAGAAAATTCGAAACTGATAGCCCAGAGACAAGTAAACAGCCTGAGGACAATACGACGTCTGAGGCCAGAAAGAAACATAGAGTCAATGGGAAAAAGGTTAAGTTAGAGAAGTAGCAGAAGTTTCTGCATCCTCATCTAGTCAGGAAGGCTAGATGTTTTAGAAGGCACGCTTACTGTCAAAGATATTCCAGTTAAAGTATTGTTTGATACGGGCGCATCGCGAAGCTTTGTTGCAAAGAATGCAGTTAGGAAACTGGATTTGAATTTGAAAAATCTCAAAGTACCAATGGTTGTTCATAATCCGGTTGGGGGTTCCCTCGATCTTAGTTGGATTTGTGGCGTTCCTGTTTCTTTCTCCCGTTATTGGTTCCCCACTATCGCGATCGTCATGAATTTTACAGAATTTGATCTTATCTTGGGGTTAGACTGGTTAACCAAATATGAAGCTGAGGTAAAATGCGCCGACAGAGTCGTTAAGGCGAAGATTAAATCAGGTGACTATATAACCATTCCCTGTGAGGGTCAGAATTCCGATAGAAAAGACTTCTGGGCAGCTTTAGATGTTTTTCCAGCTCAATTAGATCCTGTTCCTGTCGTTACGGAGAATATTCAGGTCAACATTGAAAATATCCCAGTTGTCAAGAACTATGCGGATGTGTTCAAAGAAGTTGTTAGCTTACCTCCGCAGAGAGAAATTGATTTCAAAATCTCTTTAGTTCCGAATGCAAGGCTAGTAGTTCACGCTATTCGAATAATGACCTTGAAGGAGAAAGATGAGTTAGATAATCAAACTCGACAGCTTGTATGGAAGGGTCTGATTAGACCTAGTTTCTCTGATTGGGGAGCAGCAGTGGTATTTGTCCCGAAGTCAGACGGTACTCTCAGACTATGTGTGGATTATCGTGACTTGAATAAGCGGACATTGAAAAATAAATATCCATTGCCGCGGATTGATGATTTGTTGGATCGATTGAATGGTGCACAAGTATTTTCCCGAATGGACCTAGCTACAGGGTTCCATCAGCTTCATATTGCCGAAGAGTGTGTTCCTTTGACAGCATTCAGAGGTCTAGACTTATTCTACGAATGGTTAGTAATGTCGTTTGTCTTATGTAATGCTCCAGCTTATTTTGTCGATCTAATGAACTGGGTATTCAGAGAAGTATTGAATAAATTTGTTCTGGTTTTCATTGATGACATATTAATCTTCTCTAAGTCAGAAAGTGAGCATGAAAAACATCTGGAACAAGTGGTAGACATTCTCAGAAAGAATGGTTTGAAAGCAAAGTTTTCCAAATGTATATTCTGGTAAGAAGAAGTCAAATTTCTTGGCCACGTCATGTCAAAACAAGGAATTTCAGTGGATCCCAGTAAAATCACTGCTATTCAGTATTGGAAACAGCCTCGTACACCAACAGAAGTCCGAAGTTTTCTCGAATTGGCCAGTTATTATCAGAAATTCATTAAGGATTTTGTGAAGACATCTAGTTCCTTAATGAAGCTTACTAAGAAACATTCGAGATTCAACTGGACTCCATAATGTGAGGCAGCTTTCCAGAAGCTGAAGTTAAAACTGACGACTGCTCCAGTGTTAACAATAATTGATTGCAATCAGGACTTGAAAGTCTGTACTGATGCTTCTAAAGAAGGTCTTGGTGCGGTACTAATGCAAAGAGGCCAAGTAGTTGCTTATGCTAGCCGTCAGTTGAAGCCCCATGAAAAGAATTATGTAACTCACGATCTTGAATTATTAGGCATCGTGTTTGCAATGAAAATCTGGAGACATTATTTATTGGGTGAGAAGTTCGAACTATATATTGACCATCAATCTTTAAAGTACTTATTCACCCAAAAAGATCTAAATATGAGGTAGCAGTGTTGGTTAGAATTTCTCGCAGCTTATGATCTAGATATTTTATATACTCCGGGGAAAGCCAATGTTGTAGCTGATGCACTCAGCAGGAAGAATGTGATCATCGCCGGTATTATCATTACATTATCGTTGGTTGATAATATAGCTATTCTTCAGAAAGACGATAGTTTTATTAAGGAGATGATCAGAAGAATTCAAAGGGGTGAAGTCTCCAGTTTCCAAGTGGATGGTGCAGGAGTTCTGAGATTGAAAGGTAGAATTTGTGTTCCCGACAATCTTGAGCTCAAAAGAGAAGTAATGGACGAGGGCCACAAGTCCAAACTAAGTATCCACCCGGGGGTCAGTAAAATGTATAATGACCTCAAGCGAACTTTCTGGTGGAAGGCAATGAAAAGAGATATCTCTATATATGTTAGTCGGTGTTCCACCTGTCAGCAAGTCAAAAGCGATCAGCAGAAGCTCGCTGGATTGTTGCAACCGTTGGAAATTCCAGGTGGAAAGTTGGAATAGATTTCTATGGATTTCATAGATGGTTTTCCCGGAACCAGGAAAGGAAATGACAGTATTTGGGTGATCATAGATCGTTTCACGAAGACTGCCATTTCATACCTGTCAGGTCGAATAGAACTGCTCAGAGATTGGCGCAGATTTACTTTAGAGAAATTGTTAGACTGCATGGAGTTCCCATGAGCATCGTTAGTGATCGTGACCCGATTTTTGCTAGTAAATTCTGGAAAGCATTCCAAGCAGAATTGGGAACGAAACTAAACTTGAGCACCGCTTATCATCCTCAAACAGATGGTCAAACTAAGAGGGTGAACCGTATTTTATAAGATCTATTGCGGGCTTGTATTATTGATTTTTGTGGACCTTGGGAAGACCATTTGCATTTGGCTGAGTTCTCATATAACAACAGCTACCAAGCGATACTGAAAATGTCTCCATTCGAAGTATTGTAAGGTAGACCATGTCGATCCCCTGCTTGTTGGGTAGAACCTGGCAACATACTTGTATTGGGGCCTGATATGATTCGCGATGCTGCGGACAAAGTCGATTTCGTTAAGAAATGATTACTCGCCGCTCAAAGCCGACAGAAGATCTATGCAGATAAGAGAAGAAGAGATATATCATTTGCTGTTGGCGACTATGTACATTTGAAGGTATCTCCGATGAGAGGAGTTATCCTATTCGGTAAAACAGGGAAATTGGCGCCCAAATTTATTTGTCTGTTTCCTATTCTTGAACGGATTGGAACTCTCGCTTATAAGGTTCAGTTACCTGATTGGTTGCCTGGAGTACATAATGTATTTCACATATCTCAACTTCGAAAGCATGTGCATGATCCAGATTTGATCGTGGAAGAAGCAGCGCAATGGGATATAGAAATTACTCCAGAATTGGTTGTAAGAAGAGAGCCGATAAAGATTATTAGCAAAGAAGCCAAAGAGCTGAGGAACAAGAAAGTTCACTTAGTCAAAGTGCAATGGAGTGGAGATCCGCGAGACTGTACTTGGGAAACTGAGTGTAACAACCCGTATTTGGAGAACGTGTTATATCCATAAATCTAGGCAGAATTAAATTTTAAACTAAGAACCAAGGGAAACGGGTTGTGCAATTGCGTTCGTCTCGGAATTCTGCATGAAATCGAGTCCGGGTTTTCGAAGATCGGAGTCCGTATGACTAAGTTATGGCTCCCCAAAGTTTCAGAAATTTTCAGAGTTCAAAACAGTCCGAATTCGAGTTCAAATTCGAATTTCAAAACCCAGACAGACTGAGCGGGAAATTTCCCGCCCAGGACCCCAGGTCGACTGGGCAGTCGACACCCCCAGGACCAGGTCGACTGCGCAGTCGACTTGAGTGTCGACCTGGTCCCCGAACCTGGTTTGGGCCTGGTTGCTCCTGCTTGACCCTGTTGGCTTGTTTGAGGGCCTGTGACGATTTTTGGCGGTTCAGATCGATTCTAGGGTTCATCCTATGGCCTAAACTAGTTTTTGCAACTATAAAAACAACCTAAGACCTAGGCTAATCCACAAAAAATCTTTCTAACACCATTATGCTGCTAAGTCTCCTCTTGAACCATCTTGAACCATGGCCGCCGCCTCCAACTTGAAGCTTAAACATTCAAACTAGATCCAAATCGAAGGCCAACGTTTCTACAACAATTCAAGGGAATAGATCAATATCTCAACAACGACCCTACGACAATTTCTGTTCTTAGTTCTCAAAAACCACGATCTGTAAGCCCCAGTTACTCTTAGATCTAAACTCTAAACTTAATATGGACATGTGTAAATTGAAGTTGAACATAAACATGATAACTACTTGAGACCTACTCTTGTATATCTTTGATCTATGACTATTCCTTTTTGATCTATTATTTTAGATCTACTCTTGTTCACCCTAGATCTATTCACCTTGAACCTAGTACCGTTCATACTGAACCTTGATTTGTGGAATACTGATAAGAACTTGATCTAGGGGCATGTTCATGTCATAACCTGAACCCTATCATTATTTTAACATGCTTGTGATGTTGTGATGTTGAAACTATTGCTAATCACAAGTTTAGGATTATCATCTTATATCATTTATTGCTATGTTTATCACCCTATTTCATATGCCAATGATGTTATGATAATATCTCAAGTTACACCATGCTTGCCTTGAAATCACCTTTGCCACTTTATACCCATCCTTGTTATGTTATTCCCTAGTTACATCTATTGCCTTGATTCGAATTCACGAGCGTTGGGGATGCTATTTTGGTAGTGTAGGAAAACCTGAATTTAGTATGAACTTGAAAACATCAATATCCTTATAACTTGAGCTTGGATAGGAACATGAACTTGACATGAAATTATACTTGAAAATATGAATTTGGGACATGACACTTAGATAACTTGAATGTGGCCAACTCGAGGTTGAGTTGAGTTTGCAGTATAAATCTGCCCGGAATCGCCCGGCGAATCCAGTAACTGCAAACAATAGGACCCAATGTGAGTAGTTGGTCATATCGCACTCGAAACCCGAGGTTAGACTTGTTTATGGTGTAAAACTGCCCGGACCCGCCCGGCACATCCAGTAACCATAAACAGGTCTAATGTGAGAGGTTAGGGGTGCATTAAGTAAATTAATGCTACTGGATAGGGTTAAGTCATGGACCACTTGAATATACTTAACCAATTTGACACGTTGATTTGATAGGGTTAAGTCATGAACCGCTTGAACACACTTAACCAACCTGACACATGATTCGTAGGACTAAGTCTTGAACTAGAACGACATACTTAGTCAATTTGACATGACACGTAGATGGGGTTAAGTCTCGATTTTAAATAACAACTTAACCTGCTGAACGAAACCCTAGTTACGCGGTCCTTTTCAGCAGTAACCCACTAGATGTATCACGGTACCCTGGGACTAGGCAGGGTGGGTCACGATTGCTGGGCTGATTGTAAGCGACCAGAGCGACGGCTGAGTTGGTGCACTATTGTAGGTTCAGGCGGACTAGGGTCATGCACTTAGTCCGGAGTTGAAAAAGCAGGCATTGGGCATTAGTAGGATTATCTGTGCATTCTTGATTCGTGTCGGTGGTTGGCACCCTAGGGCTTGATACACTCTATGGTGGACCTAGCAAAGGTGACTACATTCGTGATAGGGCCGTATGACACAGACACACGACGAGCTAGACTTGTAGGGAGCCGATCGATTAGATCATACCGTTGGACCCCGAATTGGGTCACTTCACGATATTGGGCCAAGGGATTATTTCTTGATTTATAGTTGACACGGGATTAGTATACCAGTATAGGTGGTATGGCGAACCTTGAATACGCAATATTAGACTTGAGTTATCTTGTTAGCTTAGTTATCATGTCAGACTTATCATCATTCCTATGTTTAATTCCAGTTTATTCGTGTCTTGTTAACTTTACTAGTTTCTATGCTGATAGTCACTAGGGCTTACCAGTCTTTTTGGCTGGCCCATTTTCTTCCGCCTCTTTGTCTTTCTTTCACCCCCCCAAGGTTCTCAGGGAGGAAACTCTAGCTCTTAGCTTGGACTTTGCTTTCTTTCTGACAGCTCATGTACGGTTTGGTCTTGAGCTATGCTATGGCTGCACTCATGCACTTTGTTGGGGAATAATATTTTACTTATGTTGTTTTAAGTACTTTGCTGCTTTAGAACTTGATGTAATGAAATAATGACTTGGCATTTTGATGTAAGAGGTTTTGACTCTATTTTTCAGTAATGAGATTTGGTTCTAAAGTTTATATCCACTGCTTTATATACTCTATTTTATCTATGTTCTGTCTTATGTTATCTCTGTGCCTGTTTACTAGATAATACCCCTCCAAAACTAGGGCATTCCCTTTGTGAGTGACCCTAGCGGAGGTGGGGTGTTACATTTGGTATCAGATCAGAAGGTTACCAGACTGGGCAAAAGTTTTAAAAACCTTCTGAAACTATTTTCAAAATCGTTTATAAAGAAGCATTTTTCAAGAAAAGTTTTATTTTTAAGAAAAGGCTATTCCCCAAAAGCCATTAGCACTTTCCTTTGTTTCCTCGTTTGAATCTTTTTCCTTTTCGCTTTTTAGCATGTCTGATCTTAACCTTCCTGAGGGAGTACCCATACCTGGCCGGTTCCGAAGATACTTGGAAGCTAGGGCCAAAGGCGCAGGCCCGACAGATATCCCTCCTCCTCCTCCCTCGGTGGCCACGGTTCCTCCTCCTCCTCCTCCTCCGGGTACCGCCTTCTCCAAAATATGCAAGGACTTTATAGGAATGGGCGGCAATAACTTCGTTGGAACTAAAACCTTCGTTGAGGCGTGAAACTGGCTAAAAGAGACTGAAGACTTGTTTGTTATTTTCGATATGGAGGATCATAGGAAAGTTCTGTTGGCAGCATGGTTGTTGAAAGAGGAAGCTGCATTTTGGTGGGAAGTCACCAACGCTACCAGGCCAATTGAGACTTGGGCAGACTTTAGAGAGAGGTTTGGGCTTAAGTTTTTATCATCCGCAGAAGCGAGTCTTCAGATGGAGAGATTCCTGGCACTCAAGCAAGGGGACATGTCAGTTAGGGAATACGTGAATAAGTTTAATCAGCTTGCTCGGTTTGGTTTGGACTTAGTCAACACGGCTGAGAAGAAGGCTCCACGCTTTGCTCGAGGATTGAGCGAGCCACTCCACACTATGGCCATGACTCATGTACCCATGGGGGCGACCTTTGAAAGCTTGGTGAATATGGCCCTACTTCATGAAGAAGACGAGAATGGCAAGAAGAAGGTCATGGCGAATGAGTCTCAAGACAAGAAGGTAGACTCCGAGAAAGGAGGAAAGAACAGCAACAACAAGAATGACAAGTCACGCGAGACAAGAAATTGCAACTTCTGTGGTATTGACGGGCATATAGTCCAGGACTGTAGGAAGAAGAAGATAAAGATAGGAGCATGTTTTCAATGCGGTGAAACTGGACACATCAGCAAGAATTGCCCTAAGAAGCAAGGGCAAGCCCCGCAAGAAGGACCTTCTAGGGGTACATCTTTAACTTCTTTTCCCTAGATACTCTGTTTTATCTTGTATATCCTTTCGATCCGGTCTTGAGAACCTTAGGTAGAATCCTATGAATGTAAACATGTATTTGAAACATGTTATGCTTGATGTTTGCGAATGCTTGCAAGTGGTTGCAAGTGATTGCTCGTGGTTGCATAACACACATTAGGCACTAGATCGGCTCAGACACATTTTCATATTGCATATGCATGAGTGTTTATACTTATTTATGGATGAAATTGAATGTGTTATCATATGAATGTTGCATATGGATGAATGTTTGTGCACACATATAGTGCTTACGTGACTAGGATTATTTGCATACATGTTGGATTCATGACACTAAACATATTTTGCATTAGAAAGATCAATTAGGCCTGATCATTTGCATTAGATAAGGAACATATACACACACTTTCTGCATATGTTCATACAGCATTAGAAATCTCTTAAGGACAATGTTTGCTTGTGGATGATGTTTTGAGTAGATGGATGATGGATGGTAGGATACGTTCTTCCTAACTTAGAGATTTCGGGGATGAAATCCTTTAAGGAGGGGAGAATGTAACAACCCATATTTTGATAACGTGTTATAACCATAAATCTAGGCAGAATTAAATTTTAAAATAAGAACCAAGGGAAACGGGTTGCGCCATTGCGTTCGTCTCGGAATTCTGCATGAAATCGAGTCCGAGTTTTCGAAAATCGGAGTCCGTATGACCAAGTTATGGCTCCCCAAAGTTTCAGAAATTTTCAGAGTTCAAAACAGTCCGAATTCGAGTTCAAATTCGAATTTCAAAACCCAGACAGACTGGGCGAGAAATTTCCCGCCCAACACCCCTGGTCGACTGGGGAGTCGACTGGGCAGTCGACACCCCCAGGATCAGGTTGACTGCGCAGTCGAATTGGGTGTCGACCTGGTCCCCAAACCTGGTTTGGGCCTGGTTGCTCCTGCTTGACCCAATTGGCTTGTTTGAGGGCCTGTGACGATTTTTGGCGGTTCAGATCGATTCTAGGGTTTATCCTATGGCCTAAACTAGTTGTTGCAACTATAAAAACACCCTAAGACCTAGGCTAATCCACAATAAATCTTTCTAACACCATTATGCTGCTAAGTCTCCTCTTGAACCATGGCCGCTGCCTCCAACTTGAAGGTTAAACATTCAAACTAGATCCAAATCGAAGGCCAACGTTTCTACAACAATTCAAGGGAATAGATCAACATCTCAACAACGATCCTACGACAATTTCTGTTCTTAGTTCTCAAAAACCACGATCTGTAAGCCCCAGTTACTCTTAGATCTAAACTCTAAACTTAATATGGACATGTGTAAATTGAAGTTGAACATAAACATGATAACTACTTGAGACCTACTCTTTTATATCTTTGATCTATGACTATTCCTTTTTGATCTATTATTTTAGATCTACTCTTGTTCACCTTATATCTATTCACCTTGAACCTAGTACCATTCATATTGAACCTTGATTTGTGGAATACTGATAAGAACTTGATTTAGGGGCCTGTTCATGTCATAACCTAAACCCTATCATTATTTTAACATGCCTGTGATGTTGTGATGTTGAAACTATTTCTAGTCACAAGTTTAGGATTATCATCTTATGTCATTTATTGCTACGTTTATCACCCTATTTCATATTCCAGTGATGTTATGATTATATCTCAAGTTACACCATGCTTTCCTTGAAATCACCTTTGCCACTTTATACCCATCCTTGTTATGTTATTCCCTAGTTACATCTATTGCCTTGATTCGAATTCACGAGCGTTGGGGATGCGATTTGGGTAGTTTAGGAAAACCTAAATTTAGTATGAACTTGAAAACATGAATATCGTTATAACTTGAGCTTGGATAGGAACATGAACTTGACATGAAATTATACTTGAAAATATGAATTTGGGACATGACACTTAGATAACTTGAACGTGGCCAACTCGAGGTTTGGTTGAGTTTGCAGTATAAATCTGCCTGGAACCGCCCGGTGAATCCAGTAACTGCAAACAATAGGACCCAATGTGAGTAGATGGCCATATCGCACTCGAAACCCGAGGTTAGACTAGGTTATGGTGTGTAATGACCCAAATTTCTGTAACATCAGAGTTGACTATATACGTCACACGTCCAACAAAAATATCACGAAAATACGAAACATTTTTTTTTAGAAGAAAGAGATTGAAGAAGAACAGAAATAACAACACAGAATCTCACATCGTAGTGGAACAAAATATAATATATTATAACTTTTGAAATACAAAATCTCAACTGTATAACATACACTTATCAGAGTATAACACTTACAACACAGCGGAACAAAACTCTATATAACTAACGCTGAAGCCTCCTGCTCCAAGCTCCTTTAGATATATCTGAAAAATCCTGAACTACTTGACTGCCCATGCAAATTTAGGCACCCAAGAGTTTAGGTAGAACAAAACAAAATAAACTCCGGGTCAGTCATGAGACTGGTATGAGTAAACAGTTTAAAACAGATTCAGAAACTAAATGATATCTCATAAGACCACGCCGTATAACACGGAACGTGTTTTTCCCTTATGAGAATCCAAACACTTGATTTAACTTTCAAAATCCCTTTCGAAAGGAACGATAATCTTTATATCAAAACTCTTTTGATATTATAATAATGTATAAATCAAGTAGATAACAATCTAGTGGAACGTTTGCATCTCACGTTCCACATATATAATATACAATCAAAACCGCAAGCACGTATTGGGTAATGGATTTCCATCTATGACAAGGTATGGAATCACCTTCCGCTGGTATATATCTAGAGGAGAATACACCGAGTTCAACAAGAACATCTTGCAACTCAGCCACACATGACCGACCACTCATTTGGCTTGAGTGTATCGAATGTATATCACCAATGGTTGGGATCAGCAACCGTTTCCCGAATGGGACAACATCGACAATAGATTTTGAGAAGTAAATGAAACTCTAGATTAGGTGATTATACACCCTAATAGGTGCAACCTACATAGCCATGCTGCTTTCCCGATTTCTATCATTTACCGGTTGATGAGGCCAGAGGCTACGCTTTATCATCACACCAGATTCACTTCGAATGTCACATCGTCAAATCCATCAAATCACCGATTGACGTCCTCAACAGTACATTACGTGTTAGCTAAAAGAAGTTTCCTTCTCTGCTTCCACTCTTGGTACGGTTGAAGAAATCAATGTACGTGACCTTTCTGGAAATACTCTGTCAGACATTCATCCATACAAGTCACCTAGGAACAGGATGAGCCGAAGGTACTATTTCTATTTATAGAAAAAGTCCTTGCACTCTACTCCGTCTTCGATTATCTTTATATAATCTTATTCGCACGCTACTGCCAATACGGAGTGGTTCTTTGGATAATAATCCAACAGGTCTCTCCATATTGACAACGATGGTCAAAACTTCAATAGTCTGTGATTTAACTATCGAATAAAAACAAGTGTTTCGATAATCGATGATTTAACTATCGAAGAAAAACAAGTGTTCATTCAACATATCTACAATCACGGAGCCTTTAATTAATATTCAATTAATTAAATCTCTTCTCTATTTCTTTATCAATATTTGTTAACCAAATATTTTCAATAACCATATTGGCCTTTTACGTTAATTGGAAAACATTTCCGAATATCTCCTTCCTTTATTTTCTAAACTTTAGAAAATATATGCTATTTATAATTGGAAAATATTCCAATTACTTATCTCTTTCCCAATCTCGTTTATTCCTATACTTAGGAAATATTTAACATCTATTTCCCAGCTTACATTTACTTGGGTTAAAACAGATGTTGTGTAAAACATCGTTACGACAACCCAAATACTATATTCAACTAACTCTTATCTAACATTGATCTTCGAGCCTGAAATCTTACTATTTATTTGTTAATAATGAAATCAATCAAGTTGGGGTATAACTACCTCTCAGACCTTGACTGAATAACATTTATAATGTCAAAACAGATATGACTACTTACTCGAATAATCAATACCATACAACTACTTATTCACTTTTAAACACGTATACCCTTTCTCTTTCTATTCTTACTAAATTTTATTCTTATACTCCCTTTTTTATTATACTATTCTATTTCTAAATTCGTTTTCTTATCGACTTCTATATATATCGATACGTTGATTTCTAACTATCAAATTATCTTAAAAATATTCTAACTCCTTAAATTCACGGAAAAAATCGCCATAACCTCCTTTGTACCGGGAGCATCGGGATATTTCAAATAGCCTCCCATGGCCCTCACCAATCCAAAAAGAAAAAGAAAAGCCAAGCGGCTAGCCGATACGGCGCATAAAATCTCATATATGAATTAAATGCATACCTTTTTGTCGAGCATTCTATTTATTTCACTTCTATACTTTATTCCAACCCTGTCTCCTGTATGTCTATACCTGTCCAATCTATTTTAACTATACCAATCGTTTTAACTCAATTTGTTAATTAAATCTGTTAATTAACTTTTTAGTCTATTCCACTTCTATTTATCCAAATCTATTATCTTCTATTATTCAAATCCTATAATATAAATCCCATTTGAATTCTCTTCATTCAAATTCTATATTATAAATCCCATTTGAATTCTATGCCTTATTTAAACAATGTTTATAACTTCACTTAAAATCCAACATTTATATATTTATAAACAAATATTATAAATTCAATTCAAATCCCATATTTTCATTTACAAACAGAGTTTATAAATTCCATTCAAATACCACATTTTCATTTATAAACAGTATTTATAAATTCGATTCAAATCCCACATTTTCATTTATAAACAAAGTTTATAAATTCCATTCAAATCCCACATTTTCATTTATAAACAAAGTTTATAAATTCAATTACTCGTTTTATATATCTTCAAAAAAAGTTAATATTTTCTACAGTTTATTTAAAATTCAAATTCTATTTATAAAAATAGAATTCCCTTTTTAAATCTCAAATACCCTTTCAGGGTATTTTATAAATCAATATCCCAAGCCCCAGTGATATTTTAACCAATCAAATCAACAAATTTTCAATCATTTGATTTTTAACACATCATATATGAATATATATGAAATCAAACAAACAACAAATAGATAATATATTTTTGAGGAATCCAATTGGATTCCTTCAACCTGTTTTTCCTGCATCCACAGACGTTAGCACACAAATAATACCCATTCTGCTTCGTGGAAGAATATCGCGGTAAAATGGTCATCCACTATCATAGCGTGGGGCGTATAGGGTAATCATCCGCTATGGTACCGCGGGCATCTGCTAATGATACTGCGGGAACAATCCAACTACCAAACCAATATATATATATATATATATATATATATATATATATACATCCAGCCTAAATAACTAATAAATATTTTATAACAGCCATAACAATATTAAAATGCATCCAACAACAACAAACAATTACTTTTAACTGATAAAAATAATTTATGAATAAAGGGTGAGTGAGATTTACTCACCGTGATATTTTATTTTCGCCGATCTATTTTGATTTCCATTTCAATTCCTGGTTGTAAGATCTCAAATTACGAATCCAATATCCAACTTCCCGATCTTCCAACCTTACTGCTTAATCCTTCTTCAGTGAACAGACTGTGATATGTACATAGCCATTTTCGAACTCCAGACCATTTCGGTCATCCCATTGAAAACATAACAGTATCATCTCTGGCCTTTTCTGAAACAGCAGTCACCCATGGAACACCCATCGCTCTACCGGAATACCCCAACCATCGCGAGCTTCAACAAACCCTACCGCGCACCATCGTCTGACAAACAAGCAGTCTCCACCTGATTTCAAAACCCGAGCTCCACCTTCATCGAAATCGCCAGACATCAAGAAGACGTGCTACCCTTAATTTCGAGCAACAGTAAGCATCCCGAGCAACAGAAGCATCGTGAGTTCCCCCAGTACATAGTTCGAATGTTCGACCTCCTATACCTAGCGTCGGATCCCTCACGTAGTTAACACCCCCCTCTACAACTCAGGCGCTACCCCAGATCGATCGCTACCTCTGAATCCCTCTTCGAACCCCCCTGCGAGCTTCACGAGATCCCGTTTGCTTTTGGTTTTATTTCGATTTGATTTCGAGAATGGGGACTTCGGTTTTTGATTTATATTTGGAATGTTTGATTTGGTAGGTGGTATTAAAGAGGGACACGGATTCGATTTGGTTCGTGGAAGTAAAAGAGGCACGGTTTCAATTTGGTTGTGTGGTAATAGAAGAACACGGTTTCAATTGTTTTGTGGAGATGAGGGAAGGCACGGTATTATCTTGTTTGTGGAATTAAAGGGGAACACGGTGGGTTTGTTTGGTCCACACAACTTAATTAAATTAAATTAAATTAAACTGTATCCTAAAAAATAAAATGATCCTTGATTGCGAACTCCTTTCTAAACCCAACTACTGTCAATTCTAGGGTAAAACCACTATTCTGAACCCACTGGAATAAGTATCGAAGTCCAGTTCGATCATCCGGAACAAGTATTATTTTATATTGATATAAATTAAATTTCAAACCAATTAATTTCTTCGACAATAAATTAATATTATTATCGTTATAAATTCAAATAAAATTTCCCATTAATTATTTGAACTGTATTCAATTCAAATTAAATTTTGAATTCATCTAAATCCATTTTCATATTCTGTTATTTTAATATATTCGATATTAAATCGAAATTGATTATTAAATCGATAACTTAAATATAAAATTCCACTTATATTATCCACCCAATATTTAAAATAAATATTAAATATTCAAAAATTAACCCATAAGGATCCGAGTCATTACAATCTTCCCCACTTAAAATAATTTCGTCCTCGAAATTGCTAAGGTAGGAAAGGTGCTACAACCCATTTATCTTTTCAAAACTTATTTATGTTGATACTCAACATTTCAAACTTCCTTATGTAACTCTCTTTCGAATAAATCCCTATTCGATAACTCCTCCCTTCGAATAACTATATTCGATAATCTCTCTTTCGAATAACTTGATTCGAAAACCTTTCTTCGAATCAACTATATTCGATTAACTCCTTTAACTCTATTCGAATAACTAATATTTGATTTAACTTCATTCGCTTGACTCTAGATCGCAACGATCACAATGGTTACGCCAGATTCCCCCAAGAAACATCCGACCGCCCTAGGCTATCTGCAGCCCTACGAATTACGCTAGCAGTCATACGAAATGGCAACTTATCCTGAGTAACTTTGTTTGACTAACTCTATTTCAATAACTATATTCGATCAACTTTAATTGAATAACTAACATTAAATTAAATCCTAATTCGATTAACTATGTTCAATTAACTCTATCTGGTTAACTCTTAATTTGAATAACAAATATTCGATAAATTCTAATTGAATAATAAATATTCAATTAACTCTACGGATTAACCCTAACTGGTTAATTCTTACTCTAATCGATTTATTCTAACTCTAATCGATTATTTCTATCTCTAATCGACTTCTCCTATTCGAATAACTAATATTTGATAACGTTTATTCATTTATAAAGATTTACTTTTGGTAACGGTTCTTCACTTTATAAATGTTCTCTTTAATAACGTTACTTCACTTATACAAGTGTTGTGTACCCCTTCTATTTAAAACTATCGGTGTTAAAAACCAATATCTCTTCTCTATATAAGTTCAGACTTATATATTCCATTTATTGAATGATAAATATTTAATTAAATTTATAAACTATTTTTTTTATATAAATTAATCCTTTCTATTTATCTGTTAAAAACAGATTTCCATTTTCTATTCATCTTCTAAATATTCCTTTGATTAAATTCTATTTATTTAACAAATAAATATCTCATTTATAACATTCTATTTATTTCCTATAAATAAATATTTCCATTGAATCTATTGAAAATGTTTTTACAAATATTTCCTTTTAAATTCTGTTTGTAAATGTTTTTTCAAGTATTTCTCCTTTTATTTTGTTTGCACATAACTTCCTTTGTATTTGTTTTACAAATATATTTTCTTTTTAACTCTTTTGGTTTTATCTTTCTTCACACCCAATTCATATTTCATTCACATTGATTCTACTCAATCTATTCATTTCGATCCATTTAACTTACTTAAGTTAAATTTAATTTCAATCATTCAAATTCCCATCAACTAGTTGCTAATTAACCGTTTTGCCTATTTCACCCTTTTTATTTGAATATAACTTGTTCAAATATATGTCAACTTAATTATAAACTAATCTAATTATATTTTCAACTCGAGTTATATATTCGATTTCAAATATAAATTCTTAATCTCTTTCACTTATCCAAAAACCCAATTTCGATTCAAATTTTCATTAACTAATTATTTTCCAATTTAGTTAATTCTATTTAACCATTAAAATATGATTTTTGTCTTAAAAATCATTTTACTTACTTCACTGGAGTTCATATTTATTTTATATCTCCAGTCTGGATTTTTCTAATGCCAATTCGGATTTTATTTCCTAAAAATCCTTTTATTTATTTAATTAAACCGTTATGGTTTTATAACGGTTCTGGCGCTGTTTTTCTAAAAATTTGATTTTCACATAACTCAAAATCTATACGACGAAATCTAGATTTTTCTCTTTCATTAGAAAACTATTGTTCAACCGGTCCCGACGATTCTTGTTTCATAGAATTCCGACTTCAATTGAGTTCTGTATACTAAATTGAAGTTTGAATCGCCAATTTACGAACTGCCGTGCTATGGTGAGCTCGTTTTAGTTATATTTATAAATATAAACGTTTTAACTTTGTTTATAATAAATTCAACTCCATTTTGATATATTTTTAATATATATCCAATCCATTTCACATAATATTCCCGATCTATTTCACTTCTAATATTTAAATCCTATATATTTACAATATTCAAATTCCATTTGAATTTCTTTATTCAAACTCTATATTATTTCCTTCTATTTGAATTTTCTTCTATTCAAATTCTATTTCAATTCCTTATCTTCAAATTCTATTTGAATTTCTTATCCTAAATTTCTATTTGAAATCCTTTATTCAAAACCCATTTCAAATCCCTTATTCAAATTCCATTTGAAATCCTTTATTCAATTTCTATTTAAATTCCTTTGAATTTAAATTCTATTTGAAATCCTTTGAATTTAAATTCCATTTTAAACTTTATATTTTCTTTGAATTCTAATATTCAACCTCCACTTTATATTCTCTTTGAAATTCTATTTAACCAAATTCCATTTGAATTCTAATATTCAAATCTCTATTTGACTTTTCTTTATTCAAATCCATTTGAATTCCTTTGAATTCAAATTCCATTTCAATTTTTCTTATACAATTTCTATTTGAATTTTCTTTATTCAAATCCTATTTAAATTTCTATGTTCAAATTCTATATTTGAATTCCCTTATATTTTACTTCTATTTGAAATCTATATTCCAATTCCCATTTCAAATTTCCTTTGAAGTAATATAAATATATACATATATTTATATCTATCCCAAATTCAAAACATTTGAATTTTCAAACAACTTGTTTCTTTCAAACAAATTTCTGTCAAAAGTTTTCTAAGGCAGCAATTCATCACTTAGAAACTCGAAAATGAACACTGATGATGTTGCGACCATCATCAGAATTATTTCCCAGCTACTGAATGAGTCCAGTGCTATATTTCTTTCAAAACCCATTTAGAAAAATATTTTCCAAACTCCCAGGATTTTAAATTCTGAATTCTTGTTGGAATTCAATTTCAATTTATCTCATTTGTATTTGATTTCATATACAAATTCCATTGGTTATATATATAACTATTTCAGTTTTATAATCTAATTTGATAATAATCCTAAAAATCAACTCAACTATTTAAGAATAATATCGTGTCTAATCTCCTGTTCAAGTGTTTATAAACTCCTATCGACATCGTGGCGTCCCGCGATTCGATCAGAATTCATAATCCACTCAACAAAATAGTCGACACAATATAAAACAGTTTTTATATCAAATAACAAATACGCTCTCTCGTATATATATACACTCAACTCATTCTTGGATACTGCTGATCCTATCTCTAATGAGCACATTCCAACAAGCCTAGGTATTCGCTCAACCTAAGCTCTGATACCAACTGTAATGACCCAAATTTCCGTAACATCAGAGTTGACTATATACATCATACGTCCAACCCAAATATCACGAAAATACAAAACATTTTTTTTAGAAGAAAGAGATTGAAGAAGAACAGAAATAACAACACAGAATCTCACACCGCAGTGGAACAAAATATAATATATTTTAACTTTTGAAATACAAAATCTCAACTGTATAACATACACTTATCAGAGTATAACACTTACAACACAGCGGAACAAAACTCTATATAATTAACGCTGAAGCCTCCTGCTCCAAGCTCCTTTAGATATATCTGAAAAATCCTAAACTACTTGACTGCCCATGCAAATTTAGGCACCCAAGAGTTTAGGTAGAACAAAACAAAATAAACTTCGGGTCAGTCATGGGACTGGTATGAGTAAACAGTTTAAAACAGTTTTAGAAACTAAATGATATCTCATAACACCACGCCGTATAATACGGAATGGGTTTTTCCCTTATGAGAATCCAAACACTTGATTTAACTTTCAAAATCCCTTTCGAAAGGAACGATAATCTTTATATCAAATATCTTTTGATATTATAATAATGTCTAAATCAAGTAGTTAACAATCTAGTGGAACGTTTGCATCTCACGTTCCATATATATAATATACAATCAAAACCACAAGCACGTATTGGGTAATGGATTTCCAACTATGACAAGGTATGGAACCACCTTCCGCTGGTATATCTCTAGAGGAGAATACACCGAGTTCAACAAGAACATCTTGCAACTCAGCCACACATGACCGACCACTCATTTGGCTTGAGTGTATCGAATGTATATCACCAACGGTTGGGATCAGCAACCGTTTCCTGAATGGGACAGCATCGACAATAGATTTTGAGAAGTAAATGAAACTCTAGATCAGGTGATTTTACACTCTAATAGGTGCGACCTACATAGCCATGCTGCTTGCCCGATTTCTGTCATTTACCAGTTGATGAGGCCGGAGGCTACGCATTATCATCACACCAAATTCACTTCGAATGTCACATCGTCAAATCCATCAAATCACCGATTGACGTCCTCAACAGTACATTACTTGTTAGCTAAAAGAAGTTTCCTTCTCTGCTTCCACTCTTGGTATGGTTGAAGAAATCAATATACGTGACCTTTCTGGAAATACTCTGTCAGACACTCATCCATACAAGTCACCCAGGAACAGGATGAGTCGAAGGTACTATTTCTATTTATAGAAAAAGTCCTTGCACTCTACTCCATCTTCGATTATCTTTATATAATCTGATGTTCACGCTACTGCCAATACGGAATTGTTCTTCGGATAATAATCCAACCGGTCTCTCCATATTGACAACGATGGTCAAAACTTCGATAGTCTGTGATTTAACTATCAAATAAAAACAAGTGTTTCGATAGTCGATGATTTAACTATCGAAGAAAAACAAGTGTTCATTCAACTATCTACAATCACGGAGCCTTTAATTAATATTCCATTAATTAAATCTCTTCTCTATTTCTTTATCAATATTTGTTAACCAAATATTTTCAATAACCATATTGGCCTTTTACGTTAATTGGAAAACATTTCCGAATATCGCCTTCCTTTATTTTCTAAACGTTAGAAAATATATGCTATTTATAATTGGAACATATTCCAATTACTTATCTCTTTCCCAATCTCGTTTACTCCTATACTTAGGAAATATTTAACATCTATTTCCCAGCTTACATTTGTTTGGGTTAAAACGGATGTTGTGTAAAACATCATTACGACAACCCAAATACTATATTCAACTAACTCTTATCTAACATTGATCTTCGAGCCTGAAATCTTACTATTTATTTGTTAATAATGAAATCAATCAAGTTGGGTTATAACTACCTCTCAGACCTTGACTGAATAACATTTATAACGTCAAAACAGATATGACTACTTACTCGAATAATCAATACCATACAACTACTTATTCACTTTTAAACACGTATACCTTTCTCTTTCTATTCTTACTAGATTTTATTCTTATACTCCCTTTTTGATTATACTATTCTATTTCTAAATTCGTTTTCTTATCGACTTCTATATATATCGATACGTTGATTTCTAACTATCAAATTACCATAAAAATATTCTAACTCCTTAAATTCCCGGAAAAAATCGCCATAACCTCCTTTGTACCGGGAGCATCGGGATATTTCAAATAGCCTCCCATGGCCCTCACCATTCCAAAAAGAAAAAGAAAAGCCAAGCGGCTAGCCGATACGGCGCATAAAATCTCATATATGAATTAAATGCGTACCTTTTTGTCGAGCATTCTATTTATTTCACTTCTATACTTTATTCCAACCCTGTCTCCTGTATGTCTATACCTGTCTAATCTATTTTAACTATACCAATCATTTTAACTCAATTTGTTAATTAAATATGTTAATTAATTTCTTAGTCTATTCCACTTATATTTATCCAAATCTATTATCTTCTATTATTCAAATCCTATAATATAAATCCCATTTGAATTCTCTTCATTCAAATTCTATATTATAAATCCCATTTGAATTCTATGCCTTATTTAAACAACGTTTATAACTTCACTTAAAATCCCACATTTATATATTTATAAACAAAGTTTATAAATTCAATTCAAATCCCATATTTTCATTTATAAACAGAGTTTATAAATTTCATTCAAATCCCACATTTTCATTTATAAACAGAGTTTATAAATTCGATTCAAGTCCCACATTTTCATTTATAAACAAAGTTTATAAATTCCATTCAAATCCCACATTTTCATTTATAAATAAAGTTTATAAATCCATTACTCGTTTTATATATCTTCAAAACAAGTTAATATTTTCTACAGTTTATTTAAAATTCAAATTCTATTTATAAAAATAGAATTCCCTTTTTAATTCTCAAATACCCTTTCAGGGTATTTTATAAATCAATATCCCAAGCCCCAGTGATATTTTAACCAATCAAATCAACAAATTTTCAATCATTTGATTTTTAGTACATCATATATGAATATATATGAAATCAAACAAACAACAAACAGATAATGTATTTTTGAGGAATCCAGTTGGATTCCTCCAACCTGTTTTTCCTGCATCCACAGACGTTAGCACACAAATAATACCCATTCTGCTTCATGGTAGAATATCGCAGTATAAAGGTCATCCACTATCATAGCGTGGGGCGTATAGGGTAATCATCCGCTATGGTACCGCGGGCATCCGCTAATGATACTGCGGGAACAATCCAACTACCAAACCAATATATATATACATCCAGCCTAAATAACTAATAAATATTTTATAACAGCCATAACAATATTTAAATGCATCCAACAACAACAAACAATTATTTTTAACTGATAAAAATAATTTATGAATAAAGGGTGAGTGAGATTTACTCACCGTGATATTTTATTTTCGCCGATCTATTTTGATTTCCATTTCAATTTGTAACAACCCAAGAATTTTTATAAAATTTAATTGAAATTTTCTATCTTATAATTTGGACTTCCTGATAAATTTAAAAATTCGTAGAATTTAAATAAATTTGTAGCATCATAACTATATATATGAGTAGTAAACACTTTGTTCATATAAATAATTTGTATTTGAGTTATACAATCCTGTTTGTATTGTCTAATTTATACCATATAGTAGCATTAATATAGGAATAGGATTTTGTGTATGATACGATGATATTTTATTTGATATATATATATATATATCTACTACAAGATATATATTATGAATATAAAAGAAAAGTATCATGTATTTGGTAATATAAGTAAATATATATAGAGAAAAATTTGTAATATTATTTGATAATATGCGATGATTCGATTAAATATAAATTCGAAATATAATTTAGATTTATATTTGGGTAGAATTGTATGTAAGGCAATAGTGTTTATTCGTATGAAGATTTGTAAATTTTAAAAGTTACAACTTATGATATATATATATAATTTTTAGTAATATGATAAATTGGTGGAATATAGGTTTTTGGCGACATTTTTAAAAGAGGGATTTAAGTATTTAGATGTTTTTGGTCAATTCTAAATATGGTAGCGCTCATAATATTTTGATTTTAATATTTGGAAAAAAAAAACACATACAGTATATTGTATAATGTGATTGTATTTGTAAACTTATACCTTCATGTGGACAATTAGTTACACATAATTGTGTTATCAAAGTGTAGAGAAAAATCAAAATATTTATAAACAAATAAATTTGTTTATTTTGTTGAACATGCATTGGTCCATTTTGTAAATAAGGCTATGTGTCCTTTTTGCATGAAACAAAGTGCCAAGTGTATTAAATTGGCTGAATAATAAGAAAAAAAAAACAAATCAAAATCAAAGTTTAAAAGGGGAAACATGCCTCTGTTAAATCCCATTTTTCGTCTCCCATCATTATTACGCTCCTCAAAAGAATTTAAATACCAGCTCACGTAATCTTCTCCTTCCCAAAAACCTTTGCTTAACCAAGTCTGTTCCGCTCCTTTCATGCCCCTCTTTTATGCCCTTCACCTCCACCGTACCTATCACCAGTAAACCCGCCCACCTCTCGCTGGTCCAACCATCACTTCCTCGCGTTGTCAGTCCTCAGCTCCTTCTCCATTTTTCTTTTAGCGGCCAACCTCCCTGCCTCATGAAAACCGTCAGCCTTCCAATCCACTCCTCCGCTCCCATCTGCTAAACCTCTCACCGTCACATCATCACTTCCGTTCTCCTCCTCCTCGATTCACCTCTTTCATACACTCCGACACTGTCCATCTTGTCAGCCTCCAATCGCAGCTTCAACTCTCGCCTTCTTCAAATCATCAAGCCCGCTGCCTCCTCATCAACCCATCGCCTTCACCAACGTCCGCTCATCAACGAGACGAACCCATCAGCGCCATCCTGTTTCACCATCCACCCATTTCCGCGAGAAATTACATCAGTTCCCCTCCACTTGTGCCACCTGAAACCACCCGAGTCCTCCTGTTGAGTGTCCATAGAATTCAACCAGACCATTTAGTCTTGTTGTTAAATCGCCGCAGTGTCTTCGGGTTTGAGAACCAAGAGTCCGTAAACAATAGTCGAGTCATTTAAAGTGAAGACGGTGCGCACCATCTGAAAATTTGTATGAAATTATGAGAACAAAACGGAGCGCAAAGAAGGTGTGAACACCGTATTTATAAGCTTATACAATTGTTTTATGCTGCATACATCTTTAGGTATGGAATATTTGATAACCCGTTTGCATGAATGGCAAATTTTATTTATGAAATAATGTCATTTGGTTGGTAGATGATATTGTCATGGTAGAAAAATATAGTGCGTGACAAGGTGCGTTAGTACCTTAACGCGGGTTATGAATTTGTTGTGTGTATGGAAGCAAACAATATGAAATGGAAATTTGAGCGTTAGCTGAATACAACGCGGTGCCAAATTCATTGATTGTTGTACCGGGAAAATTTGATACATGTTAAAAATTGAGTAACTTTATATGATTGAGTTTGATTGTATAAATACACTCACCGTAGTTGTGGGTCTATGCGAAGAAATCAATTTAATTCTCCTTGTCATGATGTAAACATGAAAATTTTAAGTTTTGACATTTGGAATTATTTGAAATAGTAAACGTTTACTTGAACATCATATGAATGCAACATGTAGAATAGCGGCAGTTCATTTATATCGATTCCTTTGTTTCAAATAACTGTAACTTGGACAGTTTGGGTCTAATTAACGTAAAATAAGAAATGTTGGACTTTAATATAATATCTTCTGATTTGAGTAGAAAGGGGAATTTATGTTAAATCCTGTTCTATTATGTTTAAAAGCGATATTTCCCAAATATTTGAGTTTGGAAAAATCTATTTAAATAACCTATTCAACAGCTTAAGTAATGTTTTATGATTATTATAAATTCCTTGAAACAATTAAGTTGAAGAAGGTATATACTTAGGGTTTGTTTAATTTATAGGAAAAGTTAGAAAAATCATTTAGAAAATGTACTTAAGATTTAAATATAAGAAAAGCAAGTTGGTTAGTTTGGTCAAAGGTTAAATTAGTTACACAATAAATGTTTTCTAAACGAAATTTAAAGATGGATAGTAATATTGAGAATATGGTTGAACTAACTGAATTATGGTATTCCGGGACTTAAACTAAGTTGGATTTGGGAAATATGGAAATATATAGCGAGAATTTAAGGTTTATGTTTTGGGATATAAGTTGCGATGAATTTTTCAATTAAGAAGAATGATAAGAGGATGCAATATATGAATTTGAAGTAAACCCAACTATGATTTGTAAATAAATTAATTAATGGCGTTGGATGGAGATTCGAACTAAATCTTGCGTGGTTCATAACAACTGTATTAAAACACGCTTATTACTTGGAAGACCGGGATCGGATATATATTCGAAAACCATTCCAAGTAATAATACGACGTGGTTCGAGACTTAGTCAATGACGAGTGAAGACTGATGATCTTCGAATTTTCTTGGGTTGATGGCTGCCGATGTCTCGGTTGGGCCGATCACTCAATACGAGTCTATTAGTGGCATGAGGTCTGAGCGTATTTGGAGATTATTGGATTTTTGTTCCGTTCAAACCCAGAATGGATTTGTATGGATGGTGTGTCTGACGTTGAAATTGACCACATAGCACTGATTTTCGTTAATGTATATCGGATTTGTGGCAATATATTATCCTTGTCTCTAAGTCATATGAACTTAGAGGGTATACATTGATTTAAATCAGTGATATGTCGTGAATTGTCAATGTGGCATACCCAAGTTATGAGACGAGCTAGTAATGATCAAGGAATAGCTTATCAAAGTATCGCTTTGTGTATGACATGACATCGACAAACCTCACACCCGGATTGATGAGAAACTGGCGGTTAGGTTTTATACTTATATATGAATTGATGATGAAGCTGTGTAGCCGTGGGAAAAACCACTTATGAACCTGAGGAAGTTGGGTATGTTCGGGGGGCCGTGTCTGGTCGAAAACCGTTGATCTGCCCTGACGATGTGTAGTATGTGTCCGCGTATGGTCGAAAAAGCCGTTGAGGCACTTCGTTTTGTATCCCTGATTGATCTTTCGTGCCAGGAATCATCAAGTTGGAAACCCATATCTCTAATACGAGCCATACGATTTTGATTGTATATATATATGGTAACATATATTATGGGGTATTATGCTGCCTAGGATTGATACATTTATTTGCGAAATGTTTTCCACACTTTATATATTATGATATATCAGAGGATTTTACGTACGAAAGCATATTTGGTTGTCATAAGATAAAACTCGCCCATCTGGTGTGCGCTTGCATTGTGTAATGTGGGACGAGCTTATGACAGCTTCATTTTCTCAAAGTCATTGCGAATTGATATGCACGGGAAGTTACTTGGAGTAAACCCGTTCCGCTTTAGCGGCGTGGTCCGATAAATTTCCCAACTTTAAGTAAATCCTGTAACCAAATGTTTTATGTTCTCACACCAGTCCCATGACTGACCTGGAGTTTATTATTCCTTCCTAAACTCTGGGTGCCCAATAATTTTACGCGGGCAGTTAGAGTTTAGTTTGCAGTTTAGATCGTTAGAGCTGGACTTGGAGCGCTTTCTGAGATTTGAGTTCAAGCTAGGATTGGAGCTTCCGCCGTACTATGCGATTTTTCTTCCGCTGAGAGTATATTTACTTTTCTTCCGCTGTATAAGTTGTAACTCTGATATTCTGTGTAACTCTAATAATATTGTACTATGCAATGTAAAGTTCTGTTATTTTGTTCAATATGTGTAAGTACCCATAACAATTCGTCTTTGTGAACGGTTTAAGTTGGTTTAATTACCGGCGAAAACTGAGCAAAAAGGCGGGTCGTTACACAATTCCTGGTTGTAAGATCTCAAATTACGAATCCAATATCCAACTTCCCGATCTTCCAACCTTACTTCTTAATCCTTCTTCAGTGAACAGACTGTGATATGTACATAGCCATTTTCGAACTCCAGACCATCTCGGTCATCCCATTGAAAACATAGCAGTATCAGCTCTGGCCTTTTCTGAAACCGCAGTCACCCATGGAACACCCATCGCTCTACCGGAATACCCTAACCATCGCGTGCTTCAACAAACCCTACCGCGCACCATCGTCTGACAAACAAGCAGTCTCCACTTGATTTCAAAACTTGAGCTCCACCTTCATCGAAATCGCCGGACATCAGGAAGACGCGCTACCCTTAATTTCGAGCAACAGTAAGCATCCCGAGCAATAGAGGCATCGCGAGTTCCCCCAGTACATAGTTCGAACGTTCGACCTCCTATACCTAGCGTCAGATCACTCACGTAGTTAACACCCCCCTCTACAACTCAGGAGCAGCCCCAGATCGATTGCTACCTCCGAATCCCTCTTCGAACCCCCCTGCGAGCTCCACGAGATCCCGTTTGCTTTTGGTTTTATTTCAATTTGATTTTGAGAATGGGGACTTTGGTTTTTGATTTATATCTGGAACGTTTGATTTGGTAGGTGGTATTAAAGAGGGACATGGATTCGATTTGGTTCGTGGAAGTAAAAGAGGCACGGTTTCAATTTGGTTGTGTGGTAATAGAAGAACACGGTTTCAATTGTTTTGTGGAGATGAGGGAAGGCACAGTATTATCTTGTTTGTGGAATTAATGGGGAACACGGTGGGTTTGTTTGGTCCACACAACTTAATTAAATTAAATTAAATTAAACTGTATCCTAAAAAATGAAATGATCCTTGACTGTGAACTCCTTTCTAAACCCGACAACTGTCAATTCTAGGGTAAAACCACTATTCTGAACCCACTGGGTTAAGTATCGAAGTCCAGTTCGATCATTCGGAACAAGTATTATTTTAAATTGATATAAATTAAATTTCAAACCAATTAATTTCTTCGACTATAAATTAATATTATTATCGTTATAAATTCAAATAAAATTTCCCATTAATTATTTGAATTGTATTCAATTCAAATTAAATTTTGAATTCATCTAAATCCATTTTCGTATTCTGTTATTTTAATATATTCGATATTAAATCGAAATTGATTATTAAATCGATAACTTAAATATAAAATTCCACTTATATTATCCACCCAATATTTAAATTAAATATTAAATATTCAAAAATTAACCTATAAGGATCCGGGTCATTACATGGTGTAAAACTGCCCGGACCCGCCCGACACATCCAGTAACCATAACCAAGTCTAATGTGAGAAGTTAGGGGTGCATTAAGTAAATTAATGCCACTGGATAGGGTTAAGTCATGGACCACTTGAATATACTTAACCAATTTGACACGTTGATTTGATAGGGTTAAGTCATGAACCGCTTGAACACACTTAGCCAACCTGACACATGATTCGTAGGACTAAGTCTTGAACTAGAACAACACACTTAGTCAATTTGACATGACACGTAGATGGGGTTAAGTCTCGATTTTAAATGACAACTTAACCTGCTGAACGAAACCCTAGTTATGTGGTCCTTTTCAGCAGTAACCCACTAGATGTATCACGGTACCCTGGGACTAGGCAGGGTGGGGCACGATTGCTGGGCTGATTGTAAGCGACCAGAACGACGGCTGAGTTGGTGCGCCATTGTAGGTTCAGGCGGACTAGGGTCGTGCACTTAGTCCGGAGTTGAAAAAGCAGGCATTGGGCATTAGTAGGATTATCTGTGCATTTTTGATTCGTGTCGGTGGTTGACACGCTAGGGCTTGATACACCCTATGGTGGACCTAGCACAGGTGACTACATTCGTGATAGGGTCGTATGACACAGACACACGACAAGCTAGACTTGTAGGGAGCCGATCGATTAGATCATACCGTTGGACCCCGAATTGGGTCACTTCACGATATTGGGCCAAGGGATTATTTCTTGATTTATAGTTGACACGGGATTAGTATACCAGTATAGTTGGTATGGCGAACCTTGAATACGCAATGTTAGACTTGAGTTATCTTGTTAGCTTAGTTATCATGTCAGAATTATCATCATTCCTATGTTTAATTCCAGTTTATTCATGTCTTGTTAACTTTACTAGTTTTTATGCTGATAGTCACTTGGGCTTACCAGTCTTTTTGACTGACCCGTTTTCTTCCGCCTCTTTGTCTTTCGTTCCCCCACCCCCCCCCCCCCCCCCAGGTTCTCAGGGAGGAAACTCTAGCTCTTAGCTTGGACTTTGCTTGCTTTCTGACAGCTCATGTACTGTTTGGTCTTGAGCTATGCTATGGCTGCACTCATGCACTTTTTGGGGAATAATATTTTACTTATGTTGTTTTAAGTACTTTGCTTCTTTAGAACTTGATGTAATGAAATAATGACTTGGCATTTTGATGTAAGAGGTTTTGACTCTATTTTTCAGTAATGAGATTTGGTTTTAAAGTTTATATCCGCTGCTTTATATACTCTATTTTATCTATGTTCTGTCTTGTGTTATCTCTGTGCCTATTCACTAGATAATACCCCTCCAAAACTAGGGCATTCCCTTTGTGAGTGACCCTAGCGGAGGTGGGGTGTTACACTGAGGAAAGCATTAAGAAAGCCTATCCTAAGTGCAGGGTGGATATCTCTGATTGACTCTAGTGCAAGGTACATTTACCATATTTTGCAATTTCCATTATGTTCTCTACTTTATTGTTGTTTTCTTTTCATGGTTGTAAAATTTTAATCATATAATCTGAATGATTTTAAAAGAGTATATGGATTAATTAGTATATTTTTGAAAAGTTAAAAATAAATTGATAGGTGTTTGTGTTGTGTGGTTGAGAATTTGATTAATTAAATTTTAGAATGATAATTAATTTAATTAATAAGAGAATGAATGGTAAATTATTCGATGAAATCAAATATTGAACTGATTTAAAAATAGATAGAAATATATACATGTACATTATATATGTTTGAACAGGTAAGTGGATTAGCTGTTGAGAAAAGAATTTATTTGCATGCCCGACAAATAGGTAAACCTTAGTGGGTTGGATGCGCAATTTTATTATTATATCAACTCCTGTGAATGCATTGGATGCGGAGTGCTAGTTGTTCTGTGTGTAATTAATAAATGTCGCCATAGGATAGTAACAATTAATTTTGAACTACACTGCATGGCATACTTCTTGAAGATAGCATACTTCATCATATACCACATAAGCATTTGGAGCTTGTGTGACGAGGTAGAAGATTTACCATACGAGCGAAAGGCTTGTATGGCGATGACTATGTATTACAGGTTGAACTGATGACTGATATGGACCATATAAAATGTAACGGTAAATTGCCAGATTAATAAAAACCGCACACGGGTCTGGAGATGATAATAAACACGTCTCTCTAGTCTTTAAGGCACAAAAACTATTTATGGGGTATCGAGAATTAATTCTCTGGAGTTATTACGCACTCCCCCTTGGACACTAGAATATATCACTATAAATATGTGTATGCTTATTAGGATTTATTGGGTACCTAATGCGGCCCAATAAATTTCCAAACCCCTCCTCGTACAAAGGTGGTTATGGCGAAATTTTTCAAAAATTTAGGATGTTAGCCAAATTTTTGAAAAATTTGAAAATTCTTAGAAACTGAAAAGTTGAAGAATGGAAGCCATAATGAAAGTTGAGTTGGTTAATTAAACAACTTTCAACTTCGTTCCTTTTCAGAGACGAAAAGTTTTAAGTGGGGGAGATTGTAACAACCCAGAAAATCAGAACCAGTATAAAAAAATTAATTTGGCTATTTTAGTGGATTTTAAATATTTAAAATAAATTATTTTAAAATAATAACAATGAAAAGTATGTTTGAATTGATGCTTGAAAATAAATATATTATTTTAAATTATAAACAAGGCCTGAAATAGCGCGGCAGTTTCAAAATTGGAATTCAAACTTTGACTGACTGTACCGGGTGTAAAATAAAACGTATTTTAGTGAAACCAAAAATATTTAAATCTGTTTATGAATATATTTCTAACGAATCTAAAAAATTGAAGTCTCATAGCGGGAATCAAAAGTTATGGTCAAATGAATTTTCATAAAGGTCGCTATAGAGAATATATAACACTTAAAATGGACATTTTGCAAACGACCTCAGAATTCGACGAAACCACTTTTATTGGATCTAAGATGTCAAATTATTGCTAGGTTTCAAATTCCATAATTTTTGAAGTTATTATGTGAGCGTGGCGAAGGAAAATGTGTTTAGTCGATTTTAGTTAAATTGGAGCAACCAGAAAATGGCCATTTTTCAAACGGTCTCAGAATTCGACGAAACTAGTTTTATTGGTACCGTATCGACAAAACAAAGTCAGAAATATTTTTTCCGTGATTTTTGAATCAGTATGTGGCCCGGCAAATTAAAATGTACGTTCAAATCGATATTTGAATGTTTTATATTTTAATTTAAAGAAAAACTAACTGAAACAGTCGAATTGGCCTACGAAACATATTCCATTGTGTTGGGGATGGGGGTAATTAGCTAGAGACGACAGTTGTTGGGTTTGATTTGGAGTCCATGTGAGAAAACACTATTTTTCGAATAAATATATATATCGACGAATAGGAAAATTCAATTCATAAAAAAAAGGCGCTTTCTCTCTCCCAGATAGAAGATCGAAGGCGGAAACCTATTCCTCGCTTCCAGTCCATTTTCCGGCCAAACCACAACGAATTACACCTTGCTCCAGTTAGGAAAAACGTAGATCTCCTCCTCCCCTTCAAATCCATACCTACCACTCCCCCTATCATCTCGTATTTCGTGCGCACTGCCTCTCTGAAGTCGCGACCTTCCCACTACCGCCGACATCGCCAGAGGCGATTGATCGCCGTCGCACCACCGTGCGTGGGTACGCCCCTCCAAGCTCTCTCTCGTGGTACCACCTGATCGACGCAATGCTTCACATATTAGACGAGAATCCTAAACCTAGTTTTGAACCCAACTGGAAAGGTACGGCCTTGTTAATTTAAACTGATTTTGACACCTTTAAACAGTCTAGAAATTCGATGAACTCCTGAAAATCATATCTTTTTGCTATGTAGTCGAAATCCAGTGAAACAAGAGACAGTGGACTCGTGTGGATGTCTTCTACATTCTAGAAGAGACCGAATATTTTTCTGAGCCTTCTACAATTTTTGGAGGAGTGGAACCAGATGTGAGATTTCTGAATTATAAACGATATGCAAATGACAATGTATAAATTATATAGTCGATGTATGAGTTATGTAAGCATTGTACACCTCATATATAAGCGTTGTATAAGTTGTATGTTCGATGTATATGTTATATATGCGTTGTAAAAATTATATATGCGTTGAAATGATATTGAAATGAAATCGAAATATATTTGTGTACGTATGCATATATATATATATATATTCCCCTCGTCCACAGACCATAGACGATATATATTGGTTGTGATATTGTTTAGATTGGTTGATGTGAAATTTGGTGAATATCATGAATGGTTAATTGGAAATGAATGATTGTGGTTGAAATCCCAATAGGATTAGTATATGGAAAAATATGTCTGCGTACGAACTAGATATTGAAATCCCCATTGTCAAAAGCTGCGAGGCTTTAAGGTAGAGCGAGGAGCCATACTAGGGACGGTGCCGGTTTTTACTACCTTGCCGTTATGCTGCCGAAATTTTCTGAAATGTTTCTGAGTTTGATTTATTTTCATGTATTAAAATATATTCATGTGATGGATGAAATAAAATGATTTGAACGATAAAAATTACATTTTTATCGAATGATTAGAATAAATTGTTTTACAATAAAAATCACATTTTTATCATCTATATGAACTATATAAAATAATCGTGTTTTCAAATAAATTGTTTTACAATAAAAATCACATTTTTATCATCTATATGAACTATATAAAATAATCCTGTTTTGAAATAAATTTTTTGACAACAAAAATCACATTTTTATTATATATATGAATTGTTAAAAAAAGTGATGTGTTAAAATAAATATCTGTTGGATAAAAATATCATTTTATCAAATATATGAAATGAATAAGGTTTTGAAATCGAATAATGAATTGTCTATTTTTAAATAAATAAAAATAGCGATAAACTGTTATAAAATATAATAAATGATATGGAATGGAAATAAACCGAATTTACCCGGTTGATTGGATATTTGATGGTTGAATGTGTTTGGCGTGAAAATTACATTAAAGAACAAAATTATTGAGTTCAAAAATTTAACCATTGAAATGAATTGATTTGAAATTATAAATATATGTGAATTATTTGAAAAGTCTGAGTTAATTCTCATTTCAAATAATTGATCGACGATTAAAAGTCGAAGATATGAAGACGGTGCAAGACCAATGATCTTCACGTTGAATGGAGGGGTGCTACTGATGCTCATGATAGGAGTAGCTACCTTGAAGGCGCTGAAGTGGTAGCCGTCCGGACGTACATGTTGATTGTACGGATGTGCGAGGAATAAAGATCCTCCGGTTTCGTTCAGACCCAGAACGGACTTGTAAATGGATGTGTGTCTGACGTTGTATATTGACAACGTGGCAAGCAGAGATGCTGTGATCAAAGCTTTTGTTGAAAAGCAGAGCTTTGTGGTTGATGATCAAAGCACGGCTTTGAATATCTAGCCTTGTGTTTCGTTGTTTCGCGACCCTCACACCCCAGTATAAGCCAGAAACGAGAGAAGGACGTCAGTGAGAACATGCGTTTCCTTCTAGCTAGGAGTGATGCTTTGGGTTTTACACGCCCGGGCATTTTACTTATGTGGATGATGGGAAGCGTGGCCTCGGTTAGTTTGGTCTCTTTGGAGCCGATGATTTGGTCGTAGATGACCAGTTTACGCCCCATAGGGCGGGAAAACGCAGTGTTCAGGCATTATAATCCACATCAAGTGGACCGGCCCAGACGATCCAAGGGGCAGTTGCGGCTGTTCCGGAGACATGCGCTAGATTGTCTTGAAGCGGTAAGGACGATCCCTTGCCTTGGTTCATAATGGAAATCCTATTTCCAAATACGACATTATGCGGTTTTGATTGTATACCTATATATGGCGACATAGTGATATGGGGCATTAATGCCGTCTATGATTGATACTTATGATTGAAATTGTTTTTGAAACATATAAACACTAGCAATAATATCAAATGATTTGTTTTGCTCGTATCAATCATATTTTGGCCATTATAAGGAAAAACTCTATCCTCCGGTTTGTGTTGCATTGTGTGATGGGAACTGAGTCTTATAATGGCTTCATTTTTATAAAAAGCATTGCGATGTTTAAATGATTTACTTGTTTTAAAGCACTGGCAATCCAATGGAGTAAACCCGTTCCATGTTAGCGGCATGGTCCTGTGATTAGCCATATTGTAAAATAAGTTAAAGTAGATTTCTCATACCAGTCCCATGACTGACTCGTAGTTTGTTTCACTTGCAAGCTCTGGTGCCCCTATTTCTACATGGGCAGCCTTGTATTCAGGTTTTAGCAGGCTCTTTCTGGATAGCTATGGAGCCGAAGATGGATTCTATCATTTATCTCTTTTATGCTGTTCAGCTCCTATTGTACATATTATGTTTTGTTTCCGCTGTAGACATTTATGTAAAGATGAACTGTATTTTGTACTAAGTACGATCTTGTATACTGTGTAACTCTGAGGTTTATATTTATTCAGTATATCCTGTTGTACATTATCTGGTGTATTCATTTATTTCTGTTCTGCTGTTATTTGTTTATGTGTTATATTCCAAAGATTACCCTTGCCACCGTGGAATGGGGGTTTGGGTCATCACAAACGTGGTATTAGAGCTTTGGTTGAGCTTAGTTTTGGAATATAACATATTAACGAACTCGTCAGAAATAGAAGCAATATTGTTCTATGACGGATCACTCATTGCAGATCTGAAGAAAAACAGCGCCAGAATCGGTTATATTTATATATATATAAAAATATAATTAAATTAAATCGAATAACGACGCTGCAGCTCATATTTTGAAACTGTAACTTCAAATGATTGTACTGGGAGATCCGACCGTCGGATTTTCCCAAAACTGGAACCGTTGGATTTGTTTTGAAAAGATCTTTGTAATGATATAAAATTTGTAAAGATCCAGTGGTTAAATTTTCAGATGTATGTAAATCAAATCTGAAGAAAGACAACGCCACGGCTGTGTTATGGCCTGAAGCGTCGTTTGAACGAATTGGCTAATTTTAAATAAATAAAAATAGCGATAAATCGTTGTAAAATATTATAAACGATATGGAATGGAAATAAACCGAATTTACCCGATTTATTGGATATTTGATGGTTGAATGTGTTTGCCGTGAAAATTACATTAAAGAACAGAATTATTGGTGTCAAATAATTTAACCATTGAAATGAATTGATTTGAAATTCTAAATATACATGAATTATTTGAAAAGGACGAATTAATTCTCATTTCAAATAATTGATCAACGATAAAAAGTTAAAGATATGAAGACGGTGCAAGAACGATGATCTTCACATCGAATGGAGGGGTGTTACTGATGCTCATGATAGGTGTAGCTACCTTGAAGGGGCTAAAGTGGTAGCCGTCTGGACGTACATGTTGACTGTATAGATGTGCGAGGAATAAAGATCCTCCGGTTTCGTTCAAACCCAGAACATACTTGTAAATGGATGTGTGTCTGATGTTGTATATTGACAACGTGAA
The DNA here is from genome assembly GCA_030737875.1 of Allium sativum. NCBI lineage: Eukaryota > Viridiplantae > Streptophyta > Magnoliopsida > Asparagales > Amaryllidaceae > Allium > Allium sativum. Next base: position 226,471,972 of record CM060922.1, read on the forward strand.
ATGAAGAGATGCTATGATCAAAGATTTTGTTGAAAAGCAGAGCTTTGTGGTTGATGATCAAAGCACGGCTTTGAATAGCTAGCCTTGTGTTTAGCGTTGTTTCGCGAGCCTCACACCCCAGTATGAGCCTGAAACGGGAGAAGGACCTCAGGGAGAACATGCGTTTCCTTTTAGCTAGGAGTGGTGCTTTGGGTTTTACACGCCCGGGCATTTTACTTATGTGATGATGGGAAGCGAGGCCTCGGTTAGTTCGGTCTCTTCAGAGCCGATGATTTGGTCGGAGATGAGCAGTTTACGCCCCATAAGGTGGGGAAATGCAGTGTTCAGGCATTATAATGCACATCGAGTGGACCAGCCCTGACGATCCAAGGGGCAGTTGCGGCTGTTCCAGAGACATGGGCTAGATTGACTCGAAGCGGTAAGGACGATCCCTTGCCTTGGTTCATGATGGAAATCCAATTTCCAAATACGACATCGTGTGGTTTTGATTGTATACCTGTATATGGCGACATAGTGGTATGGGGCATTAATGCCATCTATGATTGATAGTTATGATTGAAATTGTTTTTGAAACATATAAACACTAGCAATAATATCAAATGATTTGTTTTGCTTGTATCAAGCTTATTTGGCCATTATAAGGTAAAACTCTATCCTCCGGTTTGTGTAGCATTGTGTGATGGGAACTGAGTGTTATAATGGCTTCATTTTTATAAAAAAGCATTGCGATGTTTAAAAGATTTACTTGTTTTAAAGGACTGGCAATCCAATGGATTAAACCTGTTCCGCGTTAGCGGCGTTGTCCTGTGATTGGCCATATTGTAAAATAAGTTAAAGTAGATTTCTCATACCCATCCCATGACAGACTCGTAGTTTGTTTCACTTGCAAACACGGGTGCCCATATTTCTACACGGGCAGCCTTGTATTCAAGTTTTAGCAGGCTCTTTCTGGATAGCTATGGAGCTGAAGATGGATTTTATCATTTATCTCTTTTATGTTGTTCAGCTCCTATTGTATGTCTTATGTTTTGTTTCCGCTGTAGACATTTATGCAAAGCTGAACTGTATTTTGTACTAAGTATGATCCTGTATACTGTGTAACTCTGATGTTATATTTATTCATTATATCATGTTGTACATTATCTGGTGTATTCATTTATTTCTGTTCTGTTGTTATCTGTTTGTGTGTTATATTCCAAAGATTACCCTTGCCATCGTGGAATGGGGGTTTGGGGTCGTCACAAACGTGGTATCAGAGCTTTGGTTAAGCTTAGTTCTGGAATATAACATATTAACGAAATCATCAGAAATAGAACCAGTAGTATTCTAAGACGGATCACTCATTACAGGTAGGATCAGTAATATCCTAGAATGAGTGTAGCAGAATGAAATACACCCTGATAGACACGTTTACATTAAAGTATATGTCTTTATGTTTTAAAATTACCTTTTCTGTTGGCCTAACACTTTGTCTGCTATTTGCAGACATTGAAAAATGAGTGGCAGAAGTCAAAGAGGTAGGTCTGACCCAGATATTGAAGGTCTATTAATAAGATATCGAAATCTGGGTGGAATATCGTTCTCAGGCAATGAATCTATTATTCAAACACAAGCATGGATGCGCTCTACTGAGAAAATCTTTGAAGGTTCAAACCTGAGAGATGACCAGAAAAAATTACTGGCATCTTGGGCACTCAAAGATGAAGCTTTGTTCTAGTGGGATTCGATTACTAAAGATAATCCAAAAGGTGATATCACCTGGGATAGATTTAAAGAGATTTTCAGTGAAAGATTTATTCCTCCAGAAGCAACTGAGCGATTATGTGATGATTGCTATTATCTGATACATGGAGATATGACCATTCCAGAATATCAGAAGAAATTCAATGAACTTTCTCATTTTGCCCCGCATCTAATTCAAGATCCAAAGAGGAAGAATCTGAGGTTCATTAACGTGCTCCAAAGAAGATACCAGAGTAGTGTAATGGGGCATGTGAAGCTTCCTTATTCTAAAATGATATACATGGCTTATCAGTATGAAGATCGGGATAAGCGAAGCCTTTATGACGACGAAGAGGAAGTCAGTTCGAGCATATTTTGGCCATTAATAAGGTAAAACTCTATCCTCCGGTTTGTGTTGCATTGTGTGATGGGAACTGAGTCTTATAATGGCTTCATTTTTATGAAAAAGCATTGCGATGTTTAAATGATTTACTTGTTTTAAAGCACTGGCGATCCAATGGAGTAAACCCGTTACGCGTTAGCCGCGTGGTCCTGTGATTTGCCATATTGTAAAATAAGTTAAAGTGGATTTCTCATAGTATTCCCATGATTGACACGTAGTTTGTTTCACTTGCAAACTCGGGTGCCCCTATTTCTATATGGGCAGCCTTGTATTCAGGTTTTAGCAGGCTCTTTCTGGATAGCTATGGAGCAGAAGATGGATTATTTCATTTATCTCTTTTATGTTGTTCAGCTCCTATTATACATATTATGTTTTGTTTCCGTTGTAGACATTTATGTAAAGCTAAACTATATTTTGTACTAAGTATGATCCTGTATACTGTGTAACTCTGATGTTTATATTTATTCAGTTTATCCTGTTGTATATTATCTGGTGTATTCATTTGTTTCTGTTCTGCTGTTATCTGCTTATGTGTTATATTCCAAAGATTACCCTTGCCACCGTGGAATGGGGGTTTGGGGTCGTCACAATCGGGGTCGAGCTTTAAAGAACTAAGCGAGTGTTTTATGAACCAGTTCCGGCTCCATGCCCGGAGAGCTAAAAACGTAATTGAGTTGTCAGCATCAAGCAGGCCCCTAGAGAGTCCCTGAAGTCATATTTAGACCGTTTCAACTTGGCTCTTACTGAGATAAGCGACCCTCATGAGCCAACCATCTTGATGGCATTAATTCAGGGGGTCAATATGGACACTGAATTCAGAGGATATCTAGCTAGGAAACCACCGCTGACTAGGGAGGTATTCTATGAAAAGGCAAATATTCGCCTACGACAGGAAGAAATATACTATAGTCGAAAGAGAAAGTCTGATGGAGATTCAAGAGAAGATATCCAAAGTAATGTTGTTATGAAATAGTCCGGCGATAATTTAGGGAAGGTCGAGGTAAACGTTGGCAATAAGAGCGGAGGAAATGGCAATAGGAACAGGAACGACAATAAAAGAAATAGGAACCGAGGAAGCAATTTCGAAAAAGGGCCTCGATTCCAAACTTTTGAAAACTACACACCGTTGAACGATACGCTGGAAAACATCTACCTGGATACTTATAATGTCTTGTAATATATGAAGCCTCCTCCCAGAGACTCCGCTGAGAGGGAGCTTGCTACTGGGAAATTTTATCTGTTTACGGAACCCACGGTCACTCTACTAATGAGTGTCGGCACTTAAAGGACGTTGTTGAAAAACTACTGTGGGAAGGAAAGTTAGATGAATATAAGGTTGCCCCAAGAGACGGGGGGCAAGGAGGGCAAGCCCCAAATCAAAATCAGCCTGCACCTAAACCAACAGCTCAGCAAAGAGGTAAAGGAATCGTCATCAACACTATAGTGGGGGGCTCCGTCCAGCTGGCCATAGCTACAGGGCCATGGACCAATTTGTTAATGCGGCCAAGCACTTAGATGTGGGGGAATGCAGAAACTTCGAAGATACCGCCCTTGTGAAGCAACAGAAAACGATGTCAGATGATTTCATATTTCATGACAGAGATGATACTGGAGTTCAATCGTCTACCGAGGACCCATTGGTGATTACTACTGCTATCGGTCCAACTCTAGTTCATAAGGTATTAGTGGATAATGGGAGTTAGATTAATATTCTCTTTAAGAAAGCATCCGATCAGATGAAACTTGAAATGAAAGATTTGAAGCCTTGTGAGGGATAGATACGCGGCTTCAATGGGGCCTCGACAGCTCCAATGGGGTATGTAGAACTGTCAGTGACATTAGGACAAGGAGATCGCCGGAGAGTGAGAATCCTCCAATTTGTAGTTCTAGACATCGATTCACCCTATAATGCCTTTTTGGGCCGACCGGCCCTCGCATAATTCAGGGCCTGCATCACGCCCTGGTGCATATTGTTGAAATTCCCAACCGAAGCAAGAGTGGGAGTAATGAGAGGTCATCAAGCCACCAGACGAGCCTGCTACATGGAAGAACTGAAGATGTTGCTAAAAGGATTAAGCCTGGAAACTGAAGGTGCTTCCTCCCCTACGAAGGAGGGTTCAACATTGCAATTAAAGGGACCGACCTCGAGGGAATCACCTAGAGAACTTCCCGAGGACATAGATCCCATAGAGGATAAAGAGCCTAGGGACAAGAAGGCGACCCACAACGAAAGGACTATGGATATCTCCATTGACAATGTTGATTTGACAAAGGTTTTAAAGATTGGATCCCAGCTGGATCCGCTTTGAGCAAAGCAATTGACTAACTTTTTAAAGGCAAATTTGGATGTGTTTGCCTGGACCCATGCTGATATGTGTGGAATATCGCCCTTCGTTATGAGTCACTAATTGAGTATCAACCCAAATCATCCACCCGTTAAGCAGAAGAGACGTATGTTGGGCCCGGAGAGGTCAGCAGCCTTAAAGGAAGAAGTAGAGAAGTTAAAGGATAATGGGTTCATTAGAGATTCGACGTATCCCGACTGGATATCGAATCTCATCTTAATTAAGAAATCAAATGGGAAATGGGGAACGTGCATTGATTTTTTGGATTTGAACAAGGCTTGCCCAAAAGATAGCTTCCCAGTTCCTAGGATCGACTAGCTTACAGACTCAACAGCTGGACACGAACTTCTCTCCTTCATGGATGCGTACTCGAGATATAACCAGATCCCCATGCATGTTTGGGATCAAGAACACACGAGTTTTATTAAAAACTTAGGATTGTACTGTTATGTAGTGATGCCATTCGGGCTAAAGAATGCCGGAACAACTTACAAGCCTTTGGTAAATCGGATGTTCTATAATCAGATCAGAAAAACTATGGAAGTTTATGTAGATGACATGCTCGTGAAATCCCGACAGTCTTCTAGTCATACGCAAGATTTGGCAGACATGTTTGACATTCTACAGAGATACGGGATGAAGTTGAACCCCTTAAAGTGCTCATTTGGGATTGCATCAGGAAAATTTCTCAATTCCATCGTAATTTCTCGAGGAAATGGGATTAATCCTAACCAAATGGCAGCAATCAGGAACATAGAAGAGCCACAGAAGATTAGGGATCTTCAAAGCCTAGCTGGGAAAGTTGCAGGATTGAGCAGATTCATTTCCAAAGCCACGGACAAGTGTGTCCCATTCTTTGATTTAATCAAACGAGGGAAACATCATCTCGAATAGACCCCTGACTGTGTATAGGCCTTCCAAAATTTGTTGAACTTGTTGGAGAAGCCCCCGATATTGTCAAAGCCAACGGATTATGAAGATCTGTTCATCTATTTGCAGTGTCAACTCATGCTGTCAGCACAACCTTTGTGCGTGAAGAAGACAAGGTCCAGATGCCAGTATACTATGTAAGCAAGAAGCTAGCACCTGCAGAATGCAATCATCCAGAAATATAAAAGCTTTCTTATAGTCTCTTGATTGCATCCCGAAAGCTCCGCCATTATTTCCAAGCTCATCCGATAGTCATATACACTGATCAGCAACTGATACAAGTGTTACGATGACCTGAAGCATTAGGACGAATACTTAAGTGGAATATCGAGTTGAGCCAATTTGATCTGAATTTTCAACCAAGGAGAACAATAAGGGGACAGGCCCTAGCTGACTTCATAGCAGAATTCATGATTCCTGAGGAAGAAGCATTGGATGACAAGACAGTCACTTTAGAACATAAATTAGAGCTTAGTCCATGGAAATTATATACGGACGGGGCTAAGAATGATCGAAGGTCCAGCACCGGAGTTGTTTTAATTACTCCTGAAGGATGATCCTTTTATTATGCCCTACGATTGGAATTCTCTACCACCAACAATAATTCCGAATACGAGGCCCTGATTGCCAAGTTAAAACTTGCTAAGGAATTAGGGGTAAGGACACTGGACATATTATGTGACTCCAAGATAGTTGTCTACCAAGTTCGAAAGGAATTCGAAACCAGGGGACCTCGACTTGTTACTTATCTTGAAAAAGTAGAGGAGTTATTAGGTAACCTAGAACATTATAGCATAACTCACATCCCGAGAACAGAAAACAAAAAAGCAAACCGATTGGCTAAGTTAGTAAGTTCTGACAACCCAGAAGCAACCAAGATGGTCCCAATAGAGATACTGGGATCGCAAAGCTTTGACCAAATGGAAATCTAATTAGTCTTGGAAGCTGAACCAAAAAAGGAGTCTTGGATGACACCAATTAAGAGCTTCCTTATGAGCGGAATTCTCCCATCAAAAAAGAGCGAGAGACAAGTTGTAACACTTAAAGCCACAAAATACATTTTACAGGACGACGTCCATTATTTCCAAGGATTTTCCATGCCTCTACTCCGGTGTATAGCACACGATGACATCAAGCGTGTACTGAGAGAAGTACATGAGGGTGAGTGTGGAGATCATAACGGAGGCCAAACTTTGGCGAAGAAAGTATTACGATATGGCTATTTTTGGCTTACCGTAAATAAAGATGTAGCTGATCATTCATGACGCTGCGATAAATGCCAAAGGTTCGCTAAAGTTCCAAGACAGCTCAAATCAATGGTCAGCCCATGGCCATTCGTTATGTGGGGATTAGACATCATTGGGACCCTGCCAATCGCCAAAGGGGGAGCTAAATATGCAGTCGTGGCTGTGGATTATTTCATAAAATGGGTGGAGTCCGAACCCCTAACTACGATCACGACAAGCCGATTGATAAGTTTTATGGTCAGGAATATCATTTGTTGATTTAGGATACCAAAAACCATTATAACAGATAATGGAACTCAATTCGATAGTAGGAATTTAGAAACTTCTACCACAAGTATAAGATTGATAAGAGGTATACCGTCATAGCTCACCCACAATCGAACGGACAAGTTGAAGCAATAAATAAAGTTATTAAGTCCATTCTTAAAAAGCGGTTGGAATGAGCGAAAGCCATGTGGGTTGACGAATTACCACTGGATTTGTGGGCCTATCGAACAACCTTTAAGACGGCTACTGGTCATACCCCTTTTTCATTCTCCTTTGGATCAGAAGCAGTAATTCTGGTGCAGCTTAAAGTCCCCTCTTATAGAGTGATGTATTATGATCTGATGACAAATAAAGCGCTCCTCCTAGAGTCCCTGGACATGATTGAAGTGAAAAGGGACGAAGAGGATTTCGTGCTTCAAGGCATCGACGCCAAGTGGCACGCTATTATGACAGAAAGGTTCACCCTCGGATCTTCGAACCTGGAGACTTGGTACTAAAGCGAGTCTTCCCACCTCCAGTTCATCTAGGTCCAAAGTAGGAAGGACCATATACCATCCAACGGAAATTTGATAGGGAAGCTTTCAAGTTAATGACCGTTGATGGTGAAGAAATTCCTAGAGCTTGGAACGCCCAACATTTGCAGCGATACTTGACTTGAATTTGTACTATTTCTTTTGTTTTATAAGCCATGTAAATAGGCACGACTTGCCTAGAAAAGTCTGGTTCGTATAAACAAAAGATTATAAAGTGGACGTAGGTCACGACTTGGTCGAACCACTATAAAATATTGTGTTTGGTTTTCTTTTCCCATTCGAATTTTGTTTCATGTGCATCCTGTGATTGTCATAATTGAAGCCGAAAACATTAGAAATTCGAATCGATACTTGAGCAAATGGTATAACCATTTGCATAACAACATATAAAGAACGAGAAGCCGACATTCCAAACTCTAACTCTCACGAGTTGAGAGAGAGTACAAAGACGGAAAGACGACGTCCCTGAGGCGTGAAGGTGCATCATGATAAAAGACCGCCTCGAATCCACTTTAACCCGACTGTACGACGAGAGAGTATAAAGGTACAAGGAGTAAGTACTAATGAAAAAATATTCTTAGTCCCGCTAAAAGAGCTGGGGGTAGTTTAATGTTGAATCTAATCAATCTCAAACAAGCCTTGGCCAAGATCTATATCCAAGATTGATTGGGGACAAACACATCATACCCTCTGTCATCGATTATTTATTCTATCTAAGTAGCAATTTCTATGAATGATATTGTCCATGTCTATACATTTGCAGGCAAACATGGTTGTGACTTAAATTGTTTCTTACTACTTATGCTTGTTAACTTCTTGACAATAAAAGAAACAAATAACGAACTCGCAAGCATTTGACATAGTGGAAAACAAACTACTTTATTTACACAGGTGCGGTTTTGTACAAAAGAACAAAACAAATAAAGGTGTGGGCCGCACTCGCTACAACAACAAAAAAACAAAGGATAGAGCTGCCTTTCATTTGGACTTCGGAGTGGACTTCACTTTCTTGGCGGCTTTAAGTTTTTCCTTCTCCTCTTTTTCAGCCTCGGTCATTGCTTGCTTTGGTTTCTTCTTCCCTGGAACTGGAGCGTTGGTATCAATAGAAGACTTTTTAGCAAGCTCATTAGTAATCGACCTGGTTGAGAGTTTAACAAGTAACCTGGATCCGGGAGGGATTGTTGCAAGAGGTTTAACAGCCTTGGAATCTTCCTTCTCGGTTTTGGCTTTTAAAAGCATATCCTGCTTGGCCTTCATATCAGCCAAAGTCATGTCATCGACATTCCCCGAATCTCTAGTTATAACAACATCATCGTCTTCTTCATGACCATCATTTCCACCATCATCTTTCAAGGCATCAATCATATCCCCGTCTTTGGGAGTTTCGATATTAGATGGCATGGGATCTTTTTCAACAAATTCCTCCTTATCCTTGGCTTTCTCGACAGATTTCGAGCCAATTGCCTCATCGTGCTTCTCATGGGTCTCCTTAATGGACTGGGTATCAGTGATCTCTTCTCATAGCTCAACGGCCTTTTCGGCTGGCTGTGCACCTATAGAATGAGAAATAACTGGTATTAGCTCAGGAGAAATGATATGTTCTTCAATTGTCTGACCTATAATGTGGTGAAAGGTTGAAATAGCTCTAGCAAACTGGGGTGAAAAGGTGGAGATACCTTCAAATGATTTCTCGATAGGGGTAGCAAAAGTCTCTGGTGTCGCTTCAAGAATAGGAGACAAAAGGGATGCCTTAGGGATTCCCGGATTCTCCGGGTCATATCCCTCCGTTACGGTATCTCCGGAGACAGTAGAAGAAGAACTAGTTTCAAGAACATTTTTTCCTTTAGCCTGACGTTTCTCTTCTTCCATAGCCGCAGCAATGAGTCTGCGTCCTTCAGCCAAGCGTGTCGGTTCTTCACCCTTCATAAGTTCGTTTTCACCAATGGAGTCCACCTTAAGCTCTTTCTTCTCCCATTCAATGATTTGGTCCTACACATAAACCAAGGTTGTCAGATAATCTTCGATCCAAGCAATGTCCCGATGACGGATCACTTGGGCAAAGAATTCTATCATTAACTCACCGTAACCATCCAATTCCTTTTGGGCCACAGAAAGCTGTTTGTGGGCCTCTTCGGCAGATTTAAAGGCAATGATCGCATTCCCTTCGGCCAATACCGATCTGGATTCAGCTTCCATTAGTTTGGCTTCCGATTTAGCATTCCATTTTGCCAAGTCAGTATTTTTCTTTACCAACTCAGCTTTCTCTTCTTCAAGAGTAGTGCAAGCCAATTGTGCTTTAACACCCTCAGATTTGGCATCCTCGGCTTGCTTCTTTAGATCTAAGCGTTCTTTGCTATGAGATTCCAATAAAGTGTGATAACGCCTTTGTAGCTCCTCATGTTGTTTCTTGTAGTTGTCATCATCCCATTGAGCAAGAGCAAGCTGAGCCTGTGCGTTTTCCAAATCTTTCTCTGAATTTTTCAAGATGCTTTCGTCACAATCGTCCATTTCCTTCATGTGATCAATACCAGTGATTAAGTCTCGAATAATTTTAGAAATATTGCTAGAATATTTATATATCTCCGTATATTGCCTATCTACTAAGTCTATCTTTACTTTAACATCATCCACCCACTTTGAATGAATAGGCTCAAGTGTAGGGACAAACTGTAGATGATCAAAATAATGATCTGGAAATTGTTTCCTCAAATATGCTAGTTTTTCTTTGTTCTCAAAATCGAGCGACATGGATTTGGATATGGATAACTTGACATTTCTTCGCTTGGCAGGTACAATGGATATTTCATCTTTGCCTGACCTTTTCCCAGAAACTTTACATTTATCTTGCGAATCAGCATGCTTCAATGGTGGCTTCTCTTGACCATGCTTCTCTTTAGGAGGAGTAGGAACTTTGGAATGTGGTTTTTTCCCCTCAAGACGATCTTGGTAGCTCTTATGCTTGTCCAAAGGAGACCGACGGGGAGAATGGGAGTGCGTGTAAAGACCCATAACTTCCCCGGTGAGGAAAGCACGGATAGTTTGAGAACAAGCCACAACAGAACGCAGACTGGAGAACATTTCATTGTATATTACAACAATTCCATCAGAATACAAGAATATACAGAGCATGAATGAATATTACACAGAAATATCAGAGATTTAAATTACATTTAAATACATAGCAGCGGAAAATAATACAAAATACAACTGAAGGAGATATACGGATATAAAGCTTTCCGGATATCGTTCCAGCTGTAAACAAGGATCCTGTGAATACAAATCTGCAAAACCAAAACTACTAGCTGCCTGTGTCAAAATAGGGGCACCCAGAGTTTCGGTTAAAACAATAAACTCCAGGTCAGTCATGGGACTGGTGTGAGGACTAAAACAGTTATTAATCTTTGTTTTAAAGTTAGGTAAATCAAGGGACCACGCCGTATAACACGGAATGGGTTTCCTCCCAAGAATACCAGTGCCTAAAACAAACAACGCAATGCTAACTAAAGAAAAATGAAGCTATTATAAGACCCAGTTCCCATCACACAATGCAACGCAAGCCGGAGGATAGGGTTTTTACCTTATAATAGCCAAGAATGCTTGATACGTTTAAAACAAATCATTTGATACTATTATAAGTTCATAGTGTATAAAACAACTTCAAATCATAAGTATCAATCGTAGACGGCATAAGCGCCCCATCCCACTATGTCGCTATACTAGGCTCTACAAATAAAACCGCAAAGTCACGTATTTGGAAGTTGGGTTATCATTTATGGTATGAACCGAGGCAAAAGATAGTCCTCACTGATTCGAGACTCTATAGCCCGAGCCTCAGGCAAGTACTCAGTCAAGCCTCGGAGCGACAGGGTCGGTCCACCGATGTGGATTGAAATTCCTGAACATTGCGTTTCCCCGCCTTATGGGGCGTAAGTGAGCCAACGAATGACTCCATCGGACCCGTATCGTCCGATCAAACCGAGGCGCCTCGCAACAGCAACAACCACATAATTCAAACTTGTCAGGGCGTGTAAAACCACTGACGCCACTTCTAACTAGAAAGAAACGCATGTCCTCCCTGAGGTCCGTCTCCCGTTTTTGGTTCACACCGGGTGTGAAACTCGCGATGTAACGTTACACAAAGCTACGCCACAAAGGCCGTGCTTTGATCATCAACCACAAGACTTTGCTTTTCAATAGAAGCCTTGATCCATTTGCCACTATGGCATGCCACACAGGCAATTCATTCCATGCGATGGATATCCATCAATATATAACCCCTGAGCTCGTACGTCTCAGAGAAGGGCGTTAAGCAAGAGAATAAAATCTCCGCCGCCAAACAGATAAATATTTAATAGAAATCAATCACACAGACTGAAATCCAATGTCAGACACATAGTCCATTTACAAGTTCGTTCTGGGTCTGAACGAAACCGGAGGCACCTAGTATCCTGCATATCCATCGATCTCCAAGCACGTCTGGACGATTACCAACCGTTTCCATCTTCTTGGGTGTACAGCCCAATCAAGATCATCAGTAATCACCCAAACGACGTGAAGATCTCCGGTCTTCAACCATCGTCTTCATCTTCGACTAATCGTCGAATCAGTTATTCAGAATGGGATAAACCCGGTCTTTCCGAATAACTCGCGTATACTTTAAATAAGTGTAACACAAACACAACATACGCCTCATTCCAATTCATCTGTCACTAACCATATATTAACAAGAGAATAATTTCCCAAATATTAACCCCGAAGGCCGAAACCAACATCAGATCAATATCCAGAAAACCATTCTGCTTAGCTAACCGACAGTTAGTTTCTAAATTTCACATTCATAGGGAAAGGTTCCCATTAATTTTATCAAAGATAAATTCCTTGAATTTATTCTTCAATCTTATTTTGAATTTCGATTCAACTAGTCGGGATTAACGAACCTTACCGAAGTAATCATTTGTTTTAATTTCCCAATCCCAACCTATTCATCCCATGAAGTAAAACTGGTAATACTTCTTATCTAACACCACTGTGTTATCGGTAAATTCAATTACCATTTCACGTTCAAATCTAATTAAAGATTTAACTATCGGCTGGAGAAAAACTGGTGATACTCCATTCTCGATATTTTCAATCTAATTAAAGATTCATTAAAACTCCATTTAGTTTTAATCTTTAACTGGGTTAAAGAATCAGTGTCATTTAAAACACGGTTCACGATAAACCTAAAATCACATCACATTTCAATCAGTCCCTAACCGTAAATTAGCAAGTGAGCAATTCCCAAAATATTAACCCCAAAGGCCGAAACCAACATCAGATCAATACCCCAGAAACCATTCAAATTAACTAATGTCTAGTTAGTTTCTGATTTCCTTAACTTCTTTGGGTCTAAGAACAGTATTGTTGAAGATACCGTTCACGACAACCCGAAATCTCATTCCATTAATTATCGGGTTAAAGAACAAGTGTTATTTAAAACACTGTTCACGATAAACCCAAAAATCAATATCAATTCAATTCCAATTAAATATTATTTAATTGGTACACTTCATTAAATCTAAATCAAAGATTTAATCTTTTCTCAACTGGGCTTAAGAACAGTGTTAATGAAGACACCATTCACGACAAACCCAAATCACATTTGATATTAAATACAAGGCTCTGAATAGGAAATATACCGCCTTATATTCAATATCAAATTCTATGACCAACAAATATTGTATTGGAAATAACGATATAAATATATCTTTCAAATTTCCATAACAATACCTGTATAATCACGAAATCCAACATCGAAATAATCCAAAGACAATTTCGATTCAAATCCATTCCAATTCAATTATTGGAAATTCTGGTTACTTTTAAAACCCTTTTCAAATCCAATTTATTTATTTAAAAATAAATAGAATTTTAATTCTAGTTCAAAACTAGTTCATTTCGATAAAAAACTATTTTTATCTTTTCAAATATGGAGTTTTTCATCCCGATTCTTCCCAAATCATTTCTTATGATTTTAAACAAATTATTGATATTTTTAGTAATTTTATCAAGGCCCGTACAGTCGATTTCCATCAACGGCCATCGAACTGCACTTATAACGACCTTTTCCAAATTTGATTTGGACATAATTCCAAATCCAACCGTTAGATTTCAAATTTCTAATATTCGTTAGAAAGCTCTTTTCGATACGAACCCAACGGTTCTAGTTTCAGGAGAATCCGACGGTCGGATCTCCCGCAATATCCGTTCGAAGTCAATGGTCGAAATTCGTGAATTACCGTGGCGCGGCGCATTCTATTCAGGCCATTATATTATATATATGATATATATAAAATATACTTCGTCGATTTCCTTTTAAAACGTATTTTATAAACCGTTTTAAATTCGTTTTCAAAACGATTTCAACTTCTTTTCAAATTCAAATCGAAATTGAATTTTTTTCCTTATAAGTTCGATTTAAATTCATTTCAAATTAATTTCAATTCAAATTATTTCTAATTCAATTTCAATTCATTTTCAATTCAATTCAATTTCAATTCGAATTCATTTCTATTCGATTTCAATTCGAATTCATTTCTATTCAGTTTCAGTTCGAATTTCAATTCTTTTCAAAATATCAGATTTTGAAATCACTTTCGATATTCATTATAAAATGAATAAAATCGATATAAATATCGTTCACGTCAAAATGGGGTCAATCTAATCAACACGGCTTCATATATTTCTATTTTCAAATATTCTATTTCCAATATTCTATTTCCAATATTTCTTTTTCAAATATTTCTATTTCAAAACTGGAATGAGGCCCAATCAATTACCATATAATGTTAATTATAAGGATTTTCTACAACACTTGTATACAATAACAACGATGAATAATCAACCATCATCCAAAGTGCATTCTACACTGTATAAGCATCAAATATAAATATTTAATGCTTATAACAATCTGTCAATCAATCGATCGACATACGACTAATTATTGGGATTAGTGTATGTCATCTATCACCCCAATACCCGTATGGGGTTTTCAAACAATCAAACACATATTTTATTTGTGCAGTTGGGCGATGTGTAAAATTTATCGACCCAATCAATATCAGTCAAATGTGTGTATATAAATAAATCATTCTATTTGTTTATATTAATTTATTTTATTTCATATATACGTTAAAAATTCTATTTTTAACTATAAAAATATTTTTAACTATATAAATATTTTAGTTCATTTCACATCACATCACACAATAAACTTCACATCAAAATCAAACAAACAAGCATACAAGCCGTCCATGTGAGTAAATGTAAAGACCCGTAACTTTCCCGGTGAGGAAAGCGCGGATAGTTTGAGAACAAGCCACAACGGAACGCAGACGGGAGAACATTTCATTGTATATTACAACAATTCCATCAGAATACAAGAATATAGAGAGCATGAATGAATATTACATAGAAATATCATAGATTTAAATTACATTAAAATACATAGTAGCGGAAAATAATACAAAATACAACTGAAAGAGATATACGGATACAAAGCTTTCTGGATATCGTTCCAGCTGTAAACAAGGATCCTGTGAATATAAATCTGCAAAACCAAAACTACTAGCTGCCCGTGTCAAAATAGGGGCACCCAGAGTTTAGGTTAAAACAATAAACTCCAGGTCAGTCATGGGACTGTTGTGAGGACTAAAACAGTTATTAATCTTTATTTTAAAGTTAGGTAAATCAAGGGACCACGCCGTATAACACGGAACGGGTTTCCTCCCTAGAATACTAGTGCCTAAAACAAACAACGCAATGCTAAATAAAGAAAAATGGAGCTATTATAAGACCCATTTCCCATCACACAATGCAACGCAAGCCGGAGGATAGGGATTTTACCTTATAATAGCCAAGAATGCTTGATACATTTAAAAAAAAATCATTTGATATTATTATAAGTTCAAAGTGTATAAAACAACTTCAAATCATATGTATCAATCGTAGACGGCATAAGTGCCCCCATCCCTCCATGTCGCCATACTAGGCTCTACAAATAAAACCGCAAAGTCACGTATTTGGAAGTTGGGTTATCATTTATGGTATGAACCGAGGCAAAATATGGTCCTCATTGATTCGAGACTCTCTAGCCCGAGCCTCAGGCAAGTACTCAGTCAAGCCTTGGAGCGACAGGGCCGGTCCACCGATGTGGATTAAAATTCCTAAACACTGCGTTTCCCCGCCCTATGGGGCGTACGTGAGCCAACGAATGACTCCATCGGACCCGGATCGTCCGATCAAACCGAGGCGCCTTGCAACAGCAACAACCACATAAGTCAAACTCGTCAGAGCGTGTAAAACCACTGATGCCACTTCTAACTAGAAAGAAACGCATGTCCTCCCTGAGGTCCGTCTCCCGTTTTTGGTTCACACCGGGTGTGAAACTCGCAAAGTAAACGTTACACAAAGCTACGCCACAAATGCCGCACTTTGATCATCAAACACAAGACTTTGCTTTTCAATAGAAGCCTTGATCCATTTGCCACTATGGCATGCCACACAGGCAATTCATTCCATGCGATGGATATCCATCAATATATAACCCTTGAGCTCGTACGTCTCAGAGAAGGGCGTTAGGCAAGAGAATAAATTCTCCGCCGCCAAACAGATATATATTTAATAGAAATCAATCACACAGACTGAAATCCAATATCAGACACATAGTCCATTTACAAGTTCATTCTGGGTCTGAACGAAACCGGAGGCACCTAATACCCCGCATATCCATCGATCTCCAAGCACGTCTGGACGATTACCAACTGTTTCCATCTTCTTGGGTGTACAGCCCAATCAAGATCATCAGTAATCACCCAAATGACGTGAAGATCTCCGGTCTTCAACCATCATCTTCATCTTCGACTAATCGTCGAATCAGTTATTCAGAATGGGATAAACCCGGTCTTTCTGAATAACTCGCGTATACTTTAAATAAGTGTTACACAAATACAACATACGTCTCATTCCAATTCATCAGTCACTAACCGTAAATTAATAAGAGAATAATTTCCCAAATATTAACCCCGAAGGCCGAAACCAACATCAGATCAATATCCAGAAAACCATTCTGCTTAGCTAACCGACAGTTAGTTTCTAAATTTCACAATCATAGGGAAAGGTTCCCATTAGTTTTATCAAAGGTAAATTCCTTGAGTTTATTCTTCAATCTTCTTTTGAATTTCGATTCAACTAGTCGGGATTAACGAACCTTACCGAAGTAATCATTTGTTTTAATTTCCCAATCCCAACCTATTCATCCCATGAAGTAAAACTGGTAATAATTCATATCTAACACCACGATGTTATCGGTAAATTCAATTACCATTTCACATTCAAATCTAATTAAAGATTTAACTATCGCCTGGAGCAAAACTGGTGATACTCCATTCTCGATCTTTTCAACCTAATTAAAGATTCATTAAAACCCCATTTAGTTATAATCTTTAACTGGGTTAAAGAATCAGTGTCATTTAAAACACGGTTCACGATAAACCCAAAATCACATCACATTTCAATCAGTCCCTAACCGTAAATTAGCAAGTGAGCAATTCCCAAAATATTAACCCGAAGACCGAAACCAACATCAGATCAATACCCCAGAAACCATTCAACTTAACTAATCTCCAGTTAGTTTCTGATTTCCTTAACTCCTTTGGGTCTAAGAACAGTATTGTTGAAGATACCGTTCACGACAACCCAAAATCACATTCCATTAATTATCGGGTTAAAGATCAAGTGTTATTTAAAACACTGTTCACGATAAACCCAAAAATCAATATCAATTCAATTCCAATTAAATATTATTTAATTGGTACACTTTGTTAAATCTAAATAAAAAGATTTAATCTTTTCTCAACTGGGCTTAAGAACAGTGTTAATGAAGACACCATTCACGACAAACCCAAATCACATTTGATATTAAATACAAGGCTCTGAATAGAAAATATACCGGCTTATATTCAATATCAAATTCTATGACCAACAAATATTCTATTGGAAATAACGATATAAATATATGTAACAACCCGTATTTTCAATAACCTGTTATAACATAAATGGAGGCAGAATTAAACTGTAAAATCTGAATCAAGGGAAACGGGCTATGCCATTGCGTTTGTCTCGGAAAAATACGCGAAATAGAGTCCAAGTTTTCGAAAATCGGAGTCCGCATGACCAAGATATGGCCTCGCGAAGTTTCACGAAAAATTTCCAAATTAAAGTATACTTAATTAAGTGAAATGGGTTGCGCAGAGAAATATATATATATTGATATATATATATATATATATATAAAATTGAAAATTAAATAAATAAATATGCAAAAATGTTCAAAACAGCGAATTGGGAGAGGGGAATAACTGAACCGGCCGATTTTTGAGGTCGACCCGAGCCTGCTGGGTCGACTAGGGGTTAATCCAGGGTGTTTGGCTGTCAACCCGTGGGCCGATTCGCTCAAATGCAGATTTTGCATTTGGATGGTTCTCATGGTTCATCTTTAATCTAAAGGCCCTAGATGGTTCCTACACTTGACTTCTTCCCCAAGACATGCTTTGATGGCTTGGATTGAATCTAGGTTTAATCCTATGGCCTAAAACACTTGCCTAATCTATAAATAAGACCCTAACCTATCCTAAATCCTCATTATTCATTCATGCAACTAAACTATGGCAAAAATTTACCTCTCATGGCCTCCACTCTCTTCATAAAATTTCTAAATGGTTTCTATGAGAGATTTTCCATGCATACAAGTGTTTTCAAGCTTGTATGAGTGTCATTAGCTTGCATTCAAGTCAATTTTCTATCTTTGCATAATAAAGTAAGGGTTTTGATCATTTTGGCTCAAGGGTTTTTATGCTAGAGCTTGCATTTTGGGTCTATTTGATTGCATAAGGACTTTGTCATATCTTTTGTGCCTTCATAGCAATGTAAGCCCTTTCCCTACTCTTAGATATTAACTATGAAGTTAAATGTTCATGTTGCAAGTTTGGGTTTGATCATTGAGTATGATACATGCTATCATGTCATGCAAGTTTATGAAGTCATTATCTTGATCTTGTGAGCTAAAAGATACAACCTTTATGTTGAAATGTTGCATTTGGCAACATGAGAACCCTCATAACCTTTATGTCAACTTGCATATGAAGTCATAACCCTTATATGATGATATATGCGAGTTACTAGTCATCATTCCATATCTTTTGTCACCATGATTCGCTTACGTGCCAAGTTTGGGTTTATGCATGTTTTGAGGCTTAAGAATGTAACATGCAAGTTAATGAACACATTTGTGCCTCATTTGCCACCATGATTAACTTGTGGCTTAATATCCATTTTTGTCATGCCTTTGCCAAGTCTCTTCTTTTAATCCATTATGTTGTCGCGAACGTATATGCGAGTTTAAAAGCGTTGGGTTATGTTATGGGTAATTTCTAATGACATGAAAATACAACTTGAAAACATGACTTGAAATATAACATGGAAGTTGACATGTAAGTATGCATAAAAACATAAGCTTGGGAATTTACCTATTAAGTTAGGTCTACCCTTTGGGAATTTACCTATTAAGTTAGGTCTACCCAAATGCTTGAAAACTTGTAACATGTTTTGGGAAACATGATGGACATGACACTTAGATAATATAAGTGTGGCCAACTCGAGGTTGGGTTGAGTTTGCAACATAAAACTACCCGGAACCGACCGGCCTAACTAGTAGTTGCAAACAATAGGACCCAATGTGAGAAGTTGGTCATGTTGTGCTTGAACCCGAGGTTAGACCAAGTTGTGGTGTAAAGCTACCCGGAACCGACCGGCTTAACTAGTAACCACAACAAAGTCTAATGTGAGAGGTGAAGGTGCATTAAGTAATTAATGCCACATGATAGGGTTAAGTTAATTTGAATAATGACTCTTAACCAAATATGACATGGACAAATGGGTTAAGTAATTTGATTAGGCTAATGATACTTAACAAAACATGACAAGGTTGGGTAGGTTAAGTAACTTGATTTGCCTAATGACACTTAACCATTTTTATATGACTAGTGGATGGGGTTTAGTTAACCAACACTTAATCAATCCAACGCGATAACTTGGTAAGGTTAAGTAAGTTTTCTTAATGGCGCTTAACCGAAAAATACGGTTAACGAATGGGGTTAAGATTAGACTCAACTAGTCTAAACATGGAAATCGGATGGGGTTAAGTTAGCCTAGACTTAATTAATCCCACTTGGTAGTTTAATGGGGTTAAGATAAACACTTAACTAATCTAAACATGATGAATTGATGTGGTTAAGTGACCTATACTTAACCAATCTAACTCGTGAATTTATTGAGGTTAAGTTAACCTATACTTAACTAATCTAACGTGAAAACATGATAAGGCTAAGTCACGAATCGCTTGAATACACTTGACCAATTTGACTGAGTAAATTGATAGGGTCAAGTTAATATATACTTAACCAATCTAGAATGATAATTGGACGAGGTTAAGTCGTGAATTGCTTAATACATACTTAACCAACGTGAGCATGGTTTGTAGGGTTAAGTCCTGGACTTGGATACTTAGCCAATTTTGACATGATTTGAAGACGGGTTAAGTCTTGGACTTGGATACTTAGCCAATTTTGACATGATTGGTAGACGGGTTAAGTCATGAACTTAAGTGACACTTAATCCATTATGTAAACCCTAGTTCTGAGGATAGGGGATAACCGTAGTTAACAAGGATAACGGGAATAAGGCTAAGTGGTAAACCTTAGTTGAGGAATAACTAAGTAATGATTCTTAGTCAAGGAAATTTAGACCAGTTCATAGATAGATGAGTAACCTGATACGGTAGGTCATCGTTTAAGTATACGAGTAGGAGCAAGTATCTGATTTAGATAAAGGCTCCAGCGAACTGGGTAACGAAGCAGCGGCTTTGGGGAACGTGAGGGTATTCTTGGTATCCCTCTATGAGCTGCCAGGTGATTATACTAGGCTCATGAGAGGTTAAGGTCTGCGTTAGAAGAACCAAGAGTATGCCTTGGTTGCTAGGAGAGCGACCTAAACACGGGGATGGATAGGGGATAGTCGACGATACACGGTCGTACCCTAGATAGCATTTCGTCAGACTACCTACCATCTTTGGTCAAGCGTGTACGTACGGAAAGACAGAGAACACCCAAAAGACCATAATCGCTATCTAATTATGGTTGCGGTTGGGCTAGATTGTGGGTTGGCCAGTAGTGTGTTCTCATACAGGATTTATCCTGTCTTGTCTTTCACTAGTTGAGGGAGGGGTCACGTGGGACCATAGCCACGTATAGAAAAACAGACCTTAGCATCTGCATCGGCAGATAAATCGAAAGCTCCCGACCGAGTCCTGTATTTCCTGGTCTGCCCTGTGACAGGACTCGGGTGGCACGATGTGATACATGTGCATACAGTCATGGAAAAACGATTCATGATGAATGCATGGGAAAAAGGGCGCGGTTGACGGTTAGCGTAAATCCTAGTGGCCCTAGGTGGTTGAACCAAAACCGAGATACGAAAACGTGCAATAGGTAAGCGTAATCCCTAGTAGCCCTAGGTAGCATAAGTCCTAGTTGTACAAACGATAATTCAGGTTGGGAGACCCTAGCTAGGTTTAGGGTAACAGTCCAAACCGATCTTAAGGATCATGGAACTATGTTAAAGTAATGTAGAATCTCATGGGAAAGCCCGTATGGTCTACGGCAAGGGACTGAACATTTACATGGAATAAAACATACAAGTTGAGTAACCTATATATGCAATATATTAGGTTGACATGGACCATTACACGACTTTTGAGTGAGGGTCATTCTTGGTTAACACATGATACGGTGGGGATACTAGTACGGTAGGTGCAGAGCTAAAATGCAGGATAGATATCATGGGACGTTATACGTGATAGATATCTTGGGGATATTATACTTGATAGAAACCTGACGATGTGATACCTTGTTTTATCTTGACATCGTAATTTATCATGACACCTTAGTTTATCTGAGTTCAGTAGTTCATCCTGTTATTTTGATTTAGCTTATCTATCTTGTCATCATGCTTATGTTCATCTCAGTTTCTCATGTCAGTTAACTTTACTAGTTTTTATGCTAATAGTAGATAGGGCTTACTCAGTCTTTTTGACTGACCCGTTTTGTTTCGCCTCTTTTCTTCCTTTCCCCCCCCCCCCCCCCAGGTTACAGGGAGGAAATACTGTTGTTTAGTTCGGACTTCTTCTGCTTGAAGGTCATCATGGATGGCTTGGACTTTTCTTGGCTAATGGCTACTTTACTGTTTTTACTTGGGGAATAATTTATAAAAATGTCTTTATGCTTCTTTACTATTGCAAGACAGGTTTTGATGTACTCTGATGTAAAAGGCTTTAGACCTTATTTATTCATGTTATGAAAGTTTGATTTTACTTCCGCTATTTTTATATGTTCTGTCTTGTGATATTTTTGTGCATGTTTACCAATAATGCCCCTCTAAAGCTAGTGCATTCCCTTGCGAGTGACCCTAGCGGAGGCGGGGTGTTACACGTGGTATCAGAGCAGAAGGTTACCAGACTAGGCAAAAGTTTTTAAAGACCTTCTGAAAACTATTTGAAAATCGTTTACAAAGAAGCATTTTTTCAAGAAAATTTTCTTTTAAAAGAAAAAGGCTATTCCCCAAAGGCCATTAGCACTATCCTTGTTTCCTTAATTGAATCTCTTCTCCTATCTTTCCTCCATCTGTAGTCACAGTGGTTTTGACTGCGACTAGTCTTTTCTATCTACGAAAGTGCTTTCCATGCGATGGAGGTGGTTTTCAAGAGACCAGTGGCCGCGTTATAAGAAAGGATCGTGAGAAAGAAGGATAAAGGATACGAGCTTAAGGATGAGCAACTTGTTGGTATGGCTTAGTCCTCAAAGGAGGGAGAAAGATGAACAATAAAACCCATGACGAGAAAGTATCTTTGGTATGGTGAAACGGGACGGATAGTTAAGTATTGTGGGACAAGGACAAGATCATCGTTGTATACCCTCACTAGAGTACCTGAGTAGGGGGATAACATCTTTGTTGAAGATCTAGTTATTCTTTTCTATCATCCTGCCAAGACTTTGTTTTGATCCCCGCATCATTTAAGTCCGCTTCGGTAGTTGAGTCTCTGCACCTTAAGTACTAACGTAATAGAGAATCCCATTTTTGTCTCAAAGTCCTATTGGAGAATCAATCCATTTATACATAACTTGTTTGGATTTGGGAATGTCTATGCCAAGTGTTGAGTTTGGAAATAATGCTTATGTTTATAAGCTATGGATGGATTCTAGGGATGAAGTGGTTATCCAGTAGGGGGTGCCACTCTCGGTTTTGATAGGAGGGTAGTTAGACCTTTTGACTAGCCTTGGTAATGCCCTCGAAGTATCGGGTAACCTTTTTGAGGTTCTATCATGACTAGTTACTTAGAATCCCTTGATGCCTTTATTGGAAATTTGAAGCCCGATCGAGTGGTGTTCGCCAATAAGACGGATGGTTTACTTCATTTATGCATGGGTTATAGAGATCACCCTAGTAAGTGCGCATGATAACCTGATTGACATCTGTTTACTTTCAAGAGAAAGTTCTTCTACATGGAAAGCCTTATAGTATATAAACGAGATCCAAGATTCACTAGTGAATTTTGGAAAGCTTGCATGAGATCATGAGTACGCAGTCATGTTTGCGTCAAGTATTCTAGGAAAAGGATAAGTGCAAGTGGAACGAGAGGCGACGAAGAAATGAGTTCCAGCTCATGTTATGGAAACAGGAATAAGAAGCTACAAAATCGCGAAGTTAAAAGACGACTTTGATGGTTGAAGACTAGATACGCGCATGATATCTCTTTTTGGGAGTATATCCTTGATCCCTGTTTTCTGTAGAGCTTACTTGTACGCTATCTTTTGTGGACATCCTCTCGGTCCTATTCTCCGTTACAAACCCTGTAAGGAGTTTGTCCTGTTTATCTTCTCGGCCCTGTTTCAGGGAATTCTAGGTAGAACCCTATGGATGTAAACATGTATTTGAAACATGTTATGATTGATATGGTTGCAAGTGGTTGCAAGTGGTTGCTCGTGGATGCGCGAATACACATTAGATACTAGCTCGACTCGGTCACATTTCATATTGCATATGCACGAGTATTTATACTTGTTTATGGATGAAATCGAATGTATTGTCATGCGGTTGTTGCATATGAATGAATGATTTTGCACGCATATAGTATCTATATGACTAGGACTATTTGCATACATGTTGGATTCATGGCACTATACATATTTTGCATTAGAAAGATTATTCAGGCCTGATCATTAGCATTAGCTAAGGAACATGTACACACACGTTTTGCATATATTCATACAGCATTAGAAATCATCTAAGGACAATCAATGCTTGCTTGTGGATGATGTTTTGAGTAGATGGATGATGGATGGTAGGATATGTTCTTCCTAACTTGGAGATTTCGGGGACGAAATCCTAAAAGGTGGGGAGAATGTAACAACCCGTATTTTCAATAACCTGTTATAACATAAATGGAGGCAGAATTAAACTGTAAAATCCGAATCAAGGGAAACGGGCTATGCCATTGCGTTCGTCTCGGAAAAATACGCGAAATAGAGTCCGAGTTTTCAAAAATCGGAGTCCGTATGACCAAGATATGGCCTCGCGAAGTTTCACGAAAAATTTCCAAATTAAAGTATACTTAATTAAGTGAAATGGGTTGCGCAGAGAAATATATATATATTGATATATATATATATAATTGAAAATTAAATAAATAAATATGCAAAAATGTTCAAAACAGCGAATTGGGAGAGGGGAATAACCGAACCGGCCGATTTTTGAGGTTGACCCGAGCCCGCTGGGTCGACTAGGGGTTAATCCAGGGTGTTTGGCTGTCAACCCATGGGCCGATTCGCTCAAATGCAGATTTTGCATTTGGATGGTTCTCATGGTTCATCTTTAATCTAAAGGCCCTAGATGGTTCCTACACTTGACTTCTTCCCCAAGACATGCTTTGATGGCTTGGATTGAATCTAGGTTTAATCTTATGGCCTAAAACACTTGCCTAATCTATAAATAAGACCCTAACCTATCCTAAATCCTCATTATTCATTTATGCAACTAAACTATGGCAAAAAATTACCTCTCATGGCCTCCACTCTCTTCATAAAATTTCTAAATGGTTTCTATGAGAGATTTTCCATGCATACAAGTGTTTTCAAGCTTGTATGAGTGTCATTAGCTTGCATTCATGTCAAGTTTCTATCTTTGCATCATAAAGCAAGGGTTTTGATCATTTTGGCTCAAGGGTTTTTATGTTAGAGCTTGCATTTTGGGTCTATTTGATTGCATAAGGGCTTTGTCATATCTTTTGTGCCTTCATAGCAATGTAAGCCCTTTCCCAACTCTTAGATATTAACTATGAAGTTAAATGTTCATGTTGCAAGTTTGGGTTTGATCATTGAGTATGATAAATGCTATCATGTCATGCAAGTTTATGAAGTCATTATCTTGATCTTGTGAGCTAAAAGATACAACCTTTATGTTGAAATGTTGCATTTGGCAACATGAGAACCCTCATAACCTTTATGTCAACTTGCATATGAAGTCATAACCCTTATATGATGATATATGCGTGTTACTAGTCATCATTCCATATCTTTTGTCCCCATGATTCGCTTATGTGCCAAGTTTGGGTTTATGCATGTTTTGAGGCTTAAGAATGTAACATTCAAGTTAATGAACACATTTGTGCCTCATTTGCCACCATGATTAACTTGTGGCTTAATATCCATTTTTGTCATGCCTTTGCCAAGTCTCTTCTTTTAATCCATTATGTTGTTGCGAACGTATATGCGAGTTTAAAAGCGTTGGGTTATGTTATGGGTAATTTCTAATGACATGAAAATACAACTTGAAAACATGACTTGAAATATAACATGGAAGTTGACATGTAAGTATGCATAAAAACATAAGCTTGGGAATTTACCTATTAAGTTAGGTCTACCCTTTGGGAATTTACCTATTAAGTTAGGTCTACCCAAATGCTTGAAAACTTGTATCATGTTTTGGGAAACATGATGGACATGACACTTAGATAATATAAGTGTGGCCAACTCGAGGTTGGGTTGAGTTTGCAACATAAAACTACCCGGAACCGACTGGCCTAACTAGTAGTTGCAAATAATAGGACCCAATGTGAGAAGTTGGTCATGTTGTGCTTGAACCCGAGGTTAGACCAAGTTGTGGTGTAAAGCTACCCGGAACCGACCGGCTTAACTAGTAACCACAACAAAGTCTAATGTGAGAGGTGAAGGTGCATTAAGTAATTAATGCCACATGATAGGGTTAAGTTAATTTGATTAATGACTCTTAACCAAATATGACATGGACAAATGGGTTAAGTAATTTGATTAGGCTAATGATACTTAACAAAACATGACAAGGTTGGGTAGGTTAAGTAACTTGATTTGCCTAATGACACTTAACCATTTTTATATGACTAGTGGATGGGGTTAAGTTAACCAACACTTAATCAATCCAACGCGATAACTTGGTAAGGTTAAGTAAGTTTTCTTAATGACGCTTAACCGAAAAATACGGTTAATGAATGGGGTTAAGATTAGACTCAGCTAGTCTAAACATGGAAATCGGATGGGGTTAAGCTAGCCTAGACTTAATTAATCCCACTTGGTAGTTTAATGGGGTTAAGTTAAACACTTAACTAATCTAAACATGATGAATTGATGTGGTTAAGTGACCTATACTTAACCAATCTAACTCGTGAATTTATTGAGGTTAAGTTAACCTATACTTAACTAATCTAACGTGAAAACATGATAAGGCTAAGTCACGAATCGCTTGAATACACTTGACCAATTTGACTGAGTAAATTGATAGGGTCAAGTTAATATATACTTAACCAATCTAGAATGATAATTGGACGAGGTTAAGTCGTGAATTGCTTAATACATACTTAACCAACGTGAGCATGGTTTGTAGGGTTAAGTCTTGGACTTGGATACTTAGCCAATTTTGACATGATTTGAAGATGGGTTAAGTCTTGGACTTGGATACTTAGCCAATTTTGACATGATTGGTAGACGGGTTAAGTCATGAACTTAAGTGACACTTAATCCATTATGTAAACCCTAGTTCTGAAGATAGGGTATAACCGTAGTTAACAAGGATAACGGGAATAAGGCTATGTGGTAAACCTTAGTTGAGGAATAACTAAGTAATGATTCTTAGTCAAGGAAATTTAGACCAGTTCATAGATAGATGAGTAACCTGATACGGTAGGTCATCGTTTAAGTATACGAGTAGGAGCAAGTATCTGATTTAGATAAAGGCTCCAGCGAACTGGGTAACGAAGCAGCGGCTTCGGGGAACGTGAGGGTATTCTTGGTATCCCTCTATGAGCAGCCAGGTGATTATACTAGGCTCATGAGAGGTTAAGGTCTGCGTTAGAAGAACCAAGAGTATGCCTTGGTTGCTAGGCGAGCGACCTAACGACGGGGATGGATAGGGGATAGTCGACGATACACGGTCGTACCCTAGATAGCATTTCGTCAGACTACCTACCATCTTTGGTCAAGCGTGTACGTACGGAAAGGAAGAGAACACCCAAAAGACCATAATCGCTATCTAATTATGGTTGCGGTTGGGCTAGATTGTGGGTTGGCCAGTAGTGTGTTCTCATACAGGATTTATCCTGTCTTGTCTTTCGCTAGTTGAGGGAGGGGTCGCGTGGGACCATAGCCACGTATAGAAAAACAGACCTTAGCATCTGCATCGGCAGATAAATCGAAAGCTCTCGACCGAGTCCTATATTTCCTGGTCTGCCCTGTGACAGGACTCGGATGGCACGATGTGATACATGTGCATACAGTCATGGAAAAACGATTCACGATGAATGCATGGGAAAAAGGGCGCGGTTGACGGTTAGCGTAAATCCTAGTGGCCCTGGGTGGTTGAACCAAAACCGAGATACGAAAACGTGCAATAGGTAAGCGTAATCCCTAGTAGCCCTAGGTAGCATAAGTCCTAGTTGTACAAACGATAATTCAGGTTGGGAGACCCTATCTAGGTTTAGGGTAACAGTCCAAACCGATCTTAAGGATCATGGAACTATGTTAAAGTAATGTAGAATCTCATGGGAAAGCCCGTATGGTCTACGGCAAGGGACTGAACATTTACATGGAATAAAACATACAAGTTGAGTAACCTATATATGTGATATATTAGGTTGACATGGACCATTACACGACTTTTGAGTGAGGGTCATTCTTGGTTAACACATGATACGGTGGGGATACTAGTACGGTAGGTGCAGAGCTAAAATGCAGGATAGATATCATGGGACGTTATACGTGATAGATATCTTGGGG
Organism: Allium sativum; assembly: GCA_030737875.1. Classification (NCBI taxonomy): domain Eukaryota; kingdom Viridiplantae; phylum Streptophyta; class Magnoliopsida; order Asparagales; family Amaryllidaceae; genus Allium; species Allium sativum. The sequence continues at coordinate 226,499,872 of CM060922.1, forward strand.
ATATTATACTTGATAGAAACCTGACGATGTGATACCTTGTTTTATCTTGACATCGTAATTTATCATGACACCTTAGTTTATCTGAGTTCAGTAGTTCATCCTGTTATTTTGATTTAGCTTATCTATCTTGTCATCATGCTTATGTTCATCTCAGTTTCTCATGTCAATTAACTTTACTAGTTTTTATGCTAATAGTAGATAGGGCTTACTCAGTCTTTTTGACTGACCCGTTTTATTTCGCCTTGTTTCTTCCGTTTCCCCCCCCCCCCCCCCCCAGGTTACAGGGAGGAAATATTGTTGTTTAGTTCGGACTTCTTCTGCTTGAAGGTCATCATGGATGGCTTGGACTTTTCTTGGCTAATGGCTACTTTACTGTTTTTACTTGGGGAATAATTTATAAAAATGTCTTTATGCTTATTTACTATTGCAAGACAGGTTTTGATGTACTCTGATGTAAAAGGCTTTAGACCTTATTTATTCATGTTATGAAAGTTTGATTTTACTTCCGCTATTTTTATATGTTCTGTCTTGTGATATTTCTGTGCATGTTTACCAATAATGCCCCTCTAAAGCTAGTGCATTCCTTTGCGAGTGACCCTAGCGGAGGCGGGGTGTTACAATATATCTTTCAAATTTCCATAACAACACCTGTATAATCACGAAATCCAACATTGAAATAATCCAAAGACAATTTTGATTCATATCCATTCCAATTCAATTATTGGAAATTCTGGTTACTTTTAAAACCCTTTTCAAATCCAATTTATTTATTTAAAAATAAATAGAATTTTAATTCTAGTTCAAAACTAGTTCATTTCGATAAAAATCTATTTTTATCTTTTCAAATATGGAGTTTTTCATCCCGATTCTTCCCAAATCATTTCTTATGATTTTACACAAATTATTAATATTTTTAATAATTTTATTAAGGCCCGTACAGTCGATTTCCATCAACGGCCATCGAACTGCACTTACAGCGACCTTTTCCAAATTTGATTTGGACATAATTCCAAATCCAACCGTTATATTTCAAAATTCTAATATTTGTTAGAAAGCTCTTTTCGATACGAACCCAACGGTTCCGGTTTCAGGAGAATCCGATGGTCGGATCTCCCGCAATATCCGTTCGAAGTCAATGGTCGAAATTCGTGAATTACCGTGGCGCGGCGCATTCTATTCAGGCCATTATATTATATATATGATATATATAAAATATACTTCGTCGATTTCCTTTTAAAATGTATTTTATAAACCGTTTTAAATTCGTTTTCAAAACGATTTCAACTTCTTTTCAAATTCAAATCGAAATTGAATTTTTTTCCTTATAAGTTCGATTTAAATTCATTTCAAATTAATTTCAATTCAAATTATTTCTAATTCAATTTCAATTCGTTTTCAATTCAATTTCAATTCGAATTCATTTCTATTCGATTTCAATTTGAATTCATTTCTATTCAGTTTCAGCTCGAATTTCAATTCTTTTCAAAATATCAGATTTTGAAATCACTTTCGATATTCATTATAAAATGAATAAAATCAATATAAATATCGTTCACGTCAAAATAACATCAATCTAATCAACACGGCTTCATATATTTCTATTTTCAAATATTCTATTTCCAATATTCTATTTCCAATATTTCTTTTTCAAATATTTATATTTCAAAACTGGATGAGGCCCAATCAATTACCATATAATGTTAATTATATGGATTTTCTACAACACATGTATACAATAACAACGATGAATAATCAACCATCATCCAAAGTGCATTCTACACTGTATAAGCATCAAATATAAATATTTAATGCTCATAACAGTCTGTCAATCAATCGATCGACATACAACTGATTATTGGGATTAGTGTATGTCATCTATCACCCCAATACCCGTGTGGGGTTTTCAAACAATCAAACACAGATTTTATTTGTGCAGTTGGGCGATGTGTAAAATTTATCGACCCAATCAATATCAGTCAAATGTGTGTATATAAATAAATCATTCGATTTGTTTATATTAATTTATTTCATTTCATATATACGTTAAAAATTCTATTTTTAACTATAAAAATATTTTTAACTATATAAATATTTTATTTCATTTCACCTCACATCACACAATCAACTACACATCAAAATCAAACAAACAAGCATACAAGCCGTCCATGGTCTATGGACGACGGGTGTCGGGTGCTACTAAACACCGTCTGCATCCTAGTATATATTTTAACTAGAAAAACAAAATTAAAAGGTGAGAAGTTCTCACAGAGGATTCCACTCCGCCGTGCTTTACTTTTGAACTGCCGAACCGTCTGGATCGGTTGAAATGCCAATGCAGCTCTTTTCACGCTGTTCAAATAAAAATTATATTTTTATTACTTCATTTCAATAAATAAAATCATATTTTTATTTCTTCTTCATATATATTTTTGACGCTTCATTCGATCTAAAAATTATATTTTTATATTTCTACTTCATATATAAAGATCGAATTTTTATACCACCACCATAAAAATCACCTTTTTATTTCAACATATATATAATAAAAATTAGATTTTTATTTTGCTACATATATTAAGATGATATTTTTACTATCTATATAATATAAAAATCGCATTTTTAATATGCCACTTGTATAAAAATTATATTTTTAACCTTTCCATATTATAAAAATTATATTTTTCTTCTCTAACTTCATGATAGAAATCATAACTTTGCTTCAATAAAAATCATATCTCTACTAAGTTAAAAATCAAATCTTTTATTTTTAAAAATCAAACCTTTCTTGTATATAAAAATCATACCTTTCTTTATCTTCATAAGAAAAATCGAATCTTTACTATAAAAATTCAAATCTTTTAATGTTATTATTTATAAATAAATCAGATTTTATTTACTTAATAAATTAACTAACTAAACACATAAAAAAACTCACCAATTCTCATGAAATGGCGCTCCCTGCCAAAGGAGGAAGGGGGAAAGGGGAGCTCCATCTCCGGCGAGGCGCAGACTTTGGCGACGCGCTAGGTAGGGGCGGCGTCGGTCAGAACAAGGGGCAGTGGCCTGTCATTGGTGCTCGCAGTCTTCAGAAGGTGGACGGCTCGCTGCTGATGGAGGCTGAGGAGACGCGAGGGGGGGTAATACGGATCGAGAAACGGAGGATGAGGTGGATGGATGGCGGCTTCTTCGATTTGGGGCGTGGCGGGTTCCTGAGCTCGAGATGGAGGAGGAAGAAGGGGTGGAAGCTAGAGAGTGGTGTGGTGGAGTACCCACGACGGTGGCGATGGGGAAGCAACAGGGTGCAGGCGCGTGAGAGGCCCGCCATTTTTGATTTAGGGTTGGACCTTCTGATTTGAGAAGAAATGAATACGGGGGTGTTTAAGTGTAAATTATATTTTATTATTATTTTATTTTAAATTTCAGAAAGGGTTGACTTTGTTTTTGAACTCCAATCGAGACCCAACGATTGTCGCCCCTAGCTAATACCCCCATTCCGAACACAATGGGATATGTATCGTGATCCAGTTCGGCTATTACGATAGGTTTTTACTTAAATCAAAATTTAAATCTTTATATTTTAAATTTAAATGCACATTTCAATTTACCGAGGCCACATACTAACTCTAAAAATTCCCGAAAATTATTTTCTAGCTTCGTATTGACGATACGGTTCTAACAAAACTAATTTCATCGAATTCTGAGACTGTTTGAAAAATAGCCATTTTCCAGTCGATTAAAATCAACTTAAACTGGTCAAACGCGTTTTCCTTTGCCACGCTCACATATTGATTCGAAAAATTATGAAATTTGAAACCTAGCAATAACTTTACATCCCGGATCCAAAAAGGTGGTTTCGTCGAAATCCGAGGTCGTTTGCAAAATGGCTATTTTCTAAGGGCCGAAATTCCATAGCGACTATTCTGAAATTTCAACTGGGCATAACTTTTTATCCCCGCTATGAAATTTTAATTTTTTGGATTCGTTGGAAAGATACCATCAATTAGATTCAAATATATTTGGTTTCACTAAAATCCGGTTTATTTTGCACCCGGTATATTCATTTGAATTTTGAAATCGAATTATCGAACTACCGCACCATTTTCAATTCCTTTTATAATTTAAAATAAATATTTATATTCTAACGACGATCTATATAATATATACGTTCGAATTCTTTTCAAAATAAATTTTTCATCGATATTATTTAAAATAATTCATTTTAAATAATCAAAATTCATCAAAATTTCCAAAATAAATTTTTTATACTGGCTCAGAATTTCGGGTTGTTACAGTGCGAAGAATGAAAACGACTGGAATCATAATGCCTCATGTCATCCCTGCCACGGCTCTCGTGCAACCATGTTTAGTGTCGGAATCAAATCTAGGCATGCTGGTTTGGACTTTCCTGACATCATAGTGGGGGCGTGTCATTGTTCCTGTAAAATAATATAAGTAAATTCCAGAACCAATGTTTATGTAAACCACGGGTGTTGTGACATGCAGTGCCAGTGTGTTATGCTCATCCTTAGTGATATCCCCCCAACCTACCAGAGCCCAAAGTTAGGCCAGGATGTGCAGTTTCCGTAGTCTTCAAAGTAGTAACTTTTTCCTCGAAAGTGAAGGTAAGAGGATTTGTTCTAAAATCCTCAAATATAAAGGGTCTCGGGCAAGGGAAGATTTCCCAAACCTTGAAATATAGATTCATCTGTAGTGGGGGTATCTCCTTGAGGGACATCTGACGGCAACTCTTTTGGAGAAACTGGTTTTTCAGGAGTGGCCGCATCCTCAGGAGTGATATATTTATCTATATCTTTTTTTGCCATATTTGCTAATACATCATCTTGAGTCGAAGAGGGAGAAGGAGGATCCCTAAGAGGCATCGTTGGATCTTTTGAACTTTCTCCCCTCTCGAGTAAATTGTCAGTCGGCCCTTCAGCTGGGGGTATGTACACATAAGGGCCCTCCATATGACGTATGCTATGAGTTATAGCGACTAAGCGATGCCGAGGAAGATATTAATCCACTAAGTAGTATTGATGGTCAAGAATTTTTTATCACCATTGAGTAACCAATTTAAGCGATCAAATTGCACCTGATGCTTCTCTTGCGGCGGATTAGGATCTGAGAGAGAAATAAACAATGATTAATATATTAATAACAGAGATCGAAACTATAACACAAAGGCTGATATCCTTACTTGAATTAAGCCATCACTTGTCGCACCCCGGTTGCTGCTTAATATAGAACCATTCAAGCCTTGGATCGCCAACCTTGCTACTAAATGGGACGGTTATGATTTTTATTTTGGGTACAGATTCAAAGTATACAAAGGAGGGGGTTTCCTGAGTTCTATGCTTGAAATTATAGAAGAAATGAATGTCCTCAAAAGTAAGTTCTACACCTAGAATTTCTTTATATGCTATGTATAAAGTATACAGATAAGCATAGGAGTTGGGCTGAAGTTGCATGGGAGAAATCCGCATTTTCTTAGAAAATCGACGACGAATGGCGACAGTGGAGGTATCGCCCCAACAAAGCACATTAATCTAGTGATGGCCATGTACCCTTTCGGTGGATTATGAGGTCGATCTGTTTTCGAGGGCAATTCAGTAACTCTTCGAAGAATCCCATGCTTTAGACATATCCGTGCAAGTTTGACATTGTCGATCGTTGATGCGATAGAATCTTTTGGATTATCCAAAACAACAACATTCTCAAATTCGTCAGGAGCATGATTATCCCCAACTCCTCCTTCCTCCTTGTAACACCCCGAATTTCAGTTAACACTGATATTCACTAATTACAGAATTAATAATCTCAGATGTGAGAATCAGGGGAAACGGGTTATGTCATTGTGTTCGTCTCGGAAAAATACGCGAAATAGAGTCCGAAATTTTGTAAATCGGAGTCCGTATGACCCGGTTAAGGCCCAAAGAAGTTTTCGGGAAATTTGAATTTCGAAACATGCAGAAATGGGGGCCAGGCGGGAAAAATCCCGCCCAGCCAAGTCGACTTGGCTGTCGACAGGGCTGTCGACTGCCATGTCGACAGGCATGTCGACAGGCAAGTCGACAGGGCTGTCGACTTGCCCTGTCGGCTGATTCTGGCCTAGTGCACCATTTTAGTGTTTGGGCTGTGCTTTGGGGCTGGTTTCTGGAAGCTTCCGAGATCTGATGGCCCTAATCTAATTTAGGGTTAATCTAATGGCCTAAAACACTTGCCTAATCCTATAAATAAGACCCTAAGCTAGCCCTAAATGATCAAAATCCTATCTCCTAACTAAACTATGCCAAAATTTTCTATGATCATGGCCTCCACTCAAAACCCTAGCCTCCATCCTATTTCTAAACTATTTCTATGAAGGCTTTCATGTTCATACAAGCATCTTTGAGTTGTATGAGTGATCATTAGCTTGCATTCATCATCAATTTGCAAGCTTTATGTTCAAGGCTAGAGTTTTTGGGTGATTTTTGGCAAGGGTTTGCTTATGGGAGTTTAGTGGTGAGTTCCTATAGCTTTAATAATCAATTGTTAAATTGATTATGGTAGGATATGATAAGACATGGCTATGTTTGTGGATAAATGTGTTTATGCAAGTTTGTATGATATGTGTTTTGCAAGTTTTATGCTATATGCAAGTTTAATGCCATGTTTTATGATGCAAACCACTATGTTGAACATTTATGCATATGTAACATGTTATGCAAACTATATGTGAGAGTATATGCAAGTTGTATGTAACATGATATGCAAGTTATGCATTTGGTTTTGTGCATGCTAAGTATTTGGTTTTATGCATGCTAAGTATTTGGTTTTGTGCATGCTAAGTACTTGGTTTTATGCATATTAAGTGTTTGGTTTATGCAAGTTTGTCTCTTTTTATGATATGCATAATATATGAAAGTTTGCCTCTAAGTATGGCATGTGATGCAAGTTCATATGCAAGTTATGATGCAAGTTCATATGCAAGTTATGATGCAAGTTCATATGCAAGTTATGATGCAAGTTCATATGCAAGTTATGATGCATGTTCATATGCAAGTTATGATGCAAGTTCGTATGCAAGTTATGATGCAAGTTCATATGCAAGTTATGATGCAAGTTCATATGCAAGTTTGCCTCTATGTATGACATAAGTACATGTGCAAGTTCATCCCTTTTAGACCTATGACATGTATGCAAGTTGACACCTTTATGATAGGTCTATGACATGAACATTTAAGCAAGTTACCATCTTTATGACATATGTGATTCATGCAAGTATGGGTTGGTTATTTATGAAAGTTGGGTTTATGGTCATATATACAAGTTGACACCTTTTAAACCCATGATAATGCTAATGATATGCTAAGTTGAACCCGTTGTGCGTATGATAAATCTTCTCTTTTGAAGTATGTCATGTTAACGTATTTACGTGGGGACGATGGAGTAAAAATTAATGAACACATAAAATTGTGTGAAGTGGGTATGATTAAACATACCGTAAAGTGGATGGACATAATTGGGAATTTACCTATTAAGTTAGGTCTACCCATATTATGGAATTGGGAATTTACCTATTGAGTTAGGTCTACCCATATTCTTAAACATTTGTAATTAATTAGGGATAATTAATACAAATTATGGGGGTGATTAATTAGGTGTAATTAATCTACTAAGACACGAGGTTGGACCCTTTTGTAGCATAAGACTGCCCGGAACCGACCGGCAAATCCAGCGGCTACAAATGATTGGCCCAATGTGAGAGGTCTTAGTTATAAACTAAATACGTGACAAGTGTAAAGACACGAGGTTAGACTCTGTTATGGTGTAAGGCTGCCCGGAACCAACCGGCATATCCAGCTGCCATAAAAGACAGTCTAATGTGAGAGGTCTTTACAAAGGTTACGATCTTAATCAATTAAGAAACACTTAACCGAATTAGCATGTAGAGGGGCATGAGGGGTTAAGTGGGTGCCTTGGGTGGCATGAGGAAACTAGTGGGTTGCCTTGGGTGGCAATAGAAAATACGATTAGAATACTTAACCAAAGTGGAACATGTAATTAAACATGATTAAAGGGTTAAGTAAGTGCCTTGGGTGGCATGTGGGAATCAAGTAAGTGCCTTGGGTGGAATGCGGGAATCTAGTGGGTGCCTTAAGTGGCAATTGAAATATAATTAAATGATAAGCTTAAGTAGTAGCTTGTGGGGGCCTTAAGTGGCAATTGAAATATAATTAGACGACTTAACCAAACCTTAACATGAAAGTGGCATGATTATAAAAGGGGTTAAGTGGGATGCACTAGATAAAATGACAAGCTTAAGTAGTAGCTTGTGGGGGCCTTAAGTGGCAATTGAAATATAATTAGACGACTTAACCAAACCTTAACATGTAAGTGGGCATGATAATAAAAGGGGTTAAGTGGGATGCACTAGATAAAATGACAAGCTTAAGTAGTAGCCTGTGGGGGGGGGGCATTTCAACCAATATCCCAAACGTATCTTTGTGGGCTCGACCCAAGTCGAGGACGGAACACGCATATTGGGCTTGACTATAAGAGGCCAAAACGGGGTAGCGGTGGCAACGCGAGTCCAACGGGTTTCATATGCGTGTGTGGACCCGGGCTGGTAGGTAAGATGTTGTTGCATCGTGTAGATATAAGCCGTGCACCATTTGTTGTATCAGGTTGCCACTTTGGGGAGTGATACACCCCATTGTGGGGCCAGCACGGGTATCTACGGTAGGGAGCCGATCGCTTGGGGAGTAGTGGGTACACCTAGTGGAGATAGGGGCAGACGGCACCTATGTAGTCAGCTAGGGGTACACGAAACTACTATTAAAAATTACTAAGTACACTTAGTGGGATCAACCTGTAAGTAGGAATTACCCTTGGGTGGGTAGAACTGGTGTGGTGCAGTGTAGGAATTACCCTTGGGTGGGTAGATCTGGGTGGTGCAATCTAGTAATTATCCTTGGGTGGATAGATGCGTCTTTTCGGTTATCTAAGTACATCCTTTGTTTAGTTGGCTACTTAGTGTAGTCATTATCCCCAGAGGTAACGTACCTTGTTATATCATACCCTAATTACTTTAATGATTGTATTGTTAGGGTTATAGGACTCACTCAAACTTATGTCTGACCCCGTTGTTTCTTTATCTTTTTCCTAACCCTCAGGTTTTCAGAGTGGGCCTAGCACTAGTGGGCTTTGATCAGACTGCTTTATCTATCTTTTGGAGCTTGGATCGTGGATGTAAAGCTCAGTTTATCTTTTCTTTTATGGCTATTAGGTTATGTAGTGGGATTATGTACTTTTGTTTTTATCAGGATGGATATTATGTACTTGACTCTTATTTATGGTTTTGGTGTAACCAAACATGTTTTACTTTCCGCTGGAATGAAATGATGTTTTAAATTCTCAAGTATCACTTATATCTGTCTTGTTGTAATTTTTCTGTTCTATATTCACTTAAAATACTCCACCGATGTTATGGCATTCCCTTAGTGAGTGACCGTAGCGGGTGTGGGGTGTTACACGTGGTATCAGAGCTTAAGGTTACCAGAACAGATAAAATTTTTAGAAAAACTTTTTTTTCTAAGAATACTTTTGAAAGGAGTATTTTCAAAAACATGTCTTTTAAGAGAAAAGTTTTTGAAAGAAAGGCATAATCCCCGATAGCCATATCTTTATCTTTCGAATTCTCCGTTTTGAATCTCTTCCTCTCTCGTTTTGAGTTTCCCCTCCGCGTATAGATGATCTTTCTAAGATAGATAAGAATGAAAACCACTTCAAGGGACTTAGACATTAGTCGGACTAGAAGTTGGTTCAAGAAGGAGGAGGACTTGTAGATACCTATTGGATAGACGATGGGAGGAAGGCTCAAATAGTTGTTTGGTTAATGAAGAGCGAAACCTCATTTTTATGGGAGGTTACGAGTGGAGAATGGGAAGAAGAGGGCTAGTAGTTATCCTTTTGGGAGGAATAGGACACCTTATTAGGATTGTACAAAGAGGCAAGGGCAAGGTACGGAATCTCCTGGAGGGTAGTTGTATTCCCTCACGGCTAGTGTACCAGATGGGGATAGGACCGTCTAGGTTGGAATTTGGATTTCTTTATTATCCGATTCGAACTTTATTTGATTCTGACGCATCGAGTTCGTTTATCTCATCATTGTTAGTTGAGTCACTGCACTTAGACACCAGTTTAGTAGATGATCCCTTAGTTGTTTCAAACCCAATTGGGGCTCCATGATGTGTTTGGGTTTGAAAGTTTCTATACTTAGCGTTGAGTTTAGATGTGATGCTTTTTGGGCCTCATGGGCTATGGGTTAGTTTTGGGCATGGACTGGTTATCCAGTAGGGGTGCCGTTCTTGATTTTGAAGGGAGAGTTGTTAGGCTTATGACCCGTTTGGGTAACACTCTCGAGAATCTCTTGTAATCCCATGGAATCTGTTATGCTAAGCTATCTAGAATCGCTTGACACGTCGGTCGAGGGTTGGCGAACTGTTAGAGTGGTCCGGGAATACTCGGATGTGTTTGAGGAGGTGAAGGGCTTACCTCCGGAGCGGGAGATTGACTTCCGAATATATCTGGTAGACAATGCCAAACCAGTATCTTGGCCAGTGTGCCACATTGCTCCTCGCGAGAGGAGGGAACTCCATAAGCAAGTAGGCGATTTGCTTGAGAAGGGGTTCATAAGACGAAGTATATCGGAGTGGGGTGCTCCAGTAGTTTTTGCTATGAAGGCGAATGGGTCCCTCAGACTTTGTGTAGGCTAAAGAGAGTTAAATAAACTCACAAAGAAGAATAGACACCCATTGCCGAGGACTGATGATCTCTTTGATCAGTTAGTTGGCGCCTCAGTATTTTCGCAGTTGGACTTAGCCACGGGGTTTCATCAGTTGAGAGTGGCCGAGGATAGTATAGAGAAGACTACCTTTAGGACCCCGGATGGTTTTTATGAGTGGCTGGTAATGCTATTTGGTTTGACGAACGCCCCCGCATACTTTGTTGATTTGATGAGAAGGGTGTTCAGGGAGTACCTAAATAAATTCGTGATGGTCTTTGTAAATGACATCTTGGTCTTTTCTAGGGGCAAAATAAGTTTTCGTATGTGCCCAATAGGTTGAGCAATGCCAGTTATGGGGAAAATGGTGGTTTTGGAGCGAGACTGGCGAGGACATCCAGAGTTGGACAAGGGCTTAATTATTTAGCCGTTTTTACTAGTATCATCGCACGTAGGTCGTCTGAATTCGAAGGAGGTATCCCTTGGGTGTTTGTCTGATATTGATTTAGGCCTTTGGGGCTTGCATTTGGGGGATGTCGAGTTCGACTAGGGTGGTCTGCGTGAGAGATGGATAGTTGTGACGATTTTGCATGGGAGAATATCCTGATTTTCTCTAGAAGTGGAGAAAAGCATGCCCTACATCTTAGGGAAGTGTTGGAGACTCTTTGAGCGCATTGTCTTAAGACAACAAAGGTGGATGGAATTCTTAGCTTCCTATGAGTTTGAGATAGCATATACCCCTGGCAAGGGTAACGTGGTGGCAGACGCCTTAAGCAGAAAAAGGCTGTCTTTGAGTCCATTGTTCGTGGAATGGCGAAGCTTGGAGTTTATTTCTATGTTTGACTTTAGACCTTCCGTTGACTTTGTACCTGGTTTGCTAGCTTCCTTGGAGGTTAAGCCTACACTTTTGGGACGGATTGGCGCAGCACAGCGAGACGACCCACAGTTGGTTGAGTTAGTAGAGAAGCTCATGAGGAGGGGGTCGTCCATCCATTTGAGTAGGTACACCCTAGATGGTAAGGGATGGTTGCTTAGAGATGGTAGACTTTGTGTACCGCAAGACGAGGGTTTGAGGAAGACTATTCTTGATGATGCACACCGTTCTAGGATGACCATTCATCCCGGTGGGGACAAGATGTACCAGGACATGAAGCGGGTTTTCTTCTGGGCCGGTATGAAGAAAGATGTGGCCGAGCATGTCGCTCGATGCTTGGTGTACCAACAAGTGAAGGCGGAGCAAAAGAAACCTGGTGGGTTGCTTCACCCATTGGAAGTTCCGCAATGGAAGTGGGATAGCATCTCGAAGGATTTTAGTGACGGGTTACCCAGATCAAGAAAGGGTAATACGGGAATTTGGGTTGTGGTAGATAGACTTACTAAGAGCGGCCATCGTATACCCGTGAAGAGTAAGAGAACTGCTCCATGGCTAGCTTCAGTTTATATTCGAGAGATTATTAGATTGCATGGTGTACCCTCCAGTATAGTGAGCGATCGAGATCCTATCTTCACTAGAGAGTTTTGGAAGAGTTTACTAGAGGCGGTAGGGACTCAGTTGTGTTAGAGTACCGCATATCATCCTCAGACGGACGGCCAGACCGAGAGGGTGAATCATATTTTGGAAGACCTTTTGAGGCTATGTATCTTGGATTTTGGAGGTACATGGGAGGAGCATCTTCCATTGGTGGAGTTGCCCGACAGACTTAGTGGTATACATGATGTATTCCATGGGAGGAAGTGCCTACATGAGACCGCAGAAGCGGTAGAGCCGAGCCTGCTTAAAGAAGTAAAGGTAGAGCGTGATGTGATTATTCGACAAGCTCCTACTCGCATCCTTGGGTCAGAGATTAGGAAGTTGAGGAACAGAGAGGTTCGACTAGTCAAAGTGAAAAAGGGGAGAAAGTGAGAGCAATGCTACTGGGGAGACAGAAGCGAAGATGCGTTCGTTATACCCATTTCTTTTTGAGGGTATGTCCTTTAAACGTCTCCTTTATCATTTGTCTAGTACTTATCTTATCTTTAGTATGTCCTCTCATTAGTACCTTTGATAGGGTAAACCTATGGTTGAAACATGTGTTTGAGACATGTTATGTTTGATGGATGCATGTGGATGCAAGTGGTTGCTAGTGGTTGCTCGTGGATGCATATATACACACTCTAGGCACTAGATCGGCTCAATCACTTCATATTGCATATTGCATAAAATTGTGTGTAGGTAGCTATATTAATGGATGTATAATGGTTGTGTTATCACATGGATGATGAATTTTGGTGAATGATTGTGCACTCATGTAGAAGTAGTATGTGTCGATAGGGATCTTTCGCATACATATTGGATGCATGGCACTATCATGGTTTGCATATGTTCATACATTAGATAGGGAACATATACACACACTTTTTGCATATGCTAATACATCATTAGAAATTGTTTTAAGGACAATGGATGCCTGTGTTTGATGGATTGAGTAGATGGTTGTTTGGATGGTAGGATATGCATTCTCCTTAACTTGGAGATTTCGGGGACGAAATCCTTTAAGGAGGGGAGAATGTAACACCCCGAATTTCAGTTAACACTGATATTCACTAATTACAGAATTAATAATCTCAGATGTGAGAATCAGGGGAAACGGGTTACGTCATTGTGTTCGTCTCGGAAAAATACGCGAAATAGAGTCCGAAATTTTGTAAATCGGAGTCTGTATGACCCGGTTAAGGCCCAAAGAAGTTTTCGGGAAATTTGAATTTCGAAACATGCAGAAATGGGGGCCAGGCGGGAAAAATCCCGCCCAGCCAAGTCGACTTGGCTGTCGACAGGGCTGTCGACTGCCATGTCGACAGGCATGTCGACAGGCAAGTCGACAGGGCTGTCGACTTGCCCTATCGGCTGATTCTGGCCTGGTGCACCATTTTAGTGTTTGGGCTGTGCTTTGGGGCTGGTTTCTGGAAGCTTCCGAGATCTGATGGCCCTAATCTAATTTAGGGTTAATCTAATGGCCTAAAACACTTGCCTAATCCTATAAATAAGACCCTAAGCTAGCCCTAAATGATCAAAATCCTATCTCCTAACTAAACTATGCCAAAATTTTCTATGATCATGGCCTCCACTCAAAACCCTAGCCTCCATCCTATTTCTAAACTATTTCTATGAAGGCTTTCATGTTCATACAAGCATCTTTGAGTTGTATGAGTGATCATTAGCTTGCATTCATCATCAAGTTGCAAGCTTTATGTTCAAGGCTAGAGTTTTTGGGTGATTTTTGGCAAGGGTTTGCTTATGGGAGTTTAGTGGTGAGTTCCTATAGCTTTAATAATCAATTGTTAAATTGATTATGGTAGGATATGATAAGACATGGCTATGTTTGTGGATAAATGTGTTTATGCAAGTTTGTATGATATGTGTTTTGCAAGTTTTATGCTATATGCAAGTTTAATGCCATGTTTTATGATGCAAACCACTATGTTGAACATTTATGCATATGTAACATGTTATGCAAACTATATGTGAGAGTATATGCAAGTTGTATGTAACATGATATGCAAGTTATGCATTTGGTTTTGTGCATGCTAAGTATTTGGTTTTATGCATGCTAAGTATTTGGTTTTGTGCATGCTAAGTACTTGGTTTTATGCATATTAAGTGTTTGGTTTATGCAAGTTTGTCTCTTTTTATGATATGCATAATATATGCAAGTTTGCCTCAAAGTATGGCATGTGATGCAAGTTCATATGCAAGTTATGATGCAAGTTCATATGCAAGTTATGATGCAAGTTCATATGCAAGTTATGATGCAAGTTCGTATGCAAGTTATGATGCAAGTTCGTATGCAAGTTATGATGCGAGTTCATATGCAAGTTTGCCTCTATGTATGACATAAGTACATGTGCAAGTTAATCCCTTTTAGACCTATGACATTTATGCAAGTTGACACCTTTATGATAGGTCTATGACATGAACATTTAAGCAAGTTACCATCTTTATGACATATGTGATTCATGCAAGTATGGGTTGGTTATTTATGAAAGTTGGGTTTATGGTCATATATACAAGTTGACACCTTTTAAACCCATGATAATGCTAATGATATGCTAAGTTGAACCCGTTGTGCGTATGATAAATCTTCTCTTTTGAAGTATGTCATGTTAACGTATTTACGTGGGGACGATGGGGTAAAAATTAATGAACACATAAAATTGTGTGAAGTGGGTATGATTAAACATACCGTAAAGTGGATGGACATAATTGGGAATTTACCTATTAAGTTAGGTCTACCCATATTATGGAATTGGGAATTTACCTATTGAGTTAGGTCTACCCATATTCTTAAACATTTGTAATTAATTAGGGATAATTAATACAAATTATGGGGGTGATTAATTAGGTGTAATTAATCTACTAAGACACGAGGTTGGACCCTTTTGTAGCATAAGACTGCCCGGAACCGACCGGCAAATCCAGCGGCTACAAATGATTGGCCCAATGTGAGAGGTCTTAGTTATAAACTAAATACGTGACAAGTGTAAAGACACGAGGTTAGACTCTGTTATGGTGTAAGGCTGCCCGGAACCAACCGGCATATCCAGCTGCCATAAAAGACAGTCTAATGTGAGAGGTCTTTACAAAGGTTACGATCTTAATCAATTAAGAAACACTTAACCGAATTAGCATGTAGAGGGGCATGAGGGGTTAAGTGGGTGCCTTGGGTGGCATGAGGAAACTAGTGGGTTGCCTTGGGTGGCAATAGAAAATACGATTAGAATACTTAACCAAAGTGGAACATGTAATTAAACATGATTAAAGGGTTAAGTAAGTGCCTTGGGTGGCATGTGGGAATCAAGTAAGTGCCTTGGGTGGCATGCGGGAATCTAGTGGGTGCCTTAAGTGGCAATTGAAATATAATTAAATGATAAGCTTAAGTAGTAGCTTGTGGGGGCCTTAAGTGGCAATTGAAATATAATTAGACGACTTAACCAAACCTTAACATGTAAGTGGGCATTATTATAAAAGGGGTTAAGTGGGATGCACTAGATAAAATGACAAGCTTAAGTAGTAGCTTGTGGGGGCCTTAAGTGGCAATTGAAATATAATTAGACGACTTAACCAAACCTTAACATGTAAGTGGGCATGATTATAAAAGGGGTTAAGTGGGATACACTAGATAAAATGACAAGCTTAAGTAGTAGCTTGTGGGGGGGGCCCATTTCAACCAATATCCCAAACGTATCTTTGTGGGCTCGACCCAAGTCGAGGACGGGACACGCATATTGGGCTTGATTATAAGAGGCCAAAACGGGGTAGCGGTGGCAACGCGAGTCCAACGGGTTTCATATGCGTGTGTGGACCCGGGCTGGTAGGTAAGACGTTGTTGCATCGTGTAGATATAAGCCGTGCACCATTTGTTGTATCAGGTTGCCACTTTGGGGAGTGATACACCCCATTGTGGGGCCAGCACGGGTATCTACGGTAGGGAGCCGATCGCTTGGGGAGTAGTGGGTACACCTAGTGGAGATAGGGGCAGACGGCACCTATGTAGTCAGCTAGGGGTACACGAAACTACTATTAAAAATTACTAAGTACACTTAGTGGGATCAACCTGTAAGTAGGAATTACCCTTGGGTGGGTAGAACTGGTGTGGTGCAGTGTAGGAATTACCCTTGGGTGGGTAGATCTGGGGTGGTACAATCTAGTAATTATCCTTGGGTGGATAGATGCGTCTTTTCGGTTATCTAAGTACATCCTGTGTTTAGTTGGCTACTTAGCGTAGTCATTATCCCCAGAGGTACCGTACTTTGTTATATCATACCCTAATTACTTTAATGATTGTATTGTTAGGGTTATAGTACTCACTCAGACTTATGTCTGACCCCGTTGTTTCTTTATCTTTTTCCCAACCCTCAGGTTTTCAGAGTGGGCCTAGCACTAGTGGGCTTTGATCAGACTGCTTTATCTATCTTTTGGAGCTTGGATCGTGGATGTAAAGCTCAGTTTATCTTTTCTATTATGGCTATTAGGTTATGTAGTGGGATTATGTACTTTTGTTTTTATCAGGATGGATATTATGTACTTGACTCTTATTTATGGTTTTGGTGTAATCAAACATGTTTTACTTTCCGCTGGAATGAAATGATGTTTTAAATTCTCAAGTATCACTTATATCTGTCTTGTTGTAATTTTTCTGTTCTATATTCACTTAAAATACTCCACCGATGTTATGGCATTCCCTTAGTGAGTGACCATAGCGGGTGTGGGGTGTAACACTCCTCATCATCCATGGAAACACCACCCCCACCCCCCCAGGATGATACTTCACTATCATGAGTTCCCATCTCGTAATCTGGACCCTGACTGTCCCATTCTGGGTATGAGGTGGAGGGTACATCTTCAATGATATGACTTTTAGATGTCCCCATAGCTTCTCTTCTCTCTACTAATCTGGACGAGCGTTTCTTATTCATAACTGTTGTAATATTGAAGAAACAATAGCTAGAATTAGAGCGAAATTGCACGTGTCCACCAGTGCATGAGTGTAAGCTAAAGTGTACAGATGTGCGTGCAGTGACAGAATTAAAGAAATACGATGTAAATATGCAAATGCAGAGATAAGCGCAACAACTATGTATCCATAAGCAGTCCAAAAGTTCATTCGAGAAGGAACTATCCTAACTGTTCATGAAGTCCCAAGCCATGTTCAGTTTTATTCAGTTTGATTAAAGTGTGAATATATTTCATATCGGGAAGTCATGGTTCGGTTTGGAGGAGTATGTTAGAAGTAAACCAGCCCAGGCATTAGTTAACATCGGATCAGTTCGGGCTTTATCCAGCAATGGATCGGTTAGGGCCATTATGTTATTATCGAATCAGTTCGGGTATATACTACTGAAGTGAGACGGTTCGGGCCTGCGTGTTTCAAGCGGATTGGTTTGAGGCTCTGAAGATAAAAGCGTCGGATCGGTTCGGAGCTTTAAAGCAAGTTAAATCAGTTATAATGGGACTTCAGTATGGCAAATTTGTTCGGATCCGCTAATACCGAACCGAACCGATTTATCACCCTAAAACTCAAAACCTATCCACTCATCCAAACTTAATTCTTCAACCATTATCACCCCTTCCGATCTGAACCGATACCACATTCCTGAACCCAAGCACTCCTAGATATTCCACTCCACCTCGAACCGATCCCACTCCCCTCTTCTCCTTCTTCTTTTCCTTCTTCTCCTTTCTTCCTAGCAATGCTAATCCCATCTCTGTCTCCTTAGATCTCACTCATGACACCTTGCTCATAACTTAGTCATTTCGACACCGGTTCAGACTCCCAACAAACCATCTCGAAGTGGCGAAAAAACCACCTGCGGCGAAGGAATGATAGGGAGGACACGACATTGGATTTGACATAACTTTGTGCGAAATCACTTGAATTGCTCCTAAATTTGGATTTAAACTGAGTAATACAAGAATCATAACCTTACCTATAAGATTGTTTCTAGGATTGCAAGGTTTTCTTCATGATTCAGGAACTATGGTTTTTCCTTTTGAAGTGGTGGCGAGAAAATGAAGGGATGGAGGATAGGAGATGGGATTTATACATTGGATGAATGACTATTCGTCTTCCCTGAATTTAATAGCCCAGTTCGACCCAAAAAAAAGAGGGACTAGAGAGCTTAAAGGCCTTTTTAGGTCCAACAATACAGTGACGGATCGGATATAAAGCGGTTAAGCCCGTTCGATCCGACCCGGAATGGAAAATTTTGGTCTAATGGCATGATCTAATTCATACATCAGAAATGAAAGAATTGAAAACAAATTGTCAAAACACTTGTGCATCTTTGAAAATTGGAGATATTTCCTAGAAGGACTACTCAAATGTTAACTGAACTCCCAAAGTTTTTGAAAACAACATGAACGACTCATACAGCCCATAGTGTACTTATAAGCGCCAGTAGATGCGAATTTATGGAATGTCATCTCTTGGCAAACGAATGGAAACAACTATTCAATGACCCTAATTCAGAAACCAATGGACGGACAGTTTTGAAGCACACTTTATTTTCAATAAACGCGTACTTCGAGGGGGCAAAATGTTAGCCCGCTTTGTGATCGGGCTACACAAAGCTAAGGGATTGCTCAATGAATAAGTTTAAAGGAAGAATTCGCAGTAGGCATTCGGATCGCTTCGGAGACCCCCGAACCAAGCCCTTTCTCTTTGAAGTTAGAAGTCCAGAAAATGGCCTATAGGATGCACAACTGGATCGGTTCGGAGCTCTTCGACCCGAACCACCTATTTGAATACCGATCCAATCCGAGAACCAGAAGCTGCAACGGATACACCCATGATTCCTTCAGATGCGGAGCGGTTGTGAATCCAGTCCCCCACGTTCACCCTTGAACATAGTGTGCTGGCACCATCTCAAAGCTTTCGAACCCGATTCTAAAGGGATGAGCACCACGTGTATCCGAACCGGAGACCCTCCGGAGGAATTTTTTCCTATAAATACACCACCAAACCTCATTTGAAAGGATCTTTTGGCAAATTATTGACTATCTCCTCCATAGAAACCGAATTCCACAATTCTATTCAAATCATCATCCACTTTTAGAACATATTTCATCAAAGATTGAGTAATATTATTCATTGTAAGAGTGAGATTGAGTGAAGACAAGCATTGTATTTGTACTCTGATCATCAATCAACGAAGTATAAAGTGGACGTAGGCTCTTTAAAGCTGAACCACTATAAATCGTGTGTTTTCTCTGTTTTTTGCTTTCATTTCATTTAGAATTATCATTCATTTGGGTGTTAGAACCATTTTTGGATCTAACACCCTAAATCCTATATCTATCTATACATATCCTATGAACCTATACTAAAGTAAATTACTCCCCCTAAATTCATGACTATAAAAAGCATAAACAAAATAATTAATTCAAGTGTTAATATTTACAAGTGTGTCAATCCATATACATACAAGTTGTAAATCCAAGCAATCCAATCCAAGCAATATTTACATACAATGTTCAAACAATTCAAATCAAACAAATCAAATTCAAACCAGTCAAATCATGCCAAACAATCAAACGTCTCTTGGAACTTCTACCCATTCATCTTTTCCAAAGATAGGGTCCTTCTTAATGTCCTTCCAGCCTTCTTCATTGGTAAGTGGTGCTTTGTTGTTTCCATCTCTGAAATGAGAAGATATTGATCGGCGAATTACATCAAAGTGTTTCTCTTGATATTCAACCATTCTCATTTCAATCAATTTTAGACAATGCTGATTACGTAGTATTGTGGATAGAATGTTCTTGAAAGAATTCAAAGTTTCTTCAATTTTCTCACTAAAATTATGTATTGGATTTTCCATAACTTGATAGTTTTAGTTAAGAATTGATTAGAGAAGAAGGAGATATGATAGAATAAATTTTTCTGGAAGAAGTAGATTTATATGGGGTCTGGAATTCATTGGAATTGAATAGACATGAGTTAGTTATTTAACTTTTAAATTTTTAACAAATTTGAAAACGAGGTAATTATATGTTTACATAGCGATAAATGTATGTCGACATACATTTGTAATTTTTTGGAAATTTTCATTTTTTAATTAATTCTAATTATATTACTTTAATTTTTTTAATTCGAATACTTTTTACAGTAACTTAAAGATAGTTTTGACATAAATAAAACATCATTCACTTCAACTTGAAAGCAAATACATTCAACTAATACAAGACACTAAATACGAGATTCGAAAGCAAATGCTAGCAAATAGGAAAGATAACATAAACTAGATAAGCTTAAATTTCAGTGGATGATGAGGAGAAAGATGATATTCCACGTTTTTTTTCCTATTTTGCCAATGAACTTAGACATATGGGTAAGATTCTTTTTGAGCTTCTTTTGGTTCTTGACTAGTTTTACTTGATTTTGAACAAGCATTTCTTTGGAAATGGTTCTAGTGTTGGAGGACACTCTACACTTTTTAAAGAAGTTTCTTCTTCTTCTTCGATAACCATAGGTTCTTGTTCTTGTTGCATTCGAGGTTGTTTATCTTCGAATGTCTTATAAGGCTTGAAGATGAGTGGAATTTTCATAAGATGTATATTTGTGGAGTCAAACACCTTTCTTGGCACAAATTATTTTCCCTTGAGATCAACTCGGAAATATTTTAAAATTCGAGTATGGTAAACTCCATAATAAGAGTGTTTTCTCTTGTTGACATTTCTTTGGGCTTAAATTCTTTTAAGATCATATCGGCACAATTGATATCATAAGCACCAAAAATAGCAAATAGTGCTTTTTGGACTTTGAGAGTTGGATTGTTGAAATATCCAGAATGAGGAGTGATGACATGTTGAAGGAGGAGGTTTACGATTCTTGGTTTTGGGCGGAAAAACCGATTTTTGTATTCCACATGAGATCGCTTTAAAATATGTGATGAAAGGTTTCCAAATCTATTTCATCGATTTCGAATTCCGAAAAATCTGTGTCCGTACTCTTACAATTCAAGATGTTACCCAAAATTTAACAATCTAGAATGAATTGAGTGCCTTTTACTCTACTCCATACTTGATTTTCATCTCCTTCGTAAAAATCACGATTAAGATTGCGTAGAACATTTTGACAAGTTTCGGGTAACATACTTCATTGTTATCCCGAGCGTCAATCAAGCTTAATACTACATTATGATTGAAAAGAGAAGGAAGACCGTAAGATGGAAAATCTCCAAAGATGGCAAAAGCTCCCGTATTGACTTTTGCATTTGCTGAGTAGTCAACATTTGTATTGATTGCTTCTCTATCATTGTAGAGATATCCTTTGATGGTTTTGGATAATCTCATTATTTGAGGAGTGCTAGAGGAAGCCATTAAAGATTTGTTTTTGAAAAGTATAGATATGAAGAGAGTTATTTGAAATTTGAATGAGAGGTAGAGAGAATAAGACTGAATAGATATAAATAGAGATTGAGTGGGCACAAATTTTCTGAAATCAATGACACCTTTTTAGACCTTGGTAGTTGGTGAAAAGTTGGAGGTAAGTTTGAAAGTATAAACTTTTGAAATTGAAATTTTGAATTTCATTTACAGACCTTTATTTCGACATATATTTTTATATATGTCGACATACATGTTGAAATTCAAAGGACATATGGTTTTGACTTTTGATTTTATTATATTATCGATTTATAATTCAGGTTTTACTATTTCCTAAAATATTATTAATCCTAACAAACATCCAAAGTTTATTTTATTGTTATATTTACTATTTATTATATAATTATTATTATTTTATATTTCAAAATTCAAATTTAAAATTTGAATTTTAAAGTTCAAATTTGAATTTTAAAATTTAAACATTAAATTCAGACAAAGAAAATAAACAAAGCGAACAGAACATCCATTCAACTAAAAAATTAAAAATTAATTAAGGTGTACCTGGTTTTTAGATCCATTTCTTCGATATTTTCTGAATTATGAATTGGTGTGAAACACATATTTGAATTCCCAGTTTCTAGCTCTTCATCGCTTGATTATGAATCTAAATCATCTAAAGTTGTTGTGTATGCCCTCTTTCTTTTCTTCGACGAATTGCTGTTGTCAGTTTGTTGATTTGATTTATCTGGATATGGACACATTCTCTTTATATGGCATGGTTTGCTGCAGTTATAAAATCGATCATCATTTCTTCTTGAACTTCCTTGATTATTTATTTGAAAATTATTTCTTCGTTTTTATCTCTGAAATTTCTTATCATTAAGGCAATCTCTTCGTCATCTTCACTACTTGAGTCGGAACCATTTGTTGTCGCTTTGAATGCAATTGATTTCTTTTCAGTGGGCGTATTTTCCTTTCTTTTCTGTATTTGGACTTCAAACGACATAAAATTCCCAATTAACTCCTCAATCTTCATTTCATTGACATTATTGGCTTCTTCAATTGCAAAATTTTTTTGATCCCATTCTGGAGTCAATGAACTAAGTATTTTTCTGACTTTGTCTACTTCTGAATAAGTTTTTCCCAATGCTATTAATGAATGCATGATCTCTTGGAATCTTCTATACATAACGCAGATAGATCATTCTCTTTTATTTTAAATAACTCAAACTGATTAATTAGCATTGATATCTTAGTCTGTTTAACTTTATTGGTTCCTTCATGAGTAACCTGTAATGTTCTCCATATTTCATAAGCAGATTTACAAACTGGCACTCTATTAAACTCATTTCTATCTAATGAAAAAAATAATATATTAATGTATTTTTAATTGCTTTGTGCAGTAGCCTTTTGTTCATTAGCCCATCGTGCAAAATTAGTAGTAGGTTTGACATATTCAGTCTGTATACTATTTCATGTGTCTAATCCTACTGATTGTAAATATATTTTCATTCTACATGCTCTATGAATTATTACTTCCATTAAAACAGTGGTGGTCTAACAGTGGACTGGAACTATTATTACCAATGTTAGTCGCAATTTAATACTTTCAAAAATCTGATTATGAACTTTTTGAAAACCTATGCTCTGATACCAATTGTTAGGGATTGCAGAATGCGGATCTTAAGGCAAGACTAACACTAGAGGGGTTGAAAAGTGTTTATAATGAATTTACAAAAACCTTAAACTTAAATGATCTACTATATGAATCACATACAACAGAGATGATCACAGACACAGATTCAAACACAAACAAAGAAATAGATAAATATAAAATGCAGAAAAGGAAAGAAAACACTGAATTTTGTACTAGTTCGGATTACTCCTACGTCTAGTCCCACGCAACGCTAGATTGCGCAGAGTTTTATTATTATCAATATCCAAGTATAATCCCCTTGATTTCACGTCTACGAGGTTAATAGCGTTCCAAACACCCTTGATTCTACGGCTACAAGGTTTATACCACTCCAAACACCCTTAATTCTACGACTACAAGGTTGACACCGCTCCCTTTCCTTGATTTCAGGGCTACAAGGAACACACCCTTTCCCAAACACTTCCCAAATGATTAAAACAACCTATAATTCCTCAGTAGCACTTCAATTTAGAGAGTAGTGGATAGAGAGAGAGAAGAAGTTTTATATAATTAGACTAGAAATCAGCAAAGTAGAAGAGTAGAAATCAATAAAATGATAAAGAATAATGGTGGGATAAAGAGGGGTGAATACGGAGAAGAAAATATATCAAATATTAGAAATTAGCCCCATAACTCTTCAAGAACACTTCAATTCAGAGAGTAGTGGATAGAGAGAGAGAGAAAAGAAGAGGTTTTACATAATTAGAGTAGATATCGACAAATTAGAAGTGTAGAAATCAATAAAATGATAAAGAATAGTGGTAGGCTAAATAGTGGTGAAGATGGAGAAGAAGGTATATCAACATTTTCAAAAACATCCCTTATTTATAAGATTTGAAAGGTTGCAACGTCTTTGAAACGTTATAAATGGTGAAAAGACACTTCCTTTGAAAATTGAATTTCTGACAGTTGTATGCCGACGTACCCATATATGTATGTCAATATATATACATATTTTTTATTTTTAAAAACTTATTTTTCAAGTGTTTAATTATATATATTATTCTGGAAATTTATGAATTAAATCTTTGTGATATAAATGAATATTCTAAAGTGTAAAACCATATGAAAGCATGATAATTTATTAAATAAACATATTTATAATTTTATAATGTTTAAAACTATATAATTATAAAGCTATCAAACTATATAACTATATAAACTTATATTTATAAACTTATATATTAAAACTTATTTGTTTGAAATCATAAGTAAGATAACTTGAAATCAGAATTTGAAATTTGAAAATCAGAATTTGAAAAACAGAATTTGAACCTGCAGTGTGATTCAGAGTCTTACATATAAACTAGACTCTATTAATATATTTGTCTTTAACTCTTCAAAACTTGAGAACCCATGAGTCTTGAATCTCTCTTGAATTCTGAATCTCTTGTAACTCTAAAACTGTATAGTCTTCAGTATTTAAGTCCTGTATACAAATCATGCATATATGTATATATATTCTCAATAGAGATGATGGTATATATTTTATAATCAATTAATAATGATAATTGAAATATGGTTATTGTCATCAAAACACCATTCTCCAATACCCAGACATGCTGAAAAGAAAAGAAAAAGGATTCAAAAAGGGATTGAGAGAATATTGAATATTGCTTGCGGGGATATGTTTTTCAAACACAGATTTTTTATTTAAAAATGCCCTTTTTAAACAATTAAAATAAAACATTTTCTCTGATCTTGTAACCTTCATCTCTAATACCAAATGTGACACCCCACGTCCGTTAATGCCACTTATAAGAGAATGCATTAAGTTTCGTGAAGCGCAATAGGTAAACAGTACATAAATTCACAAGATAGATATTGTTAACGATATTTTTCGTCAACACCGGAGATAGGTCTATGGAAGGGACCTAAGGGGAAAATGGGGTTATTTAGCTTTCACGAGTTTGAGTTAGTTTACTGTTTCCTAGATATCAAGGTTTAGAGCCCAAAAGATTAGTTACTCTTCCCTCAATGAGGTGAGCATCAATCTTAAGAGACTAAAGAACCAATAGTTATCCTGGGACAAGGGTTTCATAAGCACAAATCTCGATATAAGACTAATGATTGTAGGAAGGGGTTCCGCAACAGCTTTGTGGAAGGCTAAGCTTGAGGAGAAACCCGTGACTATGTAGAAATCATACGGTATATCGTGTAGGAAATAGCTAAGAAAATTCGTAAGAAACTCATAAGAAATATGCTAAGTGTTGATCCACTCTTTATTGATCTTTGATTTGAAGTACATAAGTGATTACAACAGAAATCCCTAAATAGATTTAGAAATTGGTTTTACTCTAGAGAATAAGAGTACAATGATGAGAAATGGAGAATTCGTCCCAAAAATGAGACCCCTAGGGTCTTATTTATAGACAAATCTGGTCCCCTTTTGCTATTCGGCGTACAAAAGCCCTTGTCGGCCGCTTTTCCCTTTGGTCTTGGTTTCTTTGGCTCTCGGCTGCTCTTTTGGCTTTGCATAAGGCTTTTTAGGGTGCTGCATTCTAGCTCTCGAAAGGATAGTCCCGGTCTTTGGAACCTTTTTTGATGTTACGTTTATCTTCTTTGTATCGATACCAAGCATGTCAGTATGGATAGCTTTAGGAAGGCTTTAGGCCTCCGGATATAGGCTTTCGATCACGAGCTTTCGGTCTTGATATTAATTCTTCATGGAACTTGCCTTCATGATTCAAATGGATGGTTACTTGATCTCCCACACATGTCGGTATTGGCACTAAGTAGATTAGTGTGGATAGCTTGTCTCTCTTCGAAGTTCCGGCTTGCCTTTCAGTAAATTCCTGAAGTGTATCTCGGCTTTTCGGAGAGTTGCTTCTGGTGCTTTATTAGTTGTTTACTAAATTAGCCTCTCGGTGATCATCTAATGGGGGTCTCGGTAGCTGGTTCCTAAATGATTCCCTTATGCTTCAAACTCTAGGATTTTGAAGCTCCCGTCTTTCGATGTATCAGTATTAAGCAAGTTAATACCAATAGTCCTTTCACCCTTCTAGGTCTCGACTTGTAGGGTTCTTGGTCTTTCTCTTCATTGTCTTCTGGTTTTGGGTGACCCTTCATCATTTACCCTTCGTGCCGGAACTATCCTTCTAGTATCCTCTCTTTGTATAGGTTTCGGGTTCCTTCTGTTAGTGATGGTGTCGGTTGCCTGGCATTCGGGTTGTTCCCTTATGCTCTCGGTCTTGACTTGTGCCCGATTCTTGCTTACGGGTTATTCTTCCATGTTGGTGATGGTCTGTTACCCCTTCACCGACAGCCTATCTCGGCGTTAATTTTGGTAGTAACATTTTTCCCCTTATGAAGGGGTAATTTTGACCTTTCAATTCAAACCTTTGACTTTCTTTCGGAGTGTCGACTCCATATCTCTTGACCTTCTTTAATTAGTTCCGCTAATGGGTTTCTATCTGTACGGCTCGGATTTATAGGATAATTCATTATAAATACTTTTCCTTCTTTATCTCCGCCTTTTACCTGCAAATCAAATTCTCGAGCTAGATTATCACTTTTTTAAAGAATTACTCAAGCCCTTCCTTCTAGAATTTCGAATTCGATTCTCTGTAGGTGTCTTTACTCCTACTAGAAGTAGTAATCTAAAGTATGCATTTAAATCGATTGAACAATTAATCAAGATTTTGACGTATTTTAATACAATTTTTATGACGATGATAGCTTCATCAATCATTAGTGATTGATATAATGGGTTACTCATTTACTTAATGCATCACTCTGAAAAGGGGGTTTGATATACAAAGCTAGTTATGTAAAGGGGCTAATTTTATCATGAAGTAAAATGTTATGCTTTCAGTGTGAGTTAATTCAATCACCATTACTGCCACTTTATTTGGCTTCCGACCTTACTGACATCGTCACTTGTATTTATCTAGCTTTCGTCTCAGGGGGGCGTGTTAGCTTGAGGGTGTCAGTAAAGCTTTGCAAACTTAATTCACTGAGATGTCTCGATCTTGATTTTACTCGTACCGGGTTTGGGAACCAATTAGGCTTTCGGTTATGATACTGAATTATTTGGTCGGCTGAACCACCATTGTACATCATTAACAATTTGATTTTCTTGGCACATGCCTTTCATCGTTTAAATTTTGATGTCGGGATAGCTAATTTTATCATCACCAAAGGCCTAATTGTTTCCAAATGGGGGTTAACTATGTGCCAACCTTTTTAAGACCGACACTTAAGATCGATTTGCTATACAAGAAAGTAAACCCTTTACACTAACCAATTGTACAACTGTTAGATCTACTTATGGATTATATATGCACTTTTATGTAAAAAGAATGTAGTGCTAATCATATATGTTGTGAAATGATTTCACCTGGAAGCATTATGTATAGTAAAAAGATCCCTGTCAAATCAAAGGCCAAGGGTTCCAATAATCCACGAGCCAAGAAGGAGTTCGCTTCAAAATCTTCTTTAATCACTTCTCAAGATAAGGTGAAGACCATTCTTAACAGTTTTGGAATATCTGGCATAGATGCCATTGCGGCTTCTTCCCGATATTCCATTCAAAACCCTCCAGAAGGGTACTTCGCATACTCGGCTATCCATATTTAGCACGGAGGTTTCCTTCCTTTTCCACCCTTCCTGCTCAGGCTTTTGTGTGACTTGGGAGTTGCTTTTATCCAACTCTCACCCAACACTTATATCCTGCTTTTATGCTTAGAAGTTTTGGCACTTGCATCAAATCAAGTTTCTCTTAGTCCCAAGCTCATTCGTCACATGGTACGATTTTCCAAAAGTGCAGAGTCGCCCATTTGGCATGTGAATCCTATAAAGAGGCTTATAAGCAACATCATTAGCAAGTCTAAGCCCTGGGAAGACCAGTTCTTTCTCACTAGGTGCCCCCCTGGTATATCGGGAAAATTCATCAAACTTGGTAAGTTTCTTGTCTTTTAAAAGCTATTATGTTATGCTTGCATCTCTTGATTAACCCTTGATTTAACACAGAGCCTCCTTCTAAAAACGCAACTTTGTCGGAAGAGGAGACTCAAGTTGTTGAGGCTATCTTCAAAGCACCGGAGGATCTTAGACGTCGGTCATCTCTTCTTACTATTGACAGGCTTTGTCAATACGGTCTTCTTCCTCCGAGGAAAAAGATTTTGGGATAGCCGCCCACTTAGTTTTATAGCGCTAAGGGTTTGTCGCTGAATTCCAATACATTTAATGCAGCTTCTCCTACATTTACAGGAGTTTTAAACAGAATTGCACTTCTGTTCGGACAAGATTTTCACTTTTACCTATTGGTCTTCTTATTCTTAGCTTTTTTATATAGCTCTTTCTGTTTAGGATCCAAGGCTTCTAAGAGAATCTCCGCTCTCGATGTTTTTGCCCAGTCTGATTTTATAGCTTTAAAGAGGCTTGCCGATTCTGATATTGAGCCATTGCCCAAAATACTGAAGCATGATAAGTCAATCCATTTTTCCAAGGATGTTGTTACCATGACAAGGATATAGACAATTTCTGATCTTGCTGCTTCCGATGTCGATAAGGTTATTGACATTGATACTTCCCCCAACTCCAAGAAGTAAAACTATAAGCAGTTCCGCATCACCTGTCTCTCCTAGAGAACTATGGGGAGCATAGTTCATTTACACCCTCCTCTTCTCAGTGAGTTATTTTTCCTTCTCTGCCTCCGTCGGCTTTAGATTTTGATGAGCTTGTGAATCTCTCTCTTTCGTTTGTCGAAGTTGCTAACATTTCATAGTCTTCTCTGTCTTTGGACTCAGAGGATTTTTATCAGCGGCAAATCAAGGACCAACTTTTGGTATTAGTTCACTCTCTTTAGCTTCACTTTTATTACGCTACTTTCATATGGAGATCAACCTGTTCTTTTTCTTATCTTTTAGGTGATGAAAAGTTGGTTCTTGTCTAGGGGAATAGCTTCTTCATCTTCTTCTAATTAATGCTCTTAGGAAGGAAAATAAAGCTTTGAATGATAAGGTTGACATCCTATCGCGGGAGAAGACAGAAAGCGATAGTGAATGCATGAGATTGAAGGTCTTGCTGAAGGAGGAGAAGTAGGCAAGGATATGTTATCGAAGTAGGTCGAGAATCTTAAGAATGAGAAGACAGAGATGGCTTTCAAGTTGGATAGGATGAACAACATGCTTTCTACTGCAAAATGAATAATTTACGAAACTAGTGATATATGATTTTCTTAAAGTTCACCTCCATGACATTGTTATGGAATGCTATGAAGATACCCTCTTCCTCTCTTTTTATGATAATTAAAAGAAATTTCCAGGGATTGACTTTACTTCAGTGCATCCCTCCATCAAGAACAGAGTTTTGGAAAGAATCAAGCAGGTCAAGTGAGAAGGTAAAGTTCCTCCGAAGGACAAGATAAAACCCAAGTCTTTTCTGTTCATTGAGGAGTTTCCTGAGGATTCTGATGATAAGGAAGAAGAAGACACCATTGTTGGCAAGGGGACATGAGGAGATGGGAGTCAGCGAGACGAGTCTGGTAGGGATGACGGAGACTCTTCTTCTGCTGCTGTGGGGTTACCTGATCCTGAGGGGATCACTACAGATTCCTTGAGCACTTCACCTGCTCGAGGTTCAATTGCAACTCCGTCCATGGATGGTGATTCTTCAGATCCAAAGAATAAAGATACTTCTGTTCGACCCGACATCTCTGCCGCATAGGTATGGCTCTCACTCTCAAACTGTTTTCTTCTCTCTTGAATTTGTATCAATAGTTAGCCTCCTCATATTGCGGCACCTCCTTGCTTCTTCGAAGGTGTAAGCCATAGTAGTGCTTTATATCCATCGATTTTAGCTACAAAGGACTTTCAAAGGGCTTGTTTCGTAAACCTGTGGGAAACCATCTAGTAGAAAGGCTTAGATGTTTTTGCATAAGATACTTTTAACTTCTTCGTGACTTGTGGTATAATTTTTATAACAGTTATGATCAGTTGTATTGTAATGATGTGTATAACATGGATGATATGTGTACTGACTAGTAGATTTGTGCTATCATGACCTTGTGGGTGTGTATGTTTGTTGAAATAATTCAGTACTTGTATGGTAGAAGTTTATGTGATTTTTTTCCTTTGATATATATAATATTACTAGTGTCATTGTTTGGCAAATAGATTTTGCACATCACTATACTTCGTTTTATCCGTGACTATGAAGATCAATTCCAAACCCCTTCCCCACAATTCAGGGAAGAACCTATGACCATTTTCGGTCGCAAAGATATCTTCGAGGATGCTCCCCTTTCGGGATTGAAAAGGATGTATTATCTACAAATGATAACCATCAAAAGCTTAAGGAACAGGTATCCTATTTGGAGAATCAACTCAAAAAGAAAAATGAGACTATTCAAGAGCTGCAATGCCATCTAAAGGTTGGCTCCTCTACTAGCTCAGATGCGAAGATAGGCAAACTATTTCATCGAATTGACGATTTAGAGATTGAATTAGCGAAAACAAAGGCAGATTACGCCTCCTTAGAATTTGCTTTAAAGAATCCCGACTCGTATAAACAGGCTCGGCTGCTATGAATCTTATGTTTGTCAAAATGTTATACCTCCCTCAAGTGTTTTTAATGTTGAACTCTTAAAATAGTAGTTGTGTGTACACAGCAACTTATGACATAGTTTTATAAACATGTTTGTGTATTGTATGGGTATCACCTTGTATGTGATACTCTTCCTTGGCTAGGAGTGTTCTCTTTTCAGAGTCTTATTGTACCATTCAACATAAATTTAATGTGCTCTATTAGGTATTAGTTCGTAAGACACACACGATGCATCACTTGCTCTTGTTGTAATTAATAGTATCATGATATTGAATGTATGATGAGGTAATAAATGGACTTTTATTCTTTACACTAGTAAAAGATTTCCTAGTGTAATAAGTATCCCCATAAAACCTCCTTCTACGGGTTTTTTTTACGAATAATATCACCTTGATACAAAGGTTATATTGGGGTAACTTGAGGCACTTACTTGAGGTCACCCCTGAGTTGATGTTCTAGTGTATTGTGGCTACTTGTATTGCATGTGCATTTGATATAGTGAATAAGGACTTTGATGCACGTAGGAGTTAAGGAAATCTCCCCAAGAAATATAGAAGACTTATGTCCTTGCTTAAAGGCCTCTTGGGTAATAGGCTCCAGCTATTAGGTTGATGGTATATCCCTTCCTTAAAGATTATAACTTTGCGACCCAGATTAGGGTATTAATGAAAGAATTCCAGATATCACCTTCTGATAGAAATAGGGCTTTGATCCGTCTCTTGGACTAGGGTGTAAGACTAGAAATCTGCTTCTGGTTGCAATAGAAGTCTGGTTCCAAGCCAGATTCAGAATATTAAGAAGGTCAAATGTCCCTTCTTTTGGCAAGGCCGACCGGTTTTTATATTGATCTATAACACTCTTTATTTATTACAAAATAAAAGTACATAGTAGTTCAGGTGATATGTGAAGCACCCCACCTCCGTTAAGGTCACTCACAAAGGGGCTGCCTTAACTTTGGTGGAGGGTTATAGGTACAAGACACAGAAAAATTTACAAGACAGATAAATATAAGCAGCGGAAATCAAACATTTATTGCAAATACGATTCAATTACAAAAGCCTTATAGCGGATTATCTCAAAATAACTTCCAAAACATTACACCATAATTTCTATCATGATTATTAAATAAAGAAGCATGAAACATAGATAAAACTGCATAAATCCCCAAGGTCGCATCCAAATGCCATAGCCAATGCAAGGGAGTCCAAATCATACATCTACTTTCTTGAAGCTTGCAAAGAGTCTGATTAAGCTGGAGTATTTCCTCCCTGTGGACCTGAGGGGGGGAGAAACGGAAAAAAAGAAGATGAAAGAAAACGGGTCAGACAATAATTCTGGTAAGTTTAGCGGTTACTAATATTTAAACAAGGAACGGGGTGATGACAGTAATAACGGAATATAGGACAATACCCTAATATAAGACAAGATGAACATGTGATCACACCCATTACGAAATCTCTGCACCTACTTAACCATTGGTTCAACCAGCCCACGTGTTTATACCGAACGATTCCCTTAATGATCGGCTCCTATTCGCATGCATTCATGTCCTGTGTCATTCGGCCTTGCTTGATTGTAGCAACCTGTGATGGTCCCACCATGGGGTGTATCAGTCCCTCTGGTGGCAACCTGACACAATTCAAGATGCACAGTGTATACTACTGATGCCCAGTGCCTGATTTTTCCACTCTGGAGTACGTGCACGCCCATGCTCCGTCGGAACCTACACTGGCCCACCAACCGCCGACGTTTTGACCGCTTATAATTCAGCCCAGTAATCAAGCGCCACCCTGCCTAGTTTCAGGGAACCATGATACATCTATGTGGGTTACGGCTGAAATAGGTCCCCGTTACTAGGGTTTTCTAATCAACATGTTTATTTGGCTAGGTGTCCAAGTTTACCTAACCCCGCCCATTCGTTTAGTTAACATGTTGAATTGGTTAAATGTTTTCCTAATTTACTTAACCCTACCAATCCTGACTTAGCTTTAATTTATTAAAGCACCAACCACTCACATTAGACAGGTCTTGTTGTGGTCACTGGATGTGGTGGTCAGTTCCGGGAAGATTTACACCACAAGTCAGTCTAACCTCGGGTTCTTTTGGGCTTGATGCACTAACCACCCACATTAGACAGGTCTTGTTGTGGTCACTGGATATGCCTGTCGGTTCCTGGCAGATTTACGCCACAACTCAGTCTAACCTCGGGATAGGCATATTCGTCTTTTCTAAATTCATATTTTTATATATATATCAAATTCTTTATGTAAATTAATTTTAATTTACTCTTACCATAGTTATCTTTTTAATTTATTGCTCATAATAAATGGTATATCAAATATATCATTTTAAGAACAATACTATGCCATGAATTTTCATGTTTCCCCTCGTTATCCCCGTAAACGTACGTATGAATTGCATAAAATGTTAGGCTAGAAAATTAGCCCAAACCCATAAAAAAGGTATAATAAACAAGGAACATGAAATAAACATAAAATAGCATACATTTATCACATATGTAAATTGGCATAGATGGGTCATTATCTTAACTAAACAGGTAAAGGTGAACTTGTGACTAAGTTGGATATAATTGTCATGTAAACTTGATATGGTCTAACATGGAGGTTTAACATATGAACCATGATTTAGCATACTAACTTATGTATGTAAAAACATAAGAAAGCTACTCTAATCATTTCTAAATTGCAACTTAGCATGATAACTTATGTGTGTTAAACATAAGAGGGTTGTTATAAACATATTCAAATGACAATTTAGCATGATACTTATGCATTAAAAACATAAGAGGGTTACAATTTCAACTTTTACAACATAATTAGATTCAACCTAACATGAATATACATGAGTGTTGATCTAATGTATAAGCATGTGTTTTAGATCATAAACTTGCAAATAACCACCAATTTATAACATGACATGTTTTACCATTTAATTGGCAAAACAAATCCAATACCCAATTATAATAGATTCCAATAACATAAAATGTTGTTCATCACCACGAGCATATAGACATGAAATATATACAACATGTTCATCGCCACAAACACATAGACATGATTAATTACAACGATACTTCAAGATATACGAGAATCAAATCTTATACATAGGCATCATACTATATCCCAATTACAACATGTCATGATTTAATCGAAAAGAATGTTTAAATCTGCGTAACAACTAACTTAGAAACTAAAAGGAATTCTTGAATTCTGAATTCTGAATTCTGAAATTGGAGATGCGCGCCTTTGATGAAGATCGTTGAATTAGATTAATTTTAATTTGATGTAAGCTTGTAGCACGCCTTTGAATTGAAAATGGTAACGGCTACTCCAAGTCCTCTACTGACGGCATTTCAGTTCTAGGATTATTTTTCTGTGTGTTTTTAGGTTGAGAATTGAGTTGTTTATATAGAATTCTAGTTTAATTATAGCCATTAGATGAACCTAGGGTTAATCACAGCCACTCAGACCAGATCAGGACCATCCAGAAACCCTAGTGACTCAACAGCCAGTCAGCGGGTTTTTTTATATCTGGTCGGGGGCCAGGTCGACCCCCAGGTCGACCCTAAGGTCGACCCCCAGGTCGACCTCTAGGGGGGAGGTCGACACTAGGGTCGACCCCTTGGTCGACCTGCCTGGGCAGGAATTTTCCCGCCCAGCCCGCTTCTGCCTTCTATTTGAATTTGAATTCGTTTTCGAGCTGCTTTGAATTCATTTGAATTTTCTGGAAACTTCTGACAGCCATAACTTCTTCATACGAAGTCCAATTATGAAAACTCGGACTCTATCTCAACTAAAATTCCGAGACGAACACAATGGCGTAACCTGTTTCCCTTAATTCTCAAAATTTTAAATTATGTATTCTAGGATTCGTTATTATAACATTAATAGAAAATACAGGGTATTAAAATACGCATCAACATATCAGCTAAAGGATCTTCCATACATGGAAGAATCCACATCCACGCACAACTTTTAGCAAATATGACATATAGATTCATTACTTGATTAAAACAACACTAGTGAATGACAATATGACAAGAAAATAAAGAGAAACAAAGTACCCTTTCATCAGCCCATGTCATCATCCAGACCTTTGAGTAGCTGTATTTTCTTGCTTCTCAATATAGGTGCACTACATAAATATCGACCAGAAGCAGAGACAGCTATCGGCGTGTTGATGATAGGATCTAGTGGTGCTTTGTAACCTGGAGGAGGTTTAATATGATCATATGCGCCAGGTTTTCTCTTGGTTATTTCTTTTTCTTTGCCATTTGTGATGGGGGTTGTAGGGCTTACTTTACATTTCAGATTAGAAATGCTAACTTCCTGTGGGATTTCTTGGGTACCGGAAACCTTATTTTTACAAACATTGAGAAGCCAAGCTTGAGCGCTGATGGTGAAATCTTGGTATTGCTCTTTACTATTTGAATTAATTTAAACTTCTCTCACTTCGCAGCATACAACTCCATGTTGTTATAATTCTTTATCATTATATGCATAAGTTTTTCTTTTCAAAGCACACACACAGGTCAATCAAACCACTATCAATTTCAGTATGCATAATTTCGATCGTCTCGCGCACCTCTTCTCATAATCTTTGAAGCTAGCTTTAGAATTTGTTTTTGTTTGGTTCTTGTCCTGTTTGTCACTCACTTCAACACAGTTTAAATGTGATTGCAAGAAGCATTCAAGTTTGGACACATTAGAATTAATGCACTCATCCACACAATGTATGTTAACTTCTTTGTGTCTTGTCTCATTTTCAGTGGCAACGTGTTCATTGTACTATCCTGTGTTAGCCTCATCCATGCTGAGTTGATGAACAACAAACTCTGTCATACCACTCTGAGCATCGAAATTAACTTTACCACCTTTCAACTCCTCAGCTGATCCTATGCCATTATGATCACAAATATCATCCAAACTATTGGAGTACGCTAGCAGTAGAGAAGCAGAACTGACAGAAGAGTTTACAAATGGTGGAAATGCATGAGAGAGTAGTTCACTCATTTGTCTAATTTTTCCTTCCTCACATACAGCTTCATCAACATTATCTATTTCTTCTTTATTTAAGGAAGAAAGAACCGTAAACTTATTGTTTATTATGTCACCTTCATCTACCTTTTCCTTCCCCTTTTCCAAGGTCAATTTTGAATTATTCCATGTTCCCTTGTTTCTTTTCCCTGTTACTTTCCTCCAAGTGGAGCCAATTCGAGCCAAGCTAACACCATTACTCACATTATTGTTGGACTGCTCACGCACCCCATTTTTATTATCATAAATCCAAAACTTATCAAACTTAGAGCTTTCTTTTGGTGGTTCCTCCTTTTGCTTTGCAAAGTGATCAAAGAGTGCCCAAAACTATCGTATTTAACATATATAGCAAGTCGCCACATCGGAAATGTGCACAATATGTTCGCTACCATCAGGAAGTAACGCAGGGAATTCCTATGGTAATTCATCGTGGGGTGTTATCTCCGCCATGCATTTCGCATATTCAAGTCTTTCAAGCTTCTCTATAGAGAGATCCATGCAGAGAAATTTTCCAATACGCATTTCCAACCAAAAAATTCTAACTTTAGACAAACAAATTAAAGGAAAATTTGAGAGTTTGATCCATACGGGTACAGAAGCAATTGATTTATTCAAATCTCCCAAACTTGTCACCTAAGGATGCACAAGAAATATCTTATTTTGAACTAGCACAGGTTCAGACTGCAAAACCTTCTCACTATCCTCTATTCTATCAAAATAGAAGAAGAAAACCATACCTGTTGAATTTATTTTAATCCCCCTAAAGGGTTCCAAAGCTTCTTCAAACGAGAAGTCACAGCTGAAAAGGAAAATGGTCCATCCAAAAAGTGGCCAATCAGGTAGCCACTTCACTACTCCTCGGCAGCCTCATAGATCTGGTTAGTTGGTTGCATGGCTTTGCCTTTTAAAATGAGTTTAGTAGGAGGGGGAGAGAAGGATCTAACATTTCTTGGCTTATATTCGAAAAGAGACGACCATTTCTTGGTTGGTGGACCGACGGCTGAACTAGGGTTACCGGAAGGTGGAATTGGAGGCGGTATAGTTAGCGGAGGTGGATTCAATGGTGGAGAAGTAGGTGGTGAAGGTCTGGTTTGGAGCAATGGAGAATGGTGGTGATTGATTTGCGAGGGAGAGAGTCTAGAAGAGAGATTTGGTCATGCTGTGAAGAAATGAGGAGGAAAGGACGCCATTATTCACTTTGATCTGTGCAAATATCCCTTTTTGACAATGATTGAACTTCCGAGCCAACCAAGATTCAAGTATTTATGATTGGACTGGAAATCCACTTCTGATAACAATTGAGATCTGAATCAACCCAGATTTATGTATTAAGATAGGACCGGAAGTCCACTTCTGACAATAATTGTGATCCAAATCAACCTAAATTCGAGTGTTAAGATAGGAAATCAGAGACCATTTCTGGTACTAGTTTCGTTACCCCTTTTTGGGAAAGACTTGTGAAGTAGAGGATGTACGTGCTTCTTGAGCCACTCTTTGGGTTCTTATTGTCAAAGTAGAGGATGTTCGTGCTTTTTGGCCACTCTCTGGTCCTGTGCATCCGGGGCGCTTGGCTAGCTTATCCATAAGCAGAGCCAAGGACTTACCCGACCTCCCTCCAAGAGGCGCCTTATCTTGACCATCGTAGGCGATGATACGGTCTTAGATGCTTAAACTGAGCCATCGTAGATGCTAAATTAAGGCTCACTCTTTTGATGCTCTACCCTGGCCATCGTAGGCGGTGATAGAGGCTTATACTCCACCTCCCTCCAAGTGGTGCCTTATCCTGGCCATTGAAGGCGTTGATAAGGGTTGATGTTCCCTTCTGCGGGTAACACGGAACATAAGCAGAAGAAGGACGTGCTCTTCTACGAGCAAAGGTAGGACGTGCTTAGTTTATAGCAGAGGCATGGCATACTCTTCTACGAGCAAAGGAAAGGCGTGCTAATAAGATGCTCCGTCACGACCATTTCTGGTGTGGGTCAGAGGCTTACTCCTTTGATGCTTTAACCTGGCCCTTTCTGACTCGGGCGCAGAGAAAGTCTTAGGCTTACTCATCACCCCCTCTGGGAGGTGCCTTACCATGGCCAACTCGGTGGGGACAAAGGTACTTATCCATTTGTGATTTGACCCGTCTTGGGTTATTCCGAAGGTTGAGAGGGTTTCCATACCCTTAGTTACGTAGGTAATCCTTTTCCTAAGGACCTTTATTGGACTTAGTTTGATCTTTTTACAAAGTCTTGTAGTTGGACTTGATTGAGGAACTTGATGATCATTCCCTTGAGGGCTTTGCAGTGATTGGTTTCAAGTTCGTTTATCATATGATAATGATAGTAAGGCCCCCCCTAATTTACTTTCGTTCTTGGGCTTCTTATTTGCAGATGGCCAATAGTCAAGTTCTTGCTGCGTCAGAAAGTAAATGTTTTCCATTGATGTGGTAAGGTGGCGCTCATTAGGCATTCTTGGTATCAAGTTCCTTCCTTGTCGTTGGACTTTAGCCCTTTTGTTATTATATCCTTTTATCGCATCCATATCTTTACTTCTTCTTTCCAAGGTGTCTCGAGGCCGATGCACTATCCTTTTAGTCCATTTTGAAGCAAAGCGCTTAAAATCCCTCATCATTTCTTGTTCGAATACCATTCCTTTGGCTTGCTCGTAAATAGCTTCTCTTACATGAGAAAAGGGGCTATACTCCTTTGGTGCAGAATCACATAGAGTAACCATTGATGTTTTTCCTATGTAGAAAGGGCTATCGTCCCAATAATTAGGATCGTTGTTCTATCTCCCTTTTCTATTTGGTTATTTGCAGAGCTTCCATTCTTAACCTTTGTTCTTCCATCACTCTTGGGTCAGTAGTGCCTGACATAGCCATTTGAGATCCAAAAGACTCTCGTTGGGACCTTTTTGCCCATAATCTTGCTTCTTTACAGCTTAGTCCAACCCCGGACGGAACATCATAGCTAGATATGAGGTATGGTTAACCACAAGGTCGAAGGTTCAAGCCCTCCTTCTAGCACCAGAATGTTAACGATATTTTTTGTAAACACCATAGATAGGTCTATGGAAGTGGACCTAAGTGGAAAATGAGATTATTTAGCTTTCACAAGTTTGAGTTAGTTTACCATTTCCTAGATATCAAGGATTATAGCCCAAAAGATTAGTACCTCTTCCCTCAATGGGGTGATCATCACGCTTAAGTGACTCAAGAACCAACAGTTATCTCAGGACAAGGGTATCCTAAGCACAACCCTTGATAGAAGGCTAAACGGCTTATAGGAAGGTGTTCTGCAACGGCTTTTGTGGAAGGGTCTAAGCTTGAGTAGAAATCGGTGACTATGTAGAAAGCATATGGTATATCGTGTAGGCAATAGGCAAGAAAACTCGTAAGAAACTCATAAGAAATATGCTAAGTGTTGATCTACTCTTTATTGATCTTTGATTGGGAGTACATAGGTGATTAAAATATAAATCCCCAAATTGATTTAGAAATTATTGTTTACTCTATAGAAAAATTGTACAAGGGTGAGAAATGAAGAATTCGCCACGAAAATGAGACCCCTGGGTCTTATTTATAGAAAAATCGGGGCCCCTTTTGCTATTGGGCCAGTAGAAGCCCTTGTCGGCCACTTTTCCCTTTGGTCCTGGTTGCTTTGGCTCTCGACTACGCATTTATTTTTCTTAAGGCTTTTTAGGGTGCCGGATTCTAGCTCTTGGAAGGATGGTCCCGGTCTTTGGAACTTCTTTTGATATCATCTTTATCTTCTTTATATCGATACCAAGCCTGTCGATATGGATAGCTTTAGGAAAGCTTTAGGCCTCCGGATATAGGCTTCCAGTCTTGAGCTTTCGGTCTTGCTATTAATTCTTCGCGGAACTTTCCTTCATGATTCAGGTGGATGGTTACCAGAACTACCACCCCTGTCGGTATCGGCTCTAAGTAGATTAGTGTGGATAGCTTTTCTCTTTTAGAGGTTTCGGCTTGCCTTTCAGTAGATTCCTGAAGTGTATCTCAGCATTTCGGAGGTTTTTTTCCAGTTCTTTATTAGTTCTTTACTAAAGTGACCTCTTGGTGATCATCTAATGGGGGTCTCGATAGCTGGCTCTTGGATGATTCCCTTATGCTTCAAACTCTTGGGTTTCGATGCTCGCATCTTTTGATGTATCAGTATTTAGCAAGTTAATAACGATAGTCCTTTCACTTTCTAGGTCTCGGTTTGTTGGATTCCTGGTCTTTCTCTTCATTGGCTTCCGGTTTTGGGTGACCCTCTATTATCTACGCTTCGTGTTGGAACTATCCTGCCAGCAACCGCTCTTTGTATATGTTTTGCGTTCTTTCCGTAATGATGGTGTTGGTTGCCTGGCTTTCGGGTTGTTCCCTTATGCTCTCAGTCTTGCCTTGTGCCTGATTCTTGCTTACGGATTATTCTTCCATGCTGGTGACGGTCTGTTACCACCTCACCGACAGCCTGTCTCGGCGTTAATTTTGGTAGTAACATATATAAAATGAGCAGCAAAAAATTTAAACTTCATTAAAAAAACGTAGTCTCAAACAGGTTACATCAAAACCAGTTACATCAAATTTGTCTCATAAAACAAAACATAAGTTTGTAGTAACATAAAGTCACATCCCACGCCACAAGCCATAATGGAATAAAGGGCAAGTCAAAATGTACATCTCAGGAAATCCAAGTCCAAGCTATAGGAGAAAGTCATAGTCACCCTTGAGTGCCTCCACCCTGAGGACCTGAGGGGAAGGAAGAAAGAAGCGGAAGAAAAATAAAGGTCAGACATACAGTCTGGTGAGTTCTAGTGATTTTCAATTATGCATAAAATAGAAATGCCAAGACAGGTAAATAAGACTGGATGAGAAAAGGTACAGTGTCATATAAGGTAACAGATAACCTAACAGAACAGCATGATAGACATGAATGACAGGAATAAACTATAATCGAGTAATGCTTCACATTTTTATTCTAAAACAGGTATGTCTGCACGAATACTAGTACAACAAGATTAGGTATTTAACCTAATAACTACTGAATTAACAGCAGGATTAGGCATACCCTAATTACATAACAGGATTAGGTTTTACCCTAATTACATAACAGCATGATTAGGTGTACCCTAACTTCTACCCATGCGATCGACTCCCTACTACGTAAGTACCTTGTGTCAGCCCTGACAGTAGGGTGTATCACCTCTAACCTAGCAACTATATGACACATACCTATTTACTGATGTTACAGCGGCTTAGTTTCCCTAATCAGAATCATGCACGCTCATGACTCCATCGAAATGCGCCCGTACCCACCTTCCCCATGTGAACCCCTTGCTATCCAATTCAGTAAAGCGTGCACTAGCGCCTACCTAGTACGAGGCCCTCTAACAATATACCAACAGAGATGCTGACTGATATGGGTTCCAAATAGCAGATTGACATAAGCCAAACTCCTAAGCTTGTGCCCTCAAATAACTAGGATCTAAGAGTCCCCAAAACCCGATACAATAGTAGAACGAGAGACCTCTTAGCTTATCAATACTCACGTTTAACCTAGCAGGTTTAGGTTTACTAATAAGCATGGTTGTAATATTACATGTCATTATGTGTGTACAAGCCTTCCCCGAAACACCTTCCCGGATGTAAGTAAAATTATTATGGCAGTCCAATTTATTAGCCTACATCTGGTACTTATAATATTCTAAACATGTCATTTACTTAATGTCTGTATTAAGTCAAATCTAACATGTCCAATACATATGCAAACTATTCATCAACGTTGTTCCCAAATCGTAACATGTACAGGTTTATGCATATTATCCATTTTTATCAATTTACAGCAAGTATATACAGAATATCCCTTTTTATCAGTTTACAACAAGTCTAAACATGTGTATATTATCCCTTTCCCAAACTATAGTTAAACAATCCCAATTTAACATCATGCCTAAATTCCTATTTTTATGTCATTCATTATTGCCCCAATTATACACACACTCTAATTAGGTATAGCCTAGGCTTCCAAAGGCCTAGGCTTTCAAAGGCCTAGGCTTGGCGTAAATAAAAAAGGAAAACAGAGGAAGGAGAATAGAATCAAATCACATAGGAATATATGCAAGACTGGAAATAGACTAAAACATAGAAACAAAGAAAAGGAAGATAGATACATATAACTTGTTAATTTTCCAACAGTAAAGGCATATGTTTTACTTATCAACGTAGGATAGGTGATTAACAGTGAAAAATATGTATAACAATTTATAAACACTGATATCCTAACCGAAATTTATTAACTGTCATGTTATAGTCTAAGAAATCAGATCTGAAAATGACAGGGAACTTGCAGTGGATCTTGGTGAAGAAGAAATTAAATCTCTTATATATAACTATATGTCGCAGAAAATGTCCAGTCCAATCCCCTTTGTTGTTGTATGTATGCAATCCTTGAATTTTGTCTCTGTAGATCTAGGCTTCAGTAGCATTCCCCAATGATATGATTATATTTTTAGAATAATTTCATAGGGGCAGCATATATGAAGAAATGGTGTGTATTGGAATGGGAGAAGAAACATATTTATAGATTCACAAAGTCAACCTCAGCCTTTAGATTCTAGGGTTTTAATCTTAATCGTACATGCAGCGCTGAGTCAGCAACGAATCATAAAACAGTCCAGATTCACAGAACGCACCTACCTAGATCGTCAGTGATTTAACCCATCGACCCATGAGGCTGACCTTATAGTCGACCCAACCGACCTTGGGTCGACCCATTGGTCGACCAAGGCCGATTGTGGGTCGTCCCACAATGATCTGGTTTCGCAATTGTTTTCCCTCTTACCTCATTTGAATGCTTTAGAATTATTTTTATATTATATTCATATATAAGCTCCTTATATGTATACAAACTTATAATGCCTAGAACTTCTTCATACATTATATGTTTAACGCAAACTTGGGGTCTATCTTGACCAGAATTCTGAGATGAACGCAACGGTAATTCCAGTTTCACTTAATTCTAATTATTTTAATTAATTAATACCCAATTCATTAACTTTAAAGTATGGTTATAGTGTATTAAATTTTGGAGTGTTACGAGTTTTATTCTAAGCTTGAATTTAACATCAAGTAGGATTTTGGGTTTGTTGTGAATGGTATCTTCAATAATAATGTTCTTGAACCCATTTATGAATGAAATAAACCTTTTAATTAAGGTTTTGAGAAGTTTTCTAATTTATTTAATTAAATTGGAATTGAATGGAATTCAGTTTAATAATAATCGAGATGAACTTCCATGGGGGAAGGCCTTTACTATTTATGGAATTTAAAAGGCTTTGCCGTTATCCCATTTATATTATAATTCTGATATGGAAATTCATATTTATTACGACTGAGATGATTTTCATGACGATTCCATATTAAATGGAAGTTGATTTTGGGTTTATCGTGAGCGATGTTTTAAACGACATTTGTTCTTTAACCCAGTTAAAGACATGATTAATTTCCTTAAGTTTTGTAATCATCAAACAATGATTTTTGAGATTAAAACTAAGTTGGAGTTTTAATGAATCTTTAATTTGATTGAAATGTGAATGTGGTACCTAAATTTACCGAATTTGAGAAGTGTTCAAGAAGGAGTACGAATAGTTTTACTCCATGCGGTAGTTAAATCTTTAATTAGATTTGAAATGTAGAATGGTAGTTAAATTTACTGATAATACAATAGGTGTTAGATATGGAGTACCACCAGTTTTGCTCCATGGGATGAATAGGTTGGGATTGGGATAATAAAATGAATAATTACTACAGTAAGGCTCACTAATCCCGACTAGTTTTACTAACCTTTATCTAGTTTATATGGTGAAAAAATATTATAGAATCTTTTGAAATGATTTCCAAAGAATGGATTAAACAATAAGTTTAAAAGAGATAATGTTTAATAAAATTAATGGGAACCTTTCCCAAAGATAAGAATATTTGAATAAAAGAATATTCTGGATTGGAATGAGGCATATGCTGTGTTTTTATATCACTTTATTATAAGATACGTGAGTTATTTGGGAATACCGGGTTTAACCCATTATGAATAACTGATACGACGATTAAAAGTCGAAGATTTGAAGACGGTGGTTAAAGACCGGAGATCTTCACATTGTTAGGATGGTTGCTGATGTCTCGATTGGGCTGTACACCCAAGACGAGGTTATAAGTGGTGGTCGTCCAGACGTACTTGGAGATCGACTGGATATGTTAAAGCCTCTCTCCTGTATTGGACATATGGGACAAGGAATAACGTGCCTCCGGTTCATTAAGACCCAGAACGGACTTGCAAATGGATTGTATGTCTGACATTGTACATCGCGTTGTATTCGTTGATCTCTACTAAATATGTATCTGTCTGGTGGCGAGGAATTTATTCTCCTAGCTTAACACCCTTCACTAAGACGTACGATCTTAGAGGTTATATACTAGTGGAAATTAGTGATATGGTATGGATTGACAATGTGGCATGCTAAGATGCATGGATCAAATCTTTTGCTAAAAACCAGAGCTTTGTGGATGATGATCAAAGCATGGCTTTAATATAGCCTAGCTTTGTGTTTAGCGTTAATTCGCGAGCTTCACACCCCGGTATAAATAAAAAAGGGATGAAGGACCGCAGAGATATGGACATACGTTGCCTTCTACCTATGAGTGATGTCATGGTATGGAGCCCAGACATTTTACTTATGTGGAAGTTGGATGATGGAAAGCGAGGTACCTTGGATTTGGCCGCACAAGTCCCTTAATGGTCGATATACTGAGCAAGATGGTCGACGTACCGATCAGGTTTTAGATCTGATAGGACTGGGGAATATATTGTTTATGGTATAACTAATTAGCGACGGCTGACCGGCTCTGTCAATCCAAGGGTTTCCCAGAGATGTGATCCTGAGGCATGTG
Source organism: Allium sativum (assembly GCA_030737875.1). NCBI lineage: Eukaryota > Viridiplantae > Streptophyta > Magnoliopsida > Asparagales > Amaryllidaceae > Allium > Allium sativum. The sequence continues at coordinate 226,544,734 of CM060922.1, forward strand.
TTAGAGTGTCTCAAATCGGATGAGGAAGATCCCTTGCCTCGATTCATAGATGGAAACCCAATTTCTAATAAGTGATCTTGCAATTTTAGTTGTATATTATAGAGACATAGTAAGATGGGGTATTACGTCGTCTATGATTGATACATTTATATTCGAAGTTGTTTTCTACACTATGCACTTATAAAAATATCAAAAGTACTTGTTTTAAAGCGTATCAAGCATATTTGGCTATTATAAATTAAAAGTTTATCCTTTGGTTTTTGTTGCATTGTATGATGGGACCTAAGACTTATAATAGCTTCATTTTTCAAAAATCGTTGCGTTGTTTATTTGTAAACTGATATTCATGTGGGGTAAACCCGTTCCGTGTCACACGGTGTGGTCCCATGATTTAAAACAACTTTAAATAAAGTTAATAACAGTTTTGGTTCTCATACCAGTCCCAAGACTGACTTAGAGTTTATTGTTTCCTACCTAAATTCCGGGTACCCATGTTTTCCACACGAGCAGCTAGTAGTTTTGGTTTAGCAGATATTTCTTTTCACAGAATCCTGGATTACTGCCGAAGCTATACTCCGGAATTCTTTGTATCGGTGTATTTCCTTCAGCTATGTTAGTTGATGTTTTCCGCTAAATATGATATTCATGTATTTGTTGTATATAACGTAGTTGTATATAACAATTATATGATTTTTGTTTGATGATAACAAACAAGTATATATTATCTTAAATGTGTTTGTCACTGTACTATTTTATATTCACATCAAACAAGAATACAATATTTATATTTAAGTGAAATACTACTGTACAGACATTCAAATATTAACACAGTATTTTATTTAAATATAATATTTTATTCCAACATTTAAACAGTACAAATTTATATCTTCACTATTTGTACACTCCACTGTTATTTTTCATATCAGTACAATCTTCATACATTGAGTACTTCTTCTTTTACAACACTCACACTCAATATACATTCACTCAGTTACATTTTCATTTCCAGTTAAAAGCTGACAAAACTGCCTTTTGTCTTCTGTCTTCACAGTCTTCACTGTCAGTCCAGCTCACTGTTGTCTTCTTATCTTCAGTCCAGTCATTGTCAGTCCAGTCATCACAGTCAGTCCAGTCATCCCAGCTTACCTGTCACACATGAAACAGAAACACACAGTATACTGCAATAGAAATAATACTGAATATATGCAAATATAAATTTTGTTTTTAGAATTTTATTTGCCTCAGATTTCTGGTGTGTTTCTCATCCTTTTTCATGACTTGATCTGATTTGATCAGCCTCGACATAATCACACTAGTTTGCTGATTTTTGATCAGCCTCAACATAGTGTGACTAGTCTGCTGATATATCTTATACAAAATGCCAAAAAGCATGGTCAAAATTGACATAAGAAAAGTCAAAGCCAGAAGCTCAAAAGTCAACATGCAAGTTTTTCAAGAAACAGCAAAATCAGAGTACAACATGCAGCAAGTACATGCTCATGCAAGCGCAAACCAGAAACTCAATAGCAAAGCATGATTCAAGCCAACAAAGAGTAAAAATTGGTCGAGCCCAAGACTGCTCAGCAAATAATAAAGCTAAAGTGGCCGACACAATACAAAGTGCAACACAGCTCAAGAGTCGAGCAACAAAAGTCAACACAACATCATTTGGTCAAGTATGTCATCTAACAAATGTGCACCTGCAAGATTTTCAATGGATACAGCAAATACAGGTGGTGCAACCATGGTTCATGTGTCAATAAAGCAAATAAGATGGTGCAGCCCAAACTGATCAAGTAGTCCAAATACAAAAGTAACATAACGGCAAGGTGGCTCAAGCATGATGAAGCAAGAATGTGTCGACATATATAAGCATGTTAAAAACAGTGTACATGGAAGATCATGTCATTAAGAAAAGCAACATGAATACGTGCACAAGGGGTGGAGCATAGTGAAGTTTGTATACAAGCAACATTGGTGATCACAATACAAGTGTCATGACAGCAAAATCAATTTCCTGACTAATGGTCAAAGAACTCAAGAAGCATGAGAGCTACAAATGTCAAGAGCAGGTACAATGCAGTTCAAATCAGACTATAATAGGTGAAGCAGCTTTATTTTTTTATGACATTAGCAAATCATGGTTCAGTCATAATTGTTAAGCCAATGTAGTCGAGCACAGAAATGAACAAGAGACAGACAAATAGAAGTGAGCAAGTGTGGGTCCATACATGAAATTCAAAATGGTTCAGGAAGTTCACGTGACAAATGAACATTCAATCAGTAAATGGCAAGCATTGGATTTTGCTGATCATTCATTTCTGCTTTCAAAAATCAGTGGCACAATTAAGCGTTATATGTTTGGCAATTACTTAAAATATTTCCAGATTTCAAAAATCAGTATTCTTGCAAAGCAGGAATCTTAAGCAAACATATACATGAAGACAGTAAGGACAAGCATGGAGCAAGAGGTGGAGTTTCAGTTGCAAAGAAGTGCAACAGCATATACATGCATGCCAAGTTCATAAGGAATAAACAAACACAGGTGAAAAGTGCAGCATCAAAAAATTGTCAAGCAACTGTGGAAATGCAAATATATGCACTGGCGTATGCATGTCAGTATGGTGAAGCAGGGGTGATGTACACATAAGCAGCTGCATCAAGACTTAACTAAACACAAGCATCACAGCAATGAAGACTACACACAAGTGTATGTGGAACATACAATGCACTTGCATGGTCAAGCAATGTGATTCAAGTTCAAGTGCATCTAAGACATGGTGCAAAACTTCAGGTGATAAGAACAGAGGCATTTCAAAATGTCACGACAAGTCAATAATTTTTAAATGGTGCAAAACAGTGAATGAAAACATTTTAAAGCAATTCAGGAAATTCAAATTTTTAGGGCAACAATTAATTCCAGAAATCACGCATGAACAGAAGAGGAAACCTCGCAAGGAGATTTTAAAGGCAACAAACTCATTTTCAGCCGATGCTATCAAGAAATTCAAAAGAGGAAATCATGGCAGAAAACTAAGCAAGAAATCAAATCTTTTTCAGAAATGATTCCATTTATTCAAGAGACAGGAAATCGAATTGAAACAGAGACATTAAATCGGTTTGAATAGTTTTCCATACCCATATAAATCGAACCAAATCAGAAAGGGAAAGCTACGCAATCAACGCAAATCAGTCCAAGTCATACAGCGAAATCAGAGTTGATTGAGGATTTCAAATCCTATCTTATCACACCATTTCATCATTGGCAAATATAGAAGATCGAATCCCACAAAATCAGATCGAATCATTCAAGAAATCAGAGCGCAAGTTAAGGATATGAAATCCTATCTGACACCACATCATCACAGGCAGTTTATGCATCGAAACCACACAACAACTCGCAAGAAATTAAAAGCCAGAAAATTGAGAAAACTCACGGTTTTCGATCGCAGAAGCAAAACCCCAAATCAGTAACGAGAAAGAGAGCCAAGTATTGTTCAAGCTTCAGAGAATCAATTAAACCATCATCAAGATCACGATTTGGATTGGATTTCAGAAACCCTAGCAATCGCCGCCGCCATTTCTGTTTCCCAGAGCTAAAGCAAGGATTGGGAAAATAAATTACAAAAGGGGCCGGCCATTTTGTTTTTAGGCTTAGCCTATTTTAAGAACTAGGGTTTCTTATTGTTTTAATTTTATTTTTATTTATATGTGTTTTTGTATTCCTGTTGTAAATCATCTGAACAGTTCTAGAATCTGTAAAATTCTAGGGAGATCCAGTTAGGGGTTTAACTGGCAGTTCACTAGTGTCTGTAAAACTAGGGAAAATATGATCTAGGGGTTTAGATCAGTCTATGGTTTTGAGCATAGGGTTAGAATAGGAGCGAGAGTCGCGAGTGTACAAGGTCTTGTATGCGGGATCTGTTCTATCATCTAGTAGAAACCTTAGGAATGCAGCAGTAGGCAGGGTTTTGCCGAAGCTGGGTATATCTGTGTGTGATTTATTTTCTGCATTTCTGTTTCTGCTATATTCTGTGATCTGTTTATTATTATTTATTTCGTTAGATTTATAATTCTGTTAAAAAACTGTGAAAAACCCTATTCACCCCCCCCCCCCCTCTAGGGTTATTCTAGATCCAACAAGTGGTATCAGAGCAGGTTTTCTTTAACTCTAGAGAAATGGTGAATCCTAGTTGTCAGTCCATAGAGAGTCAGTCCAGTCACATTCCAAATATTTTTGATGGTACAGATTTTTTAAACTGGAAATCCAAAATGGAATTTTATTTAAAATCTGTTAATATTAAATGTTGGGATGTTATTATCAATGGGTTTAATAGTGTAGATATTAATTTCAATACTCGTGCTATGAAAATCATATTTGATTATCTTAATACTGAACAGTTTAATCTTATCTGTCATTGTTTATCTGCACAGGAAATCTGGGATACTCTCAATACGAAGTATGGAAGATCTGACAACCACAGCTCAAAACCCGATAAAGTCAACTCAGATTCAGAGTTCTGCTTAACAGGATTTACAAATGAAAATTCAGATGAATCAGATGGTGGAGAATCAACAGATGCTGAAACAGAAAATTTCTCATACGAAGATTTAGTTTATATGTGTGTTGATTTGACTAAATCTGTTGATAAACTCAAATCTAAAAACAAGTCTTTGAAATCTAAGAACTCTGAGTTGACCAACAAAATTGATAATTTGGAATCACAACTTGAATATTTTAAAAACCTTTCAAATTCAGATTGTAAAAATTGTTGGAAATTGAAAATCAATCTTGTTCATCTCAATAAAAATATTCAAAAATTTGAAAATGAAATTCTGATCTTAAAAGAGAACAAGATTGAGTTATCAAATGTGAACAATCTTCTACAAAAGGAATTTGAAGTTTTTAAGACTGACATAAATTCCAAACTAGAAATTGCTGAAAATGAAAATTTGGTGAAAAGTAATTTGATCTTGAAAGAACTTGAAAATGAGATTGAAAAGTCCAGGATTTTTGAGTCTGAAAAACAAAAACGATTTGAATTTGAAATCTCGGAATCCCAAGCCAAAATTAAATTTCTTAAAGATGAAAACTTGGTTTTGAAAACAGATTATGAAAGGAATAAGATCACTAAAAGCCGTTGTTCAGATTTAACAAAAGAAAATGGTGATCTTATATTTAAAATTCAACAACTTGAAACAACTTTGAAAAAAATTTCTAATGGTGAAAAATCTTTGAATATGTTGTTGAAAAATCAATCTTCTTCTAAAAACAAATATGGTCTTGGCTTTGGGAAGAATAATGTTTTTGAAAAACTGAATTCAAAAAGTTCTTCAAACTGCTTTGGAAAGAATCAACTTGAAAATTCAAACTTTGATAATCTTGGAGGTTTGTTGAATCATAAACGTGATGAAAACTTGTTTTATAATAATCCATCTAAACAATCTTGGATCCAAAAAGGAAATAAAACAAACTTCGTCAAGTTCAAACAGATTTGGGTCCCTAAGGACACAAAGGTTAATTCTGATGGTCTGTTATACAAACAGGTTTGGGTACCAAAAGTGGTAAACATATTTCAGAGTGGTTTTACAAATTTTTTTAGACCACTTAATTCACTCAACTGCTAGGTACCTGAAGTGGCTGAGGAACAACTGTGCTGAAAAGAGAAAACGATTCAAACTGCTTCATGTCATTGAATCATTCAATGTTTCTTAGCCAAGTCCGATAAGTTAGAAACTCTGTTTCTCATCATATGTCAGGTATGATTTCTAACTTCATCCTTGTAAATATATTTTTTCTTTGTTTATTTCTCCTTCTTCTACCCCTTTCTATTTTATTTTCCCTCTGTTTGTTTTTTTATTTGATTAGTCACTACCATATCTCTTTGCTTATTTTGTGCTTCTTAAACTTCCAGTTGCAGAATTCATGATCATTCTTGAAATATGCTTTATTTGTATAAAATCATCGTGTGTTAATCATTTCCATATCCTGAATTTAATCTTGTAAATATCTGCAATTGTTTTTGAGATATTTTTTTATTTCTGAATTCATAACAGTGTTGATGCATTCATATCATATCTTGAACACTGTTAACTAGAATTCTAAATTTTTGAAGATCTGAATAATTAATGAAATTTCACACACTTATGCTGTTTTGAGTTCCTTCCAATTCATTTTGGAAACGCTTAAAGTATTATACTCATTACAGCACTGTTACTTCTCAGTTGTGATAATCTCATTAATTTTTTTTATTTTTTTTGATTGGCTTGATTATTTCTGACTTGAAAAATATTTGGGTTGAATCAGTGATACATCTTGAATTTCATTCTTATTCATGATTATTATGATTGAAATTAGTTTAGTTTGAAATCATCTGAAATTCCTGATATTTTGAATCCCACACACCACTTAAATCTGAAATTATTAACCTTGTGTGACTGATTCATTATATCTCAAAATTTGACATTGATTCAAATGATTTCAAATAAATTATTTTCTTTGGATCATGAATATCTCACAAAAAGGATGTAGATGATCTGAAATCTCTTGAGGACTTGTCAGAAAATTCTTGTGAAAATTCTTTGAAAATCCGGTCTTGAATTTCTCTGTTATTTCATGGTTATATGATTTAAATATTTGTTTGTTGAAAATCATTTGAAATTGTTGATTTATTAAATCTCACACATATCTCAATTCAAAAATTTATAAATTGGTGTGATTGATTTATTAAATCCTGATATTTTTCATATTCCTCAAATGATTTCAAGTAAACAGTATTTTAATCATTAGATCATGAATCATCATATGTGGCCATCATCTTGACAAGTATGATTTGAAACTATGTTCTGTGCTGCTCTGATACTGATTCGACAATTTTTTTTTTATGACTGTTTACTTTGGTAAATACAACTTGCTGCTATGATAATCTTGTAAAATTTGTAAATCTTGTCTGCGTGGGCTCTGTGTTTGAAACTCTTTGATATCCTTGTTCGTCTCAAGTGTCAATTTTAAATCCTCGAGAAAGTGAGAACAATTGGTATCAGATGTGCTGAATTTTTTAATCACTCTTGTGCATTGTATAGCTCTTCATATTCCTCTTGTAATTGATTTTCAATTTCAAAACTATTTTTTATTCATTCACAAATTGAAATCAATATCCATATTGTTCTGTATTTATAATTCATCAAAATATATCAGAATTTGAAATTGTGATGAATTATGACTACAATATATTTCACAACAAGAGGAGATTTTATTTGGATTTTCATGATGGTTGAATATTTATTATAATATCTTTGAACTGGCAATTATTTCACGATCATTTTCTTTATCTATCATCATTCTGCCATCCATCATGATTTTATATTAATGTGGAGAGTTAATATTTTTTAAATAAATAAAAAAAAATTAATAAACAGTGGGAATTTGTGATAGAAATGGGACTATATTATTTATTCAGAATTAGTGATATTTGAAAATTTTCAATAATCCCGGTACAGTTGGTCATATTTCATAATATTATTAATTTAGAAATTTATTTCACAATCCATTTCTGTACCTACCACATTTCTATCATTCATATTGGTTGTATATACCGAGGAGTTTTTTTTTCTATTTAAAGCTGAAAACGATAAATATTTAATTAATTCATAAGTGTGTCTCTAACCTCGTTTAAAAATCCAAGCTCTGGTCATGCATGGTTATGAGACAACTTATAATTTAAGCTGCGACTGACCTCATTTAAAAATCCAAGCTCTGGTTATGCATGGTCAGGGTGCTCTTAAATCAAAAGGAAAAGAAAAGAAAATAATTTGCAATAAATAAATGTTTATGTGAAATTCTCCTTGGTGTATATTAACCAGCCTATCAATCCACTTTCTAATCTGTGAAATGTGTTGAAATTTTATGACGTATTATGATTTGTTGATTGATAGATATTGGAATTTGAGATTATTCGATTTTGTCATTTAAATTGAATTTATAATTATAAGTCCGAATCCATCACTGTTTTTGAACTCATTTTTATAAAATTCTTTTGAAAATATTTGGAAATTTTTTTCTCTCCATTTTTATCCATCGTAAATCCGTCATTCTCTACAATGTGAAATATGTCACCAGTTCTTAGTTTATTATGATTTTTGTTTGACTGATTGAGATTTATGATGACTGTTCCTCCTCTTAAGCTGAAATTATATTTTTAGTCAATTTTCATCTGTATTTTAAAATCTGTATCCTTTTGATGATAACAAAAGGGGGAGAATGGATTAGATTTTGATTTATGAGTGAAGATGTTATAAATATTTTTAATTTTGAAAATTTATTATTATACATACATTTCACTCATGCACAGTTATAGGGGGAGTTTCTGTTGTAGGGGGAGCATTTAAATAGGGGGAGTTCAAGTATTCACGAACAAACACATTTATTATATTCAAAATCTTTTATTTGTTTGTCATCATCAAAAGGGGGAGATTGTTGTATATAACGTAGTTGTATATAACAATTATATGATTTTTGTTTGATGATAACAAACAAGTATATATTATCTTAAATGTGTTTGTCACTGTACTGTTTTATATTCACATCAAACAAGAATATAATATTTATATTTAAGTGAAATACTACTGTACAGACATTCAAATATTAACACAGTATTTTATTTAAATATAATATTTTATTCCAACATTTAAACAGTACAAATTTATATCTTCACTATTTGTACACTCCACTGTTATTTTTCATATCAGTACAATCTTCATACATTGAGTACTTCTTCTTTTACAACACTCACACTCAATATACATTCACTCAGTTACATTTTCATTTCCAGTTAAAAGCTGACAAAACTGCCTTTTGTCTTCTGTCTTCACAGTCTTCACTGTCAGTCCAGCTCACTGTTGTCTTCTTATCTTCAGTCCAGTCATTGTCAGTCCAGTCATCACAGTCAGTCCAGTCATCCCAGCTTACCTGTCACACATGAAACAGAAACACACAGTATACTGCAATAGAAATAATACTGAATATATGCAAATATAAATTTTGTTTTTAGAATTTTATTTGCCTCAGATTTCTGGTGTGTTTCTCATCCTTTTTCATGACTTGATCTGATTTGATCAGCCTCGACATAATCACACTAGTTTGCTGATTTTTGATCAGCCTCAACATAGTGTGACTAGTTTGCTGATATATCTTATACAAAATGCCAAAAAGCATGGTCAAAATTGACATAAGAAAAGTCAAAGCCAGAAGCTCAAAAGTCAACATGCAAGTTTTTCAAGAAATAGCAAAATCAGAGTACAACATGGAGCAAGTACATGCTCATGCAAGCGCAAACCAGAAACTCAAGAGCAAAGCATGATTCAAGCCAACAAAGAGTAAAAATTGGTCGAGCCCAAGACTGCTCAGCTAATAATAAAGCCAAAGTGGCCGACACAATACAAAGTGCAACACAGCTCAAGAGTCGAGCAACAAAAGTCAACACAACATCATTTGGTCAAGTATGTCATCTAACAAATGTGCACCTGCAAGATTTTCAATGGATACAGCAAATACAGGTGGTGCAACCATGGTTCATGTGTCAATAAAGCAAATAAGATGGTGCAGCCCAAACTGATCAAGTAGTCCAAATACAAAAGTAACATAACGGCAAGGTGGCTCAAGCATGATGAAGCAAGAATGTGTCGACATATATAAGCAGGTTAAAAACAGTGTACATGGAAGATCATGTCATTAAGAAAAGCAACATGAATACGTGCACAAGGGGTGGAGCATAGTGAAGTTTGTATACAAGCAACATTGGTGATCACAATACAAGTGTCATGACAGCAAAATCAATTTCCTGACTAATGGTAAAAGAACTCAAGAAGCATGAGAGCTACAAATGTCAAGAGCAGGTACAATGCAGTTCAAATCAGACTATAATAGGTGAAGCAGCTTTATTTTTTTATGACATTAGCAAATCATGGTTCAGTCATAATTGTTAAGCCAATGTAGTCGAGCACAGAAATGAACAAGAGACAGACAAATAGAAGTGAGCAAGTGTGGGTCCATACATGCAATTCAAAATGGTTCAGGAAGTTCACGTGACAAATGAACATTCAATCAGTAAATGGCAAGCATTGGATTTTGCTGATCATTCATTTCTGCTTTCAAAAATCAGTGGCACAATTAAGCTTTATATGTTTGGCAATTACTTAAAATATTTCCAGATTTCAAAAATCAGTATTCTTGCAAAGCAGGAATCTTAAGCAAACATATACATGAAGACAGTAAGGACAAGCATGGAGCAAGAGGTGGAGTTTCAGTTGCAAAGAAGTGCAACAGCATATACATGCATGCCAAGTTCATAAGGAATAAACAAACACAGGTGAAAAGTGCAGCATCAAAAAATTGTCAAGCAGCTATGGAAATGCAAATATATGCACTGGCGTATGCATGTCAGTATGGTGAAGCAGGGGTGATGTACACATAAGCAGCTGCATCAAGACTTAACTAAACACAAGCATCACAGCAATGAAGACTACACACAAGTGTATGTGGAACATACAATGCACTTGCATGGTCAAGCAATGTGATTCAAGTTCAAGTGCATCTAAGACATGGTGCAAAACTTCAGGTGATAAGAACAGAGGCATTTCAAAATGTCACGACAAGTCAACAATTTTTAAATGGTGCAAAACAGTGAATGAAAACATTTTAAAGCAATTCAGGAAATTCAAATTTTTAGGGCAACAATTAATTCCAGAAATCACGCATGAACAGAAGAGGAAACCTCGCAAGGAGATTTTAAAGGCAACAAACTCATTTTCAGCCGATGCTATCAAGAAATTCAAAAGAGGAAATCATGGCAGAAAACTAAGCAAGAAATCAAATCTTTTTCAGAAATGATTCCATTTATTCAAGAGACAGGAAATCGAATTGAAACAGAGACATTAAATCGATTTGAATAGTTTTCCATACCCATATAAATCGAACCAAATCAGAAAGGGAAAGCTACGCAATCAACGCAAATCAGTCCAAGTCATACAGCGAAATCAGAGTTGATTGAGGATTTCAAATCCTATCTTATCACACCATTTCATCATCGGCAAATATAGAAGATCGAATCCCACAAAATCAGATCGAATCATTCAAGAAATCAGAGCGCAAGTTAAGGATATGAAATCATATATGACACCACATCATCACAGGCAGTTTATGCATCGAAACCACACAACAACTCGCAAGAAATTAAAAGCCAGAAAATTGAGAAAACTCACGGTTTTCGATCGCAGAAGCAAAACCCCAAATCAGTAACGAGAAAGAGAGCCAAGTATTGTTCAAGCTTCAGATAATCAATTAAACCATCATCAAGATCACGATTTGGATTGGATTTCAGAAACCCTAGCAATCGCCGCCGCCATTTCTGTTTCCCAGAGCTAAAGCAAGGATTGGGAAAATAAATTACAAAAGGGGCCGGCCATTTTGTTTTTAGGCTTAGCCTATTTTAAGAACTAGGGTTTCTTATTGTTTTAATTTTATTTTTATTTGTATGTGTTTTTGTATTCCTGTTGTAAATCATCTGAACAGTTCTAGAATCTGTAAAATTCTAGGGAGATCCAGTTAGGGGTTTAACTGGCAGTTCACTAGTGTCTGTAAAACTAGGGAAAATCTGATCTAGGGGTTTAGATCAGTCTATGGTTTTGAGCATAGGGTTAGAATAGGAGCGAGAGTCGCGAGTGTACAAGGTCTTGTATGCGGGATCTGTTCTTTCATCTAGTAGAAACCTTAGGAATGCAGCAGTAGGCAGGGTTTTGCCGAAGCTGGGTATATCTGTGTGTGATTTATTTTCTGCATTTCTGTTTCTGCTATATTCTGTGATCTGTTTATTATTATTTATTTCGTTAGATTTATAATTCTGTTAAAAAACTGTGAAAAACCCTATTCACCCCCCCTCTAGGGTTATTCTAGATCCAACAGTATTATATTTCCACTGCTACATATTTTAAATCCTTGATATTATTTTTCGGCTATATATTTTTATTTATACTCTGATATCTTGTACTTTTGATGTAAAATTGTTGTAATAGCAATGAAATGTTCTCTTGTTCTGTGTTTAGATGATTCGTGTTCGCAAAGCAATCCGTCTTCTTGTTTGATTTAGGTGGGCCGGGAAGTTCGGGTCATTTCAGCTGATTTTTCCCAGCTTAGGCAAACCCCTGCCTACTGTTGCATTCCCCAAAGTTTCTACTATAATTAAAACAATCTCTATGCTTACAAATTCCCTGTAAACCCGCGACACATGTTCCCAACTATTCAAATCCTACGCTTAATACCCTACATTAATCTTTATCACTAAGATCAGATTTTCCCAAACTACAAATCCGTAATTCAGAAACCCTTGTTAAAAGTAAAACAAGAAAAAATAAAAACAAGACAAAAAACACTTGTAACGACCCGGATTTTAGCGATTTAATAATTAATTAATTTAATTATTTGAATAGCGGTTTAGTAATTTAAATAACTTGAATTCAGTATTTTTGAATATTTAATTGATATAAATAGTGGAACAATAAATTTATTTCTGAAATAATGAAAAATAAGTTGAATTTGCAATATTGGACGAACTAGAGAATTTAAATATTTAATCGAGTTTAAATTCGAATTATATTAATGAATTTATTAATTAAACGAAGTTTGGACGTATAGATTATAATATAATACTTAAAAATATCTCTTATCTTATCCAAAAATCTCATCCCCTGTCAGTTTCAATTCTTGGCACATGTATTTCTATTCAAACTACTGCACAAGTCGGGTAACAAGAATTTTCCAAACCGGGGCACATGACCGACAATATCTGACACCATTGAGGGAAAAAATATATATATAAATAAATTATCTATCAGAAAGAAAATAGAAACTCCGTCGTATAGAACCCATACCAGCACACACTTGAACTAGATGACATCTCCACTTTGAATATAAATAACTTTTTTTTTCATTGTTTAAACCGTGTACAAATTTTTGCAATTAAAACAAATATTGGCCACTTTGGCGAATCACTGAAACAAGACCTTACCTTCAGTACATAGTATATATTCTCATATCTGAGATTTCGATTTCCTTTCGTTTGTTCATATTCGAAAACAACACATATTCAAACATTTCGGCTGCCTGTTATCTATAAACAATAAAATAATCTTGAGGCTTCAGTTAGAAGCCAACCCCTTCCTTTCAGATGAAGCCATCCAAAATCTTACATGCGAAGCCAGTCATTTCTTTTATATATTTCCGATTTTACCTCCTAAGTCCATTTTAACAAGCTATCAAAAACCCTAGTCCCCAAATTCCTTCTAACCTTTCTCTTTTCCTTTTCAACAGCAATTTCCAATCTATTCAGAAATCGAAATAGGATTCAACACTAAAAGAAAATATATAATAAAATCATATTGTCCACATAATCGACCGACTGCTGATCCATTTATCTCTCAACAACGAGAGCTTCTGGTTGAAGTACTTGTTGGGGGTCGTGACGCGATGGTCCCCGATGTTTTCAAGTAAAAGTGGTGGACCAGAAGGTGAAGTATGGCATGGTTTTGTGTAAATATGGTTCACAAGCTTTTTTCTGAGCATTGGATTCATGTTGAGTTCATGATATGGGGAGGAGTTCTGACATTCTGGGTGAACTGTGTGGGCAAGGGCAGGCGGTTGTAAATTGATGCGTGGTTAAGGTATGTTACTGCTGTAATTACATTAAACGAGCGGGATGGGTTTTGGTAAAGATTGGCTTCATTTCTGTAGAAGATTGAATGCGCAGGGACAACAATGTAGGGTGTGCCTTGGTTGAGTTTGATTGACACAGTATTGAGTAGAATGGGGCATCGACAATATTCTTACTTGTGAGGGAGATGAAGCTTGTTGTATTTAGGTTTGTGTACTGAGAAGTTGTGTGTGTCCAAAGGAGAGAAAACGGCAGAGTAAGGTCGAAATCACTGCAAGGAGGATAGTGTTTTATTTTTCGAACTAAGAAGAGGGACACCAAAGTGGTTTAAACATGACTGAGGAGAGGAGCTGCGTTGATCAAGGGTGTCAGAATCAGACTGTGAGGATGGTCAAATAGTAGTAGAAGGTGTTCGCTGAAAATGTTGAGGCGAGGAGTCCAACGGTGAGCTCGATTTGATGAATGACAATCACGAGCTTGGTATCAATGAGGATGGTGCATGTTGGATACGGTAATGATATTCAGTGGTACACATATAGAGGGATGGGTTCAGGTATTATTCGACAGAAAGGGAGATGATTAGAGAGAAAATTAACAGTTAATCACGCAAATTATAAGGGTAATTAGTTGAGTATATAATTAAGTGAGTTAATGATTTTTAAATAACCGTAATTTTATTATAATCATATATCATTCATCCATGAACAGAATTGAACCAAAAAGATCACGTTGGAATAACAACAGAGAAATCTACGTGGTAGAACTAATTTGGTTGGAAACCAAGCTATTGGAATTTCATTGTAAAATCAAACGCCTATTTGATTGTAAACGAAATAAAAGAAGAATCCATCAACTGCAAACCGCGGTGAGTAAACTCGCTAACTCTGGATCGTTTATATTTTTATATAAACGAGTTTTAAATTTATTTATAGTAATTTTATACTGTGTGATGGTTGTTTGGATGAATGGTTGATAAAATGGGTTGAAATAGTTGATATAGTTATATGTTGATCGATTATTAATTCTGTTCACTATGATATTTCATTTTGATATGAAATTAATATTACTGATGTTATTATGTTGATTAACATCTGTGGATGCAGGGAAACAAGTTGGAGGGATCCAAATGGATTCCTCAACATTTATATTATTATTTATTATTTATTGTGATATACACTGTGATTGGTTATGCCGTGTTGAATTACGTTGGCCCTAGAATTTTGGTATACCGTAAAATATTTTCGAATATAGAAAATGAAAATTGAGTTTTATAAAAGAAATTTATTTCCAAAAATAGAAATGTAATTTCAAATAGAGTTGAAATTAAAAATATGTTAATGGAGAAAACAAAATGTTGTTTATAAACGAGGATATAAATTAAATGAATTATTTATCATTGGATAAATTAAAATATAAATTTGAATTTGAATTTGAATTTATATGAAAAAGTGGAAATCGGTTTTGAAACCAATATTTGAAATGAGATTTGAACTTAGCAAATTATAAAGGAAATTATAAATAAGATTATAAATATTTGAAATTAATAATGAGATTTTCTATAAATAATTGTAAATAGAAGTTATAAATGGAATTTGGATTTGATATGGTAAAATCAAATGGATTTGATTATGTAAAAGGAAATATTATTCACAATTAAAGTGAATAATCGTTTAGAGTGGATATTTTGCAAATGAAAGCATCTATAAGAGAAATCTGGGTTGGAAATGTGAATTCAAATAGAAACTTGAATGATACGGGAAATTTGGTTATCCTGGAATGATAAGATTTATTCTGAAGTTTGGAATATTAATCGAATATAGAGTATTCTAATGAGAGTTATTTATTGGGATTCGATTATATCGAATTAGGGAAGTAGTTATTTTTACTTTCCGTATGAATCAAATTTAATTAATTATTTATCTATTTACTTATTAATTTATTTATTGAAATTTATAAGTACAAGTTATATTTTTATAAACCAAATATTTGGGAACAACGATTATAACGCTGTCATTATAACAAATGTTTTGTATATCAAAATAGCGATTTTAAACGCTACAATTATAATAAATGTTTTATAAATCTAAACAGCGATTGTAACGCTATCGTTAAAATAAATGTTTTATAAATCAAATATTTGGGAACAACGATCATAATGCTACCGTTAATAATCAATGTTTTTTTTCCGCAAAAGAAGTATATTTTTAGATTGAATCCTAGAGTCGCGTGAGTGATGTTTTGTTTAAAGTTGTGAGCTTTGACTATTTCAAAGTTGATAATGTTGTTCAGTTAAGGTCTGAGAGGTAATTATATCCCAACTTGATTGACTTCATGATTGGTGGAGGAATGGTTAAGGATCGATTATGAAGATTTGTTAGAAATACGGTGAGTTAATAAATGATAAATGGTTTGAGTTATAATAACGATATTTTTATAACATCGGGTTAATTTAAAGGAATTTGAAATGTTTCCCAAATAAAATGAGAGATATTTTCTATGCATAGAAAATGAAATGAATGGGTGAATGAGGAATTAAGAAAAGGAGTAGGGAAATATTTTCCGATATTAATAAGATATATTTTATGAATACAGAAAATGAGGATTCGTGAATATATAAAAAAATTATAATTGGAATAAGAGATATTTTCTCGAATAAAGAATTTAGGACATTAGGAATGTTTTTTTCAAAATTCGAGAGAGAAAATAGAGCTTTGAAAGGATACGAAAGATAGGGAAACAAGAATTGGAAATAATAATTTAATAAGAAATTAATTTAAAAAGGGCCCAGTGTTGTTTGATGCTTGATCGATAGAATTTCCATTTGGAAATAGTATTATTGGTTGTATGGATGTTCCTTTGATAGTTAAATCATCGACTATCAAAGTTTTATTTTATACCTCTGTTGTCAATACGGTGAGACCAGGATCAGGTTATTACCTGAAAACCAATCTGTGTTGGCATAAGCGTTACAAATCAACTTATGTTGAAGATATACAAAGATGGAGTTAAGTGCAAGGGCCTTTCTATTAATCCTAGATAGAAATTGCCCAAGATGGATTAATGGGATGGTGCCTTCGGTTTGTCCAGTCTTAGGACAACGTATATTAGCGGGCCCGACAATGTGGAATCCACGTAAATGGTGGCAAGATGTTCTAAAAGGATAATCGTGACCTCAAGCCTCATCAACCGGGAAATGATAGAAATCGGGCAGACAGCATGGCCAAGTGGGTCATTCCCATTAGGGGTATTATCACATGATCTAGAGAAAATTCATTTGCTTCTTATTATATTCGCTGCTGTATGCTTTCACTAAAGGTTGTTGATCACAACCGTTGGTGATAATATGCTCGATACACTCAAGTTAAATGAGTGGTCAGCCATGTGTGGACCGGGTTGCAAGACATTCTTGTTGAACCCATTGTATTCCCCTCTAGAGATATACTATCGGAAGGTGGTTCTATACCTTATCATAGTCGGAACCCAATCTCCAATAAGCACCTTGCGAATTTGATTTAATATTATATATGGAGCGTGAGATGCAAGCGTTCCACTAGATTTCTATTTATTTGATTTAGACACCATTATAATATCACTAGATTTGATATCAAAAATATTTTTGGTCATCGTAAGGTAAAAACCATCCGTGTTTATTTGTGGATCGGTCTTACGATTATCATTTCTTTCGAAAGGATTTTGAAAATTAAACAAATGGTTGGAGTTTACTCACACTAGTCCCATGGCTGACCCAAAGTTTATTTTTTTTGTTTTCCCTAAACTCTTGGGTGCCCAAATTTGTACGGGCAGTCAAGTAGTCGGGATTTTACAGATTCACTTGGAGGAGATTGAAGCAGGAGGCTTCACCAGTTAGCTATAGACTCATATATTCTGTTGTGTACCATGTTTGTATCTGGAAACAGGTGTTTATAACTATTCCAGAAATAGCTGTTGTGCTCTGATGATGGTATGTATATAAAGTTACTGAATTTTATTTCAGAGTTTATGTTTACTGAATTTTATTTCAAATTTTATGTTATCTAATATATTTTATTCGTTCTGCTGTGAGTTTGTGATCTTCGTTTTATTCTATTCTAATATTTCTTTCTTTCCATTTCTCATCATCGAACTTCTTTCTAATAGTGATTCGTATTTCGGTGCAATTTGGGTTGGACTTATGGTGTTATTAGTCGACTCAAAGAGTAAGGAAATTCGGTCCATTACATTTGGTATCAGAGCTGAAGGTTGAGTAGTAACCTTGGCTCTGTGGCGTAAATCAATAGAGATGGGGTTAGTCATATCTTAGATTGAGTTTGAGTATATATACGAGAATATGTATTTGTAGATTTGATATAAAATTGTTTTATAATTTATTGACTGGTTTGTTGAGTGGTTTATGAATTCTGGTCGATACAAGATGTACAACTGTATCGATAGGTGTTTCTAAACTCTCGAACAAAGCAATTCGATACAGTATTGTTTTTAAATGGGTAAGTGAAATAATTTTGCCCAAAAATAATTTTGATATAAAAGGAATAATTTCTGAATTATTATACATGAATGTATTGACTGTTATTACAATCAAATGAAATTATGAAATATTGAAATGGTTATATAATTTGTATACGGACAATGTATACAAATGAGACAAACCAAGATTAAGTTCAAACCAAAATTGGAATTTAATTTCCACGTGTTTAGAAAATATTTTCTGAAATATTATAAAGTAATATAGCATTACTGTAAAGTATTTTTGAATAAGAATAGTTTAAATAGATTTTTAAAGGGACTAAGCACTGAAATCACTTCAGTGGCGAGAAAATAATTCTGATAATGGATGGCGACATTGTCGGTATTCATTTTCGAGTTTCTAAGTGATGGATTGTTATCATAATAGGTTTATTAATGGGAATTGTTTGAGAAAATAGAGTTGTTTTAGAAGTTCAGATGTTTTGAATTGAGTTGATTATAAATATATGTATATAAATATATATGATTTCAAACTAAATTGAAATATAGCCCAGGAATTTGAATTCTAAAATTAAAATTTAACTTGTATAAGTTGAATAGATTGAAATGGTAAAAATGTATCAAATGAATTGAAATTTAACTTAAGTTAAACAAAATTGGATTGGATTAGTAATAATTCCAAATGAAATTAAATAAAGAAAATGTTGAGATTTGAAATATTAATATGAATACGACTTATGAATAAGCAAGTTGAATATATATTGGATGTTGTTAATTGAAATTGAATTGTGGTAAATTTTGATTCAAGTATAATAAGTAGATTGACTTAAATAGAAATCAGATTTGAATTGATAGAATGGAAGTTAACTAATCAGAAGTTGATTGGGGAGTTAAAAACTGGAGGTTGGATTGATTTGTAACCAACTGGAAATGGATATATGCATGCTGAGCAGATATTGAATGGAAGCGAATGCAAGAGTTAGAATTTATGCTCAACAAAAGGTACACGTTTACAACATTACTTGGGTTTGATGGTTTTATGAGCCTATGGGGCAGGCCGCTTGGCTTTTTGATTTTCTTTTGGATTGGAGAAGGCCTAGAAAGGCGAGTTGTGATTGTATCGATTGACCCGCGCAGGGGAGAAGCTGGCGATATTTTTCGAAAGTTTAAAGAGTTGGAAAGTTTTCAAGAAATTTTTGATAATTTAAAATCGAGTTGTTTATTGTAATTGAAATGGGAAAATTGGAATTGGTTAATAAAATTTCAAGTGGAATAATGAAATGGATAAATGTATTTAAAATCAATTGGAATGAGTGTGTGTATGCAGAAGAGCATATGGATTGATGACGAGAAAGTAATGATTTATTGTCCAAAAATGGTGGACAAATCATTTGGAATGAATTATGAATGGTCGAGTATTGGTATGACAATTCGAAGGTCGGATAAGAACTGGGTTATGAAGATATGGAATATAAGATTTCAACTAAGTAGGTTATGAGGAGTTAGAGCTATAGCATTTTTACTTCTTAGCAATTTCGAGGACGAAATTATTTTAAGGGGGGAGGAATGTAACCACCCGGAATTTCAGCGATTTAATAATTAATTAATTTAATTATTTGAATAGTGGTTTAGTAATTTAAATAATTTGAATTCAGTATTTTTGGATATTTAATTGATATAAATAGTGGAATAATAAATTTAATTCTGAAATAATAAAAAATAAGTTGAATTTGCAATATTGGACGAATTGGATAATTTAAATATTTAATCGAATTTAAATTCGAATTATATTAACGAATTTATTAAATAAACGAAGTTTGGCCGTATAGATTATAATATAATATTTAAAAATATGTCTTATCTTATCCAAAAATCTCATCCCTTGTCAGTTTCAGATCTTGGCACATGTATTTCTATTCAAACCACTGCACAAATCTGGTAACAAGAGTTTTCCAAACCTGGGCACATGACCGACAATATCTGACACCATTGAGGGAAATATATATATATATAAATAAATTATCTATCAGAAAGGAAATAGAAACTCCCTCGTATAGAACCACACTAGCACACACTTGAACTAGACGACATCTCCAATTTGAATATAAATAACTTTTTTTTTCTTTGTTTAAGCCGTGTACAAATTTTCACAGTTAAAACAAATATTGGCCACATTGGCGAATCACTGAAATAAGACCTTGCCTTCAGTACATAGTATATATTCTCATATCTGAAATTTAGATTTCCTCTCGTTTTTTCATGTTCGAAAACAACACATATACCAACATTTCGGCTGCCTGTTATGTATAGACAATAAAATAATCTTGAGGCTTCTGTTAGAAGCCAACCCGTTCCTTTCAGATGAAGTCACCAAAATCTTACATGCGAAGCCAGTCATTTCTTTTATATATTTCTGATTTTACCTCCTAAGTCCAATTTAACAAGCCATCAAAAATCCTTAGTCCCCAAATTCCCTCTAACCTTTCTCATTTCCTTTTCAACAGCAATTCCAATCTATTCAGAAATCGAAATAGGATTCAACACTAAAGGAAAAAATGAAATAAAATCATATTGTCCACATAATCGAGTGACTGTCAATCCATTTATCTCTCAACAAAGAGAGATTCTGGTTGAAGTACTTGCTGGGGGTCGTGACGCGATGGTCCCTGGCATTTTCAAGTAGAAGTGGCGGACCAGAGGGTGAAGTATGGCATGGTTTCGTGTAAACATGGTTTGCAAGATTTTTTTCTGGGCATTGAATTCATGTTGATTTCATGATATGGGGAGGAGTTCTGACCTTTTGGGTGAACTGTGTGGGCAAGGGCAGGCGGTTGTAAATTGATGCATGGTTAAGGTATGTCACTGCTGTAATTACATTAAACAAGCAGGATGGGTTTGGTAAAGATTGGCTTCATTTCTGTGGAAGATTGAATGCGCATGCACAACAATGATGGGTGTGCCTTGGTTGAGTTTGATTGACACGGTATTAAGTAGAAGGGGGGCATCGACAGTATTCTTATTAGTAAGGGAGATGAAGCTTGTTGTATTTGGGTTTGTGTACTGAGACGTTGTGTGTGTCCAAAGGAGATAAAACGGCAGATTAAAGCCGAAATCACTGCAAAGGGGATAGTGTTTTATTTTACGAACCAAGAAGAAGGACACAAACGCGGTTTAAACATGATTGAGGAGGGGATCTGCGCTGATTAAGGGTGTCAGAATCAGACTGTGAGGATGGTCGAATAGTAGTAGAAGGTGTTCGCGGAAACTGTTGAGGCAAGGAGTCCAACGGTTAGCTCGATTTGATGAACGAAAATCACGAGCTTGGTATCAGTGAGGAAGGTGCACGCTAGATACGGTAATGATATGCAGCGGTACACATATAGAGGAATGGGTTCCGGTATTATTCGACAGAAAGGGAAATGATTAGAGAGAAAATTAATAGTTAATCCCGCAAATTATAAGGGTAATTAGTTAAGTATATAATTAAGTGACTTTAATGATTTTAAAATAACCGTAATTTATTATAATCATATATCATTCATCCATGAACAGAATTGAACATAACAGATCACGTTGGAATAACCACGGAGAAGTCTACGTGGTAGAACTAATTTGGTTGGAAACCAAGCTATTGGAATTTCATGGTAAAATCAAACGCCTGTTTGATTGCAAACGAAATAAAAGCAGAATCCGTCAACTGCAAACCAAGGTGAGTAAACTCACTAACTCTGGCTCGTTTATATTTTTATATAAACGAGTTTTAAATTTATTTATAGTAATTTTATACTGTGTGATGGTTGTTTGGATGAATGGTTGATAAAATTGGTTGAAATAGTTGATATAGTTATATGTTGATCAATTATTAATTCTGTTCACCAATGATATGAAATTAATATTACTGATGTTATTATGTTGATTAATATTTGTGGATGCAGGGAAACAGGATGGAGGGATCCAACTGAATTCCTCAACATTTATATTATTGTTCGTTATTTACTGTGATATATATTATGATTGGTTATGCCGTGTTGAATTACCCCGGCCCTTGAATTTTGGTATACCGTAAAATATTTTCGAATATAGAAAATGAAATTTGAGTTTTAAAAAGGAATTTTATTTCCAAAAATAGAAATGTAGTTTCTAATAGAGTTGAAATTAAAAATATGTTAATGGAGAAAACAAAAAGTTGTTTATAGACGAGAATACAAATTAAATTAATTATTTATCACTGGATAAATTGAAATATAAATTTGTATTTGAATTTATATGAAAAAGTGGAAATCGATTTTGAAACCAATATTTGAAATGAGATTTGAACTTAGCAAATTATAAAGGATATTATAAACGAGATTATAAATGTTTGAAATTAATAATGAGATTTTCTATAAGCAATTGTAAATAGAAGTTATAAATGGAATTTAGATTTGATATGGTAAAATCAAATGGATTTGATTATGTAAAAGGAAATATTATTCACAATTAAAGTGAATAATCGTTTTGAGCAGATATTTTGCAAATGAAAGCATCTATAAAGGAAATCTGGGTTGAAAATCTGAATTCAAATAGAAATTTGAATGAAAAGGGAAATTGGGTAAACCTGGAATGATAAGATTTATTCCGAAGTTCAGAATATTAATCGAATATAGAGCATTCTTACGAGAGTTATTTATTGGGATTCGATTATATCGAATTTAGAGAAGTAGTTATTTTTACTTTCCATATGAATCAAATTTAATTATTTAATTATTTAATTATTTACTTATTAATTTATTCATTGAAATTAATAAGTACAAGTTATATTTTTATAAACCAAATATTTGGGAACAACGATTATAACGGTGTCATTATAACAAATGTTTTGTATATCTAAACAACGATTTAAAATGCTACTGTTATAATAAATGTTCTATAAATCTAAATAGTGATTGTAACGCTATCGTTAAAATAAATGTTTTATAAATCAAATATTTGGAAACAGCGATCATAACACTACCATTAATAATCAATGTTTTTTCCGTAAAAGAAGTATATTTTTATATTGAATCTGAGAGTCGCGTGTGCGATGTTTTGTTTAAAGTTGTGAGCTTTGACTATTTCAAAGTTGAGAATGTTGTTTAACTAAGGTCCGAGAGGTAATTATACCATAACCTGATTGACTTCATGATTGATGGAGGAATGGTTAAGGTTCGTTAGTGAAGATTGGTTAGAAATATGGTGAGTTAATAAATGATAAGTGGTTTGAGTTATAATAACGATGTTTTTATAACATCGGGTTAATTTAAAGGATTTTGAAATGTTTCCCAAATAAAATGAGAGATATTTTCTAAGCATAGAAAATGAAATGAATGGGTGAACGAGGAATTAAGAAAGGGAGTAGGGAAATATTTTTTGATATTAATAAGATATATTTTCTGAATATAGAAAATGAGGATCCGTGAATATATAAAAAAAATCTAATTGGAATAAGAGATATTTCCTCGAATAAAGAAATTAGGATGTTATGAATGTTTTTTTCAAAAATCAAGGGAGAAAATAGAGTTTTGAAAGGATACGAAAGGTAGGGAAACAGGAAATGGAAATAGTAATTTAATAAGAAATTGATTTAAAAAGGGTTCAGTGTTGTTTGATGCTAGATCGATAGAATTTCCATTTGGAAATAGGATTCTTGGTTGTATGGATGTTCCTTTGATAGTTAAATCATCGACTATCAAAGTTTTACTTTATTTTATACCTTTGTTGTCAATATGGAGAGACCGGGATCAGGTTATTACCTGAAAACCACTCCGTGTTGGCATAAGCGTTACGAATCAACTTATGCTGAAGATATATGAAGACGGAGTTAAGTGCAAGGGTCGTTCTATTAATCCTAGATAAAAATTGCCCCAAGATGGATTGATGGGATGGTGTATTCCATTTGTCCAGTCCTAGGACAAAGTATATTGGTGGGCCGTACAATGTGGCATCCACGTAAATTGTGGCAAGATGTTCTAAAAGGATAATCGTGACCTCACATCAACTGGGAAATGACAGAAATCAGGCAGGCAGCATGGCCAAGTGGGTCGTTCCCATTAGCGGATTTATCACCTGATCTAGAGAAAATTCATTTGCTTCTTATTGTATTCGTTGCTGTATGCTTTCGGTAACGGTTGCTGATCACAACCGTTGGTGATAATATGCTCGATACACTCAAGTTAAATGAGTGGTCAGCCATGTGTGGGCCAGGTTGCAAGACGTTCTTGTTGAACCCAGTGTATTCACCTCTAAAGATACACTATCGGAAGGTGGTTCCATACCTTGTCATAGTCGGAACCCAATCTCCAATAAGCGCCTTGCAGTTTTTGATTTAATATTATATATGGAGCGTGAGATGCAAGTGTTTCGCTAGATTTATATTTATTTGATTTAGACACTATTATAATATCACTGGATTTGATATCAAAAATATTTTTGGTCATCGTAAGGTAATTACCATCCTTGTTTATGTGTGGATTGGTCTTACGATTATCCTTTCTTTCGAAAGGATTTTGAAAGTTAAACAAATGGTCGGAGTTTACTCACACCAGTCCCATGACTGACCCAGAGTTTATTTAGTTTGTTTTCCCTAAACTCTTGGGTGCCCAAATTTGTACGGGTAGTCAAGTAGTCGGGATTTTACAGATTCACTTGGAGGAGATTGAAGCAGCAGGCTTAACCAGTTAGCTATAGACTCATATATTCCGCTGTGAACCATGTTTGTATCTGGAAACAGGTGTTTATAACTATTCCAGAAATAGCTGTTGTGCTCTGATTATGGTATGTATATAAAGTTACTGAATTGTATTTCAAAGTTTATGTTATCTAATATATTTTATTCTTTCCGTTATGAGTTTGTGATCTTTGTTTTCTTCTATTCTAATATTTCTTTCTTTCTATTTCTCATCCTCTAACTTCTTTCTAATAATGATTCGTATTTCTGTGCAATTTGGGTTGGACGTGTGGTGTTATTAGTCAACTCAAAGAGTACGGAAATTCGTGCCATTACACCGCTTTTATTTAAAAATAAAAGATCGAGCCCTCTCCACTTTGCTTTGTCACAAAAATGTTGGCTTCCCTCTTTCTTTTAATGGTCGATCTAATAGAAATTAGGTTTTGTCTTCCAAGCTCCAAGTCGGGACCTCTGGTTGTTGATGTAATTCGATTCAGTGATGCTTCAATGGTTGTAAATCTCGGTCGATCGATTTGGCCTCTCTGAGATCGAAACTTTGAAAGAAATGTGAGGATTCTGAAACTTATTTCTCTGATAATTAATATATTTCTTGTTTGTTTTGATAAAATTCCGATGATGAAAAGGTGAGTATATATTGGGTTAATCGAGCCCTAAATTCACTAATTTCAAGTTATGGATTTGGTCTTGATAGTTATGTGTTTTTTACTTGATTAAATTGCCTTGTAATTTTCTGGAATGTCATGAGATTGTAATCTATCCATGCATGATTAAATGATTGATGAATTGTCGTGTATGCCTTTTCCGATTTGTGGAAACTATGCTTGATTTTCTTGGCTAAAACGCCACACTTGTGAATATGTAGAAACATTTAAAAAACGTGAATACAATCTTTCCAAACAGACTCTTTGAATAGGCAGATATATTCTTACTTGACTTATTACTGTCATTTATGCCGAGATTTTGGCACTGTGCATTTTGGAGAAATAAATTCTTGCATTTTCCAATTGTCAAATATATTTATGGCATCAATGCATGTTTCAATTATTTCCATTATTTGAACCATTTTTTTGTCTGAATCCATTCGAATTGATTTCGTATTCTCACTCTGGTACACCTGCATTGTTTGTGTTCATTGCCTTTGAGCTGAACCGGTTTTGTTACTCTAGTTTGACCTAAAATTGTTTTGTGCATGGCTTGGCATTTTCTTGCCTGCTCTTTGTGACTTGTGCACTCTGACTTACTAGGCCATGTTTCCATTGTAATTTATTTTCCTTGACTGACCTAAAATATAATGCCTTCACGACCATGCTTCAATGTACTTGCATTTAGTTGAAGCATTTGAATCTGAAAATTGATTTTCACTCTTTGTTGTTATTAATATTAATATTCTTATCACTTGTATTACACTTTCTTTCTTGGTTAAGTGCATGCTAGACTGAGAGTGTCCAATCTAATTTCGATGCTCTTTGCTGATCTAGCCTTGTTCTTTGGTGTATCCTTGTTTTGTGCATACTTGTACACTGCTGTGTACTGTTGCACTTCATTTTATTGAATTTTGTAGCTGCCTTTGCACATGCCTCGGCTATGTTTTCTTGAGCATGCCACTTGTGCTTGAACCCTTGACTTTGCTTGGCTTTGTTTGACGCCACTGTGCTCTTACATGTATTTGCAACTTCCATATGCTTCAGTACATTCATGCATGTCGATTCCTTGTACATGTGTATCATATTGTTTATCCTATGTGATGATGTTGCCATGTGCTTGTGTTAATGCTGAAATGCTCCATACTTGAACTTGGAGTTGTTCACCTGAGCTTGAACTATGGTGCCCATTTTATTATTGTTGCATCACTTGAGCTTGTAATGCATGCATACACATGTACACTATGTTGACCCTTTAAGAACTACTACATTGACCAGTTTGGCTTTTGTTTGTGCATTATGCCATGCATTGTTGTTGTTTTGTACTTGATAAGCCATGTTCTTGCTTGTTCATGTTGTATGTGTATATACATGTAATTTCTGCATCATATACATATATACACATGCTTCGTTGACTTCTGTGTTTGGTGTCATGTATACTATAGTGTTGTTTACTTGGGTTTGTTCAACATGATGCATATACCATTGTGTATATATGCATACCATCATGTGTTGACCATATTTGATTTTGGACCATATACTTATTTCTTTGCTTGTTTGGTTCTCTACTTTGCCATACATATATATACACACATCCATGTGCATTTATATATGTCTTGTTGCATCTGAGTTGTTGAACAGAAATGAGTAATTGTCATCTTTGTGCATTGATTTGGTTTTGTATACATGTGCAAAAATATATTTTTGTTTAGCATACCACTGTACGATGTGTCACGGCTGGTCAAGATCAACAAACCACAAAAGCGAGTTGAGGTTGATCTTGATCAGCAGACCACTATAGCTGTGTTGAGGTTAATCTACAGGAGTAAGATATATAGTCTACCTTGTGGTAGTTACAATGAATCATTGTGAATATCATAAGCAGTCTAGACTGAAATAAATTAGTATACATATCAGACCAAGTCTGTAACACGCCGTATGTTAAATAACTTGTTATAACATAAATCAGAGCAGAATTAAATTTAATATTCTGAATCAGGGGAAACGGGCTGTGCCATTGCGTTCGTCTCGGAAAAATACGCGAAATAGAGTCCGAGTTTTCGTAAATCGGAGTCCGTATGACCAAGTTATGGCCCGTCAAAGTTTCACGAAAAATCAAAAACGAAAACTGCTCATGTTTTGAGGCCCGGGATGAGTTTTGGGCTGTTTTTTTTTTTTGGGCCCTAAATGGTTCCTACACTTGACTTCTTCCCCAAGACATGCTTTAAAGGCTAGGATTGGTTCTAGGGTATATCCTATGGTCCTAAAACATCTAACTAATCTATATATACACCCTAATACCCCCCTTATCCTTACCAAAAATAGATCTAAGGCCATTATGCCACCACTTAGAAAATTGGAGAGCCTCCACTAAAAATCCTAAGAGGGTTTGCAAGCTAATCTACATCTTCTTCTACTTAATCATTGGGATTTGCTTCATTTAACTTGCTAATCTTGTTTTGGTGAGCTTCTATCCCCTTAATAATCAATTATTGAATTGATTATGATAAGATGTGATAAAGTATGGCTATGTTTGTGGATCCATATATTTATGCAAGCCTATGCAAGTATGTGAATGTTTACGCAAGTTATGTATATGTTGAAATGCAAGTTTAACATGATATGCAAGCTTATGCAAGTATATGAATGCTTATGCAAGTATGTGAGTGCTTATGCAAGTTAAGTATATGCTAAAATGCAAGTTCTACATGTTATGCAAATCACATGTATGATGATATGTAAGTTCATATGCAACATGTTATGCAAATCACATGTTTGATGATATGTAAGTTCATATGCAACATGTTATGTAAGACACATGTTTGATAATATGCAAGTTTGGGTTGAATATAGTTGGGTTAATATATGCTCATATATGCAAGTTGACATCCTCTTAACCCATGACAAAGTTGTATGCTAAACCCATGATAGTTGTGATGGATCTTCCCCTTTATTATGTCATGAAATGAGAACGATTTACGTGGGGAAACGATGGGGTTGGTAAATATGTTAATTAAAGCATGGTTGGGTATGATTAAGCATACCATAAAAATAAATTACCATAAGTGGGAATTTACCTATTGAGTTAGGTCTACCCCATGGGAATTTACCTATTGAGTTAGGTCTACCCATGTTATGGAAAACTTGATATTAATTAGGAATAATTAATATGGGGGTGATTAATTAGGTGTAATTAATCGACTAAGACACGAGGTTGGACTCATTTGTAGTGTAAAACTGCCCGGACCCGACCGGCTTAACCAGTTGCTACAAATGTCAGCCCAATGTGAGAGGTCTTAGCCATAAATTAAATACGTGATTAAGGTAAAGACACGAGGTTAGACTCTGTTATGACGTAAGACTGCCCGGACTCTACCGGCTTAACCAGGCGGTCATAACAGCCAGTCTAATGTGGGAGGTCTTTATGGGAGATCACGGTCTTAATTAATTAAGAAACACTTAACCATATTAGCATGTAGTGGGACATGAGGGGTTAAGTGGGTGCCTTGGGTGGCATATAGTAACTAGTGGTGGTGCCTTGGGTGGCATGAGGAAACTAGTGGGTTGCCTTGGGTGGCAATAGAAAATACGATAAGAATACTTAACCAAAGTGGAACATGTAACTAAACATGATTAAAGGGTTAAGTAAGTGCCTTGGGTGGCATGGGGAAATCAAGTAAGTGCCTTGGGTGGCATGTGGGAATCAAGTAAGTGCCTTGGGTGGCATGTGGGAATCAAGTAAGTGCCTTGGGTGGCATGCGAAAATCTAGTGGGTGCCTTAAGGGGCAATTGTAATATAATTGGATGACTTAACCAAACCTTAACATGTAAGGGGGCATGATTATAAAAAGGGGTTAAGTGGGATGCACTAGATAAAATGACAAGCTTAAGTAGTAGCTTGTGGGGGGCCCATTTCAACCAATATCCCAAACGTATCTTTGTGGGCTCGACCCATGTCGAGTGACGGGACACGCATATTGGGCTTGATTATAAGAGGCCAAAACGGGGTAGCGGTGGCAACGCAAGTCCAACGGGTTTCATATGCGTGTGTGGGCCCGGGCTGGTAGATAAGCCGTTGTTGCATCATGTAGATATAAAGTCGTGCACCGTTGATAGTATTGGGTAGCCACTTTAGGGGAGTGATACACCCCACTGTGGGACCAGCACGGGTATCTACGTTAGGGAGCCGATCACTTGGGGTAGTGGGGTACACCTAGTAGAGATAGGGGCAGACGGCACCTATGTAGTCAACTAGGGTACAGGAAACTACTGGTTATATCTATCTTTGATATCCTTGGGTGGGATCAACCTTTGAGTAGGAGTGACTAGTGTGGTGCAGTTAGTAATTATCCTTGGGTGGGTAGATGTGTCTTTACGGTTATCTTAGTTCGTCCTGTGTTCGTGGGCAACTTAGTGTAGTCATTATCCCTAAAGATACCATACCGAGTTCATATCATACCCTAATTACTTTAATAATTGTATTATTAAGGAGATAGGGTTCACTTAGGCTTATGTCTGACCCCCGTTGTTTTTATCTTTTTCCTTCAGGTCCTCAGGTTGGGCCTAATACTAGTGGGCTTTGATCAGTTTGCTTTATCTATCTCTTGTTGTAATTTTAAATTTTACAAGTATTACATTATATCTGTCTTGTTGTAATTTTACTGTTCTATACTCACTAAAAATACTCCACCGATGCTATGGCATTCCCTTAGTGAGTGACTACAGCGGGTGTGGGGTGTTACACGTGGTATCAGAGCTTAAGGTTACCAGAACAGATAAATTTTTTAGAAAAACTATTTTCTAAGAATATTTTTGAAAGGAGTATTTTCGAAAACATGTCTTTTAAGAGAAAAGTTTTTGAAAGAAAAGCATAATCCCCAGTAGCCATATCTATATCTTTCGAATTCTCCATTTTGAATCTCTTCCTCTCTCTCATTTTGAGTTTCCCCTCCGCGTATAGATGATCTTTCTAAGATGGATAAGGATGGAAAACCACTTCAAGGGACTCAGACGTAAATCTGGTTAGAAGTTGGTTCAAGAAGAGAGGAAGGCTCAAATAGTTGTTTGGTTAATGAAGGGTGAAACCTCATTGGTAGGAGGTTGTGAGTGGAGAATAGGGAAGAGGAAGGCTAGTAGTTATCCTTTTGAGAGGAATAGGACACGTTATTAGGATTGTCCAAAGAAGCAAGGGCAAGGTATGGAATCTTCTGGGGGGTAATTGTATTCCCTCACGACTAAGGTACCAGATGGGGATAAGACCGTCTAGGTTGGAATTTGGATTTCTTTATTATCCGATTCAAACTATATTTGATCCTGATATATCGAGTTCGTTTATCTCACCATTGATAGTTGAGTCACTGCACTTAGACACCAGTTTGGTTGATGATCCCTTAGTTGTTTCAAACCCAATTGGGCTCCATGGTGTGGTTGGGTTTGAAAGTTTTTATACTTAGCATTGAGTTTAGATGTGATGCTTGTTGGGCTTCACGGGCTATGGGTTAGTTCTGGGCATGGACTGGTTATCCAGTAGGGGTGCCGTTTTTGATTTTGGAGGGAGAGTTGTTAGGCTTATGGGCCGCTTGGGTAACACTCTCGAGATCTCTTGTAATCCCATAGAATCTGTTATGCTAAGTTATCTAGAATCGCTTGACATGTTGGTCTAGAATTTGTGATCTGTTAGAGCGGTCCGGGAATACCCGGATGTGTATAAGGAGGTGAAGGGCTTACCTCCGGAGCTGGAAATTGACTCCCAAATATATCTGGTGGGTAAGGCTAAACCAGTGTCTTGGCCAGTGTGCCACGTGGCTCCTCGTGAGAGGAGGGAACTCCATAAGTAAGTAGGCGATTTGCTTGAGAAGGGGTTCATAAGACGAAGTATATCGGAGTGGGGCGCTCCAGTAGTTTTTGCCACGAAGGCGGATGGGTCCCTCAGACTTTGTGTAGGCTAAAGAGAGCTAAATAAACACACAAAGAAGAATAGACACCCATTGTCGAGGATTGATGATCTCTTTGATCAGTTAGTGGGCGCCTCAGTATTTTCGCAGTTGGACTTAGCCACGGGATTTCATCAGTTGAGAGTGGCTGAGGATAGTACAGAGAAGACTGCCTTTAGGACTCCGGATGATTTTTTTTTATGAGTGGCTGGTGATGCCATTGGGTTTGACGAACGCCCCCGTATACTTTGATGATTTGATAAGAAGGGTGTTCAAGGAGTACCTAAATAAGTTGTGATGGTCTTTGTGGATGACATCTTGGTCTTTTCTAGGAGCAAAGCCAGTTGGGGAAAAACGGTGGTTTTGGAGTAAGACTGGCGGGGACATCCAGGGTTGGACAAGGGGCTTAATTATTTAGCCGTTTTTACTAGTATCATCTCACGAAGGTCGTCTGAATTCGAAGGAGGTATCCCTTGGGTGTTTGTCTGATATTGGTTTAGGCCTTTGGGGCTTGCATTTGGGGGAATGCCGAGTTCGATTAGGGTGGTCTGCGTGAGGGATGGATAGCTGTGATGATTTTGGATGATATCCTGGTGGAGAAGAGCATGCCCTACATCTTAGGGAAGTGCTGGAGGCTCTTCAAGCGCATAATCTTAGGACAGTAAAAGTGGATGGGATTTTTAGCATCCTATGGGTTTGAGATAGCGTATACCACTGGCAAGGGTAACATGGTAGCGGACACCTTAAGTAGAAAAGGGATTGTCCTCGAGTTTGTGGTTCATTGAACGAAGGAGCCTAGAGTTTATTTCTATGATGGATTTCAGACCTTCCATTAATTGTGTACCCGGTTTGCTAGCTTCCTTGGAAGTTAGACCTACCCTTTTGGGGCAAATTGTAGAAGCACAGAGGGACGACCCACAGTTGGTTGAGTTAGTAGAAAAGCTCATAAGGGGGGGAGTCGTCCAGCCATTTGAGTAGGTACACCCTAGATGATAGGGGGTGCTTGTGTAGAGACGGTAGACTTTGTGTACCGCAAGATGAGGGTTTGAGGAAGGTTATTCCTGATAATGCACACCGTTTTAGGATGACCATTCATCCCGGTGGGGACGAGATGTACCAAGACATGAAAAGGACTTTCTTCTGGGCCGGTATGAAGAAAGATGTGGCCGAGTATGTTGCTAGATGCTTGGTGTGCCAACAAGTAAAAGCAGAGCAAAAGAAGCCAGGTGGGTTGCTTCATCCTTTGGAAGTTCCGATATGGAAGTGGGATAGTGTCTCGATGGACTTCGTTGATGGTTTACCGAGATCGAGGAAGGGCAATACAGGAATTTGGGTCGTGGTTGATAGACTTACTAAGAGCGCCCATTTCATACCCGTAAAGAGTAAGAGGACTGCTCCATGGCTTGCTTCAGTCTATGTTCGAGAGATAGTTCGATTGCATGGGGTACCTTCCAGCATAGTGAGTGATCGAGATCCTATCTTCACTAGTGAGTTTTGGAAGAGTTTACAGGAGGCGGTGGGGACTCAGTTGTGTTTGAGCACCGCATATCATCCTCAGACAGACGGCCAGACCGAGAGGGTGAACCGTGTTTTGGAAGACCTTTTGAGGCTTTGTATCTTGGATTTTGGAGGTACATGGGAAGAGCATCTTCCTTTGGTGGAGTTTGCATATAACAACAGCTTCCAGTCTAGTATTGGCATGGCACCTTTTGAAGCTCTTTATGGAAGGCCTTGTCGATCACCTACATGTTGGTGGGAATCTACGGATAAGATCTTGCTAGGGCCCGATATGGTTAGAGAGACTTCAGAGAAGGTTGATTTGATTCGAAGAAGGATGAAAGCAGCGCAAGACAGACAGAAATCTTATGCAGATAAGAGGAGGACTGATCTTGAGTTTGAAGTTGGGGACATGGTTTTTGTCAAAGTGTCTCCATTACGGAATGTTGTTCGCTTTCGATCCGCTGGGAAGTTAGCACCGAGGTTTGTAGGACCGTTTCCTGTCAAGGAAAGAATTGGACGGATGGCATATAGGGTGGAGTTGCCAGACAGACTTAGTGGTATACATGATGTTTTCCATGTGTCACATTTGAGGAAGTGCCTACATGAGACCGCAGAGGTGGTAGAGCCGAGCTTGCTTAGAGAAGTGGAAGTAGAGCGTGATGCGACGATTCGACGAGCTCCTACTCGCATCCTTGGGTCAGAGATTAAGAAGTTGAGTAACAGAGAGGTTCAGCTAGTCAAAGTGCAATGGGGAGATGACGAGAGCAATGCTACTTGGGAGACGGAAGCGAAGATGCGTTCTTTGTACCCTTTTCTTTTCGAGAGTATGTTCTTTAACTTCTCCTTTATTGCCTATCTTGTACTTATCTTGTCCTTAGTATGTCCTCTCGTTAGCACCTTTGACCTTTTAGATAGGGTAAACCTATGGTTGAAACATGTGTTTGAGACATGTTATGATTGATGGATGCAAGTGGATGCAAGTGTTTGCTAGTGGTTGCTCGTGGATGCATATACACACACTTTAGGCACTAGATCGGCTCAATCACTTCATATTGCATATTGCATATAAATGTGTGTAGGTAGCTATATTAATGGATGTATGATGGTTGTGCTATCATATGGATGATGCATTTATTCGGTGAATGATTGTGCACGCATGTAGAAATAGTATGTGTCGATAGGGTTCTTTCGCATACATATTGGATGCATGGCACTATCATGGTTTGCATTAAGGAGGTCAACCGAATCAGTAGACCGCCTGATTTTGCATTAGATAGGGAACATATACACACACTTTTTGCATATGTTCATACAACATTAGAAACTTTAAGGACAATGGATGCCAGTGTTTGATGGTTGAGTAGATGGTTGTTTGGTTGGTAGGATACGTTCTTCTTGACTTAGAGATTTCGGGGACGAAATCCTTTAAGTAGGGGAGAATGTAACACCCCGTATGTTAAATAACTTGTTATAACATAAATCAGAGCAGAATTAAATTTAATATTCTGAATAAGGGGAAACGGGCTGTGCCATTGCGTTCGTCTCGGAAAAATACGCGAAATAGAGTCCGAGTTTTCGTAAATCGGAGTCCGTATGACCAAGTTATGGCCCGTCAAAGTTTCACGAAAAATCAAAAACGAAAACTGCTCATGTTTTGAGGCCCGGGATGAGTTTTGGGCTGTTTTTTTTTGGGCCCTAAATGGTTCCTACACTTGACTTCTTCCCCAAGACATGCTTTAAAGGCTAGGATTGGTTCTAGGGTATATCCTATGGTCCTAAAACATCTAACTAATCTATATATACACCCTAATACCCCCCTTATCCTTACCAAAAATAGATCTAAGGCCATTATGCCACCACTTAGAAAATTGGAGAGCCTCCACTAAAAATCCTAAGAGGGTTTGCAAGCTAATCTACATCTTCTTCTACTTAATCATTGGGATTTGCTTCATTTAACTTGCTAATCTTGTTTTGGTGAGCTTCTATCCCCTTAATAATCAATTATTGAATTGATTATGATAAGATGTGATAAAGTATGGCTATGTTTGTGGATCCATATATTTATGCAAGCCTATGCAAGTATGTGAATGTTTACGCAAGTTATGTATATGTTGAAATGCAAGTTTAACATGATATGCAAGCTTATGCAAGTATATGAATGCTTATGCAAGTATGTGAGTGCTTATGCAAGTTAAGTATATGCTAAAATGCAAGTTCTACATGTTATGCAAATCACATGTATGATGATATGTAAGTTCATATGCAACATGTTATGCAAATCACATGTTTGATGATATGTAAGTTCATATGCAACATGTTATGTAAGACACATGTTTGATAATATGCAAGTTTGGGTTGAATATAGTTGGGTTAATATATGCTCATATATGCAAGTTGACATCCTCTTAACCCATGACAAAGTTGTATGCTAAACCCATGATAGTTGTGATGGATCTTCCCCTTTATTATGTCATGAAATGAGAACGATTTACGTGGGGAAACGATGGGGTTGGTAAATATGTTAATTAAAGCATGGTTGGGTATGATTAAGCATACCATAAAAATAAATTACCATAAGTGGGAATTTACCTATTGAGTTAGGTCTACCCCA
Source organism: Allium sativum (assembly GCA_030737875.1). Lineage (NCBI taxonomy): Eukaryota > Viridiplantae > Streptophyta > Magnoliopsida > Asparagales > Amaryllidaceae > Allium > Allium sativum. The sequence goes on from CM060922.1 coordinate 226,580,292, forward strand.
TGGGAATTTACCTATTGAGTTAGGTCTACCCATGTTATGGAAAACTTGATATTAATTAGGAATAATTAATATGGGGGTGATTAATTAGGTGTAATTAATCGACTAAGACACGAGGTTGGACTCATTTGTAGTGTAAAACTGCCCGGACCCGACCGGCTTAACCAGTTGCTACAAATGTCAGCCCAATGTGAGAGGTCTTAGCCATAAATTAAATACGTGATTAAGGTAAAGACACGAGGTTAGACTCTGTTATGACGTAAGGCTGCCCGGACTCTACCGGCTTAACCAGGCGGTCATAACAGCCAGTCTAATGTGGGAGGTCTTTATGGGAGATCACGGTCTTAATTAATTAAGAAACACTTAACCATATTAGCATGTAGTGGGACATGAGGGGTTAAGTGGGTGCCTTGGGTGGCATATAGTAACTAGTGGTGGTGCCTTGGGTGGCATGAGGAAACTAGTGGGTTGCCTTGGGTGGCAATAGAAAATACGATAAGAATACTTAACCAAAGTGGAACATGTAACTAAACATGATTAAAGGGTTAAGTAAGTGCCTTGGGTGGCATGGGGAAATCAAGTAAGTGCCTTGGGTGGCATGTGGGAATCAAGTAAGTGCCTTGGGTGGCATGTGGGAATCAAGTAAGTGCCTTGGGTGGCATGCGAAAATCTAGTGGGTGCCTTAAGGGGCAATTGTAATATAATTGGATGACTTAACCAAACCTTAACATGTAAGGGGGCATGATTATAAAAAGGGGTTAAGTGGGATGCACTAGATAAAATGACAAGCTTAAGTAGTAGCTTGTGGGGGGCCCATTTCAACCAATATCCCAAACGTATCTTTGTGGGCTCGACCCATGTCGAGTGACGGGACACGCATATTGGGCTTGATTATAAGAGGCCAAAACGGGGTAGCGGTGGCAACGCAAGTCCAACGGGTTTCATATGCGTGTGTGGGCCCGGGCTGGTAGATAAGCCGTTGTTGCATCGTGTAGATATAAAGCCGTGCACCGTTGATAGTATTGGGTAGCCACTTTAGGGGAGTGATACACCCCACTGTGGGACCAGCACGGGTATCTACGTTAGGGAGCCGATCGCTTGGGGTAGTGGGGTACACCTAGTAGAGATAGGGGCAGACGGCACCTATGTAGTCAACTAGGGTACAGGAAACTACTGGTTATATCTATCTTTGATATCCTTGGGTGGGATCAACCTTTGAGTAGGAGTGACTGGTGTGGTGCAGTTAGTAATTATCCTTGGGTGGGTAGATGTGTCTTTACAGCTATCTTAGTTCGTCCTGTGTTCGTGGGCAACTTAGTGTAGTCATTATCCCCAAAGATACCATACCGAGTTCATATCATACCCTAATTACTTTAATAATTGTATTATTAAGGAGATAGGGTTCACTCAGGCTTATGTCTGACCCCCGTTGTTTTTATCTTTTTCCTTCAGGTCCTCAGGTTGGGCCTAGTGCTAGTGGGCTTTGATCAGTTTGCTTTATCTATCTCTTGGAGCTTGGACCGTAGATGTAGAGCTCAGCTTATCTTATCTTTTCTGTTATGGCTATTTGTTATGAGTAGTGGGATTATGTACTTATTTTATTCAGGATGGATATTTTGTACTTGACTCTTGTTATGGTTTTATGATGTAACCAAACATGTTTTACTTTCCGCTGCTATGAGATGATGTTTTAAATTTTCAAGTATTACATTATATCTGTCTTGTTGTAATTTTACTGTTCTATACTCACTAAAAATACTCCACCGATGCTATGGCATTCCCTTAGTGAGTGACTACAGCGGGTGTGGGGTGTTACAAAGTCTAGAAATATGATGAGTAACACAACAAAATTCTGATGCAAATAACATTTAAAATAAATTTATACTTGCTAGAATTTAAATCTATTCTGTTTCAGTTTACTGTGTGTTTTTGCGACAGGTATGTAGGGTACTGGACAGATTCTAATGAAGACAAGTGAGTCAGTGTATGTGTGTATGAATGTAAAATGAATGAACTATAGCGAGGATTGAATGTAATAAATGAAATCTGAGTGTATATGTGAATTGATGGTATTATATTAGAGAAAAATATACAATAGTGGAGTTAGAAGTTGTATTATTCCATATGTTGAAATAAAATAATAATTAGAATAAAAATACTATTTGAATATTAAATCCTTGTGTAGTAGAATTTTACTCAAATTAAATATTTATTTTTGTATGTGATGTAGTATAGAATAGTACAGTTATAAACACATTTATATAATAATATATATGTTTGTTATCGTCAAACAAAAATCATATTGTTATATACAACATGTCATATTTGGAAATTCATTCCCCAATAAGAGCCATGCGGTTTTTGATTATATACTATGTATTTGGAGCGTGAGATGCGCAAAATCTGCTAGATGGTTATTTATTTGTTATTTGATAGAAACTATTCTAATACCACCGGATTTAGTATCAAAAATGGTTTGGGTTATTATAAGGTAAAAACCGTTTGTGTTTATGTGTGGACCGGTCTTATGATTGTCCTTTTCTTTCAAAGGATTTTCTAAAGTTAAGCAAATTGGATGTTATTTAAACTTAGTGAGTTTTCTCACGCTAGTTCACCAGACTGGTCCGTGGTGTTTGCAATGCTCGGGTTAGACTAATTTTTCAAGGTTCAGGATAGGATGCTACGAAATTTAGAAAACATGCTGAAGGAGTCCAGACGTATTTAGTATTTATTCCATTGTGTGTTGTATATGAGGACATGTTATTATAACTGTCCAAATGTATTGGGTCTCTATTGTACTCTGATAATGTAAGTATTTATACAAGTTCTTTATAAAGATTTATTTCTATATTATATTTTATTTCGCTACGATATGAAACTCTGATTATGTGTTTTTTTCTTCTTCTTCTATTCTAATATTTCTTTCTTTCTTTTCTCACCCTCTAACTTCTTTCTTTTAACTATCTGATGTTTTCGATACTTGGGTTTTGGCAAGTTATACGGGATTATCTATTATTTCCAAAATTCGAGCGTTAAATTACTCATTGGGTCGTTACAGGATGAATATTCGCAATGAGGATCTCTTAGCTAGTTATACAAGACCTTCTAATAATCAGGGCTTCCAAGAGAATAATTGAAAGATTATCAAATGAAAGTGGGCTGGGAAAGTGGGAAGATCATATTGGAACAAGGCCAATGTTACCTCCCATACATGTTATAAGAAATAACATTACACTAAAAAAATGTCGGACTCATGGGACCAATAGAGTTGAGGTAAGCAAGGTGTTGGTTCTACAACTACAACCAACTAGGTCTATTCAAACATAAGTTTCTAAAAGCATTTAAAGGGAAGGTGCTTGCTTTTTAACCTTCTTCTTCTAGGCCTACTGTCATGGATAAAGGAATAACTGCTTTGTAAGGAGCACTTTTGCTTTATATTGTAGTTGTTAGATTATTATTTGATACTAGTGCATTACACTCTATTATTCCTAAGTGTTTAGTGGATGAGTGGTCAGTTGAACCAGCATACCTCATTACTTCCTTTAGGGTAGCTAATCTAATAGTAGGTTATGCAACTTTGGAAACTAGATGTGATAACCTAGGATTTTAGTTACTAAGTTAAACTTTTACATGTGATTTGTATGTGTTTGATTTTGAAGGCTTTAGAATCATATTGGGTAAGTATTAGTTAGAATGTTTTGACACGAGGATATTCCGTCATGGTAAGATAATATCATTTAGTTGTCCTAACAAAAAAGATTTGATTGTGTATTCGATGGAAGCAATTAGTCATAAATTGTTTGCTTTATTGGAAGAAATGAATTTGGATGACAAAGTAAGGCAAGTTCCTATCATTAAGGAGTTCGTAGATGTTTTTGAACCAGTCTTCTATCGAAGAGTGTTATCGGGCTCAAAATTTATTTGTGTTGGGAGCAGAACTTGTAAATAGACCACCGAGATGAATAACACCTATAGAGATGTGGGATTTGAAGGTGAAACTTGTAGATTTAGAGGAAAAGAGTTCCATATGTCTAAGCTGTTCACCATGGGGTGCAGCTGCCATGTTTGTGGAGAAGCCTGACGGAGCCTTAAAAATGTATATCGATTGTCAAAATCTCAATGAAAAGACGGTGAAGAAAAAGCGTCCTTTTTCCAAGAATTGATGACACGTTTGATCAGTTGAGCTGAGATAAAATATTTTGTTAACCGAACTTGGCTATTGGTTTTCATCTGTTGCAGGCTATAGAAGAAGAATTCTTTTGACGGTATTTCGTATAAGGTATCGATGTTATGAGTGTGTGGTTAGGCCTTTCAGCTAGACTAATGCGCCTACTATCATTGTCAACTTGATCAGCCAAGTTTTTATAGAAAACTTGGATAAATTTGTGTTAGTTTTCATAAATGATACTTGTTGTATTCCAAGGATGAGAAAGAACATACAGCCCACCTTCTGATAGTAATTGATTCTTTTAGAGAACAATAATTGAAGCTTAAGTTTTCAAAAGTTTCATTTGTAGGAAAAATAGGTGAAGTTCCTGGGCCATGCATTATCAAGAGAAGAGGTGCCCATGGATCCAGCCACGGTTGAGACCACCAATTATTGAAAGAAGCCAATGAGTGTCACCAAGATAGGGAGTTTTATTGGATTGGCTGGAGTTTACAAAAGTTCGTCAAGGTTTTCTTGAGCTTAGCAGCTTCTTACTAGGTTAAACCGGTAGAATATTAAGTTTGGATAGGCTGAAAGGTGTGAGGAAGCATTTTGGGGACCAAGATGCTTCTTTTGGTTGTACCTGATGGTAATCAGGACTTGGTAGTTACACTGATGCTTGTATACCTTGTCTAAGGGAAATCCTCAGGCAAAAAGAAAGGGTTATAGCTTATGCTTCTAGACAACTTCGTCCCCATGAGGTTACGTGCAAAATTCATGATCTTAAGTTAGCTTCTATTGCTTTGGCTTTGAAGATCTAGTGATATTATTTATGAGGACAAAGGCTCAAATTACTTATAGATCACAAGTCCTTGAAGTATTTTGAAACACCCCACCTCCGTTAGGGTCACTCTCAAAGGGAATGCCCTAATTTTGGTGGAGGTTTATAAGTATAAGTCACAGATATACAAGACAGATATAAGAACACATATTTGTAAACAGCGGAAAAACAACAACTTTTATTTCATAAAAGCAAATACGTGCTACAACAATATCACCATAATTGTCTTACATCTTTTCCAAAAACATAACATAACACTTTCATAATCTGTCTTGATTACATTATTTAAAGAAGCATAAATAAAACATAGATAAACTGCAAAAGCCCCATAGTGGATTGTCCAAAGCCATAGTTCAAAACGAAAAAGTCCAAGCAATACATTTCTCTTCTTCAAGCTGGATGTTAAGGCTGGTCAAGCTGCTGTGTTCCCTCCCTGTGGACCTGGGGGGGGGGGGGGGAACGGAAGAAAAGAAGACGAAAGAAAAGTAGAGTCAAACATAAAGCCTGAGTAAGTCTAGTACTATTCTGTCTATGAATAAAGAACTGGGTATGATAAGTATAAACAAGAAGTGGGAAAGCATTATAACTTGGTTAAGTTGTCTAGGGTCGAATATACTATCGTACCCCAAGTTAATCTCTGAACCCATATAAACTAGTTTCCAACTGGCATCCCATAATCAGGGTGATGTGATCCTTTCTATGATGATCGGCTCCTATTCGCATAGTTTCATGTGTCTTACGGCCCCCGATGTTGTAGTTACCTATGCTGGTCCCACCATGGGGTGTATCAAGTCCCATGGTGGCGGCCCGACACAACCTTAGAATGCACAGGTATGCTACTGGTGTCCAGTGCCTTATTTTTCTGCGCTGGAGTGTGTGCACGCCCGCACCCCGTTAGAACCTACACTGCTACACCACCGCCGTCGATTTGACCTCTTACAATCAGCCCAGTAATCGTGCCCCACCCTGCCTAGTTTCAGGGTATCCTGATACACCTTCTAGGGTTACTGCTGAAAAGGGTCCCCCGTTACTAGGTTTTCTATCTCTAGCCAACATGCTAAGTTGGTTAAGTGTTTTCTAACCTAACCCCCACCAGTCCGTTTAGTTTAGCATGTTCCATTTTGATTAAGTCTTTAGTTCACTTAATCCTAACAATCCTGACTCAGCCTTAATTGTCTTATTAAAGCCTTGACCTCTCACATTAGACAGGTATTGTTGTGGCTGCCTGTTGCCGGTTGGTTCCGGGCAGTCTTACGCCACAACTCAGTCTAACCTCGGGTCCTTATTGGGCTCCATGTTTAACCTCCCACATTGGATAGGTATTGTTGTGACTACTGGACAGCCGGGCGGTTCCGGGCAGGTTTACATCACAACTCAATCCAACCTCGGGTTAAACACATCGTATGTTCTACATTTACATATTTTGTCTTTCTTCTTTATTTTCTTATATGTAAATATTTGCGGCCCATTATTAAGTTAATGGTGTAAAGGTTACACCAATCATGGGCCCAGCCCATACTTGAATTTGGGCCCTTCTACTTTATATTTTCATTTATTAATTAATTTAACCCAACGCTATTTTCCCCCGTTTAATGCGTTCGTTAATCATAATATATGTTGGGCTTAGGCTTTTAAGCCCAACTTAGCCATGAGAAGAAGGGGAGGCTTAAAGCGTGATTACATACGCAAAAAGGGGAATGTGAGCGCATGAACTTGCAACATAACGTTGGAATTGCAAAATAGAAACTGGTGTACTTGCATAGTGGTAACATATACTTTATCATAAAGCATAGGTGACATGAATCAAAGCACGTAACTTGTAGTTGAGATAAGAATATCATTATTGACACTTAGGCTTAACTACAACATAAACCTATATTTTTTTTATTTAGGCATAATGTCAAACATAAGCAAATCATGTTCATAAGATTACTAGGTGTTTACTTTTGTTACTAACACAAAAGTATAGTTCAAACTAATCATGATTTTAAATCTATTCACATGGCATAAATATTTCTAACATGAAATCATGATTTTTACTTTAGTCTTGCAAAAAGGGGTTTTTGAATCTAACCTAGCTATGTACCACATATGTTATCCTATAATCCTTGTTAACAATATGGATTTCAATTATGCAAAATATCAATCATAGCCTAATCATATTCATAAGTTTGCAAATAGGTTTTCTAGTACAAGAGCATGTCTTAATACATAGATCATGATGCCAAATTTTCAACATAAATTTCATATGGACTATGATAACCCAAACTTATTCCAATTACTTCACAAAAATGATGTTTGTCTAAAAAAATACACATTATGATGGCATAGTAGCAAAACCCCAAACTTGCATGAATTTCAATTAATCAACTACATACATGTAGCTTCAACATGGATTACATAATTTGCGAATATTCCAAACGTATACTTGCATAAAACTACCGCATGTAGTTTTTCATAATGAATAACATAATTTGAGAATATCCAAACGTATACAATATTCCAAATCGATAAGAATCATAGTAACGCACAAATATGAATTGCTTTATCGCCACAAAACAAGTATACAAACCAACACAATTATTTGTTCATACCAAAATAATACTCTACTTACAATTGTATGGCGAACTCTCAAATTTAGGGTTTTGGAGATGCGATTCCTTGTTGATTTGATTTTTTTAGGTTGCTTTATGCTTTAGAATTTTCCTCCTAATCCTCTCTCCAATTGGTGGCTACTCCTAGTCATTCCTCAGCAACATGGCGGCTTTGTTCTTATTTTTAAATGAATAGATTAGGGTTAGTCTAGGGTTGTTTTTATAGAGGTTATAAACTGATTAGGACCATTGATGTTGCTTGGATTGATCGTAGCCATTCATTCGCAAGAGAGACCAATTAGAGCCTGCCACCTAGCCCTAATGACAAAGCAGACCACAGAAAATCGACCAACATAGAATAGGCCAGCCAGGTTGGACTGGGTACGACCTGGCTCTAGACCAGGTCGACAGCCCTGTCGACAGCCCTGTCGACCTGGTTAGACCAGGTCGACAGCCCAGTCGACCTAGGTGTCTTAGGCGGGAGTTTTCCCGCCTTGGCCAATTGGGCCCGGTTTTAATTTTAAACTGTTTTATTCTGTTCGAATTTTAAACTTAATTCAAAAACTTCCGAAGGCCATATCTTCTTCATACGGACTCCGTTTTTCGAAAACTCGGACTCTATTTCGCGTATTTTTCCGAGACGAACGCAATGGCGTATCCCGTTTCCCTTAGTTCTTTGATTTCTAATTAATTATACTTTAATTTGTTAATTTCACAGTTATAGAATTCGCGGGGTGTTACACTCTCCCCTACTTAAAAGGATTTCGTCCCCGAAATCTTCAAGTTAGGAGGAATGTATATCCTAACATCCAATCATCCATCTACTCATCCGTCAAACACGAGCATCCATTGTCCTTAAAAGACTTCTAATGCTTCATGATCATATGCGAAGTGTGTGTGTACATGTACTTATCTAATGCAAAATCAGGCGGTCTACTGATTCAGTTGACCTCCTTAATGCGAATTATGTAAGTGCCATGAATCCATTATGTATGCAAATTTTCCTATTCTTGATTCTACATGAGTGCACAATCATTCATTACCAATGCAACATCCATATGACAACACATTAAAGTTCAACCATATACGAATGCAAACATATATGCATATGCAATATGAAGTGACTGAGCCGATCTAAAACCTAGATTGTGTGTGTATCTGCAACCACGAGCAACCACTAGCAATCACTTGCAACCACTTGCAACCATCATCCATAACATGTTTCACTTACATGTTTCCATCCAAAGGTTTCTACCTAAAAGATAAGGTCGAGGAAATATACCTAAAAAGATGGATAAAAGCGCAACTTAAGGAAAAGGAAAGATCAAGGATGTACCCTCGAACAGAAAAGGGTAGGCAGTGCGTATTCTAGCTTCAGTTTCCCAAGTCGCGTCTCCCTCGGCGTCGCTCCACTGAACTTTGACGAGCTTGACTTCGCGATTGCGTAGCTTCTTCACTTCCGTTCCTAATATGCGGGTTGGAACTTTTCTTATGGTTGCTTCGCGTTCCACTTCGGCCTCTTCGAGGATATTTGGCTCTACCACTTCAGCAGACTCATGTAGACATTTTCGTAGATGTGAAACATGAAAAACGTTGTGGACTCCAGCCAACTTCTCGGGTAGCTCTAATCTATAGGCCATTTTCCCAATTTTCTCGATGATAGGGAATGGCCCTACGAACCTTGGTGCTAGTTTTCCTGTGGTTCCAAAACGAACAACGTTTCTTAGCGGTGATACCTTGAGAAAAACTCTGTCTCCAACCTCAAATTCAAGGTCGGTCCTTCTCTTGTCGGCATAGGACTTTTGTCTGTCTTGGGCCGTCTTCATCCTTCTTCGTATTAAGTCTACTTTCTCTGAAGTCTCTCGGATCATATCTGGTCCAAGTATGAGCTTAGCAGTAGGCTCCCACCAACAAGTGGGCGATCGGCACGGTCTTCCATATAAAGCTTCGAAGGGCGCCATTCCGATGGTTGCTTGATAGCTGTTGTTGTAGGCAAATTCCACCAAAGGAAGGTGGTCTTCCCATGTCCCTCCGAAGTCAAGGACGCATAGCCTTAAAAGGTATTCCAAAACTCTGTTCACTCTCTCTGTTTGGCCGTCGGTTTGGGGATGATAGGCCGTGCTCAAGCATAACTGCGTTCCTACTGCTTCTGGCAGACTCCGCCAAAACTCACTGGTGAAGATGGGGTCTCGGTCACTAACAATGCTAGATGGTATTCCATGGAGTCGAACGATTTCCTTGAGGTAAAGTGATGCTAGGGATGAGGCAGTTCTTTTACTTTTAACAGGTAAAAAGTGGGCGCTTTTAGTAAGCCTATCCACTATTACCCAAATGCTAGTGTTGCCTCTCCTAGACCTAGGCAGCCCATCGATGAAGTCCATTGAGATGCTATCCCACTTCCACTGCGGGACCTCCAGAGGATGTAGCTGTCCGCCAGGCTTTTTCTGTTCCGCCTTAACCTGTTGGCACACCATACACTTAGAAACGAATTCTGCCACGTCCTTTTTCATGCCGTTCCAGAAGAAAGTCCTTTTTATATCTTTGTACATTTTTTCTCCGCCTGGATGTATCGTCATCTTGGAGTGATGTGCTTCCTCGAGAACCTTCTTTACTAAATCTTTTGTTTGTGGGACGCATAGTCTTCCGTCTCGCCTTAGCAAACCCTTATCGTCGATGGAGTATCTGTTGAGGTGACTTGAAGTCTCACCCCTAATTAGCCTATCAATCATTTCCACAAGCTGAGGGTCTTCGCGTTGTGCTGTCCCTACTAAATCCACTAAAGTTGGCCGTACTTCGAGAGATGCTAGTAAGCCTGGTACGAAATCGGAGGAGGGCCTAAAGTCGAAGCTGGCTATAAACTCTAGGCTTTGTCTTTCAACAAACAACGGGCTTAGGGTCAATTTCTTTCGGCTCAACGCGTCTGCCACTACGTTGCCTTTGCCCGGAGTGTAGGAGATTTCGAAATCGTACGAGGCAAGAAACTCCATCCATCTTTGTTGCCTCAAGTTAAGATCCTTCTGTGAGAAAAGATGTTTCAGCGATTTATGGTCAGTGTAAAGTTCGAACTTCTCACCTAGGAGATAGTGTCGCCAAGACTTGAGTGCAAAGACGATGGCAGCTAACTCAAGATCGTGGGTTGGGTAGTTCTTTTCGTGCACCTTCAACTGCCTCCCGCCATAAGCTACTACCCTTCCTTCTTGCATTAAGACGGCGCCTAGCCCTGTCCCACATGCATCCGTATAAACAGTGAACATCTTGCTCCCATCTGGCAGCGTCAAAACTGGGGCTGTTGTAAGAGCCCTTTTCAGTCGTTGGAAAGCAAACTCGCAATCCAAATCCCAATTGAACACCAGATTCTTCTTGGTCAACTTCGTGAGTGGAGCTGAGATTTTCGCAAAATCCCTTATGAATTTTCGATAGAAACCTGCTAGTCCTAGAAAGCTTCGGACCTCAGTTGCATTCCTTGGTGTCTTCCAATCCTGTACCGCCACTACCTTAGCAGGGTCCACTGCTAACCCTTGTTTGGATACTATGTGCCCAAGGAACCTCACCTCTTCTCTCCAAAAGTGGCATTTGAAGAATTTGGCTTTTTGTTGATGGACTCGCAAAGTTTCCATGATTGCCCTTAAGTGTTGAGCATGTTCCTCTTCACTCTTTGAGAAGATAAGGATATCATCTACGAAGACCACTACGAATTTGTTGAGGAAATCTCTAAATACGCTACTCATCAGGTCCACGAAGTAAGCATGTGCATTTGTCAAGCCGAAAGGCATGACAAGCCATTCAAAGAAGCCGTCTGGGGTTCTGAATGTCGTTTTATCGATGCTATCTTCAGCCACCCTTAGCTGATGAAAACCGGTTGCTAAATCGAGTTGGGAGAAAACAGACGCTCCTACAAGCTGGTCAAACAAATCGTCAATTCTAGGGAGCGGGTGCCTATTCTTTTTCGTTAGCTTGTTGAGCTCCCTATAGTCAACACATAGACGGAGTGAACCATCTGCCTTTGTAGCGAACACCACTGGAGCGCCCCATTCTGAAATGCTCCTCCTAATGAACCCCTTTTCTAGAAGCTCTTTAATCTGTTTACCGAGCTCTTTCCTTTCTCGTGGAGCCATGTGTCTAATGGGCAACGCAACGGGCTTTGCATTATCTACAAGATATATGCGGAAGTCTATTTCCCGCCTCGGAGGCAAGCCCTTTACCTCTTCAAAGACATCGGGATATTCCCGGACCACTCTAGCTGATTGCAAATTTTCAACAGAGGCATCTAGCGATTCAAGGTAACTAAGCATAACCGCATACGAGGGATTACAAGAAATTTCCAAAGTATTACCGAGCTGGGTTAGGAGCCTAACAACCCTTTTCTCACAATCAAGGATGGCCCTATTACTGGATAGCCAATCCATACCCAAAATCAAACCATAACCCGAAAAGCCCAAAACAAAGGCACTACATTGAAATTCTACACTTAGAATAGAAATTTTCAATCCCAAACAGATCATAGACAAATGAGCTGGGCCTCCAATTGGGTTTGAAACAATTAAGGGGTCCTCTACCATACTAGTTTTTAGGTGTAGAGATTCTACTAAAGCAGACGAGATAAAGGAGTGTGATGCGCCAGAATCAAATAAAGTGCGAACGGGGTGATCATAAAGATAAACTACACTTTCTACAGAAGTATTTATACCTCGCTGTTGCAGAGGTGGTGCTTCTAGCACATGAACCTGTGCCCCTGGGGTGGATCCAGCCCTCTGCCCCTGTCCTCGTTTCTTCGGGCAGTCCTTAGCCCTGTGGCCTGTCTCACCGCAAGAAAAGCACCCACCATTCTCCTTGGCCTTCTTTTTCCGGCAGTCCTTAACTAAGTGCCCCACTTTGCCACAGAAATTGCACTTCCTCTTCTCTTTGTTGCCTTTCCCGCCCTTCTTAAAGTCAGTCTTCTTAGGCTGCAAACCCTCTTTCTTCCCTTGAGAGCTTTCTGCCTTTGACTCCTTCTTGCTCTTATCCTCTTCATTCAGCAATGCCATTTGTACCAATCTTTCATACGTGGCTCCCATGGGTATATGGGTCATGGCCAAACTGTGTAATGGCTCATTCAACCCTTTGACGAAACGGAGAGCCTTCTTGTGCGGGGTGTTGAATAGGTCAAGCCCAAACCTAGCCAGCTCATCGAACTGATTCACATACTCTCTGACTGTCTTGTCCCCTTGCTTAAGAAATAAGAATTTTTCCAACTGCAAACTTCTTTCTGCATCTGAGAGAAATTTAGTCTCAAACCTTGCCCTAAAGTCCTCCCATGTCTCCACTGGTCTTTCAGCATTAGTGACTTCCCACCAGTAGGAAGCCTCGCCCTTCAATAGCCATACTGCCAATTGTACTTTTTGTCTATCCTCTACCTCAAAGATGATGAATAGGTCCTCCGTTTCTTTCAGCCAATGTCTAGCTGCCACGAAGGACTCAGTTCCATGGAAATCCTTTCCTCCCATCGCTTTAAAATCTTTACATATCTTAGCAAAAGTGTTTCCCCGAGGAGGAGGTGGAGGAAAAGGTGCCGCTGCAGCGGGATGAGGAACGGTAGGACCTGGCTGAGTGGCCCTTGCTTCTAAGAACCGTCTAAACCAACCAGGTATTGGCACCCCTTCTGGCAAGTTAAGATCTTCGGACATGCTGAAACAAAAAGGATAGATTCAAAACGAAGGATAAGAGATAGTACCTATGGCTTTGGGGAGTGGACTTTGCCTTTTAAAAAAAAATATTTTTCTTTTAAAAATGCTTCTTTAAATTTCCTTTTTGAAAATAGATTTTTAGAACTTTTTATCTTATCTAGTAAACCTATGCTCTGATACCAAGTGAAACACCCCACCTTCGTTAGGGTCACTCTCAAAGGGAATGCCCTAATTTTGGTGAAGGTTTATAAGTATAAGTCACAGATATACAAGACAGATATAAGAACACATATTTGTAAACAACGGAAAAACAACAACTTTTATTTCATAAAAGCAAATACGTGCTACAACAATATCACCATAATTGTCTTACATCTTTTCCAAAATCATAACATAACACTTTCATAATCTGTCTTGATTACATTATTTAAAGAAGCATAAATAAAACATAGATAAACTGCAAAAGCCCCATAATGGATTGTCCAAAGCCATAGTTCAAAACGAAAAAGTCCAAGCAATACATTTCTCTTCTTCAAGCTGGATGTTAAGGCTGGTCAAGCTGCTGTGTTCCCTCCCTGTGGACCTGGGGGGGGGAACGGAAGAAAAGAAGACGAAAGAAAAGTAGAGTCAAACATAAAGCCTGAGTAAGTCTAGTACTATTCTGTCTATGAATAAAGAACTGGGTATGATAAGTATAAACAAGAAGTGGGAAAGCATTATAACTTGGTTAAGTTGTCTAGGGTCGAATATACTATCGTACCCCAAGTTAATCTCTGAACCCATATAAACTAGTTTCCAACTGGCACCCCATAATCAGGGTGATGTGATCCTTTCTATGATGATCGGCTCCTATTCGCATAGTTTCATGTGTCTTACGGCCCCCGATGTTGTAGTTACCTATGCTGGTCCCACCAAGGGGTGTATCAAGTCCCATGGTGGCGGCCCGACACAACCTTAGAATGCACAGGTATGCTACTGGTGTCCAGTGCCTTATTTTTCTGCGCCGGAGTGTGTGCACGCCCGCACCCCGTTAGAACCTACACTGCTACACCACCGCCGTCGATTTGACCTCTTACAATCAGCCCAGTAATCGTGCCCCACCCTGCCTAGTTTCAGGGTATCCTGATACACCTTCTAGGGTTACTGCTGAAAAGGGTCCCCCGTTACTAGGTTTTCTATCTCTAGCCAACATGCTAAGTTGGTTAAGTGTTTTCTAACCTAACCCCCACCAGTCCGTTTAGTTTAGCATGTTCCATTTTGATTAAGTCTTTAGTTCACTTAATCCTAACAATCCTGACTCAGCCTTAATTGTCTTATTAAAGCCTTGACCTCTCACATTAGACAGGTATTGTTGTGGCTGCCTGTTGCCGGATGGTTCCGGGCAGTCTTACGCCACAACTCAGTCTAACCTCGGGTCCTTATTGGGCTCCATGTTTAACCTCCCACATTGGATAGGTATTGTTGTGACTACTGGACAGCCGGGCGGTTCCGGGCAGGTTTACATCACAACTCAATCCAACCTCGGGTTAAACACATCGTATGTTCTACATTTACATATTTTGTCTTTCTTCTTTATTTTCTTATATGTAAATATTTGCGGCCCATTATTAAGTTAATGGTGTAAAGGTTACACCAATCATGGGCCCAACCCATACTTGAATTTGGGCCCTTCTACTTTATATTTTCATTTATTAATTAATTTAACCCAACGTTATTTTCCCCCGTTTAATGCGTTCGTTAATCATAATATATGTTCGGCTTAGGCTTTTAAGCCCAACTTAGCCATGAGAAGAAGGGGAGGCTTAAAGCATGATTACATACGCAAAAAGGGGAATGTGAGCGCATGAACTTGCAACATAACGTTGGAATTGCAAAATAGAAACTGGTGTACTTGCATAGTGGTAACATATACTTTATCATAAAGCATAGGTGACATGAATCAAAGCACGTAACTTGTAGTTGAGATAAGAATATCATTATTGACACATAGGCTTAACTACAACATAAACCTATTTTTTTTTATTTAGGCATAATGTCAAACATAAGCAAATCATGTTCATAAGATTACTAGGTGTTTACTTTTGTTACTAACACAAAAGTATAGTTCAAACTAATCATGATTTTAAATCTATTCACATGGCATAAATATTTCTAACATGAAATCATGATTTTTTACTTTAGTCTTGCAAAAAGGGGTTTTTGAATCTAACCTACTATGTACCACATATGTCATCCTATAATCCTTGTTAACAATATGGATTTCAATTATGCAAAATATCAATCATAGCCTAATCATATTCATAAGTTTGCAAATAGGTTTTCTAGTACAAGAGCATGTCTTAATACATAGATCATGATGCCAAATTTTCAACATAAATTTCATATGGACTATGATAACCCAAACTTATTCCAATTACTTCACAAAAATGATGTTTGTCTAAAAAAATACACATTATGATGGCATAGTAGCAAAACCCCAAACTTGCATGAATTTCAATTAATCAACTACATACATGTAGCTTCAACATGGATTACATAATTTGCGAATATTCCAAACGTATACTTGCATAAAACTACCGCATGTAGTTTTTCATAATGAATAACATAATTTGAGAATATCCAAACGTATACAATATTCCAAATCGATAAGAATCATAGTAACGCACAAATATGAATTGCTTTATCGCCACAAAACAAGTATACAAACCAACACAATTATTTGTTCATACCAAAATAATACTCTACTTACAATTGTATGGCGAACTCTCAAATTTAGGGTTTTGGAGATGCGATTCCTTGTTGATTTGATTTGTTTAGGTTGCTTTATGCTTTAGAATTTGCCTCCTAATCCTCTCTCCAATTGGTGGCTACTCCTAGTCGTTCCTCAGCAACATGGCGGCTTTGTTCTTATTTTTGAATGAATAGATTAGGGTTAGTCTAGGGTTGTTTTTATAGAGGTTATAAACTGATTAGGACCATTGATGTTGCTTGGATTGATCGTAGCCATTCATTCGCAAGAGAGACCAATTAGAGCCTGCCACCTAGCCCTAATGACAAAGCAGACCACAGAAAATCGACCAACATAGAATAGGCCAGCCAGGTTGGACTGGGTTCGACCTGGCTCTGGACCAGGTCGACAGCCCTGTCGACAGCCCTGTCGACCTGGTTAGACCAGGTCGACAGCCCAGTCGACCTGGGTGTCTTAGGCGGGAGTTTTCCCGCCTTGGCCAATTGGGCCCGGTTTTAATTTTAAAATGTTTTATTCTGTTCGAATTTTAAACTTAATTCAAAAACTTCCGAAGGCCATATCTTCTTCATAGGGACTCCGTTTTTTGAAAACTCGGACTCTATTTCGCGTATTTTTCCGAGACGAACGCAATGGCGTATCCCGTTTCCCTTAGTTCTTTGATTTCTAATTAATTATACTTTAATTTGTTAATTTCACAGTTATAGAATTCGCGGGGTGTTACATATTTGTTCTTACAGAAGGAGTTATAAGACAACACATGTGGCTTGATTTTTTAGGAACTTATAATTTTGGAATTGTGGATACGCCTGGGAAGAGGAATAAGTTTGTCAATGCCCTTAGCAAGAAACAACAGGATGTCATGGCGGCTATTGTGGCCAAATGGAAACACTTAAAAGCATTGACTATGTATGATGTGCAGATCATACCGATAGCAAGTTCAAGAAAAGCACAATAATGTTGTCGTGTTTGGTGGTTCAACCAATTTTGATTAAAAGAATTATTTCTCAGTAGAAGGACGATTTTGTACAAGTCAAAAGGATCAGGTGACACCAAGCTGAAGTGGTGATCGAGGACTTGAAGGATTTCATCCTTGACCATAAAGAACGGTTTAGGAAGAAGGGAAGGTTATGTGTTCCAAGCATTGGCAATCTAAGGAAAGAGGTTCTTCGAGAATGACATCGCTCTTAGTTCACAATACATCTTTGGGGCACCAAAATGTAAAAAGATATGAAGAGGAACTTCTTTTGGAATGGCGTAAAGAAAGATGTTAGCTTATGGATAAAGCAATGCATGAACTATCAACATGTGAAAGCTGAGAACCAAAGGCGTAGCAGTTCGCTTCAACAATTAAAGATCCCAATTTGGAATTAGGATTTTATTTCCATGGATCTCATTAATGGATTACCGGGATCCAAAAGAGGGAATGGGGGTATATGGGTCATTGTGGATCAACTGACTAAGAGCGCTGACTTTATTCATGTTAAGGTAATCAGGACAACCCATGTGTTGCATATTTTTTCATAAAGAACATAGTTAGACTTCATGGAATTCCCAGTAGCATTATGATCAATAGAGATCCCTTGTTTACTAGATACTTTTGGGAAAGACTGAAAATGCTTTAGAAACAAACTCAAGATGAGTACCATGAATCACCCACAGATGGAGAGCGTCAACAAAGTACTCGAAGGCTTGTTGGGAGCTTGTGTTTAGTTCTTTGGTGGCTTATGAGAATACCATTTGCATTTGGTTAAGTTTTCTTGTGACAACAGCTTCCAGGCTATTATCGGATTAGCACCATTTGAAGAATTGTATGAAATGCCTCATAAATCAACGTCTTGTTGTCTAGTGACTAGCGATTGGTTGGTGGTCCAGAATTGGTTAAGGAAGCTGCAAAAAATGCTTAGGTAATCTGAGGTTGGATGAAGGAAGCCCAAACAAGACAGGAGAGTTACATGGATAAAAGGCAAAGGGACATTCAGTTCCTAGTTGCAGATCAAGTGTTTATCCAAATACCACCAATGAAAGGTGCGGTTCATTTTGGTGAGTCAAGGAAGCTGGTACCATGGTTCATTTGACCCTTTGCTAACGTGGAGAGGATTGGGAAACTCGCATATTGAGTGGAATTACTGGATAGTTTGTCGGCATCCACAATATACTTCATTTTTCACATCTGTGTAAGTATGAGCATAATCCAAATGCTGCAATCGGTCCAAGGATATTGGAAGAGTTGGTGGTGGAATCAAATTTATCCTTCTTGAGACAACCAAAATGGACTGTAGCAAGAGACGAAAAGAAGCTAATGAACAAGAGATTGAGTTGGTGAAAGTCCAGTGGGACGATATCGCTAAGGACTGTATGTGGGGGAGAGGGAGGTAGGACACGGGATATTTTTCCTGATTTGATTAAGGGTAAGATATTCTTTTTCATAGAATTAGCGACCAGTGGGTTACACTAGTATAAATAGCATTGTTTGTTGCCTTATATGTTAGTTTTTTCTTTGATAGAATTTCAAGGATGAAACTCCTTTAAGGAAGGGAAAATGAAGCATCCCACATTTTGATGAACATTATTTAGGTATTTAATTGGATAAATTAGAAATGAATAATGGATTTTGACTGTTGAGTTGAGATACGTGCTTATAAATGAATAAGAGATCTGGCCTTAGGAAATAATTAAATGAACTAAACATTTGTAGGGTTGTGTATGGGGATAATGAGAAATACGTGACACCTTGTATAATACCTTTCCTACACCTTGGCAATCGCTATCCTCATTTTCACAAACCTAATAATATTCTTGTGATGACCCAAACTCCCGTAGTATGAAAGCAAGGATAATCATTGGAATATAAACATAAACAATGATAGAAGAACAGAAATATAGAATTACAGCAGATAAAGTACGTCAAAATTACACTAGAAATAATATATCATCGGAGTTACACGGCATAATAGGATCATACTTAGTACATGATACAGTTTTCATCTTAATATAAAATGTTTGCAGCGGAATCAAACATAATATACTAAATGAAGTCTGAACAGCATAATAGAAATGATAGGATCCATCTTCAGCTCCATAGCTATCCAGAATGAGTCTGCTAAAAACTGAATACAAGGTTGCCCATGTGGAAAGAGGGCACCTAAGTTTGCAAAGTGAAACAAACTACGAGACAGTCACGGGACTGGTATGAGAAATCTTACTTAACCTATTTAATGATAAGGCTAATCACAGGGCCACGCCGCTAACGCGGAATGGGTTTACTCCACTGGATTTCCAGTGCATGAATAAAGTAAATCGTTAAACAACGCAATGCTTTTTAGAGAAATGAAACCATTATAAGACTCAAGTCCCATCACACAATGCAACGCAAACTGAAAGATAGAGTATTACCTTATAATGGTCAAAAATGCTTGATACGATAAAAAAGATTTGATATTATTATTAGTGTATATATGTTTCAAAAACATTTCAATCATAATGTATCAATCACAGACGGCATAGCTACCATATACTATGTCGCCATACTAGTTTACAATCAAAACCGCACGGTGTCGTATTGGAAGTTGGATTTCCATCATGAACCAAGGCAAGGGATCGTCCTTATCGAATTCGAGACAATCTAGCCCATGTCTTAGGATCAATCGCAACTGCACCTTGGATCTTCAGGGCCGGTCCACAAATACTTTAGTGGATTAGTAATTCCTGAACAATACGTTTCCCCGTCCTATGGGGCGTAAATAAAGAGCCACTAGGGACTCAAATCCGAGGCGCCTCATTCCATCATCCACATAAGTAAAAATGTCTAGGCTCCGTACCATAACACCACTTCTAGCTAGAAAGAAACATATGTCCTCCCTGCAGTCCTCTCCCGTTTCTGGTTCATACCGGGGTGTGAGGCTCGCGAAGCTACGCTATACACAAAGCTATGCCGAAATAAGCTGTGCTTTGATCATCAACAAAAGGTTATGCTTTTCAACAAAGCCTTGATCATTTGCATCTTGGTATGCCACATTGACAATCCGCGCCATGCGACTGATAACTATCAGTATATAACCTCTGAGCTCGTGCGTCTCAGAGAAGGGTGTTAAGCAAGAGAGTAAATTCTCTGCCACCAAATAGATATATATTAAATAGAAATCAATTTACATAGATTGAAATCCAATGTCAGACACAGTAACAAGTCCGTTCTGGGTCTGAACGAAACCGGAGACACCTTATTCCTCATCGCGTATGTCCAATACGGAAGAGAGGTGCTCGCTTATCCGGACAATCAACAAGTACGTCCGGACAACTACCACTTTAACCCTTTACTGGAAGCTAACCAATGTCGGGCATCAATATTCGTCCATTCGATGTGAAGATCGCCAGTCTTCAATCACCATCTTCAATATCTTCGATTTAAATCGTCGTATAATTATTTGAAATGAGATTGAACTCGGTCTTTTCAAATAATTCTCACATATATATAATTTAAACCATTCCATATCATTAATATTATTTTATAACGATTAATCACTATTTTTATTTATATAAAATAACCCAATTTAATTTAACGACGCTTCGGGTCAATAGGCGGCCCTGGCGCTGTTTTTACCCAAATTTTATCTGCACATTTCTCGAAATATAACCGTTGGATTTTAACAAAATTTATATCATTGGGATGATCTTCCCAAAGCGGACCTAATGGCTTCAGTTTTGGGAAAATCTGACGGTCGGATCTTTCGATATAATCGTTTAAAGTTATGATTTCGAAACGCGAACTACCGCATGTGATTCGTTTAATTTTAATATATATATATATATATATATATATATATATATATATATATAAATCATTCGACGATTCCACTAACGTGTTCAACACGCCAAATAAAAGAATGTTTTATTTGCATCACATATCTACATGTTTATAATGTCAAATAAATATGTATTTTATTTGCATTCATTTCTACATGTTTCTAATGTCAAATAAATTTGTATTTTATTTACATTAATTCACTACATGTTTCTAATGTCAAATAAAATGTAATTTATTTACATGACATTTTCTACATTTCTAATGTCAAATAAAATGTAATTTATTTACATGACATTTTTGCTAATGACAAATAAAAAAATAATTTTTTATTTTCCTTATTTGTATGCAATTTCTATTTTTAACTTTAAGAAGTAAAAAGAAATATTTTTATTTGTATATAGTTTCAATGTATAACATGACACATAAAAATGTTTATTTTAATTTGCATACAAATTCTCATGTATACATTAACATATAAAAATGTCTCTTTAATTTGTATACAATTCTAATGTATAACTTGACAATAAAAATTGTCTCTTAAATTTGCATACAAATCTAATCCTAACAATAAATGATACTTTTATTTGTCGACCATTCTGTTTCAACCAAAATGAATAAAGATGATTCTTTCATTTTTGTTGACAATTCTATTTCAACAAAATGATTAAAAATGATTATTTCATTTTGTTGACAATTCTATTTCAAAAAAATGATTAAAAATGATTCTTTCATTTTTGTTGACAATTCTATTTCAACAAAATGATTAAAAATGATTCTTTCATTTTTGTTGACAACTCTATTTCAACCAAATGAATAAAAATGATACTTTCATTTATATTTACAATTTCATTTCAACAAAATGAATAAAAGTGATAACTTCATTTTGTTAACAATTCTATTTTAACAAAATGAATAAAAGTGATTCATTCATTTTTGTTGACAATTCTATTCCAACAAAATGATTAAAAGTGAGTCATTCATTTTTGTGGAAAAATTCTATTTCAACAAAAGTGACATTTTTTACTTTGTCAATTCTAATTTCAGCAAAATGACAATTTTATATTGTCAATTCTAATACAATAAATATGACAATCTTTATTGTGTCAATACTAATACAATGAAAATGACAAACCTTATTTTGTCAATTCTAATACAATGAAAATGACAAACTTTAATTTGTCAATTCTAATACAATGAAAATGACAAACTTTATTTTTGTCAATTCTAATACAATGAAAATGACAAGCTTTATTTTGTCAATTCTAATACAATGAAAATGACAATCTTTATTTCAACAAAAATGTAAATTTTGTTTCAACTATTTTATTTCAACAAAAATGTAAATTTTGTTTTCAACTATTTTTGTTCAACAAAAATGTAAATTTTTGTTTCAACTATTTTATTTCCACAAAAATGTAAATTTTTGTTTCAACTATTATATTTCAACAAAAATGTAAATTTTGTTTTCAACTATTTTTGTTCAACAAAAATGTAAATTTTTGTTTCAACTATTTTATTTCAACAAAAATGTAAATTTTTGTTCCAACTATTATATTTTGACAAAAATGTGAATTTTGTTTCAACTATTATATTTTGGCAAAAATATAGATTTTGTTTCAACTAAAAAATGTAAATTTTGTCTTAACTATTTTATGTTAACAAAAATGGAAATTTTGTCTCAACTATTTTATTTTGACAAAAAGGTTAATTTTGTTTCAACAATTTTATTTCAACATAGTAATCATCAAATCAACAGGTCTACATAACAACATCAATCCCAGATCACATCACGTATAACAACAAATAGAATTTAACAGCGGATTGTTCATAACACAATCATAATTAATTAATTTTAATTATTTAAAAAAACTAGATTTCTCACCATGGTTTTTAATTCTAAATAATTCAAAATTGAATTTTCCCCAAAAACTGATTTGCTCCAAATTCGTTCTAGTCTGTCCAGAAATGTAGATCTTGAATTTATGATCCCAACGGTCTTGAAATTGTCTAATTATGTATTCGTATGATTAAGCTATGAATTTATTTAGGTTGATACTATTTTAAAATTAATTAATTAAATAAAAAAGGAAAATACCCTTCTTCTTCTATTATAGATCGAGGCCGCGATGTTCTCTAATTTGCTCCAAACTAGGTCACGATTTTTCGATCCAAACACTCAGTATCTCGACGATCCAGCACCACAGCGTCGAAGAGGAGAGGGAGGCACTCAGGGTGGACTCCAAATGGCGGCGCGTGATCGGAATATGGGGGTGCGGCGGCGGTGCAAACCTGATGACTTCGTGGTGCAAAAACTTGACACAGACACCACTAAAAATTGCCAATTGGGTATGGATGTGAAGGTAGATGGATTCTCTACAAAAAGCTTAAATGGAGTGGAAAATTTCGTTGAAGGAATTTGGAGTTATTGGAGGGGGAAGCAAGGAGCGGCGCTGGCCTTTACGAGGGCGGCGGCTACTATATGATAGATTGGGGTTTCATTTGTTTGTGTATTTATAATAAAATAATATTTAATTCCTAGTTTTGCAAATAAACCCATTAATCCTCAATAGCTCCAAATCCATCCCAATGAGAGTTGACCCTAGCCAAATACCCCCATTCCGGACACAATAGTCTAGGTCCCGTCAGTCCATTCGATCATTTTCTGCTTGTTGTCTTCAAATTAAAATATAAATCATTTAAATATTTAATTTGGTCGTACATTTAAATTCACCGGGGCAACATACGGACTCCAAAAATTCCTGAAAAATAAATATAGCTACGTTTTGATGATACGGTCCTAATAAAATTAATTTCATCGAATTTGGAGACCATTTGAAAAATGGCCCTTTTAACGGTCAATAAAATTCAACAAAAATTATCGAACACAGTTTAATTTACCACGCTCGCATATTAATTCCAAAAATTATGGAAAATTAAACTTAGCAATAATTTGACATTCCGGA
This sequence comes from Allium sativum, assembly GCA_030737875.1. Lineage (NCBI taxonomy): Eukaryota > Viridiplantae > Streptophyta > Magnoliopsida > Asparagales > Amaryllidaceae > Allium > Allium sativum. Next base: position 226,604,047 of record CM060922.1, read on the forward strand.
TCCGACAAAAATGGTGTCATCGAAAACGGAGGTTGTTTGTAAAATGACTATTTTTAATAGCTTTTATATTATTTAAAAATGGAATTTCAAATTCTGGCACATTTTTCTAACAAAATTCCTTAAAATAAATTTTTTAAATTGGTTCTAATTTTTCGGGTTGTTACAATTCTAAAGGGACCGTCTACTAAAGCTGAAGGAGAAGAGGAAATCAAGTTAGAGCTTAAGAAGATAAAAGCTCTATGATCTACTACCACAAATCTCGAAAAGACAACACTAATAAATGTGAATAGTGGTTCTTACCCTTGTGGTTTTAGGTTGTAAGGGAATGCCTGAAATGATTTAATGATTCACAAGATTGCTTTCATGTTGTTTTATATGTTAATGTGTCAACGGTTGAATGGCTTGACACACATTTTGTAACACCCCATATTTTAAATAAATTATAAATTAAAATATTGATAAATTATGATTTTAGAATTTAGCCCTGAAACATATACCACATGTAATAACCCAGAAATTGTGAGCCAATTTGAAATTTTTATTTTGGCAATTTTGATGAATTTTGAATATTTAAAATGAATTATTTGAAATAATAACGACGAGAAATTTATTTTGAATAGAATTAGAACGTATATATTTATATAGATCTTCGTTAGAATATAAATATTTATTTTTAATTTTAAAAGGAATTGAAAATGGCGCGGTAGTTTGAAAATTCGATTTCAAAGTTCAAATGAATGTACAGGATTCAAAATAAACCGGATTTTGGAAAAACCAAAAATATTAGAATCTAATTGAGAATATCTTTCCAACGAATCCGAAGAATTGAAATTTCATAACGGGGATCAAAAGATATGCCCAGTTGAAAATTCAGAATAGTTGTTATGGAATTCTGGCCCTTAAAAATTGAAATTTTGCAAACGATCTCGGTTTTCGACGAAACCACTTTTGTTGGATCTGGGATGTAGAATTATTTCTAGATTCCAATTTTCATAATTTTCTAAATCAATATGTGAGTGTGGCACACTTAAACGTGTTTTGATAGTTTCAGTCAATTTCGATCGACCAGAAAATGACCATTTTTCAAACGGTCTCAGAATTTGATGAAATTTGTTTTTTTAGGACCGTATCGTCAATACAAAGCTAGAAATAATTTTTTGGGAATTTTTAGAGACTGTATGTGGCCCCGGTAAATTGAAATGTGCGTTCAAATTCAATATACATTGTTTTATATTTTAATTTTAACGGAAACTGATCGAAACTATCGAATTGACTTACCAGACATATCCCATTGTGTTCGGAATGGGGGTATTTAGTTAGGGACGACAGTCGTTGGGTGTCGTTTAGAGTTCGTATGAAAAGTCAACCTTTATGAAAATTAAATTAAAAATAAATAAATAAAATATAACTTCCTCTTTACATTAACCCACCCTTCTTCTCTTCCACGATCGAACTCAGAAATAAAAGGAAAAAACAAAAGGGAATCGCGCCGCCCGTCCCGCCTTCAGGCCGCCGCCTCCCTCCATCGCTCTACCCCGCCCTAACGTGCCGGCCTTCTCCTGCTTCCACCGCCTCAGGCGCACCCCTTTGATCCTCTATACGCTGCTCCTCCTCCTCTTCTCCTAACCGACGCACACCCTCAACCCCCTCCCCCTTTTTCCTCCTCGCGACAACCGACTGAGCCCCCTCCGCCAATAGCGAGCCCGACAGCCCCTCCGCCGATGGTCAAAGGCGCCGCCACCTCTTGCTCCGCCTCCGGCGAGCTTCAACTTCCTCCGAATAGTTAATTATGTGTTTTTACTTGTTTAAATAATTTTTGTGATTAAATAAAATCAGTTTATTATATATAAAGTAATATATGAAGTTTAGATTTATAAACATATAAAGTTTAGATTTTTATTTATAAAGTAGAGATGTAAAAATTTGATTTTTATGCATGAAGCGATTTCAAACAAATAAAATTAGGATTTTTATATTATAAAGATAATAAAAATATGATTTTTATATTATATAAATAGTAAAAATTTGATCTTTATATATGTAGCAAAATAAAATTCTGATTTTTATTATATATATGTTGAAATGAAAATGCGATTTTTATAGCGTTGATATAAAAATTCGATCTTAATATAAGAAGTAGAAATATAAAAATATAATTTTTATATAGAAAGAAGCATTGTAAAAATAGAATTCTTATCCATACAGCGTAGTTATAAAATTGTGATTTTTATATACATAACAACAATATAAATATGTGATTTTTATATGTAGTGGATACGGACGACGAAAGTGACAAAAGGCGAGCACGGCGAAGATTTTCTACATATGAAGAGCCGTGGCGTTTGGTTTAGCTTATCGGTGAGAACTCCTCACTTTTATTTTAAATTCTAGTTGAAATATATACTAGGATGCAGACGGTGCTTAGCAGCATCCGACACCCGTTTTCCACTGACCATGGACGACTTGTGTGGTTGTTTGTGTTGTGAAATTTGACTATTGATTGTGATGTGAAAAATATATATTCATGTGTTGAAATAAAATAAATATTCATTTACAAATCGAACGATTTGTTTATGTACACCGATTTGACTAATATTGATTGGAAGGATAAATTTTACACATCACCCAACAGCACAAATAAAATCTGTGTTTGATTGTTTGAAACCCCACACGGGTGTTGGGATGAAATTGGGCATACATTAATCCCAATAATTAGCTGTATGTCGATCGATTGATTGACAGGCTGTTATAAGCATTGAATATTTATATTTGATGCTTATACAGTGTAGAATGCATCTGGATGATGGTTGGTTGTTTATCGTTGCTATTATATACATGTGTTGTATGGAAATCATATAATTAACATTATATCGTAATAGATTGGGCCTCATTCCAATTTGGAAAATAAGGAATATTATAAAAGAAAATTCATGTGTTGAATAGAATAAAAATTCATGTGTCGAAAAGAATAAAAATTCATGTGTTGAAAAAAAAAATTCATGTGTTGAAGAAAATATTCATTTGTTGAATAGAATAACGAAGTTATTGAAATATATATAAAGCCGTGTGGATTAGATTTGCGCCATTTTGACGCGAATGATATTTATATCGATTTTATTCATTTTTATAATGAATATAGAAAGGGAAGTGATTTCAAAATATGTCGTTTTGAAAATATTATCATTTATATATCGATGATATGAAATATTCAATTTTTATTAGAAATTGAATATGAAGTTGAAATCGTTTTGAAAACGAATTTAAAATGATTTATAAAATACGTTTTAAATGGAAATTGACGAAATATATATAATATATATTATTTAATGGCCTGAATAGAACGCGTCGCGCTGCGGCAGATCGGGAATTTCGACCATTGACTTCGAATTGACGTTGCGGAAGATCCGACCGTTGGATTCTCCTAAAACCGGAACAGTTGGGTTCGTATCGAAAAGAGCTTTCTAATGAATATAAGTGATTTGAGATCTAATGGTTGGATTTGGAATTATGTCCAAATCAAAATTGAAAAAGGTCATTGTAAGTGCAGTTCGATGGTCGTTGGTGGAAATCGACAGTACGAGCCTCGATAAAATTATTAAAAATAGTAATAATTTGTGTAGAATCATAAGAAATGATTTGGGATGAAAAATTCCAAATTTGAAAAGATAAAAATAGATTTTTATCAAAATGAACTAGTTTTGAACTAGAATTATAATCCATTTATTTTTGAAATAAATAAATTGGATTTGAAATGGTTTTGAAAACAACCAGAATTTCCAACAATTGAATTGGAATGGATTTGAATCGAAATTGTCCTTGGAATATTTCGATGTTGGATTTCATGATTATATAGATATTGTTATGGAAATTTGAAAGATATATTTATATCTTTATTTCCAATACGATGTTTGTGGGTCGTAGAATTTGATATTGAATATAAGCCGATATATTTTCTATTCAGAGCCTTGTATTTAATATCAAATGGGATTTGGGTTTGTCATGAATGGTGTCTTCATTAACACTTTTCTTAAACCCAGTTGAGAAAAAGATTAAATCTTTTTATTTAGATTTAATGAGGTGTACCAATTAAATGATGTTTAATTGAAATTGAATTAGAATGTGATTTTGGGTTTATAGTGAACCGTGTTTTAAATAACATTGGTTCTTTAACCCAGTTAAAGACAGGATGTGATTTCCCAAGTTAAATAATCATTAATAGTGATTATTGGGAAGATTAAAACCAAGTGGAGTTTTAATGAATCTTTAATTAGATTGAAATAATCGAGAATGGAGTATCACCAGTTTTGCTCCAGGCGATAGTTAAATGTTTAATTAAATTTGAACGTGAAATGGTAATTGAATTTACCGATAACACCGTGGTGTTAGATATGAAGTATTACCAATTTTACTTCATGGGATGAATAGGTTGGGATTGGGAAGTAAAATAAATGATTACTTCGCTGTGGTTCGCAAATCCCGACTAGTTTGAATTGATATTCAAAAGAATATTAAAGAATAAATTTAAAGAATTTACTTTTGATAAAATTAATGGGAACCTTTCCCAAAATATAAGAATATTTGAATAAAAGATTATTCTGAATTGGAATGAGGCGTATGTTGTGTTTGTGAACACTTGTTTATTATATACGCGAGTTATTCAAAAAGACCGGGTTTATCCCATTCTGAATAACTGATTCGACGATGTGTCGAGGATGAAGACGGTGGTCGAAGACCGGAGGACTTCACATCGTTTGGGTGATTACCGATGATCTTGATTGGGCTGTACACCCAAGAGGAGGGAATCAGTTGGTGATCGTCCAGACGTACTTGGAGATCGATGGATGTGCGAGGTACAAGGTGCCTCTGGTTTCGTTCAAACCCAGAACGGACTGTTAAATGGACTGTGTGTTCGACATTGGAAATCATTCTGTGTGATTGATGGATATCGGTTGCATGGAGTGGTTTTCCTATGTGGCATGCTAAGATGCAAATGATCAAGGATTTTGTTGATGAGTAGAGTCTTGTGGTTGATGATCAAAGCACCGCCTGTGTGGCATATCTTTGTGTAACGTGAATTCGCGAGCCTCACACCCCGGTTGTGAATCAGAAACGGGAGAGGACCTCAGGGAGGGCATGCGTTTCCTTCTAGCTAGGGTGGTGTCAGTGACCTACCAGCCCTGACATTTATATTATTTTCACATGTGTGGTTGTTGCTGTTGCGAGGCGCCTCAGATATATCAGTGACTATGTGAAGCCGATGGAGTCAATCGTTGGCTCATTTACGCCCTAAAGGGCAGGGAAACGCAGTGTTCAGGATTTAAGTTTAATCCACATCGGTGGACCGGCCCTGTCACTCCAAGCGTCCACCTGAGTCTGGGTCCTAAGACTCGGGCTAGACAGTCTCGAATTGGTAGAGTACGATCCCTTGCCTCAGTTCACAGATGGAAATCCAATTTCCAAATACGTGATTTTAAGGTTTTAATTGTAGAACTAGTATGGCGACATGATATATGGTACCCATGCCGTCTATGATTGATACTTATGATTGAAATTGTTTTGAGACTATACACTTATAGTAATAATAAATGATGAAATTTAGCGTATCAAACATTCTTTGGCTATTATAAGGTAAAACCCTATCCTCGGGCTTATGTTGCATTGTGTGATGGGACCTGGGTCTTATAATAGCTTCATTGTTCTTTATTTAGCATTGCGCTGTTGTTTTATGCACTGGTATTCTTGGGAGGAAACCCATTCCGTGTTATACGGCGTGGTCCCTTGATTTACCTAACTTTAAAATAAAGATTAATAACTATTTTAGTTCTCACACCTGTCACATGACTGACCTGGAGTTCATTGTTTTAACCTAAACTCTGGGTACCCCTATTTCCGCACGAGCAGCTAGTAGTTTTGGTTTTGCAGATTTATATTCACAGGAACCTGGTTTACAGCTGGAACGATACTCGGAAAGCTCTGTATCCGTGTATTACTTTCAGTTGTGTATTATATTATTTTTCCGCTGCAGTAATGTATTGTAAAATCTGATATTTAGTGAATGTGTAATATTGATTTATACTCTGTATATTCTTGTATTCTGAAGGAATTGTTATAATAAACAATGAAATGTTCTTCTGTTTGCGTTCTTTTGTGTGTTGTTCTCAAAGTATTCGCTGTTTCCTTATCGGGGAAGTTACGGGTCATCGTAGTTCATGGAAATTTTCTGATTTAGTTTGACATATGACTTCACATATTTAAAATTTATTAACAAATGAATAATTAATAGGTTGTATGGGAAAGTTACGAACGAATGAATATTTAATAGGTTGTATGCATGTATACGTGCACAAATTTAAATTTTCAAATTAAATGTAATGGCCCGAATTTCCGTACCCTTTGAGTCGGTTAATAACACCACATGTCCAACCCAAATTGCGCAGAAATACAAATCATTATTAGAAAGAAGTTAGAGGATGAGAAATAGAAAGAAAAAGAAATTAGAATAGAAGAAAACAAAGAATACAAATCTCACAGCGGAACGAATAAAATATATTATATAACATAACTTTTGAAATACAAATCAGTGACTGTATATACATACCATCATCAGAGCACAACAGTTATCTCTGGAACAGTTATAAACACCTGTTTCCAGATACAACAAAATACACAATGGAAAATAAGATAGTTTATAGCTAAGTGGTGATACCTCCTGCTTCAAGCTCCTCTGAGTGAATCTGTATAAATCCTGACTACTTGACTGCCCGTACAAATTTGAGCACCCAAGAGTTTAGGGAAAATAAACAAAATAAACTCTGGGTCAATCATGGGACTGGTGTGAGTAAACTGCAACCATTTGTTTAACTTTCAAAATCCTTTCGAAAGAAATGATAACCGTAAGACCGATCCACACATAAACACAGATGGTTTTAACCTTACGATGACCAAAAATATTTTTGATATCAAATCCGGTGATATTATAACATTGACTACAACCAATAACTAGAATCTAGCGGAATGCTTGCATCTCACGCTCCATAGATAATATAAAATGAAAACCCGTAGGGCGCTTATTGGAGATTGGATTTCCAACATGACAAGGTATGGAACCACCTTCCGATAGTGTATCTCTAGAGGGGAATACACTGGGTTCAACAAGAACGTCTTACAACCCAGCCCACACATGACCGACCACTCATTTCGCTTGAGTGTATCGAATGTATATCACCAACGGTTGGGATCAGCAACCGTTTCCCGAAAGGGACAACATCGATATATTAAAGAAGCAAATAGAATTTCTCTAGATAGGTGATTATACTTCCTAATTGGAGCGACCCACGTAGCCATGCTGCCTGCCCGATTTTTGTCAATTCCCGGTTGTGAGGCTTGAGTTTTGAATTATCTTCCACAACATCTGGCCACCATTCACTTGGAATGCCACATCGTTAGAACCATCGGAAATCACTAATTGACTCCCATAAAAACACTCAGATTGTTAGGCTAAAGAAGTTTCCCTTCTTTGCCACCAACTTCATACGTTTGAAGGAATAAAGTACGTAATCCCTTTCGAAATACTCTGTCAGACACTAGTCCTTACAAGTTGTCCTGGGTCTGGACAAACCGAAGGTACCATTATATTAATCCATCTTAGGCAATTTCAACCTAGGATTAACAGAACATCCCTTGTACTTTACTCCGTCTTCATGATCTCTTTAACATAAGTTGATACGTAATGGTTATGCCAATACGGATGCCAATACGGAGTGGTTTTAAGATATTAAATCTGTAACACCCCGTAAATCAGTTAATACTAATATTCACAAATGAAAGAATAATTAATTTCAAATATATGAATATTGGGAAACGGGCTGCGCCATTGTGTTCGTCTCGGAAAAATACGCGAAATAGAGTCCGAAATTTTGTGAATCGGAGTTCGTATGACCGAGATATGGCCTCCAGAAGTTTCACGAAAAAATCAAATTTTAAAACAAATTTCAAAAACACAGAAATGGAGGCAGGCGGGAAAACTCCCTCCCAGACCAGGCCGACCTGGGGGTCGACTTGGGAGTCGACCTGGGGGGGGCCAGGTCGACACTAGAGTCGACCTGGGTGTCGACCTCCCTGGTCGAGCCCAGGTGACCTAGGTGCATCTAGTTGGGTTTTCGGGCTGTGTTTTGAAGGCTGGACGAAATCTAATGGCTCTAATCTATTCTAGGGTAAATCTAATGGCCAAAATGCATCCTAACATCTATAAATAAGTGGGTAGACTCTAACCCTAAATCACTTGAAAATTGGAGAGCTACCGACATGTCGTTGCCATGGAGTTCGGCGTAGCCGTCACAAACTAAAGAAGAAGAAGACCTAATCTACAAACTAAATCTACTCAAATCAAATCAAAAGCTCTCTCTCTTTCTATTTCTCTTCTTTAAAATTGTGAGTATGACGAATCTCACAATATTATTATAAAATAATTTGATTAAGTTATGAATGAATCACAAGAAAGTGATATGAATTATTATGTATTTGTAAATTATGTTGTGGATCTCTTGTTATGCTATTATGTTATCATATATATGTTGTTAAGTTGTAGTGATTATGTTGTAAATAATCCTATGCTATGTCATATGTGATTAATCATGCTATGCTGTGTTATAAATCATGTTATGCCATGTTGTAAATCATGCCATGCTATGTTGTAAATCATATCATGCTATGTTGCAAATTATGATATGCTATGTTGTAAATCTTATATATGTTGTAGATCTCATATTATCACATATGTTGAAATACTTATGTTATATGATAAGGATGTCATGTTAATTTGTGTTGAATCATACAAGTTGTAAAATCATGATGTTATTATTTATGCGAATTGGATCATGTTTTAAGTTTATGTTTTTTTATAATAGATCTTGATTATGGGAATTTGCCTATTGCGTTAGGTGTACCCATATACATGAATCTACAAATTAATTAGATCTTGAATATGGGAATTTGCCTATTAAGTTAGGTGTACCCATATACATGAATCTATGATTAAATGAATTTTGATTTTTTTGGGAATTTGCCTATTGAGTTAGGTGTACCCATATAAAACCATATTGTTAATGATGTTGATTCACACATGTCCTATACAAGTTTATGAAATTTGATCAAAATAATATTATGTGGATTATGAATAAGTTGACACCCTTAGATCCATGACAAGTATAACCTTATGCAAGTTGTAATTTTGGATGTATACAAGTTTCACCCCTTGTTATGATTTATTTAGTCACATATATATGTTGTTGTTGTGAATATTTTCTTTTATGCTATGAGTTAGATAATCGGGTCTAGCATACATTTTGCGAATAAACGTTCAAACGTGGGGTAGGGGTAATATTAGAAAATTAATAAATTGGGGTGCAATTGATATGATTTTGCATGCCTTAAATGGATGTCCATAATTGAGTCAATTATGGACATTGCTAAATTTGGAATTAATTAATAATTCAAATAGGGAATTATTAAAATTGGGGAAAGTGGATTATTAATAATAATCAATGCTTAGGACACGAGGTTGGACCCGTTTGTGACGTAAACCTGCCCGGACCCGCCCGGCAAATCCAGTAGTCACAAATGTCGGCCCAATGTGAGAGGTCCTAGGCCCAAACTAAAGAATAACAGTTGTAAAGACACGAGGTTAGACTCTTTTATGGTGTAAGACTGCCCGGACCCGCCCGGCAAATCCAGCTGCCATAAATGACAGTCTAATGTGAGAGGTCTTTATGAGGTTATGGCCTTAATGAATCAAGAAATACTTAGCCAGATAATCATGTAAGGTGGGACATGGGGGTTAAGTAGGTGCCTTGGGTGGCATGAGGAATCTAGTGGTTGCCTTTAGAGGCATTTGAAATACGATTAGACTTAACCAAATACACATGTAAATGAACATGACTAAGTGGGTTAAGTGGATGGACTAATGGGACAAGCTTAGGTGGAATGCTTGTGGGAAATAATGGGGGCCCATTTCAACCAGTATCCCAAAACGTATCTTTGTGGGCTCGACCCAAGTCGAGGACGGGACACGCATACTGGGTTTGACTATAAGAGGCCAAAACAGGGAGCGGTGGCAACACAAGTCCAACGGGTTTCATATGCGTGTGTGGACCCGGGCTGGTAGGTAAGACGTTGTTGCATCGTGTAGGTATAAGCCGTGCATCTCCGTTATATCAGCTTGCTACTTTAGGGGAATGATACACCCCACTGTGGGGCCAGCACGGGTATCTACGAGTAGGGAGCCGATCGAAAAATGGAAAGTGGGGTACACCTAGTGGAGATAGGGGCAGGCGGCACCTATGTAGTCAGCTAGGAGTACGTAAAGCCATTAAGAAAGTTTCTAAGTGAAGCTAAGTGGGATCAATCTTTAGGGTGACTGGTGTGGTGCAGTATAGTGTTTATCCTTTAGTATTTAGGAGCGCCTATAACGTTTCCTTTAGCGATTGTCTATGTCCTTAATCTGCTCTTTCATAGACATTTTCTTGTTTTCCAGCTTATGCCTTAGTCCAGTTATTTTGATAATAGTATTGTAGAATTATCATACTCGCCAGACTTTATGTCTGACCCCCTCTTTTCCACATTTTTCTCCCTCCAGGTCCTCAGGTTGGACCCAGCTCTAGTGGAGCCTGATTGGATTTCTTATCTCTTTTGGAAATCTAGGACTGCTGAAGTAAAGTTCAGCTTGTTATCTTCTTTGATGGCTATTTATGTAATGGGATTATGTATTTGTTTTATCAAGATGGATATTGTACTTGACTCTGATTTATGGTATTAAGATGTAATCAAACATGTTTTGACTTCTGCTGCAATGAAATAAAGTTTTTAATTTCCAAGTACTATTTTATATCTGTCTTGATGTAGTTTTACTGTTCTATATTCACTTATAACCTCCATGGAAGTTAATGCATTCCCCTTGTGAGTGACATTAATGGACGTGGGGTGTTACACGTGGTATCAGAGCATAAGGTTACCAGAACAGATAAAATTTTTAGAAAAATATTTTTCTAAAGTATTTTTGGAAGAAGTGCTTTCAAAAACATGTTATTTAGAGAGAGTTTTTATGAAAAACATAATCCCAAATAGCCATATCCTTATCTTTATCTTTCGAATTCTCCATTTTGAATCTTTCCTTTTTCGTTTCAGCATGGCTGAAGATCTTAATCTCCCAAAAGGTGTGACGGTTCCAGGGTGGTTTAGGAGATATTTGGAGGCTAGGGCCACCACTGCAGGCCTAGCAGATGCTACTCCACCCCCAGTTGCACCCATTCCTCCTCCTCCTCCTCATGTTGACACTTTTGCAAAGACGTGCAAGGAATTTAAGGCTATGGGAGGAAAAACTTTTCAAGGGACTGAGACGTTTGTAGAGGCCAGAGACTGACTTAAGGAGACTGAGGAATTGTTGGGTATCTTTGAAGTGGATGATGGGAGGAAAGTCCGTTTAGCTGCTTGGTTAATGAAGGGAGAGGCCTCGTTTTGGTGGGAGGTCACTAACGGGGAACGTCCAGTTGATTCATGGGCGGATTTCAGACGAAGGTTTGAGGCAAAGTTTCTTTCAAGGGCAGAGGAGAATTTAAATATGGAAAAATTCCTGACATTAAAGCAAGGGAGCTTATCAATGAAGGAATATGTCAATAAATTTAATCAGTTAGCAAGGTTTGGCTTGGAGTTGGTGAACACGCCAGAGAAGAAAGCTTTGAGGTTCGTTAGAGGCTTGAATGAACCGTTGCAAGGGTTGGCTATGACCCACATCCCTATGGGAGCCACCTTTGAAAGGCTAGTAGAAATGGCACTTATGCATGAGGATAAGGCAGTTGAAAAGAAAGGGGATCAGAAGAAACCCCAACAGCAAAATAAGAAGGGTGGTAAAAACAATAATGGCAAAGGGAAGAAGAGATGCTTCAATTGTGGGACGCCTGGCCATCTCAGCAAAGATTGTAGAAAGAAAAAGAAGACTGGTTGTTTTCATTGTGGAGATGCGGGACATTTGGTGAAAGACTGCCCAAAGAAGGGGCAGAGGGCAGGGTCTACCTCGGGAGGACAGGTGCAGGCTCTTATGGCACCAGGGCAGGCAAGGGGGCAAGTTCAGGCTATTGCGGCCCCACCGCTGCAAGAAAGAGGTAGAACAATTTCTGTTGAAAGCTTAGTTTTTCTGTTTGATCATCTTGTCCGTACCTTATTCGATTCTGGCGCATCTCATTCGTTTATCTCTGCATCATTAGTTGAATTACTGCACTTGAACACCAGTTTAGTAGAGGATCCCTTGGTTGTTTCAAATCCAATTGGTGGTTCGGCTCATTTGACCATGATATGTTTGGATTTGAAAATCTCTATACTTAGCGTTGAATTTAGATGTGATGCTTATGTATTGGGCTTCACGGGCTATGGGCTAATTTTAGGAATGGATTGGTTATCTAGAAATGGGGCCATTCTTGATTGTGAAAGGAGAGTAGTTAGGCTTGTGACTCGCCTTGGTAACACTCTCGACATCTTTTGTAATCCCATAGATTCCGTTATGCTGAGTTATCTTGAATCGCTTGACGCGTCTGTAGAGAATCTGCGATCGGTAGAGGTGGTACGGGAATATCCGGATGTGTTTGAGGAGGTGAAGGGCTTACCTCTAAAGCGGGAGATAGACTTTCGAATTTATCTTGTGGATAATGCTAAACCCATATCTTTGCCAGTGCGCCACATGGTTCCTCGTGAAAGGAGGGAACTCAATAAGCAAGTGAAGGAGTTGCTTGAGAAGGGGTTCATAAGACGTAGTATATCGGAGTGGGGTGCTCCAGTAGTATTTGCCACAAAGGCAGATGGGTCCCTTAGACTTTGTGTGGACTATAGAGAACTAAACAAGCTTACTAAAAAGAACCGACACCCACTGCCGAGGATTGACGATCTCTTTGATCAGTTAGTTGGCACCTCAGTGTTTTCGCAGTTGGACTTAGCCACTGGCTTTCATCAACTGAGAGTGGCTGAGGATAGTATAGATAAGACTGCTTTTAGGACTCCTGACGGATTCTATGAATGGCTAGTGATGCCCTTTGGGTTGACAAATGCCCCCGCATATTTTGTTGATTTGATGAGTAGGGTGTTTAGGGAGTACCTTAACAAATTCGTGGTATTCTTTGTGGATGACATCTTAGTCTTTTCTAAGAATAAAGAAGAGCATGCCCTACATCTTAGGGAAGTGTTGGAAACCCTTCGAGCGCATAACCTTAAGGCAAAATTTTCTAAGTGTCACTTCTAGAGGAAAGAAGTACGGTTCTTAGGGCACATGGTTTCCAAGGAAGGGATAGCAGTGGATCCCGCAAAGGTGGTGGCCATCCAAGACTGGAAGGTCCCTAAAAATGTAACCGAAGTAAGAAGTTTCATGGGGTTGGCTGGCTATTATAGGAAGTTTATCAAATACTTCGCAAAAATATCAGCTCCATTAACACGGTTAACGAAGAAGAACCTGGTTTTTACGTGGGACGAAGATTGTGATGATGCGTTCCAACGTTTAAAGAAAGCCTTAACTTCAGCCCCAGTCTTAGTGCTGCCAGACGGGAATAAACCGTTTACCGTCTATACTGATGCTTGTGGGATGGGTTTGGGCGCGGCCCTCATGCAAGAGGGAAGAGTAATAGCCTATGGTGGAAGGCAGTTGAGGGTTCATGAAAAGAATTACCCTACGCATGACCTTGAGTTAGCCGCAATTGTTTTCGCGCTTAAGTCTTGGCGTCACTATCTTCTTGGTGAGAAATTCGAACTGTTCACTGACCACAAATCATTAAAATACTTATTCTCTCAGAAGGATTTGAATTTAAGGCAGCAACGGTGGATGGAATTCTTAGCCTCCTACGATTTTGATATAGCATATACCCCGGGCAAGGGTAACGTGGTAGCAGACGTCTTAAGTAGGAAAAGTTTGTCCTTGAGTCCGTTGTTTGTTGAACGACGAAGCTTAGAATTCATCTCCATGTTTGACTTTAGACCCTCTGTTGACCTAGTACCTGGTTTGTTAGCATCCTTGGAGGTTAGACCTGCACTTCTAGGACGAGTTGGTGAGGCACAACAAGACGACCCCCAGTTGGTTGAGATAGTAGAAAAGCTCAAAGGAGGGGAGTCGTCTAGCCATCTTAGTAGATATACCCTAGACGATAAGGGTTGGTTACGAAGGGATAATAGACTTTGTGTACCACAAGACGAAGACTTAAGGAAGGCCATTCTTGATGATGCTCATCGCTCAAAGATGACCATTCATCCCGGCGGAGACAAGATGTACAAAGATATGAAGCGGGCTTTCTTTTGGGCCGGTATGAAAAAGGATTTGGCCGAGTACGTCGCTAGATGCTTGGTGTGCCAACGAGTAAAAGCAGAAAAAAAGAAACCCGGTGGGTTGCTTCACCCATTGGAAGTTCCACTATGGAAATGGGAAAGCGTCTCAGTGGATTTTGTGGATGGATTACCAAGATCAAGAAAGGGTAATACGGGGATTTGGGTTATAGTAGATAGACTTACTAAGAGCGCCCATTTTATTCCCGTGAAAAGTAAGAGGACTGCTCCGTGGTTGGCTTCTGTATACATTAAAGAGATAGTTCGTTTGCACGGTATTCCTTCTAGTATAGTAAGCGACCATGATCCCATCTTCACTAGCGAATTTTGGAAGAGTTTACAAGAGGCGGTAGGGACTCAGCTATGTTTGAGCACCGCATATCATCCTCAGACGGACGGCCAGACCGAGAGGGTGAATCGTATTCTAGAGGATCTTTTAAGGCTTTGTATCCTAGACTTTGGGGGTACATGGGAAGAGCACCTTCCGTTGGTAGAATTCGCATATAATAATAGCTTTCAGTCTAGTATTGGCATGGCACCTTTCGAAGCTCTTTATGGAAGGCCTTGCCGTTCGCCTACATGTTGGTGGGAATCTACCGATAAAATCCTACTTCGGCCCGATATGGTTAGGGAAACCTCGGAGAAGATTGATTTGATTCGAAGGAGGATGAAAGCAGCACAAGATAGGCAGAAATCGTATGCTGATAAGAGGAGGACAGATCTTGAGTTTGACATTGGGGACATGGTTTTTATCAAAGTATCTCCGTTACGGAATGTTGTTCACTTTGGGTCCGTTGGGAAATTAGCGCCAAGGTTTGTAGGGCCGTTTCCTATAAAAGACAGGATTGGGAAGATGGCGTATAGGGTGGAGTTGCCTGAGAAACTTAGTGGAGTACACGACGTATTCCATATATCACATTTGAGGAAGTGTTTGCACAAGACCGCGGAGGTGGAAATAGAGCATGATGCAACAATTAGACGAGCTCCTACATGCATTCTTGGGTCGGAGATCAAAAAGTTGAGGAATCGAGAGGTCAAACTAGTTAAAGTACAATGGGGAGATGATGAGAGCAACGCTACTTGGGAGACAGAAGAGAAGATGCGTTCATTGTACCCTCTTCTTTTTGAGGGTATGTCTTTTAATTTCTCCTTTATCGCTTAGCTTATCTTATCTTATCTTTAGTATGTCCTCTCATTAGTATCTTTGACCTTTAGTTAGGATAATCCTATGGTTGAAACATGTGTTTGAGACATGTTATGTATGATGGATGCAAAATGGATGCAAGTGTTTGCTAGTGGTTGCTCATGGATGCATATATACACACACTTTAGGCACTAGATCGGCTCAGTCACTACATATTGCATATTGCATAAATGAATGTATTTAGTATAATGGAAGTATAATGGTTGTACCATCATATAGATGCTGCATTCGGTTGAATGGATGTGCACGCATATAGAAGTAGTATGTAAGCAATTAGGATCTTTTGCATACATAATGGATGCATGGCACTATCATGAATTGCATCAAGGAGGTCAACTGAATCAGTGGACCGCCTGATTTTGCATTAGATACGGACATATACACACACTATGCATTTAAACATAAAAGCATTAGTCTATAAGGACAGTGGATGCCAGTGTTTGATGATTGAGTAGATGGTTGATTGGATGTTAGGTTAAACATTCTTCTTGACTTGAAGATTTCGGGGTCGAAATCCTTTAAGGAGGGGAGAATGTAACACCCCGTAAATCAGTTAATACTAATATTCACAAATGAAAGAATAATTAGTTTCAAATATAAGAATATTGGGAAACGGGCTGCGCCATTGTGTTTGTCTCGGAAAAATACGCGAAATAGAGTCCGAAATTTTGTGAATCGGAGTTCGTATGACCGAGATATGGCCACGAGAAGCTTCACGAAAAATTCAAATTTTAAAACAGATTTCAAAAACACAGAAATGGAGGCAGGCGGGAAAACTCCCGCCCAGACCAGGTCGACCTGGGGGTCGACTTGGGAGTCGACCTGGGGGGGGCCAGGTCGACACTAGAGTCGACCTGGGTGTCGACCTCCCTGGTCGAGCCCAGGTGACCTGGGTGCATCTGGTTGGGTTTTCGGGCTGTGTTTTGAAGGCTGGACGAAATCTAATGGCTCTAATCTATTCTAGGGAAAATCTAATGGCCTAAATGCATCCTAACATCTATAAATAAGTGGGTAGACTCTAACCCTAAATCACTTGAAAATTGGAGAGCTACCGACATGCCGTTGCCATGGAGTTCAGCGTAGCCGTCACAAACTAAAGAAGAAGAAGAAGACCTAATCTACAAACTAAATCTACTCAAATCAAATCAAAAGCTCTCTCTCTTTCTATTTCTCTTCTTTAAAATTGTGAGTATGATGAATCTCACAATATTATTATAAAATAATTTGATTAAGTTATGAATGGATAACAAGAAAGTGATATGAATTGTTATGTATTTGTAAATTATGTTGTGGATCACTTGTTATGCTATTATGTTATCATATATGTGTTGTTAAGTTGTAGTGATTATATTGTAAATAATCCTATGCTATGTCATATGTGATTAATCATGCTATGCTGTGTTATAAATCATGTTATGCCATGTTGTAAATCATGCCATGCTATGTTGTAAATCATATCATGCTATGTTGCAAATTATGATATGCTATGTTGTAAATCTTATATATGTTGTAGATCTCATATTATCACATATGTTGAAATACTTATGTTATATGATAAGGATGTCATGTTAAGTTGTGTTGAATCATACAAGTTGTAAAATCATGATGTTATTATTTATGCGAATTGGATCATGTTTTAAGTTTATGTTTTTTTATAATAGATCTTGATTATGGGAATTTGCCTATTGAGTTAGGTGTACCCATATACATGAATCTACAAATTAATTGGATCTTGAATATGGGAATTTGCCTATTAAGTTAGGTGTACCCATATACATGAATCTATGATTAAATGAATTTTGATTTTTTTGGGAATTTTCCTATTGAGTTAGGTGTACCCATATAAAACCATATTGTTAATGATGTTGATTCACACATGTCCTATACAAGTTTATGAAATTTGATCAAAATCATATTATGTGGATTATGAATAAGTTGACACCCTTAGATCCATGACAAGTATAACCTTATGCAAGTTGTAATTTTGGATGTATACAAGTTTCGCCCCTTGTTATGATTTATTTAGTCACATATATAGGTTGTTGTTGTGAATATTTTCTTTTATGCTATGAGTTAGATAATCGGGTCTAGCATACATTTTGCGAATAAACGTTCAAACGTGGGGTAGGGGTAATATTAGAAAATTAATAAATTGGGGTGCAATTGATATGATTTTGCATGCCTTAAATGGATGTCCATAATTGAGTCAATTATGGACATTGCTAAATTTGTAATTAATTAATAATTCAAATAGGGGATTATTAAAATTCGGGAAAGTGGATTATTAATAATAATCAATGCTTAGGACACGAGGTTGGACCCGTTTGTGACGTAAACCTGCCCGGACCCGCCCGGCAAATCCAGTAGTCACAAATGTCGGCCCAATGTGAGAGGTCCTAGGCCCAAACTAAAGCATAACAGTTGTAAAGACACGAGGTTAGACTCTTTTATGGTGTAAGACTGCCCGGACCCGCCCGGCAAATCCAGCTGCCATAAATGCCAGTCTAATGTGAGAGGTCTTTATGAGGTTATGGCCTTAATGAATCAAGAAATACTTAGCCAGATAATCATGTAAGGTGGGACATGGGGGTTAAGTAGGTGCCTTAGGTGGCATGAGGAATCTAGTGGTTTCCTTTAGAGGCATTTGAAATACGATTAGACTTAACCAAATACACATGTAAATGAACATGACTAAGTGGGTTAAGTGGATGGACTAATGGGACAAGCTTAGGTGGAATGCTTGTGGGAAATAATGGGGGCCCATTTCAACCAGTATCCCAAAACGTATCTTTGTGGGCTCGACCCAAGTCGAGGGCGGGACACGCATACTGGGTTTGACTATAAGAGGCCAAAACAGGCAGCGGTGGCAACGCATGTCCAACGGGTTTCATATGCGTGTGTGGACCCGGGCTGGTAGGTAAGACGTTGTTGCATCGTGTAGGTATATGCCATGCATCTCCGTTATATCAGCTTGCTACTTTAGGGGAATGATACACCCCACTGTGGGGCCAGCACGGGTATCTACGAGTAGGGAGCCGATCGAAAAATGGAAAGTGGGGTACACCTAGTGGAGATAGGGGCAGGCGACAACTATGTAGTCAGCTAGGAGTACGTAAAGCCATTAAGAAAGTTTCTAAGTGAAGCTAAGTGGGATCAATCTTTAGGGTGACTGGTGTGGTGCAGTATAGTGTTTATCCTTTAGTACTTAGGAGCGCCTATAACGTTTTCTTTAGCGATTGTCTATGTCCTTAATCTGCTCTTTCATAGACATTTCCTTGTTTTCCAACTTATGCCTTAGTCCAGTTATTTTGATAATAGTATTGTAGAATTATCATACTCGCCAGACTTTATGTCTGACCCCCTCTTTTCCACATTTTTCTCCCTCCAGGTCCTCAGGTTGGACCCAGCTCTTGTGGAGCCTGATTGGATTTCTTATCTCTTTTGGAAAGCTAGGACTGCTGAAGTAAAGTTCAGCTTGTTATCTTCTTTGATGGCTATTTATGTAATGGGATTATGTATTTGTTTTATCAAGATGGATATTGTAATTGACTCTGATTTATGGTATTAAGATGTAATCAAACATGTTTTGACTTCTGCTGCAATGAAATAAAGTTTTTAATTTCCAAGTACTATTTTATATCTGTCTTGATGTAATTTTACTGTTCTATATTCACTTATAACCTCCATGGAAGTTAATGCATTCCCCTTGTGAGTGACATTAATGGACGTGGGGTGTTACACGTGGTATCAGAGCATAAGGTTACCAGAACAGATAAAAATTTTAGAAAAATATTTTTCTAAAGTATTTTTGGAAGAAGTGCTTTCAAAAACATGTTATTTAGAGAGAGTTTTTATGAAAAACATAATCCCAACTAGCCATATCCTTATCTTTATCTTTCGAATTCTCCATTTTGAATCTTTCCTTTTTCGTTTCAGCATGGCTGAAGATCTTAATCTCCCAGAAGGTGTGACGGTTCTGTAACACCCCACCTCCGCCAGTGCCACTCTTGCAAGGGCACTGACTTTGGAGGGGCGTTTAAACAAGGTAAACATGCATGCAGATATCACAAGACAGAACATATAAGTAAAAAAAACAGAGTAAAATAGCAGCGGATAAAAACTAGCATATCAAAACCATAAGTTAAGTTACAACACAGTACTTGATCATTATTTTCCATAAACAAAGTCTAGAAACATAAAACTGGAAACTGGAAAGGAAAACATAAAGTAGCTATCCCCAAGGTAGAAAACCATAGCGAGCTCAAGTCCAAAGCATACATGAGCTATCCAGGAAAAGCAGCTAAGATCCAAGCTAAGTACTGGTATTCCCGCCCTGTAAACCTGGGGGGGGGGGGAAACGAAAGAAAAGAGGCGAAAGAAAATGGGTCAGTCAAAAGACTGGTAAGTCCTACCTACTATTGTACAACAACTAATAAAGTTAACTGTATATGTAAACCAGGATGAGTCATAGGATGATAACTGGCATGGAAAAAATCAACAAGATAGATCAAGTGTGGCACCGCATATACAAGGTTGAGGTTTGCACCAAGTGTACTAGTATCACAAGTCATGTCAAGTGTAAACAAGAAGTGATCCCCAGGCCCAAGTTTGGCCCAACATCATGAATGACCTAAACCAAGGTCCAACTAGCACGGTCTAGTCGATCGGCTCTCCTAAAGCCTAACTCGTCAAGTGTCTGTGTCATACGGCCCAACTACGAAGTGTAGCTAAACCGTGATAGGTCCACCCTAGGGTGTATCAAGTCCTAGGGGGTCAACCACTGACACAAACCAAGCACGCACAGTTTAAACCTACTGGTGCCTGTGCCTGCTTTTTCAACTCCGGACCATGTGCACGACCATGGCCCGCCTGAACCTACACCGGCGCACCTACACAGCCGTCGTCTTGGTCGCTTACATGTCATCCCAGTAATCGTGCCCCACCCTAGCCTAGTCCCTAGGGTATCATGATACATCCAAGAGGGTTACTGGTGCAAGGGACCACGTAACTAGGGTTTCCTTAATGGGTTAAACATGGTTAACCCAACTCATCTAAGTACCAAGTTGGTTAAGTGTACCCAAGGTTCATGACTTAACCCTACCAACCCATCGTGTTTAATTGGTTAAGTATTCAAGCGGTCCATGACTTAACCCTACCATGTGGCATTAATTAATTTAATGCACCCAACCTCTCACATTAGACCTTGTTGTGGTTACTAGTTAGGCCGGGCGGATCCGGGTAGGTTTACACCACAACTTAGTCTAACCTCGGGTCTCACGTGCAACATGACCAACTACTCACATTGGGTCCTATTGCTTGTAGCCACTAGTTAAGCCGGTCGGTTCCGGGTAGGTTTATGCTACAAGCTCAACCCAACCTCGAGTTGGCCATTCTCATGTTTTCTAAGTGTCATGTCCATCACATTACAAGTTTTCAAGCAATTGGGTAGACCTGACTTAATAGGTAAATTCCCAATGGGTAGACCTAACTTAATAGGTAAATTCCCAAGCTTATGTTTTTATGTCTTTTAAGTTTACCCAATCCCAAATGCAATCCCATCGCTTACATATCGCAATAGCGCATAAAGGATAGAAAGAGGGAACTTGGCATAATCATGACATAGAGGGGTTGGAGCCACAAGTTAAACATGGTGGCATGAGACAAAGATGTGATCATAAACTTGCATATCATGTTATCAACTTGCAAAATATTCATAAGCATGCATAACATCATTTTAACTTGCATAGTGTTCATATGCATGCATAACATGGTTTCAACTTGCATAAGGTTCATATGCATGCCTAACATGGTTTCAACTTACATAAGGTTCATATGCATGCATAACAGGGTTTCAACTTGCATAAGGTTCATATGCATGCATAACATCAAACTTGGCAAATAGGTGGAACATGGCCATAGATAGCATGAGATAAGGGCTAGTAACATGCATATAACATTATATGCATGTTAATGCAAGGGTTATGAGAGTTTCAAAGTTGCATTATGCAACATTTCCAACCAAAGATCATATCTTTCTATGCATAAAGCCAAGGTAATGACTTTACTAACATGCATAGAGTAATCTTATGCATAAAATCATAAGATCAAAGCACATATCATGATTAACCCCAAACTCAAACTTGAAACATAACATATTAACTTCATAGTTAAAATACAAGAGTAGAAATAGGCTTACAATGCTATGAAGACTCAAATGAGTATAGCAAATGTAAGAAACCCCTTATGCAACAAATTAAAACCCCAAAATGCAAGCAAACTTGATCAAGACTCCTCCTTTATGATGCCAATAGAGAAACAAGACTTTGATGCAAGCTAAAGAGGATCATACAAGCCTAAATACACTTGTATGCATGGAAATCTCTTAGAAATTTGATTTAGGAATTTATGAAGAGAGTGGAGGCCATGAGAGGATTGATTTTACCATAGTTTAGTTGTATGATAGATTAATGATGATTTAGGGTAGGTTAGGGTCTTATTTATAGATTAGGCAAGTGTTTTAGGCCATAGGATTAACCCTAGGATAGATCCCAGCCCTCAAAAATCGTCACAAGCCTCCAAAACAAGACCAAGGGCCAAAACAGGTGCACCAGGCCAGCCAGGATCAAGCCAGAAGGCTGTGCAGGTTTCTGGCTCGACACGGGCGCACTTCCCAAGTGCGCCAGTGTATTTTTGTGCTGGCGCACTTCTCAAGTGCGCCAGTGCATTCTGGCTTGTTTTCGGTTTTTCTGCCTAACTTCGTTCGTCCATATCTTCTTCATACGGACTCCGATTTTCGAAAACTCGGACTCTATTTCGCGTATTTTTCCGAGACGAACGCAATGGCATAGCCCGTTTCCCTTGATTCAGATTTTATAATTAAATTCTGCCTCAATTTATGTTATAACAGGTTATTGAAAATACGGGTTGTTACATTCTCCCCTCCTTAAGGGATTTCGTCCCCGAAATCTTCAAGTTAGGAAGAACGTATCCTACCATCCAACATCCATCTACTCAAAACATCATCAACGAGCAATCATTGTAGATTCTAAATGCTGTATGAACATATGCAAAGGTGTGTGTATATGTACTTATCTAATGCAAATATCATCAATGCAGATTATGTTAGTGAAATGAATCCATATGTATGCAATTCCTAACATAATGTATAACATTTATATGTGTGCACATCACATACATCCATATGCAACATCCATGTGATAACACAAAAATTTTCATCCATGAATAAGCATAAACACTCATGCATATGCAATATGAGAGTGTGTGAGCCGATCTTAGTGCCTAATGTGTATCATGCATCCACGAGTATCCACTTGCAACCACTTGCAACCACTTGCAACCATCAAGCATAACATGTTTCAAATACATGTTTCATCCAAAGGGTTTCTACCTAAGGTTCTCATGACAAGATTAGCACGATAACTAGATAAACATGGATAGCAAAGAGAAAGATATGCTAACAAAGAAAAGAGATTGAGAGTGTACCCTCAAAAAGGAATGGATAAAGCCCACGCATCTTCTCCTCGGTTTCCCAAGTTGCGTCTTCTTCGGCTTCACCCCATTGAACCTTCACCAACTTGACCTCTCGATTCCTTAGCTTCTTGGTCTCCATCCCCAAGATACGAATCGGAGCTCTCCTCAAAGTTGCCTCTTTCTCTACTTCCACGTCTTCAAGAATGCTAGGTTCAACCACCTCAGCGGACTCATGTAGGCACTTTCGGAGATGCGAGACATGAAAGACATTATGCACTCCGGACAGCTTCTCGGGCAATTGCACTTTATAAGCCATCTTCCCAATTCTCTCTATGATAGGGAAGGGTCCTACGAACCTGGGTGCCAGCTTCCCAATTGCTCCGAAGCGAACCACATTACGCAAAGGAGAAACCTTCACGAAAACCATGTCTCCAACTTCGAACTCCAAATCTGTCCTTCGCTTATCAGCATAGGATTTCTGTCTATCTTGGGCCGCTTTCATCCGTCTTCTCACCAATTCAACTTTCTCAGATGTGTCTCGTATCATATCGGGCCCAAGTACAAGCTTATCTGTAGTCTCCCACCAACATGTAGGCGACTTGCACGGCCTCCCATATAAAGCTTCAAATGGTGCCATCCCTATGCTTGCTTGATAACTGTTATTATATGCAAACTCAACAAGAGGAAGATGGTCTTCCCAAGTACCACCAAAATCCAGAATACAAAGCCTTAACAGATCCTCGAGTACCCTATTCACCCTTTCGGTTTGACCGTCCGTCTGTGGGTGGTAAGCAGTACTTAGATTCAACCTCGTGCCCATGGCTTCTTGCAAGCTATTCCAGAACTGACTTGTAAAGATTGGGTCACGGTCACTGACTATACTAGAAGGGACTCCATGAAGTCTCACAATCTCACGAAGATATACATACGCTAGCCAAGATGCGGTCCTCTTGCTCTTTACCGGAATGAAATGAGCACTCTTCGTAAGTCTGTCCACAATAACCCAAATGCTCATATTCCCTTTCCTTGACCTTGGTAGCCCATCAATAAAATCCATGGAAATACTCTCCCACTTCCAAAGTGGAACGTCTAGAGGATGCAATAGCCCACCGGGCTTCTTCGACTCGGCCTTAACTTGCTGGCAAATGAAACATCTAGAAACAAACTCTGCCACATCCTTCTTCATCCCAGGCCAAAAGAAAATACGCTTCATATCTTTATACATCTTATCTCCGCCTGGATGTATAGTCAACTTAGAGCGATGCGCTTCCTCAAGAATTTTTCTTACTAGATCTCCTACCACTGGAACACATAACCTTCCATCTCTCCTCAGCTAACCCTTGTCATCAATAGAATATCGAGCGAGATGACTAGACGTCTCTCCTCGAATCAGCTTATCCATAATCTCAACTATCTGCGGGTCTTCTTTCTGCGAAGCCCCAACTTGATCAAGAAGGGTAGGTCTGAGTTCCAGAGATGCTAATGAACCGGTCATCGACTCAATTGCTAAAGAGAAATCAAAGGTTGCCACATACTCTAAATTCTTCATCTCAACGAATAGAGGACTTAGGGTCAACCTCTTTCTGCTTAGTGCATCAGCCACAACATTACCCTTGCCAGGGGTATAAGCTATCTCGAAGTCATATGATACCAAGAATTCCATCCACCTTTGCTGCCTAAGATTCAAATCTTTCTGCGAGAAGAGATACTTGAGTGATTTGTGATCAGTATACAACTCAAACCTTTCGCCTAAAAGATAGTGGCGCCAGGACTTGAGTGCAAAGACAATCGCCGCTAACTCCAAGTCATGAGTGGGGTAGTTCTTCTCATGAACTTTAAGTTGCCTACCCCCATAACATATCACTCTTCTCTCCTGCATCAGAACAGCGCCTAACCCCGTGCCACATGCATCGGTATACACGGTAAACATTTTACCGCCATCGGGTAATGCCAAAACTGGAGCTGTGGTAAGGGCCCTTTTGAGCCTTTGAAAAGCAAGCTCACACTCTAAGTCCCATGCAAAGACTAAGTTCTTCTTCGTCAATCTAGTGAAAGGGGCCGAAATCTTAGCGAAGTCTCTAATGAACTTCCTATAGTAGCCTGCCAGACCGAGAAAGCTTCGCACTTCGGTTGCATTCCTAGGAGTCTTCCAGTCTTGAACTGCAACCACTTTCGCGGGATCCACAGCTATACCCTGCTTAGAAACTATATGCCCAAGAAATCGGACTTCCTTTCTCCAAAAGTGGCATCTGGAGAACTTGGCTTTCAACTGATGGCCTCTAAGCGTATCCATCACTTCCTTGAGGTGTCTAGCATGTTCTTCCTCGTCTTTTGAAAAGATCAGAATATCATCCACGAAGACAACAACAAACTTGTTAAGGAACTCCCTGAACACCCTACTCATCAAATCTACGAAGTAGGCGGGTGCATTAGTCAAGCCGAATGGCATGACAAGCCATTCAAAGAATCCGTCTGGAGTCCTAAATGCAGTCTTATCAATGTTGTCTTCGGCCACTCTAAGCTGATGAAATCCGGTGGCTAAATCAAGCTGAGAGAAAACAGAAGCATCAACAAGCTGGTCGAAGAGGTCGTCTATCCTCGGTAATGGATGCCTATTCTTCTTGGTCAGCTTGTTCAACTCTCGATAATCAACACATAGACGAAGCGAGCCGTCCGCCTTAGTAGCGAACACTACAGGAGCACCCCATTCAGAAATGCTTCGCCTAATAAAATTCTTCTCAAATAGCTCCTTGATTTGCTTACTGAGCTCTCTCCTTTCACGCGGGGCCATGTGCCTAACTGGTAAGGAGACTGGCTTAGCATTATCAACCAGATAAATGCGGAAATCTATCTCTCGCTTAGGGGGTAACCCCTTAACTTCTTCAAAGACATCAGGGTATTCTCGAACCACCCTTACAGATTGCAGATCATCGATGGACGAGTCAAGAGATTCAAGATAACATAGCATGACGGGATCTAGCGGGTTGCAAGAAATCTCTAGGGTATTACCCAGGTGAGTCATGAGTCTCACCACCCTATGCTCACAATCGAGAATGGCTCCATAGCGGGACAACCAATCCGTGCCCAAGATCAACCCGTATCCCGTGAACCCGAGAACATAAGCATCACACGAGAATTCTACGGTCAAGATAGAAATCCTCAAATCCATACAGATCATAGATAAATGGGCTGAACCCCCAATCGGATTTGAAACACTAACGGGATCCTCAACAAGACTAGTACTTAGGTGCAAACTTCCAACAACATCAGAAGAAATAAAGGTATGCGATGCGCCAGAATCAAACAAAGTGCGAACAGGAAAACCAGAAATATAAACAAGACTTTCCACAGAAATAGTACCTCGGTCCTGAACTGGAGTGGTGTTGAGAGCATGCACTTGCCCTCCAGATGAACCTGCGCGCTGAGTTTGTCCATGCCCCTGCTTCTTAGGGCAATCCTTGCTAAAATGTCCCGTCTCTCCACAATGAAAGCATCCACCCAATTTCATTCTCTTCTTCCTACAGTCCTTGGCCACGTGCCCAACAATCCCACAGAAGTGGCACTTTCTTGTGTCCTTTGCCTTGTTCTTGTTGCCCTTGTTGTTCTTGTTGTTCTTGTTGTTCTGATTACTCTGATTCCCTCCCCACTTGGAGTCTGTCTTCTTAGGCTGAGTCTCATTGGGCTTGACTTCTTTCTTCCCATTCTTATCCTCTCCCTGCAGCAATGCCATGTCTACTAGGCTCTCGAAAGTGGCCCCCATGGGTATGTGTGACATGGCTAGACCTTGTAATGGCTCATTTAACCCTCGTGCAAAACGTAGAGCCTTCTTCTCGGGAGTATTGACCATGTCCAAACCGAATCGGGCAAGCTGGTTGAACTTATTCACATATTCTCTCACCGTCATGTCTCCTTGCTTCAAGGCTATGAACTTCTCTAGTTGCAAATTTGCCTCCGCAGACGATAAAAACTTAATCCCAAACCTTGCCCTAAAGTCGGCCCAGGTTTCTACGGGCCTAGTAGCACTGGTGACCTCCCACCAATAAGAAGCTTCCTCCTTTAGTAGCCAAATCGCCAACAGGACCTTTCTACGTTCCTCTATATCAAAGATGGCAAAGAGATCTTCGGTCTCCTTCAACCAATTTCTTGCTTCCACAAAAGTCTCCGTCCCAATAAAATTTTTGCCACCCATTGCCTTGAAGTCCTTGCAAACCTTGGCGAAATCGGCTTGTGGTTGCTGAGGAGGAGGAGGAGGGGGTGGAACCTCAGTGATAGTGGGAGTGGTTGCTGGACCTGCATTGTTGGCCCTAGCTTCCAAGTACCTCCGGAACCATCCGGGAATGGTGACTCCCTCAGGAAGATTGAGATCGGCCATGCTGAAAAAAAGGAAAAGATAGATTTAGAACGAGGAAACGAAGGATAGTGCTTATGGCTCTTGGGGGATAGCCTTTCAAAATAAACTAGACTTTTCTTTGGAAAATACTTAATTGGTTTTGAAAATAGCTTTTAAAAGTAACTTTAAAACCCTTTTTGCTCCAATCTTGTAAACCTTATGCTCTGATACCAAATGTAACACCCCACCTCCGCCAGTGCCACTCTTGCAAGGGCACTGACTTTGGAGGGGCGTTTAAACAAGGTAAACATGCATGCAGATATCACAAGACAGAACATATAAGTAAAAAAAACAGAGTAAATATAGCAGCGGATAAAAACTAGCATATCAAAACCATAAGTTAAGTTACAACACAGTACTTGATCATTATTTTCCATAAACAAAGTCTAGAAACATAAAACTGGAAACAGGAAAGGAAAACATAAAGTAGCTATCCCCAAGGTAGAAAACCATAGCGAGCTCAAGTCCAAAGCATACATGAGCTATCCAGGAAAAGCAGCTAAGATCCAAGCTAAGTACTGGTATTCCCGCCCTGTAAACCTGGGGGGGGGAACGAAAGAAAAGAGGCGAAAGAAAATGGGTCAGTCAAAAGACTGGTAATTCCTACCTACTATTGTACAACAACTAATAAAGTTAACTGTATATGTAAACAAGGATGAGTCATAGGATGATAACTGGCATGGAAAAAGTCAACAAGATAGATCAAGTGTAGCACCGCATATACAAGGTTGAGGTTTGCACCAAGTGTACTAGTATCACAAGTCATGTCAAGTGTAAACAAGAAGTGATCCCCAGGCCCAAGTTTGGCCCAACATCATGAA
Organism: Allium sativum; assembly: GCA_030737875.1. Lineage (NCBI taxonomy): Eukaryota > Viridiplantae > Streptophyta > Magnoliopsida > Asparagales > Amaryllidaceae > Allium > Allium sativum. The sequence continues at coordinate 226,632,302 of CM060922.1, forward strand.
TGACCTAAACCAAGGTCCAACTAGCACGGTCTAGTCGATCGGCTCTCCTAAAGCCTAACTCATCAAGTGTCGGTGTCATACGGCCCAACTACGAAGTGTAGCTAAACTGTGCTAGGTCCACCCTAGGGTGTATCAAGTCCTAGGGTGTCAACCACTGACACAAACCAAGCACGCACAGTTTAAACCTACTGGTGCCCGTGCCTGCTTTTTCAACTCCGGACCATGTGGACGACCATGGCCCGCCTGAACCTACACCGGCGCACCTACACAGCCGTCGTCTTGGTCGCTTACATGTCATCCCAGTAATCGTGCCCCACCCTAGCCTAGTCCCTAGGGTATCATGATACATCCAAGAGGGTTACTGGTGCAAGGGACCATGTAACTAGGGTTTCCTTAATGGGTTAAACGTGGTTAACCCAACTCATCTAAGTACCAAGTTGGTTAAGTGTACCCAAGGTTCATGACTTAACCCTACCAACCCATCGTGTTTAATTGGTTAAGTATTCAAGCGGTCCATGACTTAACCCTACCATGTGGCATTAATTAATTTAATGCACCCAACCTCTCACATTAGACCTTGTTGTGGTTACTAGTTAGGCCGGGCGGGTCCGGGTAGGTTTACACCACAACTTAGTCTAACCTCGGGTCTCACGTGCAACATGACCAACTACTCACATTGGGTCCTATTGCTTGTAGCCACTAGTTAAGCCGGTCGGTTCCGGGTAGGTTTATGCTACAAGCTCAACCCAACCTCGAGTTGGCCATTCTCATGTTTTCTAAGTGTCATGTCCATCACATTACAAGTTTTCAAGCAATTGGGTAGACCTGACTTAATAGGTAAATTCCCAATGGGTAGACCTAACTTAATAGGTAAATTCCCAAGCTTAAGTTTTTATGTCTTTTAAGTTTACCCAATCCCAAACGCAATCCCATCGCTTACATATCGCAATAGCGCATAAAGGATAGAAAAAGGGAACTTGGCATAATCATGACATAGAGGGGTTGGAGCCACAAGTTAAACATGGTGGCATGAGACAAAGATGTGATCATAAACTTGCATATCATGTTATCAACTTGCAAAATATTCATAAGCATGCATAACATCATTTTAACTTGCATAGTGTTCATATGCATGCATAACATGGTTTCAACTTGCATAAGGTTCATATGCATGCCTAACATGGTTTCAACTTACATAAGGTTCATATGCATGCATAACATGGTTTCAACTTGCATAAGGTTCATATGCATGCATAACATCAAACTTGGCAAATAGGTGGAACATGGCCATAGATAGCATGAGATAAGGGCTAGTAACATGCATATAACATTATATGCATGTTAATGCAAGGGTTATGAGAGTTTCAAAGTTGCATTATGCAACATTTCCAACCAAAGATCATATCTTTCTATGCATAAAGCCAAGGTAATGAATTTACTAACATGCATAGAGTAATCTTATGCATAAAATCATAAGATCAAAGCACATATCATGATTAACCCCAAACTCAAACTTGAAACATAACATATTAACTTCATAGTTAAAATACAAGAGTAGAAATAGGCTTACAATGCTATGAAGACTCAAATGAGTATAGCAAATGTAAGAAACCCCTTATGCAACAAATTAAAACCCCAAAATGCAAGCAAACTTGATCAAGACTCCTCCTTTATGATGCCAATAGAGAAACAAGACTTTAATGCAAGCTAAAGAGGATCATACAAGCCTAAATACACTTGTATGCATGGAAATCTCTTAGAAATTTGATTTAGGAATTTATGAAGAGAGTGGAGGCCATGAGAGGATTGATTTTGCCATAGTTTAGTTGTAGGATAGATTAATGATGATTTAGGGTAGGTTAGGGTCTTATTTATAGATTAGGCAAGTGTTTTAGGCCATAGGATTAACCCTAGGATAGATCCCAGCCCTCAAAAATCGTCACAAGCCTCCAAAACAAGACCAAGGGCCAAAACAGGTGCACCAGGCCAGCCAGTATCAAGCCAGAAGGCTGTGCAGGTTTCTGGCTCGACACGGGCGCACTTCCCAAGTGCGCCAGTGTATTTTTGTGCTGGCGCACTTCTATGGTGCGCCAGTGCATTCTGGCTTGTTTTCGGTTTTTCTGCCTAACTTCGTTCGTCCATATCTTCTTCATACGGACTCCGATTTTCGAAAACTCGGACTCTATTTCGCGTATTTTTCCGAGACGAACGCAATGGCATAGCCCGTTTCCCTTGATTCAGATTTTAGAATTAAATTCTTCCTCAATTTATGTTATAATAGGTTATTGAAAATACGGGTTGTTACAGGTTCCAGGGTGGTTTAGGAGATATTTGGAGGCTAGGGCCACCACTGCAGGCCCAGCAGATGCTACTCCACCCCCAGTTGCACCCATTCCTCCTCCTCCTCCTCCGCGTGTTGACACTTTTGCAAAGACGTGCAAGGAATTTAAGGCTATGGGAGGAAAAACTTTTCAAGGGACTGAGACGTTTGTGCAGGCCAGAGACTGGCTTAAGGAGACTGAGGAATTGTTGGATATCTTTGAAGTGGAAGATGGGAGGAAAGTCCGTTTAGCTGCTTGGTTAATGAAGGGAGAGGCCTCGTTTTGGTGGGAGGTCACTAACGGGGAACGTCCAGTTGATTCATGGGCGAATTTCAGACGAAGGTTTGAGGCAAAGTTTCTTTCAAGGGCAGAGGAGAATTTAAATATGGAAAAATTCCTGACATTAAAGCAAGGGAGCTTATCAGTGAAGGAATATGTCAATAAATTTAATCAGTTAGCAAGGTTTGGCTTGGAGTTGGTGAACACGCCAGAGAAGAAAGCTTTGAGGTTCGTTAGAGGCTTGAATGAACCGTTGCAAGGGTTGGCTATGACCCACATCCCTATGGGAGCCACCTTTGAAAGGCTAGTAGAAATGGCACTTGTGCATGAGGATAAGGCAGTTGAAAAGAAAGGGGATCAGAAGAAACCCCAACAGCAAAATAAGAAGGGTGGTAAAAACAATAATGGCAAAGGGAAGAAGAGATGCTTCAATTGTGGGACGCCTGGCCATCTCAGCAAAGATTGTAGAAAGAAAAAGAAGACTAGTTGTTTTCATTGTGGAGATGCGGGACATTTGGTGAAAGACTGCCCAAAGAAGGGGCAGAGGGCAGGGTCTACCTCGGGAGGACAGGTGCAGGCTCTTATGGCACAAGGGCAGGCAAGGGGGCAAGTTCAGGCTATTGTGGCCCCACCGCTGCAAGAAAGAGGTAGAAAAATTTCTGTTGGAAGCTTAGTTTTTCTGTTTGATCATCCTGTCCGTACCTTATTCGATTCTGGCGCATCTCATTCGTTTATCTCTGCATCATTAGTTGAATTACTGCACTTGAACACCAGTTTAGTAGAGGATCCCTTGGTTGTTTCAAATCCAATTGGGTGTTTGGCTCATCTGACCATGATATGTTTGGATTTGAAAATCTCTATACTTAGCGTTGAATTTAGATGTGATGTTTATGTATTGGGCTTCACGGGCTATGGGCTAATTTTAGGAATGGATTGGTTAAATGGGGCCATTCGTGATTGTGAAAGGAGAGTAGTTAGGCTTGTGACTCGCCTTGGTAACACTCTCGACATCTTTTGTAATCCCAAAGATTCCGTTATGCTGAGTTATCTTGAATCGCTTGACGCGTCTGTAGAGAATCTGCGATCGGTAGAGGTGGTCCGGGAATATCCAAATGTGTTTGAGGAGGTGAAGGGCTTACCTCCAAAGCGGGAGATAGACTTTCGAATTTATCTTGTGGATAATGCTAAACCCATATCTTTGTCAGTGCGCCACATGGCTCCTCGTGAAAGGAGGGAACTCAATAAGCAAGTGAAGGAGTTGCTTGAGAAGGGTTTCATAAGCCGTAGTATATCGGAGTGGGGTGCTCCAGTATTATTTGCCACAAAGGCAGATGGGTCCCTTAGACTTTTTGTGGACTATAGAGAACTAAACAAGCTTACTAAAAGGAACCGACACCCACTGCCGAGGATTGACGATCTCTTTGATCAGTTAGTTGGCGCCTCGGTGTTTTCGCAGTTGGACTTAGCCACTGGCTTTCATCAACTGAGAGTGGCTGAGGATAGTATAGATAAGACTGCTTTTAGGACTCCTGACGGATTCTATGAATGGCTAGTGATGCCCTTTGGGTTGACAAACGCCCCCGCATATTTTGTTGATTTGATGAGTAGGGTGTTTAGGGAGTACCTTAACAAATTCGTGGTAGTCTTTGTGGATGACATCTTAGTCTTTTCTAAGAATAAAGAAGAGCATGCCCTACATCTTAGGGAAGTGTTGGAAACCCTTCGAGCGCATAACCTTAAGGCAAAATTTTCTAAGTGTCACTTCTAGAGGAAAGAAGTACGGTTCTTAGGGCACGTGGTTTCCAAGGAAGGGATAGCAGTGGATCCCGCAAAGGTGGTGGCCATCCAAGATTGGAAGGTCCCTAAAAATGTAACCAAAGTAAGAAGTTTCTTGGGGTTGGCTGGCTATTATAGTAAGTTTATCAAAGACTTCGCAAAAATATCAGCTCCATTAACACGGTTAACGAAGAAGAACCTGGTTTTTACGTGGGATGAAGATTGTGATGATGCGTTCCAACGTTTAAAGAAAGCCTTATCTTCAGCCCCAGTCTTAGTGCTGCCAGACGGGAATAAACCGTTTACCGTCTATACTGATTCTTGTGGGACGGGACTTGGCGCGGTCCTCATGCAAGAGGGAAGAGTAATAGCCTATGGTGGAAGGCAGTTGAGGGTTCATGAAAAGAATTACCCTACGCATGACCTTGAGTTAGCCGCAATTGTTTTCGCGCTTAAGTCTTGGCGTCACTATCTTCTTGGTGAAAAATTCGAACTGTTCACTGACCACAAATCATTAAAATACTTATTCTCTCAGAAGGATATGAATTTAAGGCAGCAACGGTGGATGGAATTCTTAGCCTCCTACGATTTTGAAATAGCATATACCCCGGGCAAGGGTAACGTGGTAGCAGACGCCTTAAGTAGGAAAAGGTTGTCCTTGAGTCCGTTGTTTGTTGAACGACGAAGCTTAGAATTCATCTCCATGTTTGACTTTAGACCCTCCGTTGACCTAGTACCTGGTTTGTTAGCATCCTTGGAGGTTAGACCTACACTTCTAGGACGAGTTGGTGAGGCACAGCAAGACGACCCCCAGTTGGTTGAGATAGTAGAAAAGCTCAAAGGAGGGGAGTCGTCTAGCCATCTTAGTAGATATACCCTAGACGATAAGGGTTGGTTACGAAGGGATAATAGACTTTGTGTACCACAAGACGAAGACTTAAGGAAGGCCATTCTTGATGATGCTCATCGCTCAAATATGACCATTCATCCCGGCGGAGACAAGATGTACAAAGGTATGAAGCGGGTTTTCTTTTGGGCCGGTATGAAAAAGGATGTGGCCGAGTACGTCGCTAGATGCTTGGTGTGCCAACGAGTAAAAGCAGAACAAAAGAAACCTGGTGGGTTGCTTCACCTATTGGAAGTTCCACTATGGAAATGGTAAAGCGTCTCAATGGATTTTGTGGATGGATTACCAAGATCAAGAAAGGGTAATACGGGGATTTGGGTTATAGTAGATAGACTTACTAAGAGCGCCCATTTTATTCCCGTGAAAAGTAAGAGGACTGCTCCGTGGTTGGCTTCTGTATACATTAAAGAGATAGTTCGTTTGCACGGTATTCCTTCTAGTATAGTAAGCGACCGTGATCCCATCTTCACTAGCGAATTTTGGAAGAGTTTACAAGAGGCGGTAGGGACTCAGCTATGTTTGAGCACCGCATATCATCCTCAGACGGACGGCCAGACCGAGAGGGTGAATCGTATTCTAGAGGATCTTTTAAGGCTTTGTATCCTAGACTTTGGGGGGTACATGGGAAGAGCACCTTCCGTTGGTAGAATTCGCATATAATAATAGCTTTCAGTCTAGTATTGTCATGGCACCTTTCGAAGCTCTTTATGGAAGGCCTTGCCGTTCGCCTACATGTTGGTGGGAATCTACCGATAAAATCCTACGTGGGCCCAATATGGCTAGGGAAACCTCGGAGAAGATTGATTTGATTCGAAGGAGGATGAAAGCAGCACAAGATAGGCAGAAATCGTATGTTGATAAGAGGAGGACAGATCTTGAGTTTGACATTGGGGACATGGTTTTTATCAAAGTATCTCCGTTACGGAATGTTGTTCGCTTTGGGTCCGTTGGGAAATTAGCGCCAAGGTTTGTAGGGCCGTTTCCTATAAAAGACAGGATTGGGAAGATGGCGTATAGGGTGGAGTTGCCTGAGAAACTTAGTGGAGTAAACGACGTATTCCATGTATCACATTTGAGGAAGTGTTTGCACAAGACCACGGAGGTGGTAGAGCCGAGCTTGCTTAAAGAGGTGGAAATAGAGCGTGATGCAACAATTAGACGAGCTCCTACATGCATTCTTGGGTCGGAGATCAAAAAGTTGAAGAATCGAGAGGTCAGACTAGTTAAAGTACAATGGGGAGATGATGAGAGCAACGCTACTTGGGAGACAGAAGAGAAGATGCGTTCATTGTACCCTCTTCTTTTTGAGGGTATGTCTTTTAATTTCTCCTTTATCGCTTAGCTTATCTTATCTTATCTTTAGTATGTCCTCTCATTATTATCTTTGACCTTTAGTTAGGATAATCCTATGGTTGAAACATGTGTTTGAGACATGTTATGTATGATGGATGCAAAATGGATGCAAGTGTTTGCTAGTGGTTGCTCGTGGATGCATATATACACACACTTTAGGCACTAGATCGGCTCAGTCACTACATATTGCATATTGCATAAATGAATGTATTTAGTATAATGGAAGTATAATGGTTGCACCATCATATAGATGCTGCATTCCGTTGAATGGATGTGCACGCATATAGAAGTAGTATGTAAGCAATTAGGATCTTTTGCATACATAATGGATGCATGGCACTATCATGAATTGCATCAAGGAGGTCAACTGAATCAGTGGACCGCCTGATTTTGCATTAGATACGGACATATACACAAACTATGCATTTAAACATAAAAGCATTAGAAGTCTATAAGGACAGTGGATGCTAGTGTTTGATGATTGAGTAGATGGTTGATTGGATGGTAGGTTAAACATTCTTCTTGACTTGAAGATTTCGGGGTCGAAATCCTTTAAGGAGGGGAGAATGTAACACCCCGTAAAACAGTTAATACTAATATTCACAAATGAAAGAATAATTAATTTCAAATATAAGAATATTGGGAAACGGGCTGCGCCATTGTGTTTGTCTCGGAAAAATACGCGAAATAGAGTCCGAAATTTTGTGAATCGGAGTTCGTATGACCGAGATATGGCCTCGAGAAGTTTCACGAAAAATTCAAATTTTAAAACAGATTTCAAAAACACAGAAATGGAGGCAGGCGGGAAAACTCCCGCCCAGACCAGGTCGACCTGGGGGTCGACTTGGAAGTCGACCTGGGGGGGGCCAGGTCGACACTAGTGTCGACCTGGGTGTCGACCTCCCTGGTCGAGCCCAGGTGACCTAGGTGCATCTGGTTGGGTTTTCGGGCTGTGTTTTGAAGGCTGGACGAAATCTAATGGCTCTAATCTATTCTCGGGTAAATCTAATGGCCTAAATGCATCCTAACATCTATAAATAAGTGGGTAGACTCTAACCCTAAATCACTTGAAAATTGGAGAGCTACCGACATGCCGTTGCCATGGAGTTCAGCGTAGCCGTCACAAACTAAAGAAGAAGAAGACCTAATCTACAAACTAAATCTACTCAAATCAAATCAAAAGCTCTCTCTCTTTCTATTTCTCTTCTTTAAAATTGTGAGTATGATGAATCTCACAATATTATTATAAAATAATTTGATTAAGTTATGAATGGATCACAAGAAAGTGATATGAATTGTTATGTATTTGTAAATTATGTTGTGGATCTCTTGTTATGCTATTATGTTATCATATATGTGTTGTTAAGTTGTAGTGATTATGTTGTAAATAATCCTATGCTATGTCATATGTGATTAATCATGCTATGCTGTGTTATAAATCATGTTATGCCATGTTGTAAATCATGCCATGCTATGTTGTAAATCATATCATGCTATGTTGCAAATTATGATATGCTATGTTGTAAATCTTATATATGTTGTAGATCTCATATTATCACATATGTTGAAATACTTATGTTATATGATAAGGATGTCATGTTAAGTTGTGTTGAATCATACAAGTTGTAAAATCATGATGTTATTATTTATGCGAATTGGATCATGTTTTAAGTTTATGTTTTTTTTATAATAGATCTTGATTATGGGAATTTGCCTATTGAGTTAGGTGTACCCATATACATGAATCTACAAATTAATTGGATCTTGAATATGGGAATTTGCCTATTAAGTTAGGTGTACCCATATACATGAATCTATGATTAAATGAATTTTGATTTTTTTTGGAATTTGCCTGTTGAGTTAGGTGTACCCATATAAAACCATGTTGTTAATGATGTTGATTCACACATGTCCTATACAAGTTTATGAAATTTGATCAAAATCATATTATGTGGATTATGAATAAGTTGACACCCTTAGATCCATGACATGTATAACCTTATGCAAGTTGTAATTTTGGATGTATACAAGTTTCACCCCTTGTTATGATTTATTTAGTCACATATATATGTTGTTGCTGTGAATATTTTCTTTTATGCTATGAGTTAGACTAATCGGGTCTAGCAGACATTTTGCGAATAAACGTTCAAACGTGGGGTAGGGGTAATATTAGAAAATTAATAAATTGGGGTACAATTGATATGATTTTGCATGCCTTAAATGGATGTATATAATTGAGTCAATTACAGACATTGCTAAATTTGGAATTAATTAATAATTCAAATAGGGAATTATTAAAATTGGGGAAAGTGGATTATTAATAATAATCAATGCTTAGGACACGAGGTTGGACCCGTTTGTGACGTAAACCTGCCCGGACCCGCCCGGAAAATCCAGTAGTCACAAATGTCAGCCCAATGTGAGAGGTCCTAGGCCCAAACTAAAGCATAACAGTTGTAAAGACACGAGGTTAGACTCTTTTATGGTGTAAGACTGCCCGGACCCGCCCGGCAAATCCAGCTGCCATAAATGCCAGTCTAATGTGAGAGGTCTTTATGAGGTTATGGCCTTAATGAATCAAGAAATACTTAGCCAGATAATCATGTAAGGTGGGACATGGGGGTTAAGTAGGTGCCTTAGGTGGCATGAGGAATCTAGTGGTTGCCTTTAGAGGCATTTGAAATACGATTAGACTTAACCAAATACACATGTAAATGAACATGACTAAGTGGGTTAAGTGGATGGACTAATGGGACAAGCTTAGGTGGAATGCTTGTGGGAAATAATGGGGGCCCATTTCAACCAGTATCCCAAAACGTATCTTTGTGGGCTCGACCCAAGTCGAGGACGGGACACGCATACTGGGTTTGACTATAAGAGGCCAAAACAGGGAGCGGTGGCAACGCAAGTCCAACGGGTTTCATATGCGTGTGTGGACCCGGGCTGGTAGGTAAGACGTAGTTGCATCGTGTAGGTATAAGTCGTGCATCTCCGTTATATCAGGTTGCTACTTTAGGGGAATGATACACCCCATTGTGGGGCCAGCACGGGTAACTACGAGTAGGGAGCCGATCGAAAAATGGAAAGTGGGGTACATCTAGTGGAGATAGGGGCAGGCGACACCTATGTAGTCAGCTAGGAGTACGTAAAGCCATTAAGAAAGTTTCTAAGTGAAGCTAAGTGGGATCAATCTTTAGGGTGACTGGTGTGGTGCAGTATAGTGTTTATCCTTTAGTATTTAGGAGCGCTATTACGTTTCCTTTAGCGATTGTCTATGTCCTTAATCTGCTCTTTCATAGACATTTCCTTGTTTTCCAGCTTATGCCTTAGTCTAGTTATTTTGATAATAGTATTGTAGAATTATCATACTCGCCAGACTTTATGTCTGACCCCCTCTTTTCCACATTTTTCTCCCTTCAGGTTCTCAGGTTGGACCCAGCTCTAGTGGAGCCTGATTGGATTGCTTATCTCTTTTGGAAAGCTAGGACAGCTGGAGTAAAGTCCAGCTTGTTATCTTCTTTGATGGCTATTTATGTAATGGGATTATGTATTTGTTTTATCAAGATGGATATTGTACTTGACTCTGATTTATGGTATTAAGATGTAATCAAACATGTTTTGACTTCTGCTGCAATGAAATAAAGTTTTTAATTTCCAAGTGCTATTTTATATCTGTCTTGATGTAATTTTACTGTTCTATATTCACTTATAACCTCCATGGAAGTTAATGCATTCCCCTTGTGAGTGACATTAATGGACGTGGGGTGTTACAAAATCTGAATCCGGTCTCTCTGTATTAACAGCGGAGGTGTAAAGTAAATCAAAACTTTGATAGTTGGTGATTTAACTATCAAAGAAACATTCATACAATCAACGGTCCTATTTCCAATTGGAAATTCTACCGATCAAACATCAAACAACATTGGGCCCTTTTAAATTAATTCCTTATTAAATTATTATTTCCAATTCATGTTTCCCTATCTTTCGTACCCTTTCAAAGCTCTATTTTCTCTCTCGATTCTTGGAAAAAACATTTCCAATATCTAATTTCTTTATTTGGGAAAATATCTCTTATTCCAATAAGAAAACAATAATATATATTCATGAATCCTTATTCTCTATATTCAGAAAATATACCTTATTAATATTGAAAAATATTTCCATATTCCATTTCTTAATTCTTCGTTGACCAATCCATTACGCGTAGAAAATATCTCTCATTTTATTTGGGAAAACATGTCAAAATCCTTTAAATTAACGCGATGTTATAAAACATCCTAATTATAACTCAAACCATTAATCATTTGTTAACTAATCGTATTGCTAACCAGTCTTCACTGTCGAACCTTAACCATTTCTCCATCAATCAAGAAGTCAATAAATTTAGGGTATGGTTATCTCTCAGACCTTAATCGAAAACATTTTCAACTTTGAAATAGTCAAAGCTCACAGCTTCAACAGAATATCGCTTACGCAACTCTCAGATTCAATCTCAGAATCCACTTCCTTTACGGAAAAACATTGATTATAAAGGTAGCGTTATAATCGCTGTTTTCAAATATTTGATTTATAAGTCATTTGTTACAACAACAGCGTTAAAATCGCTGTTTAGATTTATAAAACATTTATTATAACGACAGCGCTAAAATCGCTGTTTAGATTTATAAAACATTTACGATAACAGTAGCATTATAATCGCTATTTAGATTTATAACGGTAGCATTATAATCGTTGTTCCCAAATAATTGGTATATAAAAATAGGGAAAGTTTATTTGAACACAACAAATAGACACAAATAAGGGGACACAAAATCTATACCACTGGATCTCCCCCTGAATTCCACCTCTCCACATAAAGACAAAAAGATAAAATGGTCAAGATTTTGTGTCTCTATGTTTGTGTCTAATTTTGTGTCCCAATAGCCGCCCCCATAAAAATATAACTTGTACTTATTAATTCAATTAATAAGTAAATAAATAAATAGATTTGATTCAAAACAGAAAGTAAAAATAACTGCTTCCCTAAATTCGATATAGTTGAATTCCAATAACAACTCTTTCTCCAATAATCTATATTCGATTATATTCTGAACTTCAGAATTTATCTACCATTTCAGGTTAATCCAAATACCAAATTCGCTTTTGGATTTGTCTTTTCCAAATCATTACCAAATTCCTTTCTAACCATTCCAATCTACAAAACATAATCACACTGTATTTTATATTCTGATTTTTGAACTAAAACTCATCGTTTTCTTTTAAAAACTATTACCCATTTCCTATTCTCGTTCCAATTTGGATTCATATTTCGAATCTAAATTTACTTTATAGATATTTCATTTGCAAAATATTTACTTTAAACTATTATTCACTTAAATCGTGAATATATTTCTTTTATATATAATATCTTCAAACCCCAATTTCAATTTATAACTTCTATTTAGAATTTTTCATACAAATCTCATTTTTTTCTCAAATCATTTAAAATCTCTTTTATAATTTCCTTTGTGATTTGCGAGGTTCAAATCTATTTTCAAATATTGGTTTCAAAATCCAATTTTTCTTTCCCATATAAATTCATATTCGAACTTATGTTTCATTTTATCCAATGATTTATAATTCACATGATTTATGTTCTTATTTATGAACAACTTCTAGATTTATCTACTTGAACAAGTTCCTATTTTCAACTCTATGCGAAATGTTATTTCTATTTGGAAATAAATTCTATTTTTAAATCCCAATTTCCCTTTTTTACATTCGAAAATATTTTACGGTATCTAAAATACCAGGTTTCTAGGGCCAGGGTGATTTAAACACAACATATCCAATCATGGATTATATAACACATCATATAGCACAATCAAATAAAAACAGTAATATAAATATTGAGGAATCCTGTTGGACCCTTCCAACCTGTTTCCTTGCATCCACAGATGTTAATCACTTCAATAATATAAATTTCACATCAATATGAAATATCAAGGTGAACAGAATTATTAATTAATCAATGATATAACTATATTAATCATTCAACCAATTTTATCAACCAATCATTCAAACAACCATCAAAACAGTATAAAATTACTAGGAATAAATTTAAAACTCGTTTACATAAAATTTAAACGAGACATAGTTAGTAAGTTTACTCACCTCGGTTTGCAGTTGGTGATTCTGCCTTTGTCTCATCTAAAATGAAACAGACGTAATTTTCCAAGAAATTTCGATAGCTCAGTTCTCAACGAAATTATTTCCACAAAGTAGATTTCTCCACTACGATCTCAAGGTTACTGGTTTCGTCCAGTTCTGATCACGGATGAATACTTTATTAATATTTTAAGTTGTAAACAATTCCAATTTGCCTTATTTATCAAATTAAAAATAAATTAAAGCTTAATGCTTGATTATTAATAGTAATAAACCATGGTTTTATAATATTACCACTAATCACTCCACGCGCTTCTTCCCAACTGGTTCCAGGCACCATATACTAGATAAATACATAATGCCAACTTGCTTCCCAAATGCCTTCTTCTTTACTTTAGGAATCCATTTCTGTACCCCTTTATCACTCAATTTAAACCGTTCCTTAATCCCCCCGTGTTCTTTCTTTCTGTATTTGCAAATAAACGCAACTCCTCCTGTACCATTGCCGATACTTTAATCTCCTCTCCCAATCACCGTTCCCCAGCAAAACCCGTTCCAGAAGTTTAAAACAAAAACAAGACCTCCTGTAAAATTTCACCTTGTATTTCTCTTGCTTTTCAGTCATACACATGCGTTGATTACTGTGCATGCTTCATGAATTGCATCATTACCGTTCTCTGTCAATTACAGTTCCAAGGCCCCCCTAACTTCACCAAATCGCGTTTTAACACACCCATGATTCCACAACAAAATCACCACGCAACTCCCCTTGATTTCTCAAACACCATTCAAGTTTTCAACCAAACACAACCACAACAATCACAATGTTCACCTACCTTCCAGAATACTTCAACACATAAAACTCCACAACCACTTATTAATTATAACTCAGTCTTCCATAGTCACCTTTAAAACGTTTAGCATCGCATTCTCCCTCACCGTTTTCTTTTCCAATCCTAAATCCAAATAAATACCCAGCCATTTGCCGTGAGTCTTGACTTTGCTGTCCACTTAAACGCTTCACCATCCAACAAAACCCCATCCTTTATTCAGAAATTGATCCCCTCATTAACTTCGCTGGTAGGTTGTACCTCATCAAGCATCAGTTGAAAATCAATATCCAACTTCCTATGCATCCCCTCCCTATTCGATCCCCTACAAACCAGATCGAAGGCCTCTTGCCACTTCCGATTTCTCGACCTACTTCCCCCACGCGCAAACAAGAATGACCACAAATAAGTACGAATTTAATTTTGATCGAACCCGCTAACCAACGAGTGAAAAAACGTTCGGTTTCATTTGGTTTCTCCATTTTATTTTGATTTTCTTTTGGTAGAAGAAAGGCACGATTTTGATTTGTAAGGTAGGAGCTTTTGTTGTTTTACTGAAGAGAAAGAAATGAAGAGGGGACGGCTTGTTTTGTTTTTATAGAGGCAGACAGCTTGGCTTGCATGGAACTAAAAATTGCTTGGGAAGCACGGATGTGGTAGCTTGGGAAATATGGTTTAAAATGGCTTTGCTAGCGCGTTTGTAAACGTGGAAACCATGCTATTTTCAATAGCTTGGCACGCGCAAAGTTCTAAAATGTACAGAGAAATAGTGTGTGTGTATATATATATATATATATTTAGTTATTTTTTTAGCTGACCACTTTGACTGAAGGAACTAGAAAATGCTTGATCGGTTTGCTATTGAAACGCTTCGATAGGATCATGCTGAGATTTTTAGAATCTAACAAACTAGATAAAATATTCTTTTTATTTTATGACAAAGCCGCAGATTTTCTTAGATTGTATACAGGTTGTCACTATATATATATATATATATGTTATACTTGTGCTTCGATTTGGTCTTAGATTTCAAACGGATACGGTAGCGTCTAGATTTGGAAACAACACGATTGTATTTGGTTAAGATTTCGCGCGATTGTTGATCGACATTTTTAATTTATGAATTCCATATAAAAATCATTTTAAATTTCCCATACAAAATTTTGAAACAAATTAAATGTTCAAAATTAAACTGCTGAAAATTCGGGTCGTTACATTCGTCCCCCTTAAAATAATTTCGTCCCCGAAATTGCTTAGTAGTAAAAATGCTATAACTCTAACTCCTCATAACCTGCTTAGTTGAAATCTTATATTCCATATCTTCGTAACCCAATTCTTACCCGACCTTCGAATTCTCATATCAATGCTCGACCATTCATAATTTTTCCCAAATGATATGTCCACCATTTTTGGACAGTCCATCATCATTTTCTTGTCTTCAATCCATATGCTCTTCTACATAACCATACCTAATCCAATTGATCTTAAATCCATTTATCAATTTCATTATTCCACTTGAAATTTTATTAACCAATTTTGGTTTTTCTTATTTCAATTATAATTAACAAATCGATTTTTAATTATCAAAAATTTCTTGAAAATTTTCCCAACTCTTTAAATTTTCGAAAAATTTCACCAGCATCTCCTCTGCACGGCTTAATCGATACAATCACAACTCGCCTTTCTATGCCTTCTCCAATCCAAAAGAAAATCAAAAAGCCAAGCAGCTTGCCCCATAGGCTCATAAAAACATCAAACCCAAGTAATATTGTAAACATGTACATTTTTGTCGGGCATAATTCTATCTCTTGCATTTGCTTCCACTCAATATCCGCTCAGCATACATATATCCAATCCCAATTGGTTTCAAATCAATCCAACTTCCCATTTTTAACACTCTAATCAACTTCTGATTAGTTCACTTTTATTTTATCAATTCAGATCTGATTTCTATTCAGGAATCAATCCGCTTACTCAGTTTGAGTTTCAATTTCCTTCACAATTTAATTCCAAACAACAATATCTAATATATATTCAACTTTTTTGTTCATAAGTCGAATTCACTTTAAAATTACCAATCTCAACATTTCTCTTTATCTAATTTCATTTGGAATTATCTTTATCTAATCCAATTTCCATTTACTTAAGTTAAATTTCAATCCATATGATTTACTTCCACTATTTCAGTTTATTTAACTTATACAAGTTAAATTTTAATTTCAGAATTCAAATTCCTGGGTTTTTATTTAAAATCAGTTTGAAATCATATATATTTATACACATATTTATAATCAACCCAATTCAAAACATTTGAATTTCTAAAACAACTATATTTTTCTCAAACAATTTCCACTAATAAATCTATTATGGTAGCAATTCGTCACTCAGAAACTTGATAATGAATACTGATAATGTCGCGATCCATTATCAGAATTATTTTCTCGCCACTGAAGTGATTTCATTGCTTAATCCCTTTAAAAATCCATTTAAACCATTCTTATTCAAAAATAATTTAAAGTAATGTTATATTACTTTATAATAGTTCAGAAAATATTTTCTAAACACAGGAACTAAAATTCCATATTCTAGTCAGAATCTAATTCAGATTTAGCTTATTTGTATATTCCATTTATATACAAATTCAATTTGATTTTATATAACCATTTTAATATTTTTTAATTTCATTTGATTGTAATAACAATCAACCAAATCAATTGTTTTAGAAATTTATTCCTGTTATATCAAAAATAGGTTTCAGGCAAAATTATTTCATTTACCCTATTTTAAAACAATACTGTATCGAATTGCTCTGTTCGAGAGTTTAGAAACACCTATCGATACAGCTGTACATCCTATATCGACCAGAATTCATAAACTGCTCAACAAATCGGCCAATACAATATAAAATGATTTTTATATCAAATCTACAAATATGCGCTCATATATTTATACTCAACTCAATCTAGGGTATTACTAACCCTATCTCTATTGAGTTACGCCACGGAGCCAAGGTTACTACTCAACCTTCAGCTCTCATACCAAATGTAATGGACCGAATTTCCGTACCCTTTGAGTCGACTAATAACACCACATGTCCAACCCAAATTGCACAGAAATACGAATCATTATTAGAAAGAAGTTAGAGGATGAGAAATAGAAAGAAAAAGAAATTAGAATAGAAGAAAACGAAGAATACAAATCTCACAGCGGAACGAATAAAATATATTATATAACATAACCTTTGAAATACAAATCAGTGACTGTATATACATACCATCATCAGAGCACAACAGTTATCTCTGGAACAGTTATAAACACCTGTTTCCAGATACAACAAAATACACAGCGGAAAATAAGATAGTCTATAGCTAACTGGTGATACCTCCCGCTTCATGCTCCTCAGAGTGAATCTGTAAATCCTGACTACTTGACTGCCCGTACAAACTAAGGCACCCAAGAGTTTAGGTAAAACAAAAAAAATAGACTCTAGGTCAGTCCGAGTTTTGTCAATTCCCGGTTGTGAGGCTTGTGGTTTGAATTATCTTCCAGAACATCTGGCCACCATTCACTTGGAATGCCACATCGTCAAATCCATCAGAATAACGAATTGACTCCCATAAAAATACTCAGATTGTTAGGCCAAAGAAGTTTCCCTTCTTTGCCACCAACTTCGTACGTTTGAAGGAATCAACGTACGTAATCCCTTTGGAAATACTCTGTCGGACGCTCGTCCTTACAAGTTGTCCTGGGTCTAGACAAACCGAAGGCACCATTATATCAATCCATCTTAGGCAATTTATACCTAGGATTAACAGAACAGTCCTTGCACTTTTCTCCGTCTTCATTATCTCTTTAACATAAGTTGATTCGTAACGCTTATGCCAATACGGATGCCAATACGGAGTGGTTTTCAGATATTAAATCTGATTCCGGTCTCTCTGTATTAATAACGGAGGTATAAAGTAAATCAAAACTTTGATAGTCGGTGATTTAACTATCAAAGAAACATTCATACAATCAACGGTCCTATTTCCAATTGGAAATTCTACCGATCACACACCAAACAACATTGGGCCCTTTTAAATTAATTCCTTATTAATTTATTAATTCCAATTCCTGTTTCCCTATCTTTCGTACCCTTTCAAAGCTCTATTTTCTCTCTCGATTCTTGGAAAAAACATTTCAAATATCTAATTTCTTTATTCGGGAAAATATCTCTTATTCCAATAAGAAAACAATTATATATATTCATGAATCCTTATTCTCTGTATTCCTAAAATATACCTTATTAATATCGGAAAATATTTCCATATTCCATTTCTTAATTCCTCGTTGACCAATCCATTACGCGTAGAAAATATCTCTCATTTTATTTGGGAAAACATGTCAAAATCCTTTAAATTAACGCGATGTTATAAAACATCATAATTATAACTCAAAGCATTAATCATTTATTAACTAATCGTATTGGGACAACCCCATCCCCGATAAGACGGCGACAAGGGTAATCTTTGGAATATTAAACATAAACAGATAACAGCAGAAAAGAAATAAATAAATACACTAGATAATGTACAATAGAATACACTGGTTAAAGATAATAATAAGAGTTACACAGTATATAGGATAATACTTAGTACAAAATACAGTTCAGCTATACATAAATGTCTACTGCGGAAAAGAAAACACAATATGTACAACAGGAGCTGAAACGCATAAAAAGAGATAAATGATAGAACCCATCTTCAGCTCCAGCTATCCAGAAAGAGCCTGTTAAACCTGAAAACAAGGCTGTCCGTGTAGAAAAAAGGGGCACCCGAGTTTGCAAGTGAAATAAACTACGAGTCAGTCATGGGACTGGTATGAGAAATCTACTTAACACATTTTCAAATATGGCTAATCACAGGACCACGCCACTTTCGCGGAACGGGTTTACTCCATTGGATTTCCAGTGCTTTAAAACAAATAAATCTTTTAAACATCGCAATTCTTTTTATAAAAATGAGGCCTTTATAAGACTCAGTTCCCATCACACAATGCAACACAAACCGGAGAATAGAGTTTTACCTTATAATGGCTAAATATGCTTGATATGAGGAAAAAAAACACGTGAAATGCAAATTTTATAGTTTAACTCATAATCAGACTCCAACTGTAAACTAGTAGGAGAACGATTCCCTAAGTACTAACCCCGAAGGCCAAAACCAACATCAGACCAATACCCAGGAAACCATCCGTCCTAGCTGGTTTCCAGTTAGTTTCTAATTTTAGATACAATCATAAATATCAATCATAGGCGGCATTAATGCCCCATACCACTATGTCGCCATATATAGGCATACAATCAAAACTGCACGATGTCGTATTTGGAAATTGGATTTCCTCCATGAACCAAGGCAAAGGATAGTCCTTACCGAATTCGAGACTGTCTAGCCCGAGTCTCAGGATCAGAACGCATCGACCCTTGGATCTTCAGGGTCGGTCAACCGATGTGGATTAGACAAAATCCTGAACACTACGTCTCCCCACCCTATGGGGCGTAAATGAGCTAACGAATGGCTCCATCGGTTCGAGAACAATCAATATATCCGAGGCGCCTCACTATCCGTTATCCACATAAGTAAAATGTCAGGCCGTGTAAAAACACTGACACAACTCCTAGCTAGAAGGAAACGCATATTCTCCCTCTAGTCCTCTCCCGTTTCTGGTTCATACCGGGGTGTGAGGATCGCGAATTCACGTTATGCACAAAGCTATGCCACACAGGCGTTGCTTTGATCATCCACCACAAAGCTCTGCTTTTTAAGAAAAGCTTTGATCATTGCATCTCAGCATGCCACACAGACAATTCACGCCATGTAACTGACGTTTATCAATCACACAGAATGAAATCCAATGTCATAAACACAGTCCATTTACAAGTCCCTTTTGGGTCTGAACGAAACCGGAGGATCTTTATTCCTCGCATATCCCTACAATCAACATGTACGTCCGGAGGGCTACTACTTCAACCCCTTCTAGGTAGCTACTCCTATCGTGAGCATCAGTAGCATCCCTCCATTCGACGTGAAGATCATCGGTCTTGGATCGTCTTCATATCTTCGACTTTCGAACGTCGATCAATTATTTGATATGAGAATTAACTCGGCCTTTTCAAATAATTCACGTATATTTAGGATTTCAAATCATTTCATTTCAATGGTTAAATTATTCGATATCACTAATTTTGTTCTTTAGTGTAATTTTCACGCCAAACACATTCAACCATCAAATATCACATAAACCGAGAAATTCAGTTTATTTCCATTCCATATCGTTTATAATATTTTATCACGATTTATCGCTATTTTTATTCATTTAAAAATAGCCAATTTATTCAAAACAACACTTCAGACCATAACGCGGCTGTGGCGCTATTTTTCTCCAGATTTGATTTACACATATCTGAAAATCTAACCGTTGGATCTTCACAAATTTTATATCATTAGAAAGATCTTTTCAAAACGAATCCAACGGTTCTAGTTTTGGGAAAATCCGACGGTCGGATCTCCCGCACTAGTCGTTCGAAGTTACGATTTCAAAATACGAACTACAGCGTCGTTATTCGATTTAGTTTAATTATATTTATATATATATATATATATATATATATAATCGATTCTGGCGCTGTTTTTCTTCAGATTTGAATTAAACATTCCAGAAAATCCAACCGTTGGATCTTTACAAAGTTGGTGCCGTTGGAAAAATATTTCCAAGGCGAACCCAACGGTTGTGGTTTCGGGAAAATCCGATGGTCGGATCTCCCGCACTAATCGTTTGAAATCACGGTTTCAAAATACGAAATGCAGTGTCGTTATTTGATTTATTTTAATTATATTTATATATATATGTATATATAATCAATTCTTCGATTTCAAAACCATACTATTTTCATATCTTTGATAAAAATGATATTTTTGTCAAACTGGCATCTATTTCAACATTTCGCTATTTTTAACAATTCATGCATATCATAAAAATGTAATTTTTATTGTAAAACGATTTATTTCAAAAACACGAATATTTTCTATAGTTCATATAGATGATAAAAAATTGATTTTTATTATAAAACAATTTATTTCAAAACACGATTATTTTATATAGTTCAAACAGGTGATAAAATGTGATTTTTATTATAAAACAATTTATTTCAAAACACGATTGTTTTTCAATACATGGATTTCTATTCAACAAATGAATATAGTCTCAACTAATGAAAATAAATCAAACACAGAATGATTTCAGGAAATTTCGGCAGCATAACGGCAGGGTAGTTAAAACCGGGACCGTATCGATGTACGGCTCCTCGCTCTACCTTAAAACCTTGCGGTTTTTGGTAATGGGGATTCATGCATCTAATTCGCACATAGGCGAGCATGTTTTCTTTCATTTCCACAACCTATTCTAATTTTGTTTTCAACCATAATTGGGTATTTTTCAACCACAGCCAATCATATCAACCACAAACAATTTATATCAACCATTCGTATTATTCACCAAACTTCACATCAACCAAATAATCCAAACAATATCGCAACCAATAAATATTGTCCATGGTCTGTGGACGAGGGGAGTGTGTGTGTGTGTGTGTGTGTGTGTGTGTATATTCGTATATAAATATATTTCAATTTACTTCAATTCATTTCAATGTCATTTCATAGCATATATAACTTATACATCGAGCATACAACTTATACAACGCTTATACATGAGGTGTACAACGCTTATATAACTCATACGTCGTCTATATAATTTATACATTGTTGTTTTCCATATCGTTTATAATTTAGAAATCTCACATTGGGTTCCACTCCTCCAAAAATTGCAGAAGGCTCAAAAAAATATGCGGTCTCTTCTAAAATGTAGAAGACGTCCTCACAGTCACGATGTTTCCTGTTTCATCGAATTTCGTCAATACACGAAAAAGATATGACTTTTCAAAGTTTTGCAACACTTAAAAGTGTTATTTTCAGTTCAAAGAAAACAAAGCCGATACCTTTAGAATTTCTTCGAAACTAGGTTTCGATTTTAAACCAAATCCGTTGTACTTCGTCAAAATCCAACTGCACCACGTTGACGGGCCTCGAGAGGCATCCCTGCGCCAAGAAGATGGTGGAGTTCGAACTCCAACCCCGGCCGGAAATCGGTGCGAAACCGGTGAACTTTGGAGGGTTTGTTCTCGCGATAGGTTGCACGATAGGAGGTGGGGTTTGTTTTGATTTGAAGAGGAGGAGATGAGCTATAAAAAGCTGCAAAGGAGTGGTGGGTTTTGATGAGTGGTTTCGCCGGAAAATGGGGGAGAAGAACGGAGGTTGTTTCCGTCGTGAACGAAGGAGGGAGGCGGGTTTTGACTGGTCAAAGGGAGGTGAGAGAGAAAGATATTGATTGGCCCTTTATATTTTATTTTTAATTTATTTTAAATTCAAAAATATCTTCTTGACCAAACGAGCAACAATTCAAACCCAACGACTGTCGTCCCTAGCTAAATACCCCCATTCCGAACACAATGGGATATGTTTCGAATGCCCATTGGACTGTTTCAATTCGTTATTTTTCAAATCAAAGTATAAAACATTAAATATTTGATTTGAACGCACATTTCAATTTGACAGGGCCACAAACTGATTCGAAAAATTCCAGAAAATAAATCTAGCTATGTTTTGACGATACAGTCCCAACAAAACTAGTTTCGTCGAATTCTGAGACCGTTTGAAGAATGGCCATTTTCTGGTTGATCCAATTTAACTGCAATTGACCAAAACACATTTTCCTTCGCCACGTTCACATACTAGCTTCAAAAATTATGAAATTTGAAACCTAGCAATAACTTCACATCCTGGATCCAACAAAAGTGATTTCGTCGAATTCCGAGGTCGTTTGCAAAATGTCTATTTTTACGGGCGATATAATTCTATAACGACCTTTTTGAAAATTGATTTGGCCATAACTTTTGACCCCCGCTACGAAACTTCGATTTTTCAGATTCGTTAGAAATGTATTCCCTAACAGATTTAAATATTTTTGGTTTCACTCAAATCCGTTTTGTTTTGAACCCGGTACAGTCAGTCAAAGTTTGAATTCAAAATTTGAAACCACCGCGCCATTTTAGGCCTTGTTTATAATTCAAATTAATTCTATTCATTTTCAACATCGATTCAAACATACATTTTGTTGCTATTATTTTAAATATTTATTTTTAAATATTCAAAATTCACTAAAATAGCCAATTTAAAATTTTTGAATTGGTTCAGATTTTACGGGTTGTTACAATCTCCCCCACTTAAAACTTTTCGTCCTCGAAAAGTTTCAAAGTCGAAAGTGGTTTGATTAATCAACTCTACTTTCATTCTGGCTTCCTTTCTCCAACTCTTCAGTTTCTGAGAATTTTCAAATTCTTCAAAAATTTGGCTAACACCCGGAATTTTCGAAAAATTTCGCCATAACCTCCTTTGTACGGGGAGGGGTTTGGAAATTTATTGGGCCGTAATAGGTACCCAATAAATCCTATAAAGCATACACATATTTATAGTGATATATTCTGGTGTTTATAGGGGAGCGTGTATAGATAATAACTCCAGAGAATAAATTCTCGTCACCATGTCAAAGCCTGAGGGAGTGTGTATTTTTAATTGCTCCAGAGAATAAATTCTCGTCACCTCGTCCCGTGTGGGAAATAAATAATCCATGTGCCGTATCTAACGAATAGAGAGACGTGATTATTGTCAACTCCAGACTCGTGTGGTTTTTTTTTATTAATCTAGTTATTTATCGTTATAATTTTATATGGTCTATATCAGTCATCAGTTCAACCTGTAAGATATAGTCATCGCCATACAAGCCTCTCGCTCGTATGTTAAATCTTCCACCTCGTCACACAAGCTCCAAATGCTTATGTGGTATATGATGAAGTATGCCTATCTTCGAGAAGAATGCCATGTAGTGTAGTTCAAAATTAATTGTTACTATCCTATGGCGACGTTTATTATTACACACAGAATAACCAGCACTCCGCATCCAATGGCATTCACAGTAGTTGATATAATAATATTTCGCATCCAACTCATTAAGGTTTACCTATTTGTCGGGCACGCAAATAATTTCTTTACTTAACGTCCGATCTAATTACCTGTTCAAACATATATAATGCACATGTATATTTCTATCTATTTTTAAATCAGTTCAATGTGTGATTTAATCGAATAAATTCTACCATTCATCCTCTTATTAATTAAATTAACTATCGTTTTAATATTTTAATTAATCAAATCTACTATCACACAACGCAAACAAAAATCAAATTGTTTTTAACCTTTCAAATATATATCTTTTATATATTCAAAAATTATATTTCTAAAACCAGACTATATATATAATCACAAATACGTTATTTAAAAACATATTACTCTCGAATCGTTCTGGGGCAATTCTGACCCCATCTCTAACGAGTTGTTCTTATTCTGCTATACTCATACTAGCATATTGCTGATCCTATCTGTAATGAGTTACTCGTCCTAGAACACTACTGGTTCTATTTCTGACGAGTTCGTTAATGTGTTATATACCAATGCTAAGCTTAACCAAAGCTCTGATAACAGGATGTGACAACCCCATCCCCGATAAGACGGCGGCAAGGGTAATCTTTGGAATATAGCACATAAACTGATAACAGCGGAACAGAAATAAATAAATACACCAGATAATGTACAATAGAATACACTGGATAAATATAATCATCAGAGTTACACAGTATAAAGGATCATACTTAGTACAAAATACAGTTCATCTATACATAAATGTCTACTGCGGAAAAGAAAACATAATATGTACAACAAGAGCTGAACAGCATAAAAAGAGATAAATGATAGAACCCATCTTCAGCTCCAGCTATCCAGAAAAAGCCTGCTAAAACCTAAATACAAGGCTGCCCGTGAAGAAAAATGGGCACCCGAGTTTGCAAGTGAAACAAACTACGAGTCAGTCATGGGACTTGTTTGAGAAATCTAGTTAACACATTTTCAAACATGGCTAATCATAGGACCACGCCACTTTCGTGGAATGGGTTTACTCCATTGGATTGCCAGTGCTTTAAAACAAATAAATCTTTTAAACATCGCAATGCTTTTTATAAAAATGAAGCAATTATAGGACTCAGTTCCTATCACACAATGCAACACAAACCGGAGGATAGAGTTTTACCTTATAATGGCTAAATATGCTTGATACGAGGAAAACAAATCATTTGAAATGCAAATTTTATTGTTTAACTCTTAATCAGACTCCAACCGTAAACTAGTAGGAGAACGATTCCCTAAGTATTAACCCCGAAGGCCGAACCAACATCAGACTAATACCCAGGAAACCATCTATCCTAGCTCGTTTCCAGTTAGTTTCTAATTTTGGATACAATCATAAATATCAAGCATAGGCCGCATTAATGCCCCATACCGCTATGTCGCCATATATAGGTATACAATCAAAACCGCACGATGTCGTATTTGGAAATTGGATTTCCGCCATGAACCAAGGCAAAGGATAGTCCTTACCGAATTCGAGATTGTCTAGCCCGAGTCTCAGGATCAGAATGCATCGACCCTTGGATCTTCAGGGTCGGTCCACCGATGTGGATTAGACGAAATCCTGAACACTACGTCTCCCTGCCCTATGGGGCGTAAATGAGCCAACGAATGGCTCCATCGGTTCGAGAACGACCGATATATCCGAGGCGCCGCACTATCCATCATTCACATAAGTAAAATGTCAGGCCGTGTAAAAACACTGACATAACTCCTAGCTAGAAGGAAATGCATGTTCTCCCTGCAGTCCTCTCCCGTTCTGGTTCATACCGGGGTGTGAGGCTCGCAAATTCACGTTATACACAAAGCTATGCCACACAGGCGTTGCTTTGTTCATCCACCACAAAGCTCTGCTTTTCAACAAAAGCTTTGATCATTGCATCTCAGCATGCCACACAGGCAATTCACGCCATGTAACTGACGTTTATCAATCACACAGAATGAAATCCAATGTCAGACACACAGTCAATTTACAAGTCCGTTCTGGGTCTGAAGGAAACCGAAGGATCTTTATTCCTCACATATCTGTACAATCAACATGAACGTCCGGACGGCAACTACTTCAACCCCTTCTAGGTAGCTATTCCTATCGTGAGCATCAGTAGCACCCCTCCACTCGACGTGAAGATCATCGGTCTTGCATCGTCTTCATATCTTCGACTTTCGAACGACGATTAATTATTTGAAATGAGAATTAACTCGGCCTTTCCAAATAATTCACGTATATTTAGAATTTCAAATCAATTCATTTCAATGGTTAAATTATTCGATATCACTAATTTTGTTCTTTAGTGTAATTTTCACGCCAAATACATTCAACCATCAAATATCACATAAACCGAGCAAATTCATTTTATTTCCATTCCATATCGTTTATAATATTTTATCATGATTTATTGCTATTTTTATTCATTTAAAAATAGCCAATTTATTCAAAACAACGCTTCAGACCATAACGCGGCTGTAGCGCTGTTTTTCTCCAGATTTGATTTACACATATCTGAAAATCTAATCATTGTATCTTCACAAATTTTATATTATTAGAAAGATCTTTTCAAAATGAATCCAACGGTTCCAGTTTTGGGAAAATTCGACGGTCGGATCTCCCGCACTAGTCGTTCGAAGTTAGGATTTCAAAATACGAACTGCAGCGTCGTTATTCGATTTAATTTAATTATATTTATATATATATATATATACATATATAAAAATATAATCGATTCTGGCGCTGTTTTTCTTCAGATTTGAATTAAACATTTCAGACAATCCAACCGTTGGATCTTTACAAAGTTGGTGTCGTTGGAAAAATATTTCCAAGGCGAACCCAACGGTTGTGGTTTCGGGAAAATCCGATGGTCGGATCTCCCGCACTAATTGTTTGAAATCACGGTTTCAAAATACGAACTGCAACATCGTTATTCGATTTACTTCAATTATATTTATATATATACATATAAATATAATCAGTTCTTCGATTTCAAAACCATACTATTTTTATATCTTTGATAAAAAATGATATTTTTGTCAAACTGACTTCTATTTCAACACTTCGCTATTTTTAACAATTCATGCATATCATAAAATTTTAATTTTTATTGTAAAACGATTTATTTCATAAACACGACTATTTTATATAGTTCATATAGATGATAAAAATATGATTTTTATTATAAAACAATTTATTTCAAAACACGATTATTTTATATAGTTCAAACAGGTGATAAAAATGTGATTTTTATTATATAACATTTTATTTCAAAACACGATTATTTTTCAATACATGGATTTCTATTCAACAAATGAATATAGTCTCAACCAATGAAAATAAATCAAACACATAAAGATTTCAGGAAATTTCGGCAGCATAACGGCAGGGTAGTTAAAACTGGGACCGTATCGATGTACAACTCCTCGCTCTACCTTAAAACCTTGCAGTTTTTGACAATGAGGGTTCATGCATCTAATTCGCACGCATGCGAGAATGTTTTCTTTCATTTACACAACCTATTCTAATTTTGTTTTCAACCACAATTGGGTATTTTTCAACCACAGCCAATCATATCAACCACAAACAATTTATGTCAACCATTCGCATTATTCACCAAATTTCACTTCAACCAAATAATCCAAACAATATCGCAACCAATATATATCGTCCATGGTCTGTGGACGAGGGGAGTGTGTATATATATATATATTCGTATATATATATATATATATATTCGTATATATATATATATATATATTTCAATTTACTTCAATTCATTTCAATGTCATTTCATCGCATATATAATTTTTACAACGCATATATAACTTATACATCGAGCATACAACTTATACAACGCTTATACATGAGGTGTACAATGCTTTTATAACTCATACATCGACTATATAATTTATACATTGTTGTTTTCCATATCGTTTATGATTTAGAAATCTCACATTGGGTTCCACTCCTCCAAAAATTGCAGAAGGCTCAGATAAATATGCGGCCTCATCTATAATGTAGAAGACGTCCTCACGGTCACGATGTTTCCTGTTTCATCGAATTTCGTCAATACACGAAAAAGATATGACTTTTCAAAGTTTTGCAATACTTAAAAGTGTTATTTTCAGTTCAAAGAAAATAAAGCCGATACATTTGGAATTTCTTCGAAACTAGGTTTCGATTTTAAACCAAATCCGTTGTACTTCGTCGAAATCCAACTGCACCATGTTGACGGGCCTCGAGAGGCGTCCCTGCGCCAGGAAGATGGTGGAGTTCGAACTCCAACCCTGGCCGGAAATCGGTGTGAAACCGGTGAACTTTGGAGGGTTCATTCTCACGATAGGTTGCACGATAGGAGGTGGGGTTTGTTTTGATTTGAAGAGGAGGAGATGAACTATAAAAAGCTGCAAAGGAGTGGTGGGTTTTGATGAGAGTGGTTTCACCGGAAAATGGGGGAGAAGAACGAAGGTTGTTTCCGTCGTGAACGAAGGAGGGAGGCGGGTTTTGACTGGTTAAAGGGAGGTGAGAGAGAAAGATAGTGATTGGCCCTTTATATTTTATTTTTAATTTATTTTAAATTCAAAAATATCTTCTTGACCAAACGAGCACCAATTCAAACCCAACGACTATCGTCCCTAACTAAATACCCCCATTCCAAACACAATGGGATATGTTTCGAAGGCCCATTCGACTGTTTCAGTCCGTTATTTTTCAAATCAAAGTATAAAACATTGAATATTTGATTCGAATGCACATTTCAATTTGCCAGGGCCACAAACTGATTCGAAAAATTCTAGAAAATAAATATAGCTATGTTTTGACGATACGGTCCCAACAAAACTAGTTTCGTCGAATTCTGAGACCGTTTGAAGAATGGCCATTTTCTGGTCGATCCAATTTAACTACAATTGACCAAAACACATTTTCCTTCGCCACGTTCACATACTAGCTTCAAAAATTATGAAATTTGAAACCTAGCAATAACTTCACATCCTGGATCCAACAAAAGTGATTTCGTTGAATTCCGAGGTCGTTTGCAAAATGTCTATTTTCACGAGTGATATAATTTCTATAGCGACCTTTCTGAAAATTCATTTGGCCATAACTTTTGAACCCCACTACGAAACTTCGATTTTTAAGATTCGTTAGAAAGGTATTCCCTAACAGATTTAAATATTTTTGATTTCACTCAAATCCGTTTTGTTTTACACCCGTAACAGTCAGTCAAAGTTTGAATTCAAAATTTGAAACCACCGCGCCATTTTAGGCCTTGTTTATAATTCAAATTAATTCTATTCATTTTCAACATCGATTCAACCATAAATTTCGTCGTTATTATTTAAAATATTTATTTTTAAATATTCAAAATTCACTAAAATAGCCAATTAAAAATTTTTGAATTGGTTCAGATTTTACGGGTTGTTACAATCTCCCCCACATAAAACTTTTCGTCCCCGAAAGGGAACAAAGTCGAAAGTGGTTTGATTAATCAACTCTACTTTCATTTTGGCTTCCTTTCTCCAACTCTTCAGTTTCTGAGAATTTTCAAATTCTTCAAAAATTTGGCTAACACCCGGAATTTTTGAAAAAATTCGCTATAACCACCTTTTTACGGGGAGGGGTTTGGAAATTTATTGGGCCGTATTAGGTACCCAATAAATCCTATAAACTATATTCTGGTGTTTACAGGGGAGCGTGTATAGATAATAACTCCAGAGAATAAATTCTCGTCGCCCTGTCAAAGCCTGAGGGAGTGTGTATTTTTAATTGCTCCAGAGAATAAATTCTCGTCACCTCGTCCCGTGTGGGAAATAAATAATCCATGTGCCGTATCTAATGACAAGAGAGACGTGATTATTATCAATTCCAGACCCGTGTGGGGTTTTTATTAATCTGGCTATTTATCGTTATAATTTTATATGGTCCATATCAGTCATCAGTTCAACCTGTAAGATATAGTCATCGCCATACAAGCCTCTCGCTCGTATGGTAAATCTTCCACCTCGTCACACAAGCTCCAAATGCTTATGTGTTATATGATGAAGTATGCCTATCTTCGAGAAGTATGCCATGTAGTGTAGTTCAAAATTAATTGTTACTATCCTATGGCGACGTTTATTATTACACACAGAATAACAATCACTCCGCATCCAATGGCATTCACAGGAGTTGATATAATAATATTTCACATCCAACTCATTAAGGTTTACCTATTTGTCGGGCACGCAAATAATTTCTTTACTCAACAGCCAATCCAATTACCTATTCAAACATATATAATGCACATGTATATATTTCTATATATTTTTAAATCAGTTCAATGTGTGATTTAATCGAATAAATTCTACCATTCATCCTCTTATTAATTAAATCAACTATCGTTTTAATATTTTAATTAATCAAATCTGCTATTACACAACGCAAACAAAAATCAAATTGTTTTTAACATTTCAAATATATATCTTTTATATATTCAAAAATTATATTTCTAAAACCAGACTATATATATAATCACAAATACGTTATTTAAAAACATATTACTCTCGACTCTTTCTGGGGCACTTCTGACCCTATCTCTAAGGAGTTGTTCTAATTCTGCTATACTCATACTAGGATATTGCTAATCCTATTTGTAATGAGTTACTCGTCCTAGAACACTATTGGTTCTATTTCTGACGAGTTCGTTAATGTGTTATATACCAGAGATAAGCTTAACCAAAGCTCTGATACCACGATGTGATAACCCCATCCCCAATAAGACGGCGGCAAGGGTAATCTTTGGAATATAACACATAAATTGATAACAGCAGAACAGAAATAAATAAATACACCAGATAATGTACAATAAAATACACTGGATAAATATAATCATTAGAGTTACACAGTATATAGGATCATACTTAGTACAAAATACAGTTCAGCTATACATAAATGTCTACGGCGGAAAAGAAAACATAATATGTACAACAGGAGCTGAACAACATAAAAAGAGATAAATGATAGAACCCATCTTCTGCTCCAGCTATCCAGAAAGAGCCTGCTAAAACCTAAATACGAGGCTGCCCGTGTAGAAAAAGGGGCACCCGAGTTTGCAAGTGAAACAAACTACGAGTCAGTCATGGGACTGGTATGAGAAATCTAGTTAACACATTTTCAAATATGGCTAATCACAGGACCACGCCACTTTCACGGAACGTGTTTACTCCATTGGATTGCCAGTGCTTTAAAACAAATAAATCTTTTAAACATCGCAATGCTTTTTATAAAAATGAAGCCATTATAGGACTCAGTTCTCATCACACAATGCAACACAAACCGGAGGATAGAGTTTTACCTTATAATGGCTAAATATGCTTGATACGGGGAAAACAAATCATTTGAAATGCAAATTTTATTGTTTAACTCTTAATCAGACTCAAACCGTAAACTAGTAGGAGAACGACTCCCTAAGTATTGACCCCGAATGCCAAAACCAACATCAGACCAATACCCAGGAAACCATCCGTCCTAGCTAGTTTCTTGTTAGTTTCTAATTTTAGATACAATCATAAATATCAATCATAGGCGGCATTAATGCCCCATACCACTATGTCGCCATATATAGGCATATAATCAAAACCACACGATGTCGTATTTGGAAATTGGATTTCCGCCATGAACCAAGGCAAAGGATAGTCCTTACCGAATTCAAGACTGTCTAGCCCGAGTCTCAGGATCAGAACGCATCAACTCTTGGATCTTCAGGGCCGGTCCACCGATGTGGATTGGACGAAATCCTGAACACTACGTCTCCCCGCCCTATGGGGCGTAAATGAGCCAACGAATGACTCCATCGGTACGAGAACGACCGATATATCCGAGGCGCCTCACTATCCATCATCCACATAAGTAAAATGTCATACCATGTAAAAACACTTACACAACTCCTAGCTAGAAGGAAACGCATGTTCTCCCTGCAGTCCTTTCCCATTTCTGGTTCATACCGGGGTGTGAGGCTCGCGAATTCACGTTATACACAAAGCTATGCCACACAGGCGTTGCTTTGATCATCCACCACAAAGCTCTGCTTTTCAACAAAAGCTTTGATCATTGCATCTCAGCATGCCACACAGGCAATTCACGCCATGTAACTGACGTTTATCAATCACATAATGAAATCCAATGTCAGACACATAGTCCATTTACAAGTCCGTTCTGGGTTTGAACGAAACTGAAGGATCTTTATTCCTCGCATATCCGTACAATCAACATGTACGTCCGGACGGCTACTACTTCAACCCCTTCTAGATAGCTACTCCTATCATGAGAATCAGTAGCACCCCTCCATTCGACGTGAAGATCAACGGTCTTGCATCGTCTTTATATCTTCGACTTTCGAACGTCGATCAATTATTTGAAATGAGAATTAACTCGGCCTTTTCAAATAATTCACGTATATTTAGAAATTCAAATCAATTCATTTCAATGGTTAAATTATCCGATATCACTAATTTTGTTCTTTAGTGTAATTTTCACGCCAAACACACTCAACCATCAAATATCACATAAACCGAGCAAATTCAGTTTATTTCCATTCTATATTGTTTATAATATTTTATCGTGATTTATCACTATTTTTATTCGTTTAAAAACAGCCAATTTATTCAAAACAACGCTTTAGACCATAACGCGGTTGTGGCGCTATTTTTCTCCAGATTTGGTTTAAACATATCTGAAAATTTAACCGTTGGATCTTCACAAATTTTATATCATTAGAAAGATCTTTTCAAAACGAATCCAATGGTTCCAGTTTTGGGAAAATCCGACGGTCGGATCTCCCGCACTAGTCGTTCGAAGTTACGATTTCAAAATACGAACTACAGCGCCGTTATTCGGTTTAATTTAATTATATATATATAATCGATTCTGGCGTTGTTTTTCTTTAGATTTGAATTAAACATTCCAGACAATCCAACCGTTGGATCTTTACAAAGTTGGTGCCGTTGGAAAAATATTTCCAAGGCGAACCCAACGGTTGTGGTTCTGGAAAATCCGATGGTCGAATCTCCCGCACTAATCGTTTGAAATCACGGTTTCAAAATACGAACTACAGTGTCGTTATTTGATTTATTTTAATTATATTTATATATATATAAATATAATCAATTCTTCGATTTCAAAACCATACTATTTTCATATCTTTGATAAAATGATATTTTTGTCAAACTGGCTTCTATTTCAACACTTCGCTATTTTTAACAATTCATGCATATCATAAAAATGTAATTTTTATTGTAAAATGATTTATTTCTAAAACACAACTATTTTATGTAGTTCATATAGATGATAAAAATATGATTTTTATTATAAAACAATTTATTTCAAAACACGATTATTTTATATAGTTCAAACAGGGGATAAAAATGTGATTTTTATTATAAAACAATTTATTTCAAAACACGATTATTTTTCAAAACATGGATTTCTATTCAACAAATGAATATAGTCTCAACCAATGAAAATAAATCAAACACATAAAGATTTCAGAAAATTTCGGCTGCATAACGGCAGGGTAGTTAAAACCGGGACCGTATCGATGTACAGCTCCTCACTCTACATTAAAACCTTGCGGTTTTTGACAATGAGGATTCATGCATCTAATTTGCACGCAGGCGAGCATGTTTTCTTTCATTTCCACAACCTATTCTAATTTTGTTTTCAACCACAATTGGGTATTTTTCAACCACAACCAATCATATCAACCACAAACAATTTATATCAACCATTCGCATTATTCACCAAATTTCACATCAACCAAATTATCCAAACAATATTGCAACCAATAAATATCGTCCATGGTCTGTGGACGAGGGGAGTATATATATATATATATTTATATATATATTCGTATATAAATATATTTCAATTTACTTCAATTCATTTCAATGTCATTTCATCGCATATATAATTTTTACATTGCATATATAACTTATACATCGAGCATACAACTTATATAACGCTTATACATGAGGTGTACAACGCTTATATAACACATACATCAACTATATAATTTATACATCATTGTTTTGCATATCGTTTATAATTTAGAAATATCACATTGGGTTCCACTCCTCCAAAAATTGCAAAAGGCTCAGAAAAATATGCGGTCTCTTCTAAAATGTAGAAGACGTCCTCACGGTCACGATGTTTCCTGTTTCATCGAATTTCGTCAATACACGAAAAAGATATGACTTTTCAAAGTTTTGCAACACTTAAAAGTGTTATTTTCAGTTCAAAGAAAATAAAGCCGATACCTTTAGAATTTCTTCGAAACTGGGTTTCGATTTTAAACCAAATCCTTTGTACTTCGTCGAAATCCAACTACACCACATTGACGGGCCTCGAGAGGCGCCCCTGCGCCAGGAAGATGGTGGATTTCGAACTCCAACCCTGGCCGGAAATCGGTGCGAAACCGGTGAACTTTGGAGGGTTCGTTCTCGCGATAGGTTGCATGATAGGAGGTGGGGTTCGTTTTGATTTGAAGAGGAGGAGATGAGCTATAAAAAGCTACAAAGGAGTGGTGGGTTTTCATGAGTGGTTTCGCTGGAAAATGGGGGAGAAGAACGGAGGTTGTTTCCGTCGTGAACGAAGGAAGGATGCAGATTTTGACTGGTCAATGGGAGGTGAGAGAGAAAGATAGTGATTGGCCCTTTATATTTTATTTTTAATTTATTTTAAATTCAAAAATATCTTCTTGACCAAACGAGCACCAATTCAAACCCAACGACTGTCGTCCCTAGCTAAATTACCCCATTCCGAACACAATGTGATATGTTTCGAAGGCCCATTCGACTGTTTCAGTCCGTTATTTTTCAAATCAAAGTATAAAACATTGAATATTTGATTTGAACGCACATTTCAATTTGCCAGGGCCACAAACTGATTCGAAAAATTCTAGAAAATAAATCTAGCTATGTTTTGACTATACAGTCCCAACAAAACTAGTTTCGTCGAATTCTGAGACAATTTGAAGAATGACCATTTTCTGGTCGATCCAATTTAACTGCAATTGACCAAAACACATTTTCCTTCGCCACGTTCACATACTAGCTTCAAAAATTATGAAATTTGAAACCTAGCAATAAATTCACATCCCGGATCCAACAAAGGTGATTTCGTCGAATTCCGAGGTCGTTTGCAAAATGTTTATTTTCACGGGCGATATAATTTCTGTAGCGACCTTTCTGAAAATTCATTTGGCCATAACTTTTGACTCCCTCTACGAAACTTTGATTTTTCAGATTCGTTAGAAAGGTATTCACTAACAGATTTAAATATTTTTGGTTTCGCTCAAATCCAATTTTTTTTGCACCCGGTACAGTCAGTCAAAGTTTGAATTCAAAATATGAAACTACCGCGCCATTTCAGGCCTTGTTTATAATTCAAATTAATTCTATTCATTTTCAACATTGATTCAAACATACATTTCGTCGTTATTATTTAAAATAATTATTTTTAAATATTCAAAATTCACTAAAATAGCCGATTTAAAAAATTTAAATTGGTTCATATTTTACGGGTTGTTACACGTATTGCTAACAAGTCTTCACTATCGAACCTTAACCGTTTCTCCATCAATCATGAAGTCAATCAAGTAGGG
Organism: Allium sativum; assembly: GCA_030737875.1. Classification (NCBI taxonomy): domain Eukaryota; kingdom Viridiplantae; phylum Streptophyta; class Magnoliopsida; order Asparagales; family Amaryllidaceae; genus Allium; species Allium sativum. The sequence continues at coordinate 226,667,654 of CM060922.1, forward strand.
GTATGATTACCTCTCAGACCTTAATTGAAAACATTCTCAACTTTGAAATAGTCCAAGCTCACAGCTTCAACAAAAATATCGCTTACGCAACTCTCAGATTCAATCTCAGAATCCACTTCCTTTACGGAAAAACATTGATTATAACGGTAGCATTATAATCGATGTTTCAGAATATTTGATTTATAATTAATTTATTATAACAACAGCGTTAAAATCGCTGCTTAGATTTATAAAACATTTATTATAACGACAGCGCTAAAATTGCAGTTTAGATTTATAAAACATTTATGATAACAGTAGCATTATAATCGCTGTTTAGATTTATAATGGTAACGTTATAATCGTTGTTCCCAAATAATTGTTATATAAAAATATAACTTGTACTTATTAATTCAATGAATAAGTAAATAAATAAATAAATAAATTTGATTCATAACAGAAAGTAAAAATAACTACTTCCCTAAATTCGATATAGTCGAATTCCAATAACAAATCTTTCTCCAATAATTTATATTCGATTATATTCTGAACTTCGAAATTTATCTACCATTTCAGGTTAATCCAAATACCAAATTCGCTTTTGGATTTATCTTTTCCAAATCAATACCAAATTCCGTTCTAACCATTCCAATCTACAAAACGTAATCACACTATATTTTATATTCTGATTTTTTGAACTAAAACTCATCATTTTCTTTTAAAAACTATTACCCATTTCCTATTCACGTTCCAATTTGGATTCATATTTCGAATCTAAATTTACTTTATAGATATTTCATTTGCAAAATATTTACTTTAAACTATTATTCACTTAAATCGTGAATATATTTCTTTTATATATAATATCTTTAAACCCGAATTTCAATTTATAACTTCTATTCAGAATTTTTCATACAAATCTCATTTTTTTCTCAAATCATTTAAAATCTCTTTTATAATTTCCTTTGTGATTTGACAGGTTCAAATATATTGTCAAATATTGGTTTCAAAATCCAATTTTTCTTTCCCATATAAATTCATATTCGAACTTATGTTTCAATTTATCCAATGATTTATAATTCACTTTATTTATATTCTTATTTATAAACAGCTTCTTGATTTATCTACTTAAACAAGCTCCTTTTTTCAACTCTATACGGAATGTTATTTCTATTTGGAAATAAATTCCATTTTTAAATCCCAATTTCCCTTTTTTACATTCGAAAATATTTTACGGTATCTAAAATACCAGGTTTCTAGGGCCAGGGTGAATCAAACACAACATATCCAATCATGGATTATATAACACATCATATAGCACAATCAAATAAAAACAGTAATATAAATATTGAGGAATCCAGTTGGACCCCTCCAACCTGTTTCCCTACATCCACAGATGTTAATCACTTCAATAATATAAATTTCACATCAATATGAAATATCATGGTGAACAGAATTATTAATTAATCAATGATATAACTATATTAATCATTCAACCAATTTTATCAACCAATCATTCAAACAACAATCAAAACAGTATAAAATTACTTAGAATAAATTTAAAACTCGTTTATATAAAATATAAACGAGACAGAGTTGGTGAGTTTACTCACCTCGGTTTGCAGTTAGCGATTCTGCCTTTGTCTCATCTAAAATGAAATAGACGTAATTTTTCCAAGAAATTTCGATAGCTCAGTTCTCAGCGAAATTAGTTCCAAAAAGTAGATTTCTCCACTATGATCTCAAGGTGACCGGTTTCGTCCTATTTCTGATCACGGATGAATATTTCATTAATATTTTAAGTTGTAAACAAATCCAATTTGCCTTATTTATAAAATTAAAAATAAATTAAAGCTTAATACTTGATTATTAATTGTAATAAACCACGGTTTAATAATATTACCACTAATCACTCCACGCGCTTCTTCCCAACTGGTTCCAGGCACCATATACTAGATAAATATACAATGCCAATTTGCTTCCCAAATGCCTTCTTCTTTACTTTAGGAATCCATTTCTGTACCCCTTTATCACTGAATTTAAACCATATAATCACCTTCCTTAATCCCCCCATATTCTTCTCCATTTGCAAATAAACGCAACTCCTCATGTACCATTGCCAATACTTCAATCTCCTCTCCCTATCACCATTCCCCTGTAAAACCCGTTCCAGAAGTTCAAAACAAATACAAGACCTCCTGTAAAATTTCACCTTGTATTTCTCTTGCTTTTCAGTCATTCACATGCATTGATTACTGTGCATGCTTCATGAATGGCATCATTAGCGTTCTCTGTCAGTTACAGTTCCAAGGCCCCCCTAACTTCACCAAGTCGCGTTTTAATACACCCATGATTCCACAACAAAATCACCACGCAACTCCCCTTGATTTCTCAATCACCATTCAAGTTTTCAACCAAACACTACCACAACAATCACAATGTTCACCAACCTTCCAGGATACTTCAACACGTAAAACCCCACAACCACCTATTAATTATAACTCAGTCTTCCTTAATCACCTTTAAAACGTTTGGCGCCGCATTCTCCCTCACCGTTTTCTTTTCCAATACTAAATCCAAATAACTACCCAGCCATTTGCCGTGAGTCTTGACTTTGCAGTCCACTTAAACGCTTCACCATTCAACAAAACACCATCCTTTATTCAGAAATCGACCCCCTCATTAACTTAGCCAGTAGGTTGTACCTCATCAAGCATCAGCTGAAAATTAATACCCAACTTCCTGCGCATCCCCTCCATGGTCGGCCCCCTACAAACCAGATCGAAGGCCTCTTGCCACTTCCGATTTCTCGACCTACTTCCCCTACGCGCAAACAAGAATGACCCCAAATAAGTGCGAATTTAATTTTGATCGAACCCGCTAACCAACGAGTGAAAACACATTCGGTTTCATTTGGTTTCTCCATTTTATTTTTATTTTCTTTTGGTAGAAAAAAGGCACGATTTTGATTTGTAAGGTAGGAGCTTTCGTTGTTTTGCTGAAGACAAAGAAATGATGAGGGGATGACTTTTTTGTTTTTATAGAGGCAGACAGCTTGGCTGCATGGAACTGAAAATTGCTTGGGAAGCACAGATGTGGTAGCTTGGGAAATACGGTTTTAAATGGCTTTGCTAGCATGTTTGTAAACGTAAAAACCACGCTGTTTTCAATAGCTTGGGATGCACGAAGTTCTGAAATGTACAGAGAAATAGTATATATATATATATATATATATATATATATATATATTTAGTTATTTATTTAGCTGACTACTTTGACTGAAGGAACTATAAAATGCTTGATCAAGATTGAATAGGGTTTGCTATTGAAACGCTACGATAGGATCATGCTGAGATTTTTAGAATCTAACAAACCAGATAAAATATTCTTTTTATTTTATGACAAAGCCACAGATTTTCTTAGATCGTATATAGATTGTCACTATATATATATATATATATATATATTATATACTTGTGCTTAGATTTGGTCTTAGATTTCAAACGGATACGGTAGCGTCTAGATTTGGAAACAACGCGATTGTATTTGGTTAAGATTTCGCGCGATTGATGATCGACATTTTTAATTTATGAATTCCATATAAAAATCGTTTTAAATTTCCAATACAAAATTTTGAAACAAATTAAATGTTCAAAATTAAACTGCTGAAAATTTCGTTTGTTACATTCCTTCCCCCTTAAAATAATTTCATCCCCGAAATTGCTAAGCAGTAAAAATGCTATGACTCTAACTCCTCAAAACCTGCTTAGTTGAAATCTTATATTCCATATCTTCATAACCCAATTCTTACCCAACCTTCGAATTCTCATATCAATGCTCAACCATTCATAATTCTTCCCAAATGATATGTCCACCATTTTTGGACAATCCATCATCACTTTCTTTTCTTCAATCGATATGCTCTTCTGCATAACCATACCCATTCCAATTGATCTTAAATCCATTTATCAATTTCATTATTCCACTTGAAATTTTATTAACCAATTTTGGTTTTTCTTATTTCAATTATAATTAACAACTCCATTTTTAATTATCATATATTTCTTGAAAATTTCCCAACTCTTTAAATTTTTGAAATTTTTTGCCAGCATCTCCTCTGCACGGCTCAATCAGTACAATCACAACTCGCCTTTCTAGGCCTTCTCCAATCCAAAAGAAAATCAAAAGGCCAAGCGGCTTACCCCATAGGCTCATAAAAACATCAAACCCAAGTAATATTGTAAACATGTACCTTTTTGTCGGGCATAATTCTATCTCCTGCATTTGCTTCCACTCAATATCCGCTCAGCATACATATATCCATTCCCAAATGGTTTCAAATCAATCCAACTTCCCGTTTTTAACACTCTAATCAACTTCTGATTAGTTCACTTTCATTCTATCAATTCAGATCTGATTTCTATTCGGGAATCAATCCACCTACTCGGTTTGAGTTTCAATTTTCTATTCGGAAATCAATCCACCTACTCTGTTTGAGTTTCAATTTCCTTCACAATTTAATTCCAAACAACAATATATAATATATATTCAACTTTTTTGAACGTAAGTCGAATTCACTTTAAAATTACCAATCTCAACATTTATCTTTATCTAATTTCATTCAGGATTATCTTTATCCAATCTAATTTCCATTTACTTAAGTTAAATTTCAATCCATTTGATTTACTTCCACTATTTCAGTTTATTCAACTTATACAAGTTAAATTTTAATTTCAGAATTCAAATTCCCGGGTTTTTATTTAAAATCAGTTTAAAATCATATATATTTATACAAATATTTATAATCAACCCAATTCAAAACATTTGAATTTCTAAAACAACTCTATTTTTCTCAAACAATTTCCACTAATAAATCTATTATGGTAGCAATCCTTCACTCAAAAGCTTGATAATGAATACTGTTAATGTCGCGATCCATTATCAGAATTATTTTCTCGCCACTAAAGTGATTTCATTGCTTAATCCCTTTAAAAATCCATTTAAACCATTCTTATTCAAAAATAATTTAAAGTAATGTTATATTACTTTATAATACTTCAGAAAATATTTTCTAAACACCCGAAACTAAAATTCCATATTCTAGTCAGAATCTAATTTAGATTTAGCTTATTTGTATATGCCATTTATATACAAATTCAATTTGATTTTATATAACCATTTTAATATTTTATAATTTCATTTGATTGTAATAACAATCAACCAAATCAATTGTTTCAGAAATTTATTCCTGCTATATCAAAAATAGGTTTCGGGCAAAATTATTTCATTTACCCTATTTTAAAACAATACTGTATCGAATTGCTCTGTTCGAGAGTTTAGAAACACCTATCGTTACAGTTGTACATCCTATATCGACCAGAATTCATAAACCGCTTAACAAATAAGTCAATACAATATAATATGATTTTTATATCAAATCTATAAATACGCGCTCATATATCTATACTCAACTCAATCTAGGGTATTACTAACCCCATCTCTATTGAGTTACGCCACAGAGCCAAGGTTACTACTAAACCTTCAGCTCTGATACCAAATGTAATGGCCCGAATTTACGTACCCTTTGAGTCGATTAATAACACCATATGTCCAACCCAAATTGCACAGAAATACGAATCATTATTAGAAAGAAGCTAGAGGATGAGAGATAGAAAGAAAAAGAAATTAGAATAGAAGAAAACAAAGAATATAAATCTCACAGCGGAACGAATAAAATATATTATATAACATAACTTTTGAAATACAAATCAGTGACTGTATATACATACCATCATCAGAGCCCAACAGTTATCTCTGGAACAGTTATAAACACCTGTTTCCAGATACAACAAAATACACAGCGGAAAATAAGATAGTCTGTAGCTAACTGGTGATAACTCCCGCTTAAAGCTCCACTGAGTGAATCTATAAATCATGACTACTTGACTGCCCATACAAATTTGGGCACTCAATAGTTTAGGGAAAACAAATAAAATAAACTCTGGGTCAGTCATGGGACTGGTGTGAGTAAACTCCAACCATTTGTTTAACTTCCAAAATCCTTTCGAAAGAAATGATAATCGTAAGACTGATCCACACATAAACACAGATGGTTTTTACCTTACGATGACCAAAAATATTTTTGATATCAAATCCGGTGATATTATAACAATGTCTACAACAAATAAATAGAATCTAGCGGAACGCTTGCATCTCACGCTCCATATATAATATAAAATGAAAACCCGTAGGGCGCTTACTGGAGATTGGATTTCCAACATGACAAGGTATGGAACCACCTTCCGATAGTGTATCTCTAGAGGGGAATACACTGGGTTCAACAAGAACGTCTTGCAACCCGGCCCACACATAACCGACCACTCATTTCGCTTGAGTGTATCGAATGTATATCACCAACGGTTGGTATCAACAACCATTTCCCGAAAGGAACATCATCGATAGATTAAAGAAGCAAATAGAATTTCTCTAGATAGGTGATTATACATCCTAATGGGAGCGACCCACATAGCCATGCTGCCTGCCCGATTTTTGTCAATTCCCGGTTGTGAGGCTTGAGGTTTGAATTATTTACCAGAACATCTGGCCACCATTCACTTGGAATGCCATATCGTCAGATCCATCAGAAATCACTAATTGACTCCCACAAAAATACTCAGATTGTTAGGCTAAAGAAGTTTCCCTTCTTTGCCACCAACTTCGTACGTTTGAAGGAATCAACGTACGTAATCCCTTTGGAAATACTCTGTCAGACACTCGTCCTTACATGTTGTCCTGGGTCTAGACAAACCGAAGGCACCATTATATTAATCCATCTTAGGGAATTTCTTCCTACAATTAACAGAACAGCCCTTGCACTTTACTCCGTCTTCATAATCTCTTCAACATAAGTTGATTCGTAACGCGGATGCCAATACAGAGTGGTTTTCAAATATTAAATCTGATTCCGGTCTCTTTGTATTAACAACGGAGGTATAAAGTAAATCAAAACTTTGATAGTCGGTGATTTAACTATCAAAGAAACATTCATACAATCAATGGTCCTATTTCCAATTGGAAATTCTACCGATCAAACATCAAATAGCACTGGCCCCTTTTAAATAATTCCTTATTAAATTATTATTACCATTTCCTGTTTCCTTATCTTTCGTACCCTTTCAAAGCTCTATTTTCTCTCTCGATTCTTGGAAAAAACATTTCCAATATCAAATTTCTTTATTCGGGAAAATATCTCTTATTCCAGTAAGAAAACAATTATATATATTCATGAATCCTTATTCTCTATATTCAGAAAATATACCTTATTAATATCGTAAAATATTTCCATATTCCATTTCTTAATTCCTCATTGACCAATCCATTATGCGTAGAAAATATCTCTCATTTTATTTGGGAAAACATGTCAAAATCCTTTAAATTAACACGATGTTATAAAGCATCATTATTATAACTCAAACCGTTAATCATTTATTAACTAACCGTATTGCTAACCAGTCTTCACTATCGAACCTTAACCATTTCTCCATCAATCATGAATTCAATCAAGTTGGGGTATGGTTACCTCTCAGACCTTAATTGAAAACATTCTCAACTTTGAAATAGTCAAAGCTCACAGCTTCAACAAAATATCGCTTACGGGACTCTAAGATTCAATCTCAGAAACCACTTCCTTTACGGAAAAACATTGATTATAACGGTAGTGTTATAATCGTTGTTTCCAAATATTTGATTTATAAGTCATTTATTATAACAACAGCGTTAAAATCGCTATTTAGATTTATAAAACATTTATTATAACGACAGCGCTAAAATCGCTGTTTAGATTTATAAAACATTTATGATAACAGTAGCATTATAATCGCTGTTTAGATTTATAACGGTAGCATTATAATCGTTGTTCCCAAATAATTGGTATATAAAAATATAACTTGTACTTATTAATTCAAATAATAAGTAAATAAATAAATAAATAGATTTGATTCAAAACAGAAAGTAAAAATAACTACTTCCCTAAATTCAATATAGTCGAATTCCAGTAACAACTCTTTCTCCAATAATCTATATTCGTTTATATTCTGAACTTCGGAATTTATCTACCATTTCAGGTTAATCCAAATACCAAATTCGCTTTTGGATTTATCTTTTCAAAATCATTAACAAATTCCTTTCTAACCATTCCAATCTACAAAACGTAATCACACTATATTTTATTCTGATTTTTTGAACTAAAACTCATCATTTTCTTTTAAAAACTATTACCCATTTCCTGTTCAGTTCCAATTTGGATTCATATTTCGAATCTAAATTTGCTTTATAGATATTTCATTTGCAAAATATTTACTTAAACTATTATTCACTTAAATCGTGAATATATTTCTTATATATATAATATCTTTAAGCCCCAATTTCAATTTATAACTTCTATTTAGAATTTTTCATACAAATCTCATTTTTTCTCAAAACATTTAAAATCTCTTTTATAATTTCCTTTGTGATTTGCGAGGTTCAAATCTATTTTCAAATATTGGTTTCAAAATCAAAATTTTCTTTCCCATATAAATTCACGTTCGAACTTATGTTTCAATTTATCCAATGATTTATAATTCACTTGATTTATATTCTTATTTATAAACAACTTCTTGATTTATCTACTTGAACAAGTTCCTGTTTTCAACTCTATACGAAATGTTATTTCTATTTGGAAATAAATTCCATTCTTAAATCCTAATTTCCCTTTTTACATTCGAAAATGTTTTACGATATCTAAAATACCAGGTTTCTAGGGCCAGGGTGATTCAAACACAACATATCCAATCATGGATTATATAACACATCATATAGCACAATCAAATAAAAACAGTAATATAAATATTGAGGATTCCAGTTGGACCCCTCCAACCTGTTTCCCTGCGTCCACAGTTGTTAATCACTTCAATAATATAAATTTCACATCAGTATGAAATATCATGGTGAACAGAATTATTAATTAATCAATGATATAACTATATTAATCATTCGACCAATTTTATCAACCAATCATTCAAACAACCATCAAAACAGTATAAAATTACTAGGAATAAATTTAAAACTCTTTTATATAAAATATAAACGAGACAGAGTTAGTGAGTTTACTCACCTCGGTTTGCAGTTGGCGATTCTGCCTTTGTCTCATCAAAAATGAAACAGACGTAATTTTTCCAAGAGATTTCGATAGCTCAGTTCTTAGCGAAATTAGTTCCATAAAGTTGATTTCTCCACTACGATCTCAAGGTGACCGGTTTCGTCCGATTCTGATCACGGATGAATACTTTATTAATATTTTTAAGTTGTAAACAAATCCAATTTGCCTTATTTATCAAATTAAAAATAAATTAAAGCTTAATGCTTGATTATTAATAGTAATAAACCACGGTTTAATTATATTACCACTAATCACTCCACGCGCTTCTTCCCAACTGGTTCCAGGCACCATATACTAGATAAATACATAATGCCAACTTGCTTCCCAAATGCCTTCTTCTTTACTTTAGGAATTTCATTTCTGTACCCCTTTATCACTTAATTTAAACCGTATAATCACCTTCGTTAATCCCCCCATATTCTTTCTTTCTCCATTTGCAAATAAACGTAACTCCTCCTGTACCATTGTCGATACTTCAATCTCCTCTCCCTGTCACCATTCCCCTGCAAAACCCGTTCCAAAAGTTTAAAACAAATACAAGACTCCTGTAAAATTTCACCTTGTATTTCTCTTGCTTTTCAGTCATACACATGCGTTGATTACTATGCATGCTTCATGAATGGCATCATTACCGTTCTCTGTCAGTTACAGTTCCAAGGCCCCCCTAACTTCACCAAATCGCGATTTAACACACCCATGATTCCACAACAAAATCACCACGCAACTCCCCTTGCTTTCCCAATCACCATTAAAATTTTCAACCAAACACCACCACAACAATCACAATGTTCACCTACCTTCCAGAATACTTCAACACGTAAAACTCCACAACCACCTATTAATCATAACTCAGTCTTCCTTAATCACCTTTAAAACGTTTAGCACCGCATTCTCCCTCACCCTTTTCTTTCCCAATCCTAAATCCAAATAACTACCCAACCATTTGCCGTGAGTTTTGACTTTGCAGTCCACTTAAACGCTTCACCATTCAACAAAACACCATCCTTTATTCAGAAATCGACCCCCTCATTAACTTCGTCGGTAGGTTGTACCTCATCAAGCATCGGTCGAAAATCAATACCCAACTTCCTGTGCATCCCCTCCCTGGTCGTCCCCCTACAAACCAGATCAAAGGCCTCTTGCCACTTCCGATTTCTCGACCTACTTCCCCCACGCGCAAACAAGAATAACCCCAAATAAGTGCGAATTTAATTTCGATTGAACCCGCTAACCAACGAGTGAAAATACGTTCGGTTTCATTTGGTTTCTCCATTTTATTTTGATTTTCTTTTGGTAGGAGAAAGGCACGATTTTGATTTTTAAGGGAGGAGCTTTCATTGTTTTGCTGAAGAGAAAGAAATGAAGAGGGGACGGCTTGTTTCGTTTTAATAGAGGCAGACAGCTTGGCTTGCACGGAACTGAAATTTGCTTGGGAAGCACGGATGTGGTAGATTGGGAAATACGGTTTTAAATGGCTTTGCTAGCATGGTTGGTAAACGTGGAAACCACGCTGTTTTCAATAGCTTGGGACGCACGAAGTTCTGAACTGTACAGAGAAATAGTATATATATATATAGTTATTTATTTAGCTGACCACTCTGACTGAAGGAACTAGAAAATGCTTGATCAAGATTGAATAGGGTTTGCTATTGAAACGCTTCGATAGGATCATGCTGAGATTTTTAGAATCTAACAAACCAGATAAAATATTCTTTTTATTTTATGACAAAGCCGCAGATTTTCTTAGATCGTATACAGATTGTCACTATATATATATACTTGTGCTTAGATTCGGTCTTAGATTTCAAACGGATACGGTAGCGTCTAGATTTGGAAACAATGCGATCGTATTCGCGCGGTTGATGATTGACATTTTTAATTTATGAATTCCATATAAAAATCGTTTTAAATTTCCAATACAAAATTTTGAAACAAATTAAATGTTAAAACTTAAACTACTGAAAATTCGGGTCATTACATTAAATATAAGTTATAACTGGAAAATAATAATTCAGATGATTTATATTAAGGTATAAACTAAACATTAAAAATCAATGTTAATCAGAAATTTACTCGGTAGAAAACAAGTTAAGGACCTAGGAGATGGGTCGACCCAGGCTTCGCATGGGTCGACCCATGTGCCGACCATAGGGTTGACCCACCTCTAAAGTGGGTCGACATAGTGGTCTACCCACCATTAAGGTGGGTCGACACAGAGGTCGACCCACCCAAGCCAGATCTGCTTTGTTGGTGACATGTTTTCTGATTTTAAACGGTTCGTGTTTTATTTTATTGACTCCGATGGACCAAAATTTCTTGCACACCTATAAATAGACTAGCAGAGCCTAGCCTGCAACTAATATTTGCTGAGACGACGCCTAGGCTATGCCATTTTCTTTTCTCTACAAATCGTTGAGAAATTAGAAAATTAGCTTTTAGGGTTCTAATCCAATTTAAAGATAAAGAACGTAAATCTACAACATAAGTGTTCAAAATTTCGATCAACGTGAGGTAATTCTTAAGTCTGATTTATTTTGGTTCTTTCCTTCTTTCCCTCTTCTTGTAGTATCAGATTTGTAAATCCGTGGTTGTTTAATTACTAGATTCAGTTAGGAAGACCATGGAATCACATATCTGAACCAGATTCAAGGATTCAAAAGTTGTCTAGTGAGTGGATTTAGAATTATACCTTTTGAATAATTGTATATTTACCATTTACGTTCCCCATTATTCTTAATATGTTAAATAAACTGTAAATTATGGTAGTTGTGATGTAACTTATTCTCTAGAATATTATGAATATATTGTTGTACAAATATATTTTGTTAATCTTCTATTTGGATTAAAAATTACTATAATACTGAAATTCTGGGATTTATAATAAACGTGAATATGCTACCACTACAACAAAAATACCTTATTACAACGTCCATTTTACAACAGCCGTTCGCTGCTTGTTGTAAAAGAATGCTATTGCAACGGTCATTTTCTGGACCCTTGTAAAAAAGCCTGTACGATAGCCTTTTGACAACGGGCATATGTTTCCCGTTGTAATAGAATCCTATTGCGACAGTCGTTTTTGGACAGTTGTAATATATGTCTTTTACAACGCTCTTTTTATGATGGGTAATGACTGCTCGTTGTAATAGAATGTTATTACAACGGTCATTTCTAGCTCAATTTTATAACGTTCACAAAATGTCTGTTGTAATAGATGTCTATTTTACAACGGTTACAAAATGGCCGTTGTAATAGGTGCCGATTTTCGATGGTCAATAATTAATAATTATAATACTTCCATTAAATTAATACTGATTATTTTTTATTGTTTAATAATTAATAATTAATCATATAATACAAATTATTAACTATAGTATTATATTATTAATTACTAATCATTAATAATATTACATTATTTATTAATATTTAATAATTAATCATTAATAATATTATATCAATCATTTATAACTTATAATAATTAATGATTATTAATAAATAATCTCTAATTACTAATTAATATATATATATATATTAAGTATTGCAACAAGCTTAATTTTACTTTCCAGTTATTAGTAAGTAATATTGAGTAATTAATATTAAATATAATAATTTATAATTAACATTACATTATAATTAGTAAATATGAAATAACATATGATAATTAACTTTACCAATTATACAATAATCATAAAATCCCCGTCGTAATAAACGTTTATTGCCAATTTTCGAAAACCAATAATTACTGATTACAATGCTTTCTTAAAATAACATCTATTATTTATTAATATTTAATAATATTATATTAGTCACGTGTTACTAATGATTAAATATTACATAATAAGTGTCTAGTATACAATATTAGTAGAGTTTAATAATAATCAATATTAAATAATTACTATTAAATAAATAATATTAAACAAGTCTTACTAATAATTATGTACCTGCGTTTTTCAACTGATTGTATCAAATATTCCTATTTTCGCCGACTTGATTGTACATAAATTCAATTAAAATGAAATGAGAATTAGATGCACTTGATTACAATTTGATGGGAGGTAAAATTTTAATGTAAATGTAATAGAAATTAATTAAAAATGAACCAAATCAAATCCGGTCAATCCCAGATAACTCGACATTTTTTATTTGCCCATTGTAGCACAAGCCTATGCAATTATTCGTCCTACTTCATTCCTAAATTTTTGTTGACCCGCTTAATATTTAGCGTTTTCACCAAACATTTTGCAATAAACCCTATGGCTTCTTCTTTTCCCCTTAATTCCAAATCCAACCGCAAACTAAATCCCAAATCTAGATCCAAACCTGAATCCAATTTTGATTTGATTTTTCTCCTCCACAAATCCCAGTAAAATATTGCTCTAATGATATCCCTAAAACAACAAAGTCAATGCATTTCAATTATGGAGACGAAGACAAAATTAGAATCTTGTCAATTGATGCCATAGAAGACGTGCTACCAGTCGCGAACTCTCTCATGAAACTTGAATCCTTCCTCCGATCTATTTCAGGCCTTCCCTCGGCAACAATCGTTGACTTCTTTAACGCCGCCGCTGGTTCCAACAAAGGAGGTATTCTCAGCATAAATCACTGACTTCTTTGATGTCGCTACAACTTGTGTCGTGCGTATGGTAAGAATGAAGTCTGTGCGTATGGGAAGATTTGATGGTAGTTTTATTTTGTTTTATGAGTAATCTCACGATGATGGTAGTTTCATCTAGTTCCATTTTGTTCCATTCATAGGCATCTGGTTTTATGAGCAATCCCATGGTGATGGTTATAATCAGTTCATTTTGTTCCATTTACACATTTACTCTCATCGATGAGGCATAGTTCATGGATGAAAAATCAGCTAACATTATTTTTCTACTTGAGGTTCGAATTACGTATGTGACTAAACATCTTTCACTATTTTGAAGGGGGTGCCAGATATTATTTCCCATGTTTAATTTTAGTCATGTTAAAGTCAAATATTCTTTTTCTGGACGTCATATTCTCAGTCATGGATTTGATCACTGAACTTCTACTGCTACAGTTCTGGAGGTCTCATATTCATTGGCCCATGGTGTTAGTTGGACCTAGCCTTGGTGCTGCTGTTGCAATCGATTTTGCAGCTTGCCATCCTGAAGCGGTACTTTTCTTTTGAATCACTTGTTTGTTATTTTTTTCGACTCACTAGTTACCATATGGTCGATTTGTATACATATTCTTTAGGAAATTTATGCAACATTTACCTATAATTTTCTTATCTTACCACTACATGTTTTGATGGAAGTGTTTTTGTTCTCACCATTTTATTTTGCTACTTCTACTATTATTGTTAGGTGGCAAAATCGGTTCTAATTGATGCTAGTGTATATGCACAAGGCACAAAAAATCTCAAAAACTACCTAAAGCAATAGCATATGCTAGAGTAAGACATTTGTTGTACACAAACAGCATTACTTAGTTGTGCATGGTTTAAGTAATGCTCAGCGTCAAATAATATTGTAAATTTAATCCGTTCAATTATCAATTTTGCTTGTCTAGGTAGCTCTTTTGAAGAGTATCCCATTGCGGATTTATGCAAATTCCTTGACCTTCAGTGGAATCTCAATCTTTTACCTCTATTGATTGGGACAATGTGAGTAGATTGTGAAATTTATATCCAGTCAGATAAATTATGGATTTGATGATTTTTGTTAAGATACAAATTTGGTATCCCATTAAATATGTGTTTGATAGGTTATTGACTAGGGTGTCTCGGGAACTTTAAAGAGATGGGTTATGTAATGTGACAATTATAGTTATTGTAGGACATATTAATGTCATCTTACCGGTTGCATAATCAAGTAGTAGGGTCAATCACTTAGGATTTTTACTTGATGGCAGGATTGCATCCAAATCAACTTCTTTCAGATTCTTTAATAGCAAAGGGTTGTTCTTTTCACATAACTAGTATTGCGATAAATCTTAAACACAATATGGATCACAATGTTTCTCATATTGAGACGATTGCTGAAGAAGATTATCTCAATCCATGGATAGCAAAGTCTCTTATAATGAATTATATTGATTCAATCAGATAATTTATGAATTCATTTGTTTTTCTAAAATATCATTTAGCACGTAATGCTTTTGAATGCTTGCTTGTTGGCTTTATAAATTAAATTGCATCTCCCACTATAACCATAAACAGCGCAAATAATTTGATAGGATATATGAAATGTATTCTATTATACAAGAAATAGCTTTTATTATATACAACTTCGAGGTCCATGTCTTGACTCTTGAGTAAATTAATTATCGTCAATTTACTTTAGTTTACAGTAACTAATTGATTTTCTTATTAGACATAGTCACAATTGAATCAATTCATAATTTATGGTCTTCGAGATTTCATTCTATCTTTATTATTACTACATTTTTTATGGCATAATATGTTGAGCTTTTTTAATTTATTTTTGAAGTTTCATTAAGAATTTGCATCTGACTAAATTGAAACCTAAGGCAAGGCACTTATTTTTTCAATTAAGATTGGACAGCTGCACTGCTTATTGCCTTGGTGGTAAGATGCAACTGTTGGTTTTATGATTAGTGGTGGATACAATGTCACCCATCAAATAAATCAGGTTTTCTTTTTTCAAATTATTGTGCTGGCACATTATGAATGAAAATATGGACATACTCTTGTCTTGATAAAAAGAAGTGGACTAGAACACAATAAATGCTCATTTTTGTGCTCCTGTATTTTTTTTGATAAGTTTATGATGCATATTTGATGTTTTACAAATAAAACACATTAAACTCTTAGCGGCATGTTTTACTAATTTGAATTCGTTGAATGTTTTCTCAAGCAGATAAACTAGGCTTCAGGTCGCTTTATGTATGCAAGTTTTTGATTTGTTGATGTTGCGGTGGAAGGAGAGGTTTGTTTGACAATATTGTTTGCATTAAGCGTTCCCAGTCTGGGTATTATTGACTTGGGCCAATATCCTACTGATTTTCTGTTAAGTCCAGAGTATAGCCACCAATTTCCATTTCCTCCATCCTTTAGTGCAATTGAAACAATCAGTCAGTTGTAAAAACAATTGCCAATTGTATCAAAAAATAGCTGATGCATTCATAATAAAAAAACCTATCATGTGAGGCTGATGTTATTAGTTGTATAACAATTGTTTAAAATTATAGAAATGTTTGCTAAATTTATATCATTACCAAAGTATGTTCACAACTTCGTTACTTTGATGTTTTCAAGGCACCAGAAACAATCATGATAGCAGCAGCAGTACAAAAGCAGTTGCTTACTGTAAATCTACCTTTGAAATTGCAAGATTATTGAATCGTTGCCTCCCACCATATTCAGATACTGGTTGTAAATGATTTCCTGGTACAAGGTTAGATTGATTAACCGTCACAAATCCTTTATAGTCAATGTTTATACATCCTATCTTAAAATTTCTCTCTATTATAAAAATATCTCTCCTTTATTTGTGTGCTTGTTGCTTGCTTGGTGGCATTTAACTGTAATTGGGTCTAGTGCGCAAAAAAAATCAATGTCTTTGCCTAAGATGAATTGGATAAAAAATAACACAGACTTACCAAGAGGTATGGATTGTTGGATCGAAAATCTAATGGTCCTATAAAAACTAGTGGATTTAACATTATTCAGCTTGCTGAAATTCGTTGATGTTGCTAAAACTCACTGATTTTGCTGTGCAAAAGATGAAATTAATGAAATATTCACAGATCTAGTCAATCTACTCAATCTTTTAGGATTGTCTGCCCATTAGCAAAAGATGAAATTGATGAATTATTCTTCAAATTCAGTATTGAAGTTCCTTGGATGCATTTTAATATATTTTTTATTTTCATTCATAAGGACTAGATTGATGCTTTCTGTTTTTATTTGCATATGATTATTCACAGAGCTGAAAGGAAATGAAGAAATCTTATGGCTGATTTGACTACAAAATTTATTTCAAAATTTAAGAGCTGAAAAAAATAAAGGAAATATCATTTCATTAGGGAAGCATTCTTGAGCATCAGGTTTATGAATCTTGATTCAAATTTTTATGTTAATTTGTCCATATTTGATGTACAAGTCTCTCTAATGTATAATTTTACTACAATTATTGGATTTTGATTTTTTGAATCAACAATAGTTCGAATATATTTCCTTAAGTCACGTTTAGATAATAAAATTGCATGGGTAGTTTATTGCATTATTCTATTTTGACAAGTACAACAGACGATTGGACAAATTCTGGATCAATCACTATAGATGAAAATACTGAATGTAAGAGTGAGTGTAACTGAGTGTATATACTGAGACACCGCTTGTACAAATGAGTATTTTGTATAGTTATTGTGTAACAGAGATAAATAAA
This sequence comes from Allium sativum, assembly GCA_030737875.1. Taxonomy (NCBI): domain Eukaryota; kingdom Viridiplantae; phylum Streptophyta; class Magnoliopsida; order Asparagales; family Amaryllidaceae; genus Allium; species Allium sativum. Next base: position 226,685,216 of record CM060922.1, read on the forward strand.
ACTTTGTACTATTGAAAAATGTAATAAAATATTTGTTTGAATAAAATATCTATTCAAAATTAGAAATTCTTATTAAAATATTCTAATTATCGCAAATATTTTATATTATAAAGGTGATCTATTACAACAGGTATTAATTGTTGTTATAGAGTCTATTGCAACGACCATTGAAAGTTGTAATATGTCCCCTTTTACAATGTGGCTTAATACAAGGGTTGAAATGTTCGTTGCAAAAACCATACTACAACGGGCATTGCCAATTGTAAAAAGGTTTTTTACAACGCGCAATGACCATTGTTGTAACGTCCCGTATTTTTACGGTACAATAATTAATTAATTTAATTATTTAAATAGTGATTTAGAGATTTAAATGGTCGTTTAATTAAACAATATTGAATATTTAATTAATATAAATAATTGAATAATATATTTATTTCCGAAATAATCGGATATAACCGAATTTACAATATTGTGTGAATTGGACAATTTAAAATATATAATTCAGTTTAGAATTGAATTATATTAACGAATTTATTTATAAATGTCAGCTGAACATATAATTTATATTATAATTATAATCGAGCTCGAAATGGGGCGTTAGTTCATAATTTGGCGATTCGAACTTTAAACGAATATACAGTATCCGTTTTAAGTCGGATTTCTATGAAACAAGAAACGTTTGAATTTGATGAACGATATTTTTCTAACAGAAGAGAAAAGTCGAGAATTCATCGTGTAGATTTTGAGTTATGTCCAAATCAAATTTTTGAAAAGTCGCTATAGAATTCCTTTATAGTTTATAACGATTTATTTGTATTATAAATGGATTTTCAATATAAATTGAATACTGATTTAATCTGGATTTGAAATGTCAAGTTATAAATTCAGATAGGAATATTTTGGAGTTGTAATATATTCTATGTGAATATATACGATAATATTTATTTATAAATATTTAATTTAATTATTTTTAAATATATTAATATTTAAATGGGTTTATTTAAAGCTTTAAAAATAGCCATTTCTGCAAACAACCTCCATTTTCGACAAAACTAATTTTGTTGGGTCCGTAATGTTAAATTATTGTTAGATTTCAATTTTCGTGAGTTTTGGAGTCAGTATGTGGCCGTGCGCGATTTTAACGTGAGAAACAATCGATATTTTGACCTTTAAAAATACGCCGTGTGACCAAACGGAGTCGAAATTAGACGAAATAAGTTTCGTTGGGTCCGTAATATCAAACTCTAGCTGCATGTCAGTTTGCACAACTTTTGGATATTTTATGTGATCACGCGGATTTTTAAAAGACGAATACAATGAGATTTTGACTTAAATAAAATAATAAAAACAAATAAAAATATATTTTTCCTATCCTATATATACTCTCATTTTCCATAACCCTAAGAAAAATACTCCCTGGTCAAAAACTCAGCTGCAAACCTCCCCTAAAATCCAACAGTAAAAGCTTCCTTTGAAAAATCAAATACTGATAAAATCGATAAATTCCAAAGTTTATATAGTTGTGATCCTCATTCAAGGATCTTCGATCTGATGTGCATGTTGCTGGGATCGGTGATAATTTTGTGTCGCTTGAATCATACCGCGTGCCTTTTTAGTTTAGGGTTGGATTTTTTGAGCAATCCAAGAATCGATGCACGATTTAAAGCTTGTTTTCGATCTCAGCATGGAGTTTAGCATGTTGTATGGAATTTTGGAGTGATTTGGCGGAATTTGGTGTCGATACCACCACTGTACCGTGCGTGGAAGGGCTGAGAACGGATTTCGGGTGGAGCCGTGGAGCTCGGAGAATTTGATATGGGGAGATGGAGATTTCGAAGAGAAGGATGATGGTGGTATCAGTTTTGAATTTAGTTGAGAGACGATCGAGCATGGGGGGTTCAAAACATGCGGAAATGGCTTGAGATGGTGAAGAGCATGGTCTGTTGGTGTTTGGCGAAGATGGAGAATGCGGATGGGCTGTTGATTTGGGTATTGGGCTGAAATTGTATTGGGTAAAGCCCATTTGAATTTAAATCTATGTTTAATCTATTTAAATAAGTACGTTAATTTCAAATGATCATAACTTTGTCATACGGAAACAAAATTCAGCAGAACTGGTCACCTTGGGATCGTATGGACGCAGGCTACACAATGAAACTGGTTTGGAGTGATTTGGAGCTCGTCTCAATTTATGGCAAAATAAAACGCCTGAATCAATACGACGATCAATTATCGTTATTTAACGATAATCGTCTAATGTGAGTAAAACTCACTAACTCTGTTTAATTTATATTTTTATAAATATAATCTATTATTGATAAATGATGATTGACTGTTATGTGATGATTGTTTGGTTGAATTATTGATTGTTGGTTGAAATTGCAGATAACGATATATACACATATCGTTAAACAAACATTTATTCTATTTATCAGAATAATACATATTGAACTGAAATTGCTGTTAATTATATTGTGTAACATCTGTGGATGTAGGAAAACAGGTCGGAGGGATCCAACTGGATTATTCAACATTTATTTTACCGTTTTTCATATATTGTGATATATGATGCGCAATATAATCTGTTGTTGATTATGTATGTTTGAATGATATTGATCATTGTTATATGGTATGTTAAATACCATAAGTAATACTGGAATGTAAAAGAGAATTTTTAAAGAGTATATTGAAAATAAAATATTTGTATAAAATAAATAGACATTTTTTAAAAAAAAAATAGACATAAATAGATTTGATTTAAAGAACATTTATAAAATGAATAGAATTTTATAAAAGGAACATTTATAAAATCAATTTATTTTATAAAAGAAATTACTTGGAAAAAAAAATAAAATTATTAAAAAGAACTATTTCAGAAATAAATAGATATTATAAAAGGGAATATTTCAGAAATTAATAGATAATTATAAAAAAAATATTGGAAGAATAAATAGCAATTATAAAAGGAAATATTCCAGAATTGAATAGAACTATAAAAGGAAATTTACAAGATATAAAAGAACAATGAGAAAATGAATTCAAAGTAGATTTTTTTTTTTTTTTTGGCAAAGCCGACGGGGTTGAGTGGTCCCCTTCCACTTTATTGATAACTTGAGAAGAATACATAGTAACAACGCTAGATGCTTGAAGAAAACATAGGAACTGAGCTATCATTACACAACGAAAACAAGAACATACACAAAAACATAAACGTGCAAATAATGGATGCGTAGCATATCATGTAGAACCAATCCCAGGGTCAAAAACTTGCGTCATCAAACAGATCCCATTTCTAATTTGTTGCATTACGTGACTGCGCATGTCTTTGTTGTCAATGCTGGTTTGTGGAGTAAAAATCCTGCCATTCCTTATTTTCCATATTAGCAGTGTGAATTTCTTAAGTATGAAACTGATCAGCTTGGCTTTATGATCCCTTTTCAAAATGTGACGGTGCAGAATCTTCCATTCCTCATTGCTCAGCTGGTTCACATCATGGCGATCAGCAATAAGCATCACTTCCATCCATAATTTAAATATAACTGAGCATTCAAAATACAAATGTTAAACATTTTCTGGCTCACTTTGACAGAAGGAGCAGTAGATGGGTACGAAGATTCCTCTTGATAGCAGCTTTACTTTAGTGAAAAGAGCATTGTGGATGAGTTTCCATAAGAAGAAGTTTTCTTTAGCCTCGTTATGACCGGTCCAGATTAACCGTTGCCACCTACACCAAGGCATTTTTTTAATACCCATTAAGGAAAAGTACATATGCTTTATTGTAAACTGCTCACCTGACCATTTCCAGGAAGAATATGCATTGCTTGGAGCCAAGGATGGAAGGGAAGCTATCCTATTCCAAACAGCTTTGCATGAGGGGGTGGCTACACGTGGCAAGACCAATCTGTCACATTGTAAAAGACTGCCAGTAGTAGTATGTTCCGAGATACCAGATAAGATTATTTCATGATATGGTACGATTTTTCTAAAAATGATACCTTGGTCTAGCCACGGATCATTCCAGAAATTAATTTCATAATATGCTGCAGTATTGTATTTATAGAAAGGCAATATTTCTTCTCTAAGTTTGAAAATGTTTATCCAAGTCCAGCTCAGATTATATGGTGGTTCCATGGTCCAGAAATTATGAACAGAGATGATATGATTTTTGGACCATGCAACCCAAATGCTATCGTTATTATTAAGAAAGTTGTCTGTGTGTTTAATAAAAGCAGCTTTATTCCACACCATGGTGTTGATAATTCCAAGACCTCCTTTCCTAAGAGGCTTTTCCATAAAATTGAAGGATATGGGGGCAGCATATTTAATGTGAATATTCCCTTTCCAAAAGAATCTCATGAAAGCAGTTCTAATCATATTAAGCAGTTTAATTGGGAAAATATATTTTCTAGACCAATACAAATGCATGGAAATAATAACAGATTTAATTAGAATGAGTCTACCTGCTTGATTGAGCATGCTATTGGACCAGCAATTCATTCGACTTGTGATATTATTGTACAGCGGAAGGCACTGTGCAGTAGTGATGCGAGATGTCGTCAGAGGCAGCCCAAGGTAGTTTGAGTTGTTTCGGTTGATGCTAAGGCCAGTGATTGATTGCAATTCAGCACTCGCCTCAGACGATATCCCCGCAATATTTACTTCAGATTTCTCTAGGTTGATTTGCAGACCTGTAATCTTATAAAATTTGTCTAATATACTCATAACGGTAGTTATGGAATCAATATCAGGAGTACAAAATACTATAAGACCGTCAGCAAAAAGAAGCGACGTGATTTGCGGGTTATTGCATTTAGGGTGAAGCTTGAATTTATTGTTAGAAACATCTTCGTCAAGAAGCCTAGTTAAAAGTTCCATAACAATTATTAAAATATACGCTGACATAGGGTCTCCTTGTCTTATGCCGATCTTGCTTTTAAAGTAACCAACTGTCAAACCTTTAACATTGATAGAAAAATTAAAGGTGGAAATGCATTCGTAGATCCAAGTTATGAAATTGGCAGGGAAGTTCATAAATCTTAAAATTCTTATTATAGAATCCCAGTGAATAATGTCAAATGCCTTTTTTATGTCTAGTTTCAGCATAGCATGAGGCGATATGTTTTTCCTATTATAACCTTTTAAGAGTTCTTGAGCACTTAATACGTTGTCGAGGATGTTCCTTTTAGCAAGAAATGTCGTTTGATTGGGGGAGATAATGGTTGATAAAACACTTTTCAATCTGTTGGCTATGATCTTAGCAATACATTTATAAGTGGTATTACAACATGCAATTGGTCTAAAGTCATTAACATGGTCTGCGTTTTTAGTTTTAGGTATCAAAGCTAAAGTGGTAGTGTTGAAAGAGGCCATCATCTTAGCTTTCTTAAAGAAATTAGAGATTGCTTTGCACACGTCCTCACCTATCGCGTTCCAATAGTTAATGTAAAATTTTGCGTTGAGGCCGTCCGGACCCCACATGAAGATTTGTTTAGGGAAAACATCGCATTTTTAATCTCATCATGAGTGACCAAGGATCTAAGGGAACTATGATCAGCCATACTAAGTTTCGATAGGATATTTGGGTTAAGATGATTAAAGCAAGGCGCAAAATCATTCACATTACCAAATAAAGATGTAAAGTGTTTAATAAAAGCAATTTGAATGTCGGGTTGAGTTGTTTGCAGGTTGTTATCATCATCAGTGATCGTAAAAATATTTTCTCTATTATGTTTCGCTTTTAGAGCACTATGGAAAAAAGCGGTGTTCTTGTCTCCCTCTTTCCAGCACATTCTAGCCTTTTGCCGTTTCATTAAAGCCTCCATATACATAGCATTTTTCAGTTTTTCAGTGCATTTACTTTCAAGAGCAGCGAGAGACGTGTTGGTAATATCATTTAGCATGGCATCTTGAACAGTGGCTAACTGTTCAGCTAATTCATCGGAGAGGTTTGATCCTCTCCCGAATCTCTCTCTAGCCCAAGTTATCAGAGTGTTCTTAATCAGTTTATGTTATAAATGAAGAACATACATTGGGTTACTGTAGTTAGGTTGTTGCCAAGCAGACAAAACAATATCATAGAAATCTACTTCCTTGAACCAAGTATTAAATATTTTAAAACTAGACTTCCTATTCATACTCTGATCGCCTAATGAAATAATTTGAGGAGAGTGATCAGAGATGTTAGCAAGCGGCATGTGATGTGTAAGGTAGGCCACGTATTTAATGCAGAGATAGTGCAAAACGAGTGATCGATTTTAGAGTAAGTCATCGGTCCGTCAATTTTGTTATTGTTCCACGTGTATTCAACACCGCTGGCTTTAATTTCTATCAAATTATTATTATGAATGGCAGTGTTAAGGGGAATTATTTCAGTTAAAGTGACAGGGGATCCTCCTGCACGATCATTTATCTGTAAGGGTGAATTAAAATCTCCACTAACAATCCAGGGGTGGGAGTTTTGCCTAAAATTGAGCATCATAGCGTACATTTCATTTCTAGCGTTCAAAGAATTTCTAGCATATATGAAGGTGATGTAATATGAAATGCTAGTGGGAACATGAACATTGTGACAGTGTATTAACTGATCCGTAGATAAAACTTTAGTGAGATTGTGTATGTGTGGGTCAAACATTATACAAATTCTACCATATGCAGCTTCATTCAAATTATGAATTAGATTCCAGGTTGGATTGACATACCTTGCCGCTCTTTCCGTGAGTGTAGCATTTAATTTTTTTTCCAGTATAGCCATCATAGATAGATTATGGTTGTTTATCAGGTTCTTGCAAGCATCGAGCTTAAAGTCTTGATGCGCTCCCCGAACATTCCATATCGCTATATTTTGTAACATTGGGTAAACTTTTGTTCTTCGGCTTTCTTTGTCGTGAGCCTTGTTATGGGGCTTGAACTTCTATTTGTGATAGCGGAGGAGATGGTCTTCTTATGTTTTTCTTTTCTATTTCCTGTAGTGGTTCCTTCGGAGTTTGCGGAGAAACTTTTCGCAAATTCTTCAATCTCAGCATCAGACATGAAAGATTTGGGAGGCACCAAGTTGTCATATGGGTATTTAGGCGGAGCTTTGGAATTATCTGAACTGTCCTGTTTGTGCATGTTAGTGCTGTTTTCATCATTTGTTTTATTGGAGCTGCTTTTTTCCTTTGGGGTTGGAGGGTGATGTTCATTTGTGTTGTCATCTGTTTCTTTTATCGTCAGAGTATCTTCATGCTGGTCTTGTTGCACATCTATTTCTTGAATTATCGATTTTAGTTTCTCAACAGCATTCACATCATTCGAGCACAAATCACCAATCGATGGCATCAGATCTATTAACATAGGGTGCATGACATTTAGTTCATTGTCAGGTGTGATACTTCTTTCCATTTGGCCATCTTTTTCTTCATCTTTTCTGTCTTTGCTGACATCCTTTTCTTTTCCTGTCAATGTATTTCCTTCAACATATTCTGTTGCTGCTTTCTTGTTGTTCACGACATTCTGTCTTTGGAGTACATCATTAGTCTTTGCATGCTATTCTTTAGTAATGTTGGCGTCAGCATGGCCTTGCGATGAAACAGTGCTGAGCATTACATTGGTATTGCCGCCACTTTTGCTGTGAGTCTCAATCCCGACATTATCTTTACCAGAATTTTTGGTCCCATCTACTTCACCATTACAAGCATGCAAGTGGGCTACAGTGCTATCCATGTAAGCTCCATCTTCGGAGCACAGAGAGGTAAAGTTGTTCTTAGTTTGGATCGGGTTAGATATAACAATGTTCGGAGAAGTTGCTTTAGCTTTGGCCTTGGGTGAGGTTATGATTTCACCTTCCTCCGGAATGTAATCCGTTAAGCTAAATTCCCTTCTTTTATATCTTGGTGCTTGCGGAGCATAAGCTTTTACCTTGTACTATGGCCTTTGTGTTCTAAACCCAAATTTCGTCGTCTTCCTTTCAACTTTGTTTCATGTGTCTTTCCTTGGTTGTTCATTGCTTGTTTGTTTATATTCCTGCCTGTGTGAGTTTCTGTTATCATTTGTGTTCACTTGATCTTTGCTTGTACTTCCTGCTGGATATGAGGTTCTAACATACTCTTTGCTGGCATGGTTTTGTGTTCCTTTGCTTCTTTCTTTCAGAGATATTTCTTTGTTCTTAAACTCTTCACACTCATCTTTATGCCCGAAGACACTGCATTTGGTACATAGTAGTGGTCTCCAAAGGTAATTTACTCTGACACGTTGAGTACCTCCATTAGGCAATGACACCAAGAAGTCATCTACAAGTGCTTTGTCCGGTTGAATCTCAATTAGACATTTAGTATAATGTAGTTGTTCGAGTTTCTCTGTCATTTCGTCCATGCATATCATTTGGCCTAGCCGACAAGATAGCCAGTTAATTCCTGGATGTGACCATACATACAGGGGAATATTTGAGAATTGCATCCATACCGGAACCGCTTTAATAATCCCACAAACATTACTAACATTAGGGTCATAAGATTTGATAATGAACAGCTTACTCTGCATAATGATCGGGTCCCCAGTTAGTGCTTTTTGTCGATCATCATCACAAGCAAATTGGAAAAGGAAAATAACACCATCGGATTTTACTGTCACATCTCCTCTAGGATTCCATGCGTTTTTTCATCTGTACACCACGGTTGAGTACGACAGAGGATCGTCGAGAAAGAAACCAACGAGCATATTAACCCATACCGCCAGGCCAGCTTTAACAATTTCCGGAGTGTGTTGCATAACGCCATTGATGAAGGTTGGTTTCATATCAACGGGTATGTACTTCCCGGCGTTGCGAGGCAAACGCCGAAACATGGAAGTCCATATCCATTGATTATTGACAGTGGGATTAGCACAATTTGAACTTAAAGGAGGAAAATTGCATGCCAAGGACGGAGGCGTTAAAGTTAGAGTAGCATGCGGGTTATTTGAAGTCGAAGTGGAAACTGACAGGTTAGGGTTTCTAGGAGGCAGCGGCTGCTGAAGAGAGGGAAGAGGAAAAGGGTCAGGGGGCAGGAGGAGCGACGATTGGAGGCGGAGGGGCGGGAGGAGGTTCAGAAGATGATGCAATATGCGGATTTGGAGGAGAATTGACATTGGACTCCATTTATTAGACCGTTTAAAACTTTGGGGACACAAAGACTATTATTTTTGAATTGGTTAATTTGTTTCAACAGATAAATGGAGACGATTAATTTATAAATAATATTTTCTAAATTAAATAAAATATTTATCATTCGATAAATGGAATATAGAGAAGTAGAAATTAGTTTTAACACCGATAATTTAAATAGAACGTGAACTCAGCATTAATAAAAGAATTTATAAATGAGATTTAAGTGTCAGAAATAAAAAGGAGATTTCGTATGAATAAATCTATAAGTAGAAGTATAAATAGAAATTGGAAATGGTATATTATATAAAAGAAAGAAATCAAACTAAATGGATTATATAAAGGAAATATTATTCACATTTGATGTGAATAATGAAATTAAGTAAATATTTTGCAAATAAACATATTTGTAAAGGAAATTGGATTTGTGAAATAGGAATTCAAACAGAAATGAAATTCGAATGACTAGAAATAAATAACTTGTTGTTGTATATAACAGTGTTGTATACACAATTATATGATTTTTGTTTGATGATAACAAACAAGTATATATCATTTTGAATGTGTTTGTTATTGTACTGTTATATCACATTACAGACATGAATATATTATTTATATTTAAACAAAATGCATCTATACAGAAACTCAGATATCTAGACAATATTTTGGTTAATTATTATATGATGACAATCACATAATATTTTATTTCAAATATTCAAACAGTACAACTATTTATAACTCCACTATTTAAACACATCACATCTCATATACATTCACAGAATATAGTCTTGTTAATTCACTCAGTTATACAATCATTCATACATGCATTCAGTTACACTCAATCTCATTTGTACATTTCACTTATATCACTTTGACACAATGTTTATCCACTGTCTTCTGTCTCTCCAGTCTTCTAGTCAGCCTTCAGTCAGTCCAGTCTTCTTACCTGTCACATGAAAACACTCACACACAGTACACTGCAATAAAAATAAAAACTGTATTCATGCAAATATAAATTAAAAAAAAAGATAAAATTTATTTGCCTCAGTTTTCAGGTGTGTTTCTCATCATTTTTCATGACTTGATCTGATTCATCTGTGTCTAGACAGACAGTTTGTATATGTACAGGGACAGGAAATTTTCTGATGGCTGCAAATACACACGTGTATAAATACACGTGTGCACTGCCACGCCAATCAATATGCAACTAAGGAGTAGCCACGTGGACCATCTCAACTTAGTGCATGTGTATACAATTCAGCATGATTTTCAAAACAGTTGTGAACAAGTCAAAGTGGTCAAAGCAGTTCAACAAAGATGTCGAGCAACAAAGTCAAGACAGCTCGACCAAGTATAGGTGCAGCGGCTAATGTATGCACAGAACAGTATGGTGCAAGTGTGCAAAAATAGTTAATCAAACTATACAACATGTTTCAAGTAAACAGTTCAGCATGGATTCAAGAAGCAAGTACACACACAAAAGTCAAAATGGTCAAAGGAATGGGTGCAACTACAAAATGGCAACATGGAGCATAAAGTATGGTTCAGCATTGACAAGTTTCAGGAGCATGAATGAGTGGACAGTGGAATATGTATGCATGTCAGGTGTGTTCAAGTAAGTGCCACAAAGATCAAGTTCACTCAAGACACAAATGGTTCGGCAAGCTCAAACATTGCATATGGTGCAACAAGGAAGATTTCATGTTTGTCAAAACAGTTCTCAAAGCAATGTAGTGCCAACTTGAATGACAGCAAATGCATGGTTCACAGCAAACAATGAAGCAAAATGATCAATACATTGTATAGGAGATACACATTCACAAAACTTGAGAGCATCAGCATGATAGGTGAACAATGCTGCATGAAGAAGAACCGCAAATACTGGCAAGAGCTTAAGCGTATGCACAGAAATATGGTGCATCATCTATATGGTGAAACAAGTGAATTAAACATGGCAAATCAGTTTTTTTTGAACAGCCCAATTATGAGCATACAAGTTCAATGAAGCAAGAATATCACAATAGCACACAACAATTTTTGAAGCATAGCACAACAAGCACAAATACACAAATGTTTTAACACTACAAAATAGATGTGCACAAATCATGCAAGGCAGAAGAACAGCTCAGAAATGGATCAGGTCAAATTAGGTGTTGTATACATGGTGATTGAATCAAAACAGGTTTAAGCACAAGAAATGTGAGCAATCAATATTCCAGAAAACTGAAATTAAGTTTGGGGCTAAAATCATATGTTTCCAGTTTATGATTCAATCAAGGATTTCAAACAAGGCAAGAGAATTATGGTCATTTTATTCCAGGAAGTCATGGCATCAAATCAAACAAGGGAATACCATTCAGAAATTTAATGCCGAGGTAATCAATGTCATAATGCAATTTCAAAATGCATTTTCAGAAATCTCACAACAAATATGGCAAGAAATTCATTTTACAGAACTGAAATGATTCAGTTTTTAATCAAGGTGCTTTCAGAAACAATTCCAGGAAAGTAAATAAAGAATAAATTTGGGAAGAAAATTTTTCTGTAAATTAATCCTTTATTTCAAGAACCAAAAATGGCAAGAATCGGTTTTGAATTGCAAATGGATTTTTCAATATATATTCGGCAAGTTTTTATCGCAATTCAATCACAAATTCACGGCTCTAATTGAGAGCAATCAAAAAGGGGCCACAAACTTTCAATCAAGAAATTCACGCAGAGAAATTAAAGCCGATTTTATCAAGAGTTTGTCAAAAAGAGAAATCACGCAAGGGATTTATTCAAGTATTTATAAAGGTAACAAATTCAAATCCATTTCAACGCCGAGGTAATTAAATCAAAAACCGCACAAATCAGGGACAATAAGATCCAAGTCATACTCACGAAATCAGAAGTTAAGGGTTTTGATTTACCCTATTTATCAACACCAATATCATCACAGGCAGTTTTTATCGAAATCATACAACAATAAAAATTACAGAGAAAATCGTATTCAGAGCACTCACAGGTTTTCAGAGATTCGATCGCCAGAGAGTGAGAGGGACAACCAAATCAATCGACGAAGAGGAACCCATCAGAGAACAAGAATTCATCAATCTGAAGCCATCGAGATTTGATTTAGGGCAAACATTAAAACCCTAGACCGCCAATTTTTTCCAGAAAATAAAAGGAGATCGGGCAAATGAACTAGAATGGGCCGACCAAGTTTTTATGGATAAGCCAAATTTTTTCTAAAGGGATGACCCCTCGTTTTAACTCCTAAGGGTTTTAAGTTTTGATCTTTTTTTGTATTGTTTTTGTTTTTCAATTTCTTCTGTAAACGATCAACCAGTTTCTAGTGTCTGTAAAATACTAGGAGTTTCAGTCAAGGAGTTGACTAACAGTTGACAGAGTCTGTAAAATCTGGGTTACGGATTACAGGGTTGTAATTTGGGGAAATCTGATCGAGGGGATATCGATCAGTCTACGGTTTTGAGCGCAGGGTTAGAATAGGAGCAGGGTTTGCAAGTGTACATGGTCTTGTATGCGGGATCTGTTCTGTCACCTAGTAGAAACCTTAGAAATGCAGTAGTAAGCAGAGTTTTGCCGAAGCTGGGTATATCTGTGTGTGATTTATTTTCTGCATTTCTGTTTCTGCTATATTCTGTGATCTGTTTATTATTATTTATCATGTTTGATTTTTAATTCAGGTAAAAACTGTGATAAACCCTATTCACCCCTCTCTCTAGTGTTAATCTAGATCCAACAAGTGGTATTAGAGCTGGTTTAAGGTAACAACATGATAGGGGGTTCTCGCTGTATGATCATGTGGCGAAGTATTGACTCTTGCCCCTACATGCCCGTGGGTGGTTGTCCGTGTCGAGAGGCAGGACGTGAAACCAGTGTCTGAGGTATCTTTGGTGGCCACCGGGGTGATTTAAAATTCCTCGTAAATAGAGACACCATTTGGTATCAGAGCTTTAAAAAAAGAAAAAAAGGTATCAGAGCTGGTTTAAGGTAACAGCATGATAGGGGGTTCTCGCTGTATGATCATGTGGCGAAGTATTGACTCTTGCCCCTAAATGCCCGTGGGTGGTTGTCCGTGTCGAGAGGCAGGACGTGAAACCAGTGTCTGAGGTATCTTTGGTGGCCACCGGGGTGATTTAAAATTCCTCGTAAATAGAGACACCATTTGGTATCAAAGCAGGTATTCCATTAACTCTAGAGTAATGGTGATTCCTAGTTGTCAACCGATAGAGAGTCAGTCCAGTTCATCTCCAACTATTTTCACTGGAACATATTTTTTAAACTGGAAATCCAAAATGGAATTTTATTTAAAATTTGTTAATATTAAATGTTGGGATGTTATTATCAATGGTTTTGATAGTGTAGATATTAATTTCAATGCTCGTGCTATGAAAATTATATTTGACTATCTTAGTACTGAACAGTTTAATCTTATCTGTCATTGTTTATCTGCACAAGAAGTTTGGGATACTCTCAATACGAAGTATGGAAGATCTGACAATAGTAGCTCAAAACCCGAGAAAGTCAACTCAGATTCAGAGTTATGTTTAACAAGATTTACAAATGAAACTTCAGATGAATCAGATGATGGAGAATCAACAAATGCGGAAACAGAGAATTTCTCATATGAAGATCTGGTTTACATGTGTCTTGATTTAACGAAATCTGTTGATAAACTCCAACCGAGAAATAAGTCTCTGAAATCTAAGAATTTTGAGTTGACCAGCAAAATTGATGATTTGGAATCACAACTTGAATATGTTAAAAATTCTTCAAATTCAGTTTGCAAAAATTGTTTGAAATTGAAAACCAATCTTGTTCATCTCAATAAAAATATTCAAAAGTTTGAAGATGAAATTTTGATCTTAAAAGAGAACAAGACCGAGTTATCAAATTTAAATTATCTTCTGCAAAAGGAATTTGAAAATTTTAAAACAGATATATATTCCAAATTTAAAATTGCTGAAAATGAAAATTTGGTGAAAAGTGGTTTGGTTTTGAAAGAACTTGAAAATGAGATTGAAAAATCAAAGAATTTTGAATCTGAAAAACAAAAACGATTTGAACTTGAAATTTCCGAATACCAAGCCAAAATTAAATTGCTTGAAAATGAGAATTTGGTTTTGAAACAGTCCAATGCTGAACAGAAGATCGCTATAAATAATTGCTCAAATTTATTAAAAGAAAATAGTGATCTAAAATTCAAAATTCAACGATTAGAATCAACTTTGGATAAATTTTCTAATGGGGAAAAAATCGTTGAATATGCTGTTACAAAATCAGGTTCCTATTGGAAATAAATTTGGTCTTGGCTTCGGGAAAAATGATGTTTTTGGAAAACAAAATTCTAATGATTTGAAAAATCCCTCAAACTGTTTTGGAAAGAACTGCCTTGAAACTTTGAACTCTAAAAATTTCGAAGGCTTTTTGAGTCAAAATTGTGATGAGAAATCGTTTTATAATAAACCATTTAAACATTCTTGGATCCCAAAAAATAAAACGGGCTTCGTCAAGATTTGGGTTCCAAAGGGTAAAAAGATAAATTCAGATGGTTTGTTATACAAACAAATCTGGGTACCAAAACATTTGAATACAACTGTGGGTGGTTTTGCAAATTTTGTTAGACCACTCGATCTCTTAAATTGTTAGGTACCGAAGGAGGCTGAGGAACTACATTGCTAAAGAAAAACTAGATTCAAACCGCTTCATGTCACTAAATCATTCACAGTTCCTTAAGCCACATCTGTTGTGTTAGAGATTCTGATTTACATTGGATTCTGGTATGATCTCTAAACTCACCTCTGTAAATATTTTCTGTTTTGATTTTTTTCTTTTGTTTATTTTTTTTCTTCTCCCTTCTATCTCTTTCTTCTGTCTATTCTGATTTGATTTATCACTGCCATATTTTTTTGTGTTTCTTGAATTGCAGTATTCATGATATTCTGGAAATTTGTTTTTGCGTGTATAGAACTCTGATACTTTTAATCATTTCTAGATACTGAATTTTTTTTATCTGCAATTGTTTTGAAGTTCATTGTCTGTTTTCTGAATTCCTAACGGTGTTGACGTATTCTTGTTATATCTTGAACACTGTTAATATGATTTTTAAATTTTTTGAAGATCTGAAAGTTTAATGGAATTTCACATAACACTGCTGTTTTGGTTTTCTTCTAATTCATTTTAGAAAAGCTCAAAATATTATACTCATTACAGCACACTGTTATTTATCAGTTGTGACAATTCCAGTAATTTTCAGATTGGCTTGAATATTTTTTTTAAATATCCTGTCTCGGTGATACATCTTAAAATTCATTTTTATTTATGATTAGTACAGTTGAAATTAGTTTGTTTGAAATCATCTGAAATTCTTGATATTTTGAATCTCACACACCTCCTAAAGTTGAAATTATCAATCTTGTGTGAATAATTCATTATATCTTAAACTTGACATTGATTCAAGTGATTTCAAATAAATTATTTATTTATGGATCATGAATATCTCTTAATTATTTGATGTAAATGATCTGAAATTATTCTTAGAAATTTTGTGAAAAATTCTTTGAAAATCTGGTCTTGAAATTCACTCTTATTTCATGATTATTTGATTTAAATATTTATTTGTTTAAAATCATTTGAAATTATTGATTTATTGAATCTCACACATATCTCGAATCAAAAATTTATAATCTGGTGTGATTGATTCATTAAATTCTGATATTTTCATATTCCTCAAATGATTTCAAGTAAACAGTATTTTAATCATTAGATCATGAATCATCATATGTGGCCATCATCCTGACAAGTATGATTTGAAACTATGTTCTGTGTTGCTCTGATACTGTTTTGAAAAATGTTTGTTTTGGAATCTCATGCTTGCTGCTCTGATACATGTGCATAATCTATTATCTCGTCTGTTTGGGCTTGGTACTTAATAATTCTTTTGTCTATGACATTCTTGTTCAGTATCATGTTAAAATTCCTCGTAAATAGAGACACCAAGTGGTATCAGAAGCGCCTTATATTTGTCTCACCCATCTGTACTTAGATTCAAATCTTCACCATGTATAAATCCACACACTCTTTTTGTCTTGTACACATTTTTCCCTCTTGTCGTGTATAGATCAGCATATTTCTCTTGTATTTGATTTTCAATTTTAGGATTATTTATTAATTATTCATTCAGAAATTGAAATCAATATCAAAATTGAACTGTATTTGTAATTCATCAAAATAATTATCAGATTTTGAAATTGTGATGAATTGTGACTGCATTATATTTCACAACAAGAGGAGATTTTATTTATATTTTCATGATAGTTGAACATGTATTATAATATCTCTGAACTGGCAATAATTTCACGACCATCTTCATTACCTATCATCCTTCTGCCATCCGTTATGATTTTATATTAATGTGGAGAGTTAATTTTTTTTAAGAATCTTTTTGAATAAATAGTGAAAATATTTGTGATGGAATTGTGGTTATGTTATTTTTCAGAATTAGTGACAATTGAAATTTTCAATGGTCCCGGTACGGTTGATCATATTTCATAATATTATTAATTTAGAAATTTATTTCACAGTCCATCTCTGTACCTTATTTCTATCATTCATATTGGTTTATATATACTGAGGAGTTTTTCTATTTTGAAGCTGAAAATAATAAATATAATTAATATATAAGAGTGTCTCTAACCTCATTTAAAAATCCAAGCTCCGGTTATGCATGGTTATGAGACGTCTTATAATTGAAGCTGCGAGTGATCCCATTTAAAAATCCAAGCTTTGGTTATGCGTGGTCAGTGTGCTCTTAAATAAAAAAAATAATAAAAAAAGGAAATAAAGTGCTAAAAATAGAAATAAATTTGAAATTCTCCTCTGAGTATAAAAGCCAGCCTATCAATCCTTCTTCTATTCTGTGAAATATGTTGAAATTTTATGACGTATTATGATTTGTTGATTGATAGATATTGGGATTTGAGATATTCGAGTTTGTCACTTAAATTGAATTATTTATTATAGTCCAAATCCATCACTGTTTTTGTGCTTTATTTTTATTAAAATCCTTTGAAAATAATTGGAAATAATTTTTTTAAAAACTCTCTCCATTTTATATAAAATTCATCGTATATCTGTCGTTCTCTAAAATGTGAAATATACCACCAGTTCTTAGAATATTATGATTTTTGTTTGAATGATTGAAATTTATGATGACCGTTCTTCCTCTTAAGCTAAAATTATATTTTTAGTCAATTTTCATCTGTATTTTAAAATCTGTATCCTTTTGATGATAACAAAAGGGGGAGAATGGATTAGATTTTGATTTATGAGTGAATATTTTATAAATATTTTCAATTTTGAAAATTTATTATTATTCATACATTTCACTCATGCCAGTTATAGGGGGAGTTTCTATTTTAGGGGGGAGCATTTAAATAGGGGGAGTTCAAATATTCACGAACAAACACATTTATTATATTCAAAATCTTTTATTTGTTTGTCATCATCAAAAGGGGGAGATTGTTATATATAACAGTGTTGTATGCAAAATTATATGATTTTTGTTTGATGATAACAAACAACTATATATCATTTTGAATGTGTTTGTTATTGTACTGTTATATCACATTACAGACAGGAATATATTATTTATATTTAAACAGAATGCATCTATACAGAAACTCAGATATCTACACAGTATTTTGGTTAAATATTATATGATGGCAATCACATAATATTTTATTTCAAATATTCAAACAGTACAACTATTCATAACTCCACTATTTAAACACATCACATCTCATATACATTCACAGAATATAGTCTTGTTAATTCACTCAGTTATACAATCATTCATACATGCATTCAGTTACACTCAATCTCATTTGTACATTTCACTTATATCACTTTGACACAATGTTTATCCACCGTCTTCTGTCTCTCCAGTCTTCTAGTCAGCCTTCAATCAGTCCAGTCTTCTTACCTGTCACATGAAAACACTCACACACAGTACACTGCAATAGAAATAAAAACTATATTCATGCAAATATAAATTAAAAAAAAAGATAAAATTTATTTGCTTCAGTTTTCTGGTGTGTTTCTCATCATTTTTTATGACTTTATCTGATTCATCTGTGTCTAGACAGACAGTTTGTATATGTACAGGGACAGGAAATTTTCTGATGGCTGCAAATACATACGTGTATAAATACACGTGTGCACTGCCACGCCAATCAATATGCGACTGAGGAGTAGCCACGTGGACCATCTCTACTCAGTGCATGTGTATACAATTCAGCATGATTTTCAAAACAGTTGTGAACAAGTCAAAGTGGTCAAAGCAGTTCAACAAAGATGTCGAGCAACAAAGTCAAGATAGCTCGACCAAGTATAGGTGCAGCAGCTAGTGTATGCACAGAACAGTATGGTGCAAGTGTGCAAAAATAGTTAAGCAAACTATACAGCATGTTTCAAGTAAACAGTTCAGCATGGATTCAAGAAGCAAGTACACACACACAAGTCAAAATGGTCAAAGGAATGGGTGCAACTACAAAATGGCAACATGGAGCATAAAGTATGGTTCAGCATTGATAAGTTTCAGGAGCATGAATGGGTGGACAGTGGAATATGTATGCATGCCAGGTGTGTTCAAGCAAGTGCCACAATGATCAAGTTCACTCAAGACACAAATGGTTCGGCAAGCTCAAACATTGCATATGGTGCAACAGGGAAGATTTCATGTTTGTCAAAATAGTTCTCCAAGCAATGTAGTGCCAACTTGAATGATAGCTAATGCATGGTTCACAACAAACAATGAAGCAAAATGATCAATACGTTGTATAGGAGATACACATTCACAAAACTTGAGAGCATCAGCTTGATAGGTGAACAATGCTGTGATCGACGCTAGCCTATGAATTAGAAAAGCGCGACATTTGTAATAAATTCTGCAAGCATACAGGTGTGTAGCATACAGGTCGAACACAGGGAGGAAAGTTAAATTTTATTATTTATATGTTTCGTGGGCGTGTTAGGCGAAGCTGGAGGTTGATTTTTTTTAAAACCAAAATAAAAAGTGAAACTACGAATAACAAATGCAATTAAATTCACTACAGATTTGAATCTAATCGGATCTGTAGTAAATTCAATGATTAAAATAAAATAGAATACTAGAAATAAAATTGCAGAAAGGAAATCAACAACTGAGAATAAAAACTAGGATTAACGCTGAATCTAATCAGACGGTCAATCACTAGTAAGAAAAATAAAAGCAAAAGCAAATTGTGTTCTAGCAAATCTAATTGACTAGACAACACAATTTGCCATGAAAATAAAATGCAGAAGCTAAAGAAACGAAAGTTTTATTAAAAATAAGAGAGTACAGAAGAATGAATGCATTTACAATGGTTACAATCACATATTTATAGATGAGAATGGGAAAACCCTAATTAGGTTTATGAATAAATGGGCCTCCTCATTCATGACTATTTCTTGCCTTCCTTGACTAACTTGATTGGAGAAAATCTGGGCATATCATAGTAAATATTTTCCATATCTTTCAATTTTCCCATGTGGCTAATTGATTGATAGAAGATTGCATCTAATTAATTCTTCCAAACAAGGATGCTTATCAGACTCCAAAGGCAATATCAGATAAAATCTTCAAAATTGGTTTTTCTTCTTGGCAACAATTCAATCAGAAATTCTTCTAATTGAATGTTTTGAATTTAATTCCATGATGAGAATATGGCTATTGCTGAAGTGTTAATTGGTGCACATCATAAATACATACACATGAATATGTGTATGTATATATATAACATAACACTAAACCAGATATTTCTCAAAGCAAAGGGCCAGTGTGAACGCACTCCATTTCTTTGGCAAAAAGTGAGCTTGACGGGATTCGAACTCAGGTCTCTTAGCACCAATTCCTATGCCTTTACCAGTGAGCTACTACTTCTTTTGCAATTGAAATGAAATTGATGTGAGGAAGTAGCTTTTATCTGTAGTTGGCCTTTAATTTGAAACGGAGGAGACATTTCTTGACATCCTGTAAAAACATACAAAAGTAACCAAAGTATCATTTATTTATTTACAAAAGATAAAGCATAAGAGTAATAAAATAAACACTTTTCAGTGTCAATCAAATACCCCCACACTTATCTTTTACTCGTCCTCGAGTAAAACAAAAAAAATGAAAAACTAACTAGATAGGTCGCACTTTCGTAGGAAACACGATTGCATTGAGCGTATGCAACAAGCCGTTAAACCTCTAGGTGTCCCTAGTAGGACGAGTGGTGTCTCGTGAGGGTTTTCAGCGGATACTACCCACAAAATCCAAATGCAGTATGCTATGATTCTAATGAAACTACATGAATGCAATGGACATATGCAAATAAAAACGAAAAAAATGAAAACACGACTTGTTTCAGGAAAATGGTATAACAAATTAAGTTAATAATTTCTAACCAGTTGATTTTATTTTAGATACCTCGACTTGTCACAAATTTTCAATATAAATCAAGTTTTCAAATGTTAAATTCCAGTTTGGCCAGTTAGTTTGGTCGATAACATAGTGCAGCCATGAAATAAATTCTTAGTTTGCTTGGCACAGTTTGCAAAGTGGTATTCTAATTTCTCATGTATGGCTAGTCAAATCAATAAGGTCAAGGTGTGTTTGGGTATCATCGCTTATTCTTTATTCTATAAAATTTTAAGATTTATGATTAAGTACATACACCTAAAAAAACCAAGGTTTACCACCCATGCACTGCCTCGCGGACTAACGGAGAGTGGTTAAAGAGCTTGGCGGATTGTGCAGGTCGACTTTGACTTTGTCAACAACGTGTCGGTAATCCTTAGGTGTCCAATCCCATAAAATGAGACCAAGATATTCCAACTTTGACTTTGTCAACAACGTGTCGGATAGAGCTTGGCGGGTTTGCACACCAACGCTCGATATACAAGCAATGTTGGATACCCTTGGAATACTATTATTATTTTTATCGAAAATATAAGCACAAAAGAGATTTACGCGAATTCAACTTAACACAACTTAGTTTTAAAGATTTGAAAAGCCAATATAAGTATTTTAAGTCCTCCACTTATTTAAACAAAGTCTACAATATAGAATAGATTTCATGGCCATCACCTAAGAATCTCCCTATGTACTGGTTACACTATTATCACTCAAGATTAAATTTTTCATTATATTTCCTATTCGATCTAAGTTGAGAGAGAAAAATACTATCAACTGGCTAAAAATTGTAAACTTATTTTGTTATATCAATTGAAAATGAGTCGTATTTTCCAAAAAAAAAATTATGGTATGTTACTACAATCTAAAATGTATGATGGTCCTACTTAAATGGATGAAAATAAAAAGAAATAAAAACAAAGAAAAATGAAAATGGATGAAATGCAGACTCCCCCCCACACTTAATTGAGACAGTGTCCCAACTGTCTAAGGCAGAAAAACAAAAATAAAATGAAAAAATGAAAAATAAAAATAAAAGAAAAAGAACGTGTACCACCTGATTTCATGGTGGATGATCATGCAGATCGATAGAGTCATCTTCGTCATATTGCTCGAATTCCAAAAATGGTTTCAGTCGTTGACCGTTTACTTTGAAGACTTTTCCATCCCTAGGATTTTCAATTTCAACCGCTCCATGAGGGTATACTGTTTTCACGACATAAGGTCCAGTCCATCGAGATCTGAGTTTTCCTGGAAACAAGTGAAGTCTAGAGTCGTATAAAAGAACTTTTTGACCCACGTTGAATTCCTTACGAAGTATGTTTTTGTCGTGTTGGGCTTTGGTTCTTTCTTTGTAGATTTTCGCATTTTCATACGCCTCATTTCTTAATTCCTCTAATTCCGAAATTTGTAACTTCCTATGTGAGACGGCTTTTTCTAAATCAAAGTTCAAAAATTTTATGGCCCAAAGAGCACGATGCTCTAATTCAAGAGGTAAGTGACAGGCCTTTCCAAAGACTAATCGATATGGTGACATCCCTAGATTGGTTTTATAAGCAGTGCGAAAAGCCCAAAGTGCATCAATCAGTTTTACGGACCAATCTTTTCTATTGGAATTCACGGTTTTCTCAAGAATTTGTTTGATTTGTCTATTGGAAACTTCTACTTGCCCACTCGTTTGTGGATGGTAGGGGGTCGACAGCTTGTGTGTGATTGAGTATTTCTTGAGCAAGGACGCAAAAGCACGATTACAGAAGTGAGTGCCATTATCGCTAATGATAGCTCGAGGTGTGCCAAAGCGTGAAAAGATGTTTTCTTTGAGGAATTTGACAACAACCTTGTTGTCGTTGGTTTTGGTCGGAATGGCTTCAACCCATTTTGAGACATAATCTACCGCAAGTAAGATGTAAAGATTCCCAAATGAATTAGGGAATGGTCCCATGAAATCGATGCCCCAAACATCGAATAACTCAATCACTAAAATGGGGTTGAGAGGCATCATGTTTCGCTTAGAGATTCGACCCGTTCTTTGACATCGCTCACATTTAGAGCAAAATTCGAAAGCGTCACGGAAGAGTGTGGGCCAATAAAAACCGCTTTGCAAAACCTTTGCAGCAGTTTTTCTTGCTCCAAAATGACCGCCACAAGCATGGTCATGTGAGAAAGAGAGAATACTTTGGTGTTCATGATCGGGAACACACCTTCGAATGATTTGGTCTGGACAGTATTTGAAAAGATATGGGTCGTCCCAATAGAAGTTTCGAACTTTCGAGAGAAATTTTTGTTTATCTTTTTTCGACCATTCAACGGGCATTTGTTGTGTGACAAGATAATTCACAATGTCAGCCTACCAAGGGTTGTTAGAGATTGAAAGGAGTTGTTCGTCAGGAAAATAGTCATTGATTTGAGTGTCGTTATCATTTTCATGCACAATTCGAGAGAGATGATCAGCTACGACATTTTCAGAACCCTTTTTATCTCGTATTTCTATGTCAAACTCTTGAAGAAGAAGGATCCAACGGATCAAGCGGGCCTTGGCATCCTTCTTAGAAAGCAAATATCGTAAGGCAGCATGGTCAGTGTAAACTATGACTTTGGATCCTATGAGATATGGTCTGAATTTCTCAAGAGCGAAGACAACTGCCAAAAATTCTTTTTCAGTAGTTGAGTAATTAAGTTGGGCCTCGTTTAAGGTTTTGCTGGCGTAATAAATGACTCGAGGGAGTTTATCAATACGCTGACCCAAGATGGCTCCAATAGCAAAATCAGAAGCGTCGCACATAAGTTCGAAGGGTTGAGTCCAATCAGGAGGTTGAATGATGGGAGTTGTGGTCAAGAGTGATTTAAGAGTTTCAAAAGATGTTTTGCAATCATTGGAAAATTCAAACTTTACGTCTTTGGCAAGTAAATTCGAGAGAGGTTTTGAAATTTTTGAGAAATCCTTAATGAATCTTCTATAGAATCCTGCATGGCCAAGAAATGAACGAACATCTTTGACAGACTTAGGAGGAGGTAAATTAGCAATCAAATCGATTTTGGATTTATCGACTTCTAGGACATCTTTGGAGACGACATGACCTAGAACTATCCCCCTTTTTACCATAAAGTGGCATTTTTCCCAATTAAGCACGAGTGATTTCTCCTTACAACGCTTAAGGACTAGTTCTAAATGAGTGAGACATTGGGAAAAAGATGCTCCATATATTGAAAAATCGTCCATGAATATTTCCAAGAATTCTTCCACCATATCAGAGAAAATACTCATCATACACCTTTGGAAGGTCGCGGGGGCATTACAAAGACCGAAAGGCATGCGACGATAAGCAAAGGTTCCAAAGGGACAAGTAAAGGTGGTCTTATGTTGATCCTCTAAAGCAACAGGGATTTGGTTATAGCCAGAGTATCCATCGAGAAAACAGTAGTACTCATGTCTCGCTAAGCGTTCGAGCATTTGGTCAATAAAAGGCAAGGGAAAATGGTCTTTTCGTGTGGCTGAGTTAAGCTTTCGATAGTCGATGCACACACGCCATTTGGTTTTGATTTTTGTTGGGACGAGTTCATTACTTTCGTTTTTGATCACTGTGACTCCTGACTTCTTTGGTACAACTTGTACCGGACTCACCCAAGTACTATCAGAGATGGGATAGATGATGTTATTGTCTAGACATTTGATTATCTCCTCCTTGACCACTTCTCTCATGTTTGGGTTTAATCGCCTTTGAGCCTCACGGGTGGGTTTAGCCTCATCAACTAAATGTATGCGATGTTCCACGATTGATGGGCTAATTCCTTTTATATCGCTAATTTCCCACCCCAAGGCGTCTTTATTTTCCCGCAAAATTTCTAAGAGTTTTTCTTCTTGGTCCTTGGTAAGATCAGAAGCCAAGATAACGGGAAGAGTTTCTAAAGAGTCTAAGTATGCGTACTTAAGATCTGTTGGCAAGGGTTTGAGGTCTAACTTAGGAAGTTCTTGTGTATCAACTTTGGTCAACATTCCTTGATTAGATTCAGGTGACGAAGTGTCGGAGTCAAGAATTTTGTTTAGTTCAGAAATGTATTCGAGTTCATCGAAATCAGAGTCGAAATGGTCAAGACACATTTTTAAAGCTTCAGAAGTGTCATTAGAGGTTTCATCAACTGTGGTTTGAATCATGTCAATTTCATCGATCTCAAAATCCCTAGGTTGCTTGTTGAGATTAAAGATGTTTAGCTCAATGGTTAGGTGCCCGAAGGAAAGTCGAAGTTGACCATTCCTACAATTAATGACAGCATTAGAGGTTGCTAAGAAAGGGCGTCCTAAGATCAATGGTATTTGAACGTTGGGATTTGAGACAGGCTCTGTTTCTAGAACTATAAAATCGACAGGGAAGTAAAACTGTTCGATCTGTATCAAGACGTCTTCGATAATTCCCAATGGTTTTTTGACAGATCGATCGGCTAGTTGAAGTGTGATGTTTGTTGGTTTAATCTCCCCTAGTCCAAGTTGACGATAGACAGTATAAGGGAGAAGGTTGACACTGGCACCAAGGTCGAGTAGGGCACGAGAGATGTGAGTGTTTCCTATTTTGCAATCAATCGTAGGGCAGCCAGGGTCTTTATACTTGACTGGGGCAAGATTCGAAAGAACAGAGCTTGTATTCGCAGTTAGAAAGGCGGTTTTTGGGACATTGGT
Source organism: Allium sativum (assembly GCA_030737875.1). NCBI lineage: Eukaryota > Viridiplantae > Streptophyta > Magnoliopsida > Asparagales > Amaryllidaceae > Allium > Allium sativum. The sequence goes on from CM060922.1 coordinate 226,710,491, forward strand.
TGCACGTTTTTGTGTGCACAATTCCTTAAGACATTTGGCATATTGATGAATTTGTTCAATGGTGTCTAAAAGAGGAATGTTCACGCGGACTTGTTTGAAAATTTCCAAGATTTTATCGAAATTTGCAGCTTTCTTCTTATTATTGAGTCTATGAGGAAAAGGAGCTACTGGTTTTTCGATTCTGGGATGAGTTTCATCATTCGAAGAAGAAGGTGGGAGGGGTGTAGAGGATGAAATGTTGGGATTGCCAACATTAATTTTCGAAGGTGGGTCGGGTTTGCCGACGCTGGGAGAAGAACTGTTGGGATTGCCAACATTTAAGGGGACTTGAGGTTTAGAAGAATTGGCATTCGAAGCCAATGGGTGATCATCAAGTTTAGGGATTGGGGTCGAGTTAGGAGGTTCGTCAGGGTCGTCCACGTTATTATCAATCCTCTTTCCAGATCGAAGGGTTGTAATAGCGTTGACTGGATTATGGTTTTCGTCCTCACAAGAATTTACAGTACGAGAGTTATATTTTGGATTCACCTCAGGTTGACTAGGAAACTTTCCTTTCTCGTTATTTTTCGCTAGTTCCTTTATCATATTCATCATTTGTTCCATTTGTTTTTCTAAACGCACAATGTCTGGTGACGGTTGAGAAGATTGAGATGATTGGTTTGATGATTGAAAATTGGGGTGCCTATAAGGTTGTTTGGATTGAGGTGTAGCTTGAGAGGTTTGAGAATTGGGGGGTGGACCTTGGTAATTCGGATTGGGAATAAAGGGTTGCACGTGAGATGGGTTAGCCGAATTATTGGGGTTCGACCAAGAAAAGTTTGGGTGGTTCCTCCAACCAGGGTTGTACGTGGATGAGTACGGATTATTTTGAGCTATGGCATTGGCTTGGTCTTGAGAGTAATAGTGGGGTAACCCTTCTCCAGCTTGAGGAGTTTGATTTTCTAATGGAATTTGACTTGGGTCCACGACATGCACTCCTCTAGTAGAAGTACGAATGGGAACACGAATCGATTCCCACTGCATGTCCTTTTCAGAATAATCTTCTAAAAACCGCCAAGCTTCATCGGCTGTTTTAGACATAAAGTCTCCTCCACACATTGATTCTAGTTGAGTTCTAGTCTGATAGTTTAGCCCTTCATATGCAATTTGACATAAGTGATCTTTTAGAATTCCATGATGAGGGCAACTATATAATAGCTGGTTGAATCTCTCAAAGTATTTTGAAAAAGTTTCCCCCTCATTTTGACAAAATTGATTTATCTCAGTTCGAATTTTTAGAGTTTTATGGAAAGGGAAAAACTTTTTCAAGAATGCAGTGACAAATTCATCCCAACTTCTTATGGAATGTCGTGGAAGAGAATTTAGCCATCTTTTAGCGCTTTCAAGTAGTGCAAATGGAATTAGCCTTAGCTTGATCGATTCGTTAGATAATTGTTGCATTTTTGTTGTGGACGCATACAATTCAAATTCACTTAGAAATTCATAAGCATTTTCAGACCCAGTAAATTTTGGTACCCCTTGGATAAAAGAATGTTTTAGCTCAAAGTTGTTTCCTTCAGCTGGTGGGAACACAATGACAGATGGTTGAACGGTCCTAGTAGGATAACATCGACCTCGAAGAGACAGGGGTCTATCCACCTAGATATTGAGATTTTGAAAATTTTGATTTATTTGATTTTGATCCCCGAAGTTTGGAAAATTTTGATTTACTCGATTTTGATCCAATTCGGTTGGAAAATTTTGGTTGATTCGAGAACCCCTAGGAGAATTTTGTTGGCTAACACTTTTTTCACTCATTGTTGTTAAATGCAAGCACAGAAATTAGCTACAATGAAGTTTTCTGTCCTTATTGGCTCCTAACCCAAAATTATAAAGTGACACGTTTGATTACTTAGATCAAAAGATTTCTCAGCCAGTTAACGGACAGGAGTTATCGGTGCACCAGGAATCACCCTAGCAATGCAGCCGAAGGTTTAAGTACCTTCAGTGTAACAACCGATATAATATTTACGAATCACCGTAATATTTATAAACGGTTATTTCTCTGCCGTACTCTAGACACCAAGAAATAATTCGTTCCGAATGAATCAACTATCACAATATAATTAAGCCCTATATGAGCCCGTGACTCCCTTAAGTCCAATGTCTAACCGTTATTATTAGTCAGATTCTACGATGAAATGCAATTTGTGGGCTAAGGAAGGGGTGATGAAATCCCTCACCTTATGTGAATTGGGGTATTGCCCTTAACAGAATGAATAAAAGATGCAGAAACAACAGCAATCACACAAAACAATTGCAGAAATTAAAAATTGTACATTCAAAGCCGCTGCCCCTGCAGAAATTTTTTACAACAATTGTCTATATATTTTTTTTTTCTTTGCGGCAGAGCACCTGTAGAGTTTTAAAAGTTTTCACCTGGATCGGCAGTCCTCCAGTGAATGTGGGAAGCGCTAGCGCGTTCACACCCCACTTGGTGTGCAACCGCTCCAACCCATTTGAGTCGTCCGCTGCTTTCTATTGTTGTCCCCTTTTTTAAAATTTCAGCTGTACCTGGTTTTGAAAAATTCTCCTTTTTTTTTTTAGAAAAGAAAATCAATGAGAGTTGGCTATAAGCAAAATAGAAAAACAACAAACAACCCAATGGAAATCCGGCGAATAAACAGCTCAACAAAAAATTAAAAAAAAAATAGCAAATTAGACCAAACTTATCGCGTTCACGTGAAACAAATCAAATACACCATTCATAAGTTAATCGTGTTTCACCAGTATGCCGCAGTCCCCAAAATAGAAACGTCCACCTTTTATGCCTGAGAAATTGTACTTCGAGGGCCAGCAATCCTCTCTGTACAACAGGAAACAAACAAACTCCCAAAACTAATTCACGCTTCCCCTTCTATTTTTTCTTTCTTTTTCCAAAACAAACAGTGCCAAAATTTTGTTAAGTTTTCAAGTCCAAAATTGGCACGCCTCTCTTTTTTTCTTAGAAAATCAAAATAAGGGAGTTCACAAAGACACCAACTCGCGTTTTAGATCAACCAGCCCGCACAAATAAAATCAACAAATCTCGTTCGTTTCAAGTGGTTTGTGTTCTGGGTTCCGAAGATAATATGGGCGCAGGTGAGATTCGATTAGAAATTCTCGGATAGGATTTCGATTTGGTGTGTTTTGACTTTGAATCGTCTAGGGTTGCGACTGGGATTTGGGTGAGTTCGGCTTCAGGTATGTGATTTTGGGAATGTGAAGGAGTTTGACGTGGGTATGGAGTGGTTGGGATACTGTCAAAACGTGATCTTCGGATGTGTGAAATTTTCTGAGGTGTCTGAGTGGCAGAACGGTGGAGGGAGATGTATATGCGATTTCAGGTGAAAGCGATGGTTTGGCAAAAGATGGTATGGGTGAAGGTTTTTTTATGTTGACGGTGAAGGAGCTGCTGGTGGTTTCAGGCCGATTTTTGTGAAGTCTGTGGTACACAGGGAGTTGTTCAGGGCACGGATGCTAGGAATAGTAGAACTTGTGGGTGATGAAGGTGGATAACTGGAGTTTGGACAGGAAGAGGGTTGTTGGAAGATGGTGATTGCGGTATGGTATGGATACGGTGCTGTTCTAGGAGGGGTTGCTGTGTATGGGGTAAGGTTGGTATTTGACGACTGCGATGGTAATTGTCTGTAGTTCGAAGATTGTGTGATGTAGATGGGTTTTGGGTTTTGTTTGCGGCTATGGACTGTGAAGCGAACGATGTATGGTGTTGTGTAAAGTTTGTTTGATGGAATATATGTGTTGATGATCTGATGAGGGGTTGGGAGGGAATAATGAAAAGGATCAATGAAAAGAAAAACTAATGCTGATTTTTTTTTTTTTTTTTTGTAAAAGGAAAGCGATGAAAAGGGTGTAGCAGGGAAGTCGTTGAAAAGAAGAAAGGATCTGTAAATGAAAAGAAGATTGAGAAATAAAAAGGAAGGAAATCAAACAAAAACCAACAAGATTTTTTTTTTATTTAAGGGAAAAGGAAAGAATTGTAAACAGAAATTGGAAAAGAAGCAGAACGGGGAAAGAAATAAATGAAAAAAAAAATGGCAAGAGCTTTATTTTTTTTGTAAGAAGAAAGCAAATTGTACACAGGAAAGAATTAGATGGAAAAGGGGAACAAAAAGGAAACGAAATAAGGAAAAAAAATGGCAAGAATTTTTTTCTCTTATTTGGAAAATTATAGTATCATTGAGCAATACTAGATCTATCCAATCAAGAATTTTGTTTTTTTCTATGTATACAAGAAATCAAAAGAAAAATATAAGCAAAAACTAACACGAATCGGAAATTAAATAAATAATAAAACTTAATCGTTACCTCCCCGGCAACGGCGCCAAAAACTTGATCGACGCTAGCCTATGAATTAGAAAAGCGCGACATTTGTAATAAATTCTGCAAGCATACAGGTGTGTAGCATACAGGTCGAACACAGGGAGGAAAGTTAAATTTTATTATTTATATGTTTCGTGGGCGTGTTAGGCGAAGCTGGAGGTTGATTTTTTTTAAAACCAAAATAAAAAGTGAAACTACGAATAACAAATGCAATTAAATTCACTACAGATTTGAATCTAATCGGATCTGTAGTAAATTCAATGATTAAAATAAAATAGAATACTAGAAATAAAATTGCAGAAAGGAAATCAACAACTGAGAATAAAAACTAGGATTAACGCTGAATCTAATCAGACGGTCAATCACTAGTAAGAAAAATAAAAGCAAAAGCAAATTGTGTTCTAGCAAATCTAATTGACTAGACAACACAATTTGCCATGAAAATAAAATGCAGAAGCTAAAGAAACGAAAGTTTTATTAAAAATAAGAGAGTACAGAAGAATGAATGCATTTACAATGGTTACAATCACATATTTACAATGGTTACAATCACATATTTACAATGGGCCTCCTCATTCATGACTATTTCTTGCCTTCCTTGACTAACTTGATTGGAGAAAATCTGGGCATATCATGGTAAATATTTTCCATATCTTTCAATTTTCCCATGTGGCTAATTGATTGATAGAAGATTGCATCTAATTAATTCTTCCAAACAAGGATGCTTATCAGACTCCAAAGGCAATATCAGATAAAATCTTCAAAATTGGTTTTTCTTCTTGGCAACAATTCAATCAGAAATTCTTCTAATTGAATGTTTTGAATTTAATTCCATGATGAGAATATGGCTATTGCTGAAGTGTTAATTGGTGCACATCATAAATACATACACATGAATATGTGTATGTATATATATAACATAACACTAAACCAGATATTTCTCAAAGCAAAGGGCCAGTGTGAACGCACTCCATTTCTTTGGCAAAAAGTGAGCTTGACGGGGTTCGAACTCAGGTCTCTTAGCACCAATTCCTATGCCTTTACCAGTGAGCTACTACTTCTTTTGCAATTGAAATGAAATTGATGTGAGGAAGTAGCTTTTATCTGTAGTTGGCCTTTAATTTGAAACGGAGGAGGCATTTCTTGACATCCTGTAAAAACATACAAAAGTAACCAAAGTATCATTTATTTATTTACAAAAGATAAAGCATAAGAGTAATAAAATAAACACTTTTCAGTGTCAATCATGCTGCATGAAGAAGAACCACCAATACTGGCAAGAGCTTAAGCGTATGCACAGAATTATGGTGCATCATCTATATGGTGAAACAAGTGAATTAAACATGGCAAATCAGTTTTTTTTTAACAGCCCAATTATGAGCATACAAGTCCAATGAAGCAGGAATATCATAATAGCACACAACAATTTTTGAAGCATAGCACAACAAGCACAAATACACAAATGTTTTAACACTACAAAATAGATGTGCACAAATCATGCAAGGCAGAAGAACTGCTCAGAAATGGATCAGGTCAAATTAGGTGTTGTATACATGGTGATTGAATCAAAACAGGTTTAAGCACAAGAAATGTGAGCAATCAATATTCCATAAAACTGAAATTAAGTTTGGGGCTAAAATCATATGTTTCCAGTTTATGATTCAATCAAGGATTTCAAACAAGGCAAGAGAATTATGGTCATTTTATTCCAGGAAGTCATGGCATCAAATCAAACAAGGGAATACCATTCAGAAATTTAATGTCGAGGTAATCAATGTCATAATGCAATTTCAAAATGAATTTCCAGAAATCTCACAACAAATATGGCGAGAAATTCATTTTACAGAACTGAAATGATTCGGTTTTTAATCAAGGTGCTTTCAGAAACAATTCCAGGCAAGTAAATAAAGAATAAATTTGGGAAGAAAATTTTTCTGTAAATTAATCCTTTATTTCAAGAACCAAAAATGGCAAGAATCAATTTTGAATTGCAAATGGATTTTTCAATATATATTCGGCAAGTTTTTATCACAATTCAATCATAAATTCGCGGCTTTAATTGAGAGCAATCAAAAAGGGGCCACAAACTTTCAATCAAGAAATTCACGCAGAGAAATTAAAGCCGATTTTATCAAGAGTTTGTCAAAAAGAGAAATCACGCAAGGGATTTATTCATGTATTTATAAAGGCAACAAATTCAAATCCATTTCAACGCCGAGGTAATTAAATCAAAAACCGCACAAATCATGGACAATCAGATCCAAGTCATATTCACGAAATCGGAGGTTAAGGGTTTTGATTTACCCTATTTATCAACACCAATATCATCACAGGCAGTTTTTATCGAAATCATACAATAACAAAAATTACAGAGAAAATCGTATTCAGAGCACTCACAGGTTTTCAGAGATTCGATCGCCAGAGAGTGAGAGGGACAACCAAATCAATTGACGAAGAGGAACCCATCAGAGAACAAGAATTCATCAATCTGAAGCCATCGAGATTTGATTTGGGGAAAACATTAAAATCCTAGGCCGCCATATTTTTTCAGAAAATAAAAGGAGATCGGGCAAATAAACTAGAATGGGCCGGCCAAGTTTTAATGGACTAAGCCATATTTTTTCTAAAGGGATGACCCCTTGTTTTAACTCCTAAGGGTTTTAAGTTTTGATCTTTATTTTTTTGTATTGTTTTGTTTTTTCAATTTCTTCTGTAAACGATCAACCAGTTTCTAGTGTCTGTAAAATACTAGGAGTTTCAGTCAAGGAGTTGACTGACAGTTGACAGAGTCTGTAAAATCTGGGTTACGGATTACAGGGTTGTAATTCGAGGAAATCTGATCGAGGGGATATCGACCAGTCTAGGTTTTGAGCGTAGGGTTAGAATAGGAGCAGGGTTTGCAAGTGTACATGGTCTTGTATGCGGGATCTGTTCTATCACCTAGTAGAAACCTTAGAAATGCAGTAGTAGGCAGGGTTTTGCCGAAGCTGGGTATATCTGTGTGATTTATTTTCTGCATTTCTGTTTCTGCTATATTCTGTGATATGTTTATTATTATATATCTTGTTTGATTTTTAATTCAGTTAAAAACTGTGATAAACCCTATTCACCCACCCTCTAGTGTTAATCTAGATCCAACACTTGTTAATAATGAAAACAAGTAATGGGATTTATAAACAATGTTTATAAACGAATTAAAATATAATTATCAATGGATAATTGAGATTGCTAATTCAACAGTGAATGTAAAATGGGAAAGTTGGGAGTTGAATTAAAAAGGAATGATGAAATCCATTTCGAGGTTTAAAATGTAAAAAGGATTAAGTAAAGTCCATAAAGATTTGTAAATAGAATTTAACTAGGAAAAATGTTATAAATAATTTATATAAAGAAATTATATATATCGAATAAAGCAGGATTTGACAAGGAAATTAGCATTCGAATAGAAACTGATGTTTTACAGTCGAGTATATTTTATTCGAAAGATAGTTAATCAAATATAAGTTATTTGAAGTGGGTTAATCGAATATAATTTATTCGAAGATAGTTAATCGAACACAAGGTATTCGAAGAAGAGTTAATCGAATAGAGATTACTCGGAAGAGAGTTATACGTTGAAATAGATTATATCAAATTCGGGAAAGTACTATTTACTTTCCGGTTTTTAAATCAAGATTTATTTATTTAATAAATAAATAAATTATTATTTATTCAAATAAAAAAATAAAGTTATATTTTTTAGATTAGATATTTCAGAAGTAAGGTTTATAACGTTATCATTATAACCAACGTTTTTATCAAAGAAGAAAATTCATAAATAAAAATCCGAGAATATGCGTAAGCAATGAGTGTAAAGATTTAAGTGGTGAACTTTATCTATTGCAAGGTTAAGGACGTTGTTCAATTAAGGTCTGAGAGGTAATTATACCCCAACTTGATTGACTTCGAAATTTACTAAGGAATAGTTGAAGTTCGATGGAGAAGATTTGTTAAAGATTCTGTAAGTAATAAGCGAATAATGGATTGAGCGGGCATAACGACGTTTTACACAACGTTCGTTGAAATCTATATAAAGGAATTCTGGAAATGTTTTCCAAATAAAATCAAAGATTTTTTCTAAGCCTAGAAAATGAAATGTTTTGTTGATAAGAATTTAAGAAATGGAGTTAAGAGATGGAAATGTTTTCCGACGATTAATAACGTATATTTTCCAGAATTAGAAAATAAGAATATATATATATATATATATATATGGAAACAGGAAATGGAGAATGAATAAATTAATGATAAATGAACTAAAGAGATAAATGATGATTGATTGATGATTGATCCATAGAATTTCCATCTGAAAATAGTATCGTTGTTTGCACACATATTTTTCTTTGATAGTAAAATCACCGACTATCAAAGTTTTTGACCATTTTTCCGTCGTCAATACGGATAGACCTAGATCAGATTCATTATCTGAAATCCACTCTGTATGGACATTAGCCTTGCGATCAAATATGAAGAAGATAATTGAAGACAGAGATATGTAAGGGCTGTCCTGTTTACAGAATAGTGCCTTCGGTTTTTCCAGTCCCAGGACAACTTATATGGAAGAATGTCTGATAGAGCATATCTAATGGATCACATAAGTTGATCTCTTCAAATGTATTTACGTTTGGTGGTGGAGGAATTCGTTTCTCTTAGCTGTATACCTATTGTATGTTTGGGGAATCAATTTGTGATTCGGTGGGTAAGACAATGTGACATTCAAAGTGAATGAAGATCAAAAGATACGTTATGACCTCTAGCCTCACAACCGGGAAATGGTATAAAATCGGGTAGGTCGCATGGCTAAGTGGTTGACTGCCAAGTAGGGCGTACTGTCACCTGATCTAGAGAAATTCCTTTTGCTTCTTAAATCTATCGATGCTGTCCCTTTCGAGAAACGGTTGCTGATCCCAACCGTTGGTGATAATACATTCGGTACTCTCAAGCGAAGTGAGGGACCGGTCATGTTTAGCCTGGGTTGCAAGATGTTCTTGTTGAACCCGGTGTATTTCTCTCTAGAGGTACACTGTCGGAAGGTGGTCCCATACCTTGCCAGTTAGAATCCATTATCCAATAAGAGCCCACGGTTTTGATTGTATACTATATATAGAGAGCATGAGATGCAAGCGTTCTGCTAGATTGATATTGCTTGTATTTAGACATTATTATAATATCAGACAAATATTGATTTCAAAGAATGCTTTGGGTTATTGTAAGGTAAAAACCATCCGTATTTATGTGTGGATCGGTCTTACGATTATCCTTTCTTTTGAAAGGATTTTTTAAAGTTAAACCAAGTGGTTGGAGTTTACCCACACCAGTCCCATGACTGACCCAGAGTTTATTTTTGTTTTGTTTTTCCTTAAATTCTTGGATGCCCAAATTTGTATGGGAAGTCAAGTAGTTCAGCTATTTTTAGAGATCATTGGAGGAGCTTGGAGCAGGAGGCTTTAGCGTTATCTAGTATTGTTATTTCCGCTGTGTTGTAAGTGTCCTACTCTGATAATGTTATTGTATCTATATACTGTTTTATTTCAAAGTTATGTTATATTTTATTTGTTCCGATGTGAGATTCTTGTTACTATGATGTGTTGTATGTTCTTCTTCTTCTTCTATTCTAATTTTCTATCTTAATTATCCTCACCCTTTATTTTCTTTCATTGACGTTCCGGTAAATTTCGGGTGCTTGGTTATTCAACATCGTATTTGGTCGATAACCAGGATCGCATTTTCCCCAGGCCGTTACATTGGTACCAGAGCTGAAGGTTAAGTAATTACCTTGGCTCTGTGGCGTAACTCAGTAGAGATGGGGTTAGTAATACCCTAGATTGAGTTGAGTGTGTGTGTGTATATATATATATATATATATATATATATATGAGCGCATATTTGTTATTCAATATAAAATTGGTTTATATTGTGGAGATTTATTGGTTGAGTTGTTTATGGGTTCTGATCGATCAGTTTGATCCACTATATCGGTAGGAGGTTATAAACACTTGAATACGATGGACCGACACATTATGTTTTGAAACGAGGGTAAATGAAATAATTTTACCCAAATTATATTTTGGTATAAAAGAATGATTAATATTGGAATTATTATAGTATATTAGATGTATTGGTTGTGATTATAATCAGATAAGGCTATAAATTGAACGGTTATGTAAATAGCCAATCATGATTCATATAAGTGTAGTATATGAAATCAGATGAATTAAATCTGAATTTAAATTTAAAAACCTTGGAAATTTGGAAAAGTGTTCATGAATTTAATTTGGATTAAATATACTTGAATTTTAAAATCCTGTACAAACATTGGGAATGATAATTTGAAATGTATTTCAAAGTAGAAATGTTTAAATATGGTTTTGAAAGTAATACAGTATTAAACTCACTTCGATCGCTGGAAAATAGATTCTGATGATGACAGCTGCATCATCGGTATTCATTTTCGAGTCTCTAAGTGATGGATTACTACCAAAGATTTTTTTTGAATTGTTTTGAGAAAAACAAGTTGTTTGATACTCCGAAATGAATATTTTGATTTCTGAAATGGGTATGTTGTTTAAAACTCCTAGAACCAGATTGTTTGAATTGAAAAAAAATTTAAATTGGAAAGTATGAAAGAAAATTGAAATTGAATTGTAACCAGTTAAGTGGAAATTGTATTGAAACAAAAGGGCATCAAGTAAAATTAGAATGTGGAATAGGAATATGGAATTATATTGGAATGATAAGTAAAGATTTGGAATCAAGAATGACACTTGAGATTTAGATTGGAATTTGGCGTGGATAAGCAAATGATTGGGTTGAGGGTAAAATTGGTTAGAGATTGATTTGGAATGTTACTGATATATGCTGAATGCGTGACAGATGGAGGGATATAATGATATGCCCGAAAAAGGTACAAGTTTATGTTTTATATTGGGTATGAGTTTTTATAAGCCGAATTGGCAAGCCGCTTGGCTGTTTGATAATCTTTTGGGTTGGAGAAGGCTTAGAGAGGCGAGTTATAGTTGTACCAATTGACCAATACAAAGGAGGTGCTGGCAAAATTTTCCGAAAATTTAGGGTGTTAGAAAATTTTCAAAAAATTTTAGTTATTCAGAATGAATTAATAATTTAATTAAAATCAATTGGGTTAGTAAAACTGAAATTTTAGAAGTAAACAAATAATTTTTAATCAATTAATAGAGAAGTTTTCTACCTTAGCAATTTCGAGGACGAAATTATTTTAAGGAGGGAAGAATGTAACGTCCCGTATTTTTACGGTATAAAAATTAATTTATTTAATTATTCAAATAGTGATTTAGAGATTTAAATGGTCGTTTAATTAATTAATATTGAATATTTAATTAATATAAATAATAGAATAATATATTTATTTCCGAAATAATCGGAAATAACAGAATTCACAATATTGTGTGAATCGGACAATTTAAAATATATAATTCAGTTTAGAATTGAATTATATTATCGAATTTATTTATAAATGTCAGTTGAACATATAATTTATATTATAATTATAATCGAGCTCAAAATGGCGTGACAGTACGTAATTTGGTGATTCGAACTTTAAACGAATATAAAGAATCCGTTTTAAGTCGGATTTCTCTAAAACAAGTAACATTTGAATCTGTTGAACAATATTTTTCTAACGGAAGAGAAAAATCGAGATTTCGTCATGTAGATTTTGAGTTATGTCCAAATCAAATTTTTGAAAAGTCGCTATGGAATTCCTTTATAATTTATAACGATTTATATTATAAATGGATTTTCAATATAAATTGAATACTGATTTAATTTGGATTTGAAATGTCGAGTTATAAATTCCGATAGGAATATTTTGGAGCTGTAATATATTCTATGTGAATATATACGATAATATTTATTTACAAATATTTAATTTAATTATTTTTAAATATATTAATATTTAAATGGGTTTATTTAGAGCTTTAAAAATAGTCATTTTTGCAAACGACCTCCGTTTTCGGCGAAACTGATTTTGTTGGGTCCGTAATGTTAAATTATTGTTAGATTTCAATTTGCGTGATTTTTGGAGCTAGTATGTGGCCGTGCGCGATTTTAACGTGAGAAACAGTCGATATTTTGACCTTTAAAAATAAGTTATGCGAGCAAACGGAGTCGAAATTCGACGAAACAAGTTTTGTTGGGTTCGTAATATCAAACTCTAGTTGTATGTCAGTTTGCATGATTTTTGGATATTTTATGTGATCATGTAGATTTTTAGAAGACGAATACAATGAGATTTTGACTTGAATAAAATAATAAAAAAATAATTTTTCTATCCTATATATACTCTCATTCTCCATAACCCTAAGAAAAATAATCCTGGTCAAAAATTCAGCCGCAACCCTCCCCTAAAATCCAACAGTTAGAGCTTCCTTATAAAAATCAAATAAAATACAAATAAAATCGATAAATTCTAAAATTTATATCGTTGTGATCCTCATTCAATGATCTTCGATCTGATGTGCATGTTGTTGGGATCGGTGATAATTTTGTGTCGCTCGAATCATACAGCATGAGTCTTTTTAGTTTAGGGTTGGAGTTTTTGAGCAATCCAAGAATCGATGCACGGTTTAAAGCTTGTTTTCGATCTCAGCATGGAGTTTAGTATGTCATGTGGAATTTTGGAGTGATTTGGTGGAATTTGGTATCGATACTACCACTGTACCGTGCATGGAAGGGCTGAGAACGGATTTCAAATGGAGCCATGGAGCTCGGGGATTTTGATATGGGGAGATGGAGATTTCGAAGAGAAGGATGATGGTGGTATCGATTTTGAATCCAGTTGAGAGATGATGGAGTATGGGGGGTTTAAAACATGCAGAAATGGATTGAGATAGTGAAGAGCACGGTCTGTTGGTGTTTGGGAAAGATGGAGAATTCGGATGGGCTGTTGATTCGGGTATTGGGATAAAATTGTATTGGGTAAAGAACATTTGAATTTAAATCTTTGTTTTAATCTATTTAAATATGTACGTTTACTTCAAATGATCATAACTTTGTCATACGGAAACGAAATTCAGCGGAACTGGTCACGTTGGGATCGTATGGACGTAGGCTGTGACGACCCGTATTTTTGGTCGATTAATTTTAAATATTTAATATTATTTTAAATATTGTGTTGATAATATAAATAAATTTTTATTTATTAATTTATCGTAATACGAAATAAAATTGGAATCGAAGTTGAAAACTGAATGAAATTAATTCAGATGACCGATATAAATTCTATTTGAATATAGACGACAATAATAATAATTTATTATCAAATAATTTATTTGTGTTGAATTTAATTTATTTTATATCAATTTAATATGGTTATTTTATATATACGTTCAAATAAAATTTTATAGTCTATTCTGTTAAGTCCAGAATAGTGTAATTACGTTGAAACGTCGATCGGTAGGTTAAAACAGCGGTTTGTGATGTTGAGTTACGAACCCCGATATTATTTTAATGGATAAGCACGAGATCAAATCGATATCTGTTTGAAATAAAGTGAAAATCTCTTTAAATCAAATCGATATTGTTTTAAAAAGGAAAAAAAATCTCTTTAAGTCAAATCAAATTAAATTAAATTCTATTTAAAATCAAAATCGAAATCTTTTTAAATTCTTTAAAAGATTTTCTCTGTCTGTATGTTTCTCCTCCTTCACTCATATAAATAATCGCACCCTCCCATTCTCATTCATAGATAAATTCCCAAGTTCAGTTCAAAGCAAGAAACAAATGTCGTCCCTCCTCTGATCCTTTAGAAATCTAAATATAATCCATTGCCTTGGTATTTCATGTCTAAACCCACAGAAAACAGTTTGAGTTCCCGTTTCCTCTTTTCAAGGAATTTATATAAATCGAATCCACCTTTTCAATAAAGAAAAAATCATCAGAAAGTATTGATTCCTCGATATCATTTCATCGCGAGTTTACCCGTGTATCTCGATGTGAGTGCGATGACCGCCCGCACCATTCGAATTCAAGTAGTAAATCGAAAGTCAGTTGTTCGCGAGTCTCCTGAGGAGCGTTGGCAAAGGACTTTCGACCGTTCGTTGAAAGTGCGATGGGGGTAAAAGCTCAGTACGATTAGGGTTGGCCAGCGTTAATGATTAAGGAGGGGAGGCATTCATGCTGATGGATGATGCGGACCAGGGAGCGATAGCGGAACTTTTCGCAACTTAGGGGTTTGGTGGAGGTTTTTTTTCAATGATGCGACTAGGATTTGATTTTCCTGAAGAGTCACGATTTCAAAGGAACCGGTACTGGAAGACCGATGATGGTTTGATGGCGATCTGGGGCAGGAGTTCGACTTTGTTGACAAATTGGGATGCGATGCAGTTACTAGTTATTTTGCGGAAGTCCAAAGGGGTCATGCATTTGTGAATGAATGAACTGAGGGGTGTTTTAGGATTCGACAGTAAACAAATTTTGGGAGTTTGGGGTGCATGTGCTAGTCGAATGGTGATTTGGAGGTTAGAATGATTTGGTTTAAGGAGTTGGCAGAGGTCTGATGGTGGATTAGGAGTTCGTATTGACTGAGATAAGGATTGGCTATGTTATGAGGTCAGTATAGTGGTGCAACATCAGCACAACAGTTGGTGTAATTGACAACAAAAAGGAATGGCAGTTGTATGTATGGCAATCAATGAAGTGCCAAAAAGGAACATACCAGTAATTTGGGATTGTTTTGGAAAAATCGTTTGATTGTCGAGTTGGCTTCGTGATAGGAGCAGCAGTAAGGTATAACTTTTAAAATACAGGGATAAATTTATTTATTTGTCAAGTTAATTTAATTATCGTTAGTTGCAAAATAGAAATAAATAAATCACAGGTGTGTATTACATTTATTGAAGACAATCCATAGCCGCGATGAAATGGAAATTTAAAAGGGTATTCGGCAAATAAAAACCAAGGTGAGTAAATCTCACTCAAAGTTTTATTTTTAATCGTTAAAAATAAATTCTTGGATGCTTGCATGAATTATTAAATTACTGAGGTCCTATATATTAGTTTTTTAGGCTTGGTGATTGTGGTTATTGGATACTTCCCGCAATACTATTAGCGGATACCCACAGTATCATTAGCCGATGCCCCTAGCACCCACATATATACGTGGATCCCCTTTTTTACCGCGATATCCTACCTTGAAGCATGATTGGTATTAATTATGTGACTAACATTTGTGGATGCAGGGAAAACAGGTTGGAGGGATCCAACTGGATTCCTCAAATTTATGTGTTTTTGTTTACATACTTACATGGGTGATATTTAAATATCACTGGCCCTAGATATTTATAGTATCATAAGAAGTGATTTTTAGATTCGAAAAGGAAATTTTATTTTATTGAAATAAAATTTGAATTTCGAATAAGCTAAGAAAATAATAACTTGTTTTAATAATAAAACAAGTATTGAATGTATAACTGACTTGTTTGTGAATGTAAGAAAATTATCATTTGGTAATATTTAATTTTAAATTTAAGTATGAATATAAAAAGGAAAATTTAATTTCTGAAATAGAAATGGGATTATAAATAGGTTCGGAAGTATTTACTTGTTTAAAAATAAAAACAAGTAATTGAATTTATAAACTATGTTTATAAATGAAAAAAGGAAATTATCATTGGATAAATTTTGAAACGTAAATGTAACCGTGATTTTAAAAGGAAGTTTATCCGCCCAAAGTAGAAATTAAATTTCAAATGGAGTTTGAAATAGAACTTGTTTTCATATTTAAAACAAGAAGTATAGTCTATAAACAACGTTTATAGGTGAATCATCATTTGATACTTTATAAATTCTAAATTAAAGTATGATTTGTTTTCCGAAGTGGAATTTAGATTTCAAATGTAATTTGTAATCTAAACGTGGATTAACATTTAGGACAAGAAGTAAAATTTATAAATGATATTCATAAATAAAGGAAAATAATTATTTTTGTAAAACTTGAATTTTTAACTCAAGTGTAAATTAAATAAGCGAATTTGGAATCGTTCGAGAAAGAAATGATGAAATTTATTCCGATGTTTCGGAATAAATTGGATTGAAATAAATCTATACAGATTTATGATTGGAATTCAAGGGAGTTGAGTTTATAGAAAATAAAATATTATTCCCAAAAGATATTGGAACTTATTAAATAGAGATTTAGACTTTGAGTATGAAAATAGATTCTATACTTATATATATATATATATATATATATAAGTTATAGTAACAAAATATTCAAATATGTAAATCGATTTTTAAATGGAAGTTGTTATATATAAAATAAGAAAGCGATTTATAAACCATGTTTATAAAGGAAATGTAGAAATTTTCTTTGGGTGGATTGGAAATAGATTTTTCCAAATATAAGAAATGACATTTAAGAATCATATTTTTAAATGAGATGAAAGAGGGATTTTTTTGATAAGTAATCAAGTTTTTAAAATTATTAACTCTTATTCGTCTCGAGATAAGAACGTTTTCGATCAAGGTCTGAGAGGTAAATAAATACCCCAACTTGAACGACATCACTATTATCAAGAGATGATATCAGTTTGTAATGGTAGGTGATGTTGAATTTATTTATTATTTGCATCAAAGGAATTTATAATTGAAATGGATTAATTCTTGGATTAAAAAGAAGATTTCTAATTATCAAATGAAGGTACTAAATTTCAAAAGAAATTAGCTACTAGAGTTTTGGGCTGAACTTAACCTTTGTAAAGTAAATCGGATTTATGAATTTAAGTTTGAAATTAAGTATGGAACTCGAGTTAGAAATGAAATTCGATTGTGTATAAGAAAATTTAAATTTATGCAAACATGATATGTTCAAATTGAAAGTGCATTAAGCAAAAGATTGAATTAGAGATGATGTTAGCGGATTTTGTAAAAAGGAAATGGGTTGATTGAAATAGGTTGGAAATGGACATACATATGTAAATAGGTATGGGATGAAGAGTATGAAGAGGATATTCATATTGTAAGTTAAGTGCCCGACCGAAGGTACACATTTAAATTTCCTTATGAGGTTTTATGCGCTGAATCGGCAAGCCGCTTGGCTTTTTGATTTTCTTTTTGAATCGAAAGGGCCTAGAGAGGCGAGTTGAGGTTTGAACTATTTGCCGGTACAAGGGAGGTTATGGCTAATTTTTCCGGAAATTTAAGGAGTTAGAATATTTTTAAGAAGTTTTGATAATATAAATCAATATAATGATATATATATAGAATTCGCTAAGGAAATGAATTTAATATAAAATATTAAAAGGGCCGTGTGAAATTGGTTGATGGATGTTTATTTTTCCTTTGATAGTTAAAACACCGGCTATCAAATATTTTTACCATCGTTGTCAATACGAATAGACCGGTTGGATTTAATATCCGAAAACCACTCTGTATAGGCATAGGTGTTGTGAAGTAGATTATGCTGAAGATAATCGAAGACGGAGTGAAATTAAAAAGCTGTTATGTTTGTCCAGTCTCAGGACAACTTGTATGGAAGAATGTCTGACAGAGTATTCCTAACGGTCACATAAGATGATCTTTTCAAGGTATTACGTCCAGTGGCGGAGAAAATCGTTTCTCTTAGCTTTTATACCCGTAATATTTTTGGGAAGTTCAACTAGTGATTTGACGGGTTTGACGATGTGGCATTCAAAGTGTATGGTGGCCAGATGTTTTAAAAGATAGACGTAGCCTCAAGCTTCACAATCGGGAAATGACAAAAATCGGACAGGCAGCATGGCTATGTGGGTCGCTCCCATTAGGGTGTATAATCACTTATCTAGAGAAATTCCTTTTACTTCTTTAATCTATTTCGATGCTGTCCCTTTTCGAAAAATGGTTGTTTGGGCCCAACCGTTTGTGATATACATTCGATACACTCAAGTGAAATGAGTGGTCGGTCATGTGTGGGCCGGGTTGCAAGACGTTCTTGTTGAACCCAGGTGTATTCCCCTCTATAGATACATCATCGGAAGGTGGTCCCATACCTTGTCATAGTTGGAATCCAATCTCCAATAAGCACCCTGCGGTTTTTGATTGTATACTAAAAAAGTAGAGCATGATATGCAAGCGTTCTACTATTTGGTTAATTATTTGATTAGACATTATTTTAATATCACTGGATTTTGATATCAAAAACGTTTTGGGTTATAGTAAGGTAAAAACCGTCAGTGTTTATGTGTGAGCTGGTCTTACTATTATCCTTTTCTTTCAAAGGATTTTTGAAGTTAAATCATATGGTTGGAGTTTACTCACACCAGTCCCATGACTGACCTAGAGTTTATTTTATTTTGTTTTTCCTAAACTCTTGGGTGCCCAAATTTGTATGGGCAGTCAAGTGTTTCAGGCTTTACAGATACACTTGGAGGAGCTTGAAGCGGGATGCCTCACTGTTAGTTATCTAGAGTTATTTCTGTTGTATCAAATGTTATGTTGTACTCTGATTATGGTATGTATATATGTGCAAAACAAATTTGTATTCCAAAGTTATGTTATATAATATATTTTATTCGTTCCGCTGTGAGATTCTGTATTGTCTTTCTGTTCTTCTTCTATTTTTTCCATTTTCTTTAACCCTAATGACCCGTACTTCTGTATTATTTGAGTTGGGCGTGTGTTGTATTAGTCAGCTCAAATAGTATGGATTTGCGGGCCGTTACAGTGGGTATCAGAGCTTAGGTTGAGCGAACACCTTGGCTTTGGTGGGGGTTTACTCATTAGAGATATGGTCAGTAGTACCATAGAATGAGTTGAGTGTATATATACAAGAGCGTGTATTTGTTAATTTATATAAAAGTTATTTTATATTGTGTTGGCTAGTGTAGTTAGTGGTTTATGAATTCTGGTCTAATCGTAGGACGCCACGATATCGATAGGAGTTTCTAAACACTTGAATAGAAGAATCGACACAATATTGTTTTAAATCGGGTAAATGAAATAATTTTTCCCAAAAATTTTATTTTGATATAAAGGCATAATTTTCTGAAATTATTATAGTATATGGATGTGTTGGTTGTTATTTTTATAATCAAATGAGATTATAAAATTGAAATGGTTATATATAACCAAATAAAATTTGTATGTGAATGAAATATACAAATGGGATGTAATTGAATTAGATTCAAATCGTAAATTGGAATTTAAACCCCGGAAGGTTGGAAAATATTTTTTCAAAGTATATTAGAATAACATAGCATTATTTTGGGAAGGATTTTGGATAAAAATTGTTTTGAATGGATTTTGAAAGTGATAAAGCACTGAACTCACTTCAGTGGATGGAAAATAATTCTGATGATGATTGCAGCATCATCAGTGTACATTTTCGAGTTTCTAAGTGATGGATTGCTACCTTAGAAAAGTTTCTGATGAAAAATTGTTTGAAAGAAAACAAATTAGTTTGAAAATTCAAATGTTCTGAATTGGGAATGGTTCTAAAAATATGTATATATATATATATATATATTTATGTGACTTCAGAAGGATTTGAAATAAAACCTGGGAATTTGAGTTCTGGAATTTAACTTAAGCAAGTTAAATAAATCGAAATGATGGAAACCAGTTAAATAAACGGAAATTGAATATTCCCATAAAAACTTAAAAGTATACAGGACTTAAGTTATAGAATATGAAATGTTGAGTTCAACATAAGTGAATTTTTAGGTTTGTAGCACTGTTCCTACCTTAGTAATTTCGGGGACGAAATTAATTAAGGGGGAAGAATGTAATGACCCTTATTTTTGGTCGATTAATTTTAAATATTTAATACCATTTTAAATATTGTGTTGATAATATAAATAAATTTTTATTTATTATTTTTTCATAATACGAAATAAAATTGGAATCGAAGTTGAAAACTGAATCAAATCAATTCAAATGACCGATATAAATTCTATTTGAATATAGACGACAATAATAATAATTTATTATTAAAGAATTTATTTGTGTTGAATTTAAATTATTTTATATCAATTTAATATGGTTATTTTATATATACGTTCAAATAAAATTTTATAGTCTATTCTGTTGATTCCATAATAGTGTAATTACGTTGAAACGTCGATCAGTAGGTTAAAATAGCGGTTTGTGATGTCGAGTTATGAACCTCGATATTATTTTAATGGATAAGCACGAGATCAAATCGATATCTGTTTAAAATAAAGTGAAAATCTCTTTAAATCAAATCGATATCGTTTTAAAAAGGAAAAAAATATCTTTAAGTCAAATCGAATTAAAATAAATTATATTTAAAATCGAAATCGAAATCTTTTTAAATTCTTTAAAAGATTTTCTCTATACGTATGTTTCTCCTCCTTCACTTATGTAAACAATCACACCCTCCCATCCTCATTCACAGATGAATTCCAAGTTCAGTTCAAAGCAAGAAACAAATGTCGTCCCTCCTCTGATCCTTTAGAGATCTAAATATAATCCATTGCCTTGGTATTTCATTTCTAAAACTACAGAAAATAGTTCAAGTTCCCCTTTCCTCTTTTCCAGTAATTTATATAAATTGAATCCACCTTTTCAATAAATAAAAAATCATCAGAAAGTATTGATTCCTCGATATCATTTCATCGCGAGTTTATCCGTGTATCTCGATGTGAGTGTGATGACCGCCAACACCATTAGAATTCAAGTAGTAAATCGAAAGCCAGTCGTTCGCGAGTCTCTTGAGGAGCGTTGTCAAAGGAGTTTCGACCGATCGTTGAGGGTGCGATGGCGGTAAAAGCTCAGTACGATTAGGGTTGGCCAGCGTTAGTGATTAATGTAACACCCCGCCTCCGCCAGGGTGACTCTTGCAAGCACTCTAACTTTGGAGGGGCGTTTGAATCAGGTAAACATGCATAATGATATATCAAGGCAGAACAAGAACATATGTATATAGGTAAACAGAGTAAATATCATAGATAAAACAGCGGAAGATTTTAAACCATTTCAAAACAAGTCTGTTACATCATAATGTCAACTTTCCCAATAAACCAGTCTAGATAAAACAACATCAACTGAAAACTGAAATACATAAATACTAATCCCCAAAAGAAGTGATAGCCACAGCTAGCTTCATGTCAAACCGTACATGAGCTAAATCCCACAAGCAAGCAGTCAGAAATCCAGCTAAGCTCCAATATTCCCTCCCTGAGAACCTGGGAGGGTGGAAAACGGAAGAAAAGAGGCGAAAGAAAACAGGTCAGTCAAAAAGACTGAGTAAGCCCTACTACAATCAATGTAAACTGATAAAGTTAACTGGCATGAGCAGCAGGTATGATCATAAGGATAACTACATACTGGCATGATGGTTAACTAACAAGGTAGATAAAGGTGTCATCGCATAATCAGGATTAAGGTTTTGCACCACAGGTGTACTAGCAAACTAACATGACTTGAATAAACAAGTATTGATCCCATGGCCCAAACTTTGGCCCATTAACATGAAGTGACCCTAACCCGCGGTCCAATAACATGAAATGACCCTAATACGAGGTCCAACCAAACGGTCTAGTCGATCGGCTCCCTAAGCCTAACTCGTCACATGTTGGTGTCAATACGGCCCAAACATAATTGTAGTCGAACTGTGCCGGGTCCACCCTTCGGGTGTATCAAGCCCTAGGGTGTCAACCCCTGGACACCATGAACATGAGTGCACAGTCCCGATCTACTGGTACCCGTGCATGTTTTCTCCGGCTACGGACTATGTGCACGACCAGAGTCCGCCCGGAACTACACCGGCGTACCCTCTGCCGTCGCTTTTGGTCACTTATCTCCAGTCCAGTAATCGTGCCCCCGCCCTAGCCTAGTCCCTAGGGTCATGATGATACTAACTTGGGATTACTGCTGGAGTGGACTCCCATTGCTAGGATTTTTCTAGTGGGTTAAGTACGGTTTAACCCCCTTGCTAATTATGGATTAACTTGGTTAAGTGTAACGATGAGTTCACGACTTAACCCCGATTAATCTACCGAGCCCAAATTGGTTAAGTACTAAGTGGACCATGACTTAACCCTAATCATGAGGCATTAATTAATTTAATGCGCCTTAACCTCTCACATTAGACTTTGTTGCGGTTACTAGTTAAGCCGGGCGGGTCCGGGTAGCTTTACACCACAACTTGGTCTAACCTCGGGTCCAAGGTACAACATGACCAACTTCTCACATTGGGTCCTATTGTTCGTAGCAACTAGTTAAGCCGGTCGGTTCCGGGTAGGTTTACGCTACAAACTCAACCCAACCTCGAGTTGGCCGCACTTATCTTTTCTAAGTGTCATGTCCATCATGTTTCCAAAACATGTTACAAGTTTTTCAAGCAATTGGGTAGACCTAACTTAATAGGTAAATTCCCAATGGGTAGACCTAACTTAATAGGTAAATTCCCAAGCTTATGTTTTTATGTCTTTTAAGTTTACCCAACCCCAAACGCAATCCCATCGCTTACATATCGCAATAGCGCATAAAGGATAGAAAGAGGGAACTTGTCATAAATCATGACATAAGGGTGTTGAAGCCACAAGTTTAACATGGTGGCATATGAAATGTACATATGTTCATATACTTGCATATTACATATTTTGGCCTCAAAAGCATGCATAGAACCAAACTTGGCATATTGGTGATACATGGTGCTAAATGACATGTAGAAATGGCCATAAGTTCGCATTTAGCCTCACATGCAAGTTATCATAAGAGATATGATAACTTACATGTTGCCAAAATGCAACCTTTGGCATAAAGCTTGAAGCTTTATGTTCATAAACCCAAGATAAGCTTGCATAACATGATAGCATGAATAAAATGTTCAACCCAAACTTGCATAGCATAACTTGCATATCATATGACAACTTGCATATCAAACTTGCATAACATAACTTGCCTATCATATGACAACTTGCATATCAAACTTGCATGACATAACTTGATGAACTTGCATATCACATCATAGCATACTTGCATAACATGATAAACTTGCATATTACATCATAGAAAACTTGCATAACATGATAAACTTGCATTTCATAACATAGTAAACTCGCATATAAACTTGCATATCATACATTTAACTTTAAAGTTTAAGTATGAAAGTAGAATAGGGCTTACAATGCTTAAGAAGTCACAAAAATATGACAAAGCCCTTATGAAATCAATTAAACCCAAAATGCAAGCAAAACCCTTGAGCCAAGATGATCAAGACCCTTTCTTTATGATGCAAATATATAAACTTGACTTGAATGCAAGCTAATGATGCTCATACAAGTTTGAAAACACTTGTATGCATGGAAAATCACTTAGGAATTTATTTAGGAATTTTATGAAGAGAGTGGAGGCCATGAGAGGATTGATTTTGCCATAGTTTAGTTGTATGAATGAATAATGATGATTTAGGGTAGGTTAGGGTCTTATTTATAGATTAGGCAAGTGTTTTAGGCCATAGGATTAAACCTAGATTCAATCCAAGCCATCAAAGCATGTCTTGGGGAAGAAGTCAAGTGTAGGAACCATCTAGGGCCTTTAGATTAAAGATGAACCATGAGAACCATTCAAATGCAAAATCTGCATTTGAGCGAATCGGCCCACGGGTTGACAGCCAAACACCCTGGATTAACCCCTAGTCGACCCAGCGGGCTCGAGTCGACCTCAAAAATCGGCCGATTCGGTTATTCCCCTCTCCCAATTCGCTGTTTTGAACAGTTTTGCATATTTATTTGTTTAATTTTCAATTATATATATATATACTAATATATATATATTTCTCTGCGCAACCCATTTCACTTAATTAAGTATACTTTAATTTGGGAATTTTTCGTGAAACTTCGCGAGGCCATATCTTGGTCATACGGACTCCGATTTTCGAAAACTCGGATCTATTTCGCGTATTTTTCCGAGACGAACGCAATGGCATAGCCCGTTTCCCTTGATTCAGATTTTACAGTTTAATTCTGCCTCCATTTATGTTATAACATGTTATTCAAAAATACGGGTTGTTACATTCTTCCCTCCTTAAAGGATTTCGTCCCCGAAATCTCCAAGTTAGGAAGAACGTATCCTACCATCCATCATCCATCTACTCAAAACATCATCCACGAGCAATCATTGTCCTTAAAAGGTTCTAAATGCTGTATGATCATATGCAAAGGTGTGTGTATATGTACTTATCTAATGCGAAAATCAGGAGGTTACTGATTCAGTAAACCCCCTTAATGCAAAATATGTTAGTGAAATGAGTCCATATGTATGCAAATTCCTAACATAATTTATAATCTCTACATGAGTGCACATAACATTCATCCATATGCAACATCCACGTGATAGCATAACAAGTTTTCATCCATGAATAAGCATAAACACTCATGCATATGCGGTATGAAAGTGTGTGAGCCGATCTTAGTGCCTAACGTGTATTATGCATCCACGAGTATCCACTTGCAAACACTTGCAACCACTTGCAACCATCAAGCATAACATGTTTCAAACACATGTTTCATCCAAAGGGTTTCTACCTAAGGTTCTCATGACAAGATTAACACGATAAACTAGATAAACATGGATAGCAAAGAGAAAGATATGCTAACAAAGAAAAGAGATTAAGAGTGTACCCTCAAAAAGGAATGGATAAAGCCCACGCATCTTCTCCTCGGTTTCCCAAGTTGCGTCTTCTTCGGCTTCACCCCATTGAACCTTCACCAATTTGACCTCTCGATTCCTTAGCTTTTTGGTCTCCGTCCCCAAGATACGAATCGGAGCTCTCCTCAAGGTAGCCTCTTTCTCCACTTCTACATCTTTTAAAACACTTGGCTCAACAACTTCTGCTGATTCATGTAAACACTTCCGGAGATGCGAGACATGAAAAACATCGTGTACTCCAGCAAGCTTCTCGGGCAACTTCACTCTATAAGCCATCTGCCCGATCCTCTCTATAATAGGGAATGGTCCAACAAACCTCGGTGCCAACTTCCCAACAGCTCCAAATCGGACCACATTCCGCAAAGGAGAAACCTTCACGAAAACCATATCCCCAACATCAAACTCCAAATCCGTTCTTCGCTTATCATCATAGGATTTCTGTCGGTCTTGGGCCGCTTTCATCCGTCTCCGAATCAACTCGATCTTCTCGGATGTATCTCTAATCATACCAGGCCCAAGTATAAGCTCATCTGTAGTCTCCCACCAACATGTAGGCGACTTGCACGGCCTCCCATATAAAGCTTCAAATGGTGCCATCCCTATGCTTGCCTGATAACTGTTATTATATGCAAACTCAACAAGAGGAAGATGGTCTTCCCAAGTACCACCAAAATCCAGAATACAAAGCCTCAACAGATCCTCGAGTACCTTATTCACCCTTTCGGTTTGACCGTCCGTCTGTGGGTGATAAGCCGTACTTAGATTCAACCTTGTGCCCATAGCTTCTTGCAAGCTATTCCAGAATTGACTTGTAAAGATTGGGTCACGGTCACTGACTATACTAGAAGGGACTCCATGTAGTCTCACAATCTCACGAAGATATACAGACGCTAGCAAAGATGCGGTCCTCTTGCTCTTCACCGGAATGAAATGAGCACTCTTCGTAAGTCTATCCACAATAACCCAAATGCTCGTATTCCCTTTCCTTGACCTTGGTAGCCCATCGATAAAATCCATGGAAATACTCTCCCACTTCCATAGTGGAACGTCTAGAGGATGCAATAGCCCACCGGGCTTCTTCGACTCGGCCTTAACTTGCTGGCAAATGATACATCTAGAGACAAATTCTGCCACATCCTTCTTCATCCCAGGCCAAAAGAAAATGCGCTTCATATCTTTATACATCTTATCTCCGCCCGGATGTATAGTCAACTTAGAGCGATGCGCTTCCTCAAGAACTCTTCTTACTAGATCTTCTACCATTGGAACACATAACCTTCCGTCTATCCTCAGCCAACCCTTGTCATCAATAGAATATCGAGCGAGATGACTGGACGTCTCTCCTCGAATTAGCTTATCCATAGTCTCCACTATCTGAGGGTCTTCTCTCTGCGAAGCCCCAACTTGATCAAGAAGGTTAGGTCTGAGTTCCAGAGATGCTAAAGAACCGGTCATTGACTCAACCGCCAAAGAGAAATCAAAGGTTGCCACATACTCTAAATTCGTCATCTCAACGAATAGAGGACTTAGGGTCAACCTTCTTCTACTCAATGCATCTGCTACCACATTCCCTTTGCCAGGGGTATAAGCTATCTCAAAATCATAGGATGCCAAGAATTCCATCCATCTTTGTTGCCTCAGATTCAGATCCTTCTGAGAAAAGAGATACTTCAATGACTTGTGATCGGTATAAAGCTCAAATCTTTCTCCTAGAAGATAATGGCGCCAAGCCTTGAGTGCATATACTATTGCTGCCAACTCTAAGTCATGAGTGGGATAATTCTTCTCATGCACTTTGAGTTTTCTACCGCCAAAGCATATCACCCTTCCTTCTTGCATAAGAACAGCTCCTAACCCCGTGCCACATGCATCGGTGTATACTGTAAATAACTTCCCTCCATCGGGCAAAGCTAGAACAGGTGCTGATGTAAGAGCTCTTTTGAGCTTCTGAAAAGCAAGCTCGCTTTCTATGCTCCAAGCAAAAACTAAATTCTTCTTCGTCAATTTAGTGAGAGGAGCGGATATCTTTGCGAAGTCCTTGATGAACTTCCGGTAAAAACCCGCAAGACCTAGAAAACTTCTCACTTCGGTTGCATTCCTTGGAGTCTTCCAATCCTGAACTGCCACTACCTTAGCGGGATCCACCGCTAAGCCTTGCTTAGATACTATATGCCCAAGGAATCTAACTTCCCTTCTCCAAAAGTGACACTTGGAGAACTTGGCCTTCAACTGATGCGCTCTAAGCGTATCCATCACCTCCATGAGATGCCTTGCGTGCTCTTCCTCATCCTTAGAGAAGATCAGAATATCATCTACGAAGACCACGACAAACTTGTTCAAGAACTCCCTGAACACCCTACTCATCAAGTCCACGAAATATGCGGGTGCATTAGTAAAGCCGAACGGAATGACAAGCCATTCGAAGAATCCATCTAGAGTTCTGAACGCAGTCTTGTCTATACCATCTTCAGCTACCCTGAGCTGATGGAACCCCGTAGCAAGATCAAGCTGAGAGAAAACAGAAGCACCGACAAGCTGGTCAAAGAGATCATCAATCCTCGGTAACGGGTGTCTGTTCTTCTTAGTCAGCTTATTCAACTCTCGATAGTCAACGCAAAGTCGGAGAGAACCATCCGCCTTGGTAGCAAATACCACAGGCGCTCCCCATTCAGATATACTTCGTCTAATGAAGTTCTTCTCAAGCAACTCTTTCACTTGCTTACTTAGCTCCCGCCTTTCACGCGGAGCCATGTGCCGAACGGGCAAAGAAATAGGCTTTGCATTATCCACCAGATAAATGCGGAAATCAATCTCTCGCTTAGGGGGCAACCCTCTAACTTCATCGAAAACATCCGGGTACTCTCGAACCACTCTCACAGACTGAAGAGTTTCCATTGACGAGTCGAGTGATTCCAGATAGCACAACATGACGGGACCTCTCGGATCACAAGAAATCTCTAGGGTGTTTCCGAGGCGAGTCACGAGCCTCACAACCCTATGCTCACAATCAAGAATGGCTCCATATCTGGACAGCCAATCCATGCCCAATATCAATCTGTATCCCCTAAAACCAAGAACATAAGCACTGCACAAGAACTCTACACTCAGTATAAAGATCCTCAAATCCCCACATATCATAGACAAATGGGCGGAACCCCCAATAGGATTTGAGACACAGACGGGATCATCTACCAAGCTAGTACTAAGGTGCAAACTATCAACAAGATCAGATGAGATAAAGCTATGCGATGCACTAGAATCAAACAAGGTACGAACTGGAAAATCAGAAATATATACAAGGCTCTCAACAGAAATACTACCTCGATCGGGAACTGGAGCGACATTGAGAGCATGAACTTGCCCTCCTGAAGGTCCAGCACGCTGAGTCTGACCCTGGCCTTGCCCTTGCTTCCTCGGGCAATCCTTACTGAAATGTCCAGTCTCACCGCAGAAAAAGCATTCACCATTCTTCCTTTTCCTCTTCTTACAATCCTTAATAAGATGCCCAACTGAACCGCAATAATGGCACTTCCCCTTGTTGTTCTTGCCCTTGTTGTTATTGCCCTTGTTGTTGTTCCCCTTGTTGCCTTGACTCTTGTTCTTGTTCTGATTGCCTTGACTGCTCTGACCACTTGGATTACCCTGATTTCCTTTCCCCTGGGAATCAGTCTTCTTGGCTTGAGTATCATTCACCTTGATCTCCTTCTTGACATCTCCCTGAAGTAATGCCATATCAACCAAACTCTCAAACGTGGCCCCATGGGGAATATGCGACATAGCCAATCCCTGCAACGGCTCATTCAATCCTCTAGCAAAAC
Organism: Allium sativum; assembly: GCA_030737875.1. Classification (NCBI taxonomy): domain Eukaryota; kingdom Viridiplantae; phylum Streptophyta; class Magnoliopsida; order Asparagales; family Amaryllidaceae; genus Allium; species Allium sativum. The sequence continues at coordinate 226,739,338 of CM060922.1, forward strand.
GAAGAGCCTTCTTCTGAGGAGTATTCACCATATCCAAGCCAAAACGAGCTAATTGATTGAACTTGTTCACATATTTTTTGACAGACATATCTCCTTGTCTCAAAGTTATGAACCTCTCCATTTGCAGATTCTCCTCAGCAGAAGATAGAAACTTAAGCATGAACCTTGCCCTGAAATCGGCCCAAGTCTCAACAGGCCTAGTACCATTGGTGACTTCCCACCAATAAGCAGCTTCATCCTTCATAAGCCAAACCACCAACAAGAGCTTCCTCTGATCGTCTAACCCAAAGATAGCAAACAAATCCTCGGTCTCTTTCAACCAATTTCTGGCCTCTACAAAAGTCTCAGTACCTTGAAAGTTCTTGCCACCCATTGCTTTGAAATCTTTGCAAGTCTTTGCGAAGTCAGCTTGAGGATGCTGAGGGGGAAGAGGAACCTCGGCAACAGGAGGAGGAGGAACATTAGCGACAGGAGGAGGAATATTAACTACTGGAGGAGGAGGAGGAGGGACATCTGCGGGGCCGGCTTCGGTCGCCCTAGCCTCCAAAAGTCTCCTATACCAAACAAGTACGTGCACTCCCTCCGGAATAGCAAAGTTATCGGCCATGCTGAAAACGAAGAAAAAAGACAGATTCAGAATGGAGAAAAACGAAGGAATTTTGCTAATGGCTTTTTTGGGGAATAGCCTTTAAAATAAACTAGACTTTTCTTTGGAAAATACTTTATACTTGGTTTTGAAAATAGTTTTCCAAAAGTTTTCTAAAAGCCTTTTTGTTCCTTCTCGTACCATATGCTCTGATACCAAATTGTAACACCTCGCCTCCGCCAGGGTGACTCTTGCAAGCACTCTGACTTTGGAGGGGCATTTGAATCAGGTAAACATGCATAATGATATATCAAGGCAGAACAAGAACATATGTATATAGGTAAACAGAGTAAATATCATAGATAAAACAGTGGAAGATTTTAAACCATTTCAAAACAAGTCTGTTACATCATAATGTCAACTTTCCCAATAAACCAGTCTAGATAAAACAACATCAACTGAAAACTGAAATACATAAATACAAATCCCCAAAAGAAGTGATAGCCACAGCTAGCTTCATGTCAAACCGTACATGAGCTAAATCCCACAAGCAAGCAGTCAGAAATCCAGCTAAGCTCCAATATTCCCTCCCTGAGAACCTGGGGGGGGTGGAAAACGGAAGAAAAGAGGCGAAAGAAAACAGGTCAGTCAAAAAGACTGAGTAAGCCCTACTACAATCAATGTAAACTGATAAAGTTAACTGGCATGAGCAGCAGGTATGATCATAAGGATAACTACATACTAGCATGATGGTTAACTAACAAGGTAGATAAAGGTGTCATCGCATAATCAGGATTAAGGTTTTGCACCACAGGTGTACTAGCAAACTAACATGACTTGAATAAACAAGTATTGATCCCTTGGCCCAAACTTTGGCCCATTAACATGAAGTGACCCTAACCCGCGGTCCAATAACATGAAATGACCCTAATACGAGGTCCAACCAAACGGTCTAGTCGATCGGCTCCCTAAGCCTAACTCGTCACATGTTGGTGTCAATACGGCCCAAACATAATTGTAGTCGAACTGTGCCGGGTCCACCCTTCGGGTGTATCAAGCCCTAGGGTGTCAACCCCTGGACACCATGAACATGAGTGCACAGTCCCGATCTACTAGTACCCGTGCATGTTTTCTCCGGCTACGGACTATGTGCACGACTAGAGTCCGCTCGGAACTACACCGGCGTACCCTCTGCCGTCGCTTTTGGTCACTTATCTCCAGTCCAGTAATCGTGCCCCCGCCCTAGCCTAGTCCCTAGGGTCATGATGATACTAACTTGGGATTACTGCTGGAGAGGACCCCCATTGCTAGGATTTTTCTAGTGGGTTAAGTACGGTTTAACCCCCTTGCTAATTATGGATTAACTTGGTTAAGTGTAACGATGAGTTCACGACATAACCCCGATTAATCTACCGAGCCCAAATTGGTTAAGTACTAAGTGGACCATGACTTAACCCTAATCATGAGGCATTAATTAATTTAATGCGCCTTAACCTCTCACATTAGACTTTGTTGCGGTTACTAGTTAAGCCGGGCGGGTCCGGGTAGGTTTACACCACAACTTGGTCTAACCTCGGGTCCAAGGTACAACATGACCAACTTCTCACATTGGGTCCTATTGTTTGTAGCAACTAGTTAAGCCGGTCGGTTCTGGGTAGGTTTACGCTATAAACTCAACCCAACCTCGAGTTGGCCGCACTTATCTTTTCTAAGTGTCATGTCCATCATGTTTCCAAAACATGTTACAAGTTTTTCAAGCAATTGGGTAGACCTAACTTAATAGGTAAATTCCCAATGGGTAGACCTAACTTAATAGGTAAATTCCCAAGCTTATGTTTTTATGTCTTTTAAGTTTACCCAACCCCAAACGCAATCCCATCGCTTACATAACGCAATAGCGCATAAAGGATAGAAAGAGGGAACTTGACATAAATCATGACATAGGGGTGTTGAAGCCACAAGTTTAACATGGTGGCATATGAAATGTACATATGTTCATATACTTGCATATTACATATTTTGGCCTCAAAAGCATGCATAGAACCAAACTTAGCATATTGGTGATACATGGTGCTAAATGACATGTAGAAATGGCCATAAGTTCGCATTTAGCCTCACATGCAAGTTATCATAAGAGATATGATAACTTACATGTTGCCAAAATGCAACCTTTGGCATAAAGCTTGAAGCTTTATGTTCATAAACCCAAGATAAGCTTGCATAACATGATAGCATGAATAAAATGTTCAACCCAAACTTGCATAGCATAAATTGCATATCATATGACAACTTGCATATCAAACTTGCATAACATAACTTGCATATCATATGACAACTTGCATATCAAACTTGCATGACATAACTTGATGAACTTGCATATCACATCATAGCATACTTGCATAACATGATAAACTTGCATATTACATCATAGAAAACTTGCATAACATGATAAACTTGCATTTCATAACATAGTAAACTCGCATATAAACTTGCATATCATACATTTAACTTTAAAGTTTAAGTATGAAAGTAGAATAGGGCTTACAATGCTAAAGAAGTCACAAAAATATGACAAAGCCCTTATGAAATCAATTAAACCCAAAATGCAAGCAAAACCCTTGAGCCAAAATGATCAAGACCCTTTCTTTATGATGCAAATATATAAACTTGACTTGAATGCAAGCTAATGCTCATACAAGTTTGAAAACACTTGTATGCATGGAAAATCACTTAGGAATTTATTTAGGAATTTTATGAAGAGAGTGGAGGCCATGAGAGGATTGATTTTGCCATAGTTTAGTTGTATGAATGAATAATGATGATTTAGGGTAGGTTAGGGTCTTATTTATAGATTAGGCAAGTGTTTTAGGCCATAGGATTAAACCTAGATTCAATCCAAGCCATCAAAGCATGTCTTGGGGAAGAAGTCAAGTGTAGGAACCATCTAGGGCCTTTAGATTAAAGATGAACAATGAGAACCATTCAAATGCAAAATCTGCATTTGAGCGAATCGGCCCACGGGTTGACAGCCAAACACCCTGGATTAACCCCTAGTCGACCCAGCAGGCTCGGGTCGACCTCAAAAATCGGCCGGTTCGGTTATTCCCCTCTCCCAATTCGCTGTTTTGAACATTTTTGCATATTTATTTATTTAATTTTCAATTATATATATATATATATATATATCAATATATATATTTCTCTGCGCAACCCATTTCACTTAATTAAGTATAGTTTAATTTGGGAATTTTTCGTGAAACTTCGCGAGGCCATATCTTGGTCATACGAACTCCGATTTTCGAAAACTCGGATTCTATTTCGCGTATTTTTCCGAGACGAACGCAATGGCATAGCCCATTTCCCTTGATTCAGATTTTACAGTTTAATTCTGCCTCCATTTATGTTATAACATGTTATTCAAAAATACGGGTTGTTACAATTAAGGAGGGGAGGTGTTCAAGCTGATGGACGATGTGGACCAGGGTGCGATAGTGGAACTGTTCGCGACTTAAGGGTTCGGTGGAGTTTTTTTTTTTCGATGATGCGATTGGGATTTGATTTTCCTGAAGAGTCGCGATTTCAAAGGAACCGGTACTGGAAGACCGATGATGGTTTGATGGCGATCTGGGGCAGGAGTTCGACTTTGTTGACAAACTGGGATGCGACGCAATTACTAGCTGTTTTGGGTAAGTTCAAAGGGGTCATGCGTTTGTGAATGAATGAACCGAGGAGTGTTTAAGGATTCGGCAGTAAACAAATTTTGGGCGTTTGGGGTGCAGGTGCTAGTCGAATGGTGATTTGGAGGTTAGAATGATCTGGTTCAAGGAGTTGGCAGAGGTCTGATGGTGGATTACGAGTTCGTATTGACAAAGACAAGTATTGGCTATGGTATGAGGTCAGTATGGTGGTGCAACATCAGCACAACAGCTGGTGTAAGTGACAACAAAAATGAATGGTAGTTGTATGTATGGCATTCGATGAAGTGCCAAAAAGGAATAGGCCAGTAATTTAGGGTTGTTTTGGAAAAATCATTTGATTGTCGAGTTGGCTTCGTGATAGGAGCAGCAGTAAGGTATACCTTTTAAAATACATAGATAAATTTATTTATTTGTCAAGTTAATTTAATTATCGTTAGTTGCTAAATAGAAATAAATAAATCGTAGGTGCGTAGTACATTTATTCAAGACAATCCATAGCCACGATGAAATGGAAATTTAAAAGGGTAATCGGCAAATAAAAACCAAGGTGAGTAAATCTCACTCAAAATTTTATTTTTAATCGTTAAAAATAAATTCCTGGTTTCTTGGATGCTTGCATGAATTATTGAATTACTGAGGTCCTATATATTAGTTATTTAGTCTTGGTGATTGTGGTTATTGGATATTTCTCGCAATACTATTAGCGGATACCCACAGTATCATTAGTGGATGCCCCTAGCGCCCAAGTATATAAGTGGATCCCCTTTTATACCGCGATATCCTGCCTTTAAGCAGGATTGGTATTACTTATGTGACTAACATCTGTGGATGTTGGGAAAACAAGTTGGAGGGATCCAACTGGATTCCTCAAATTTATGTATTTTTGTTTACATACTTACATGTGTGTGATGTGTTGAATTGGATTGATGGTTTGTGTATTGGGATATTTAAATATCACTGGCCCAATATATTTATAGTATCATAAGAAGTGATTTTTAGATTTGAAAAGGAAATTTTATTTTATTGAAATAAAATTTGAATTTCGAATAAGCTAAGAAAATAAAAACTTGTTTTAATAAAAAAACAAGTATTGAATGTATAAATGACTTGTTTTTTAATGTAAGAAAATTATCAATTGGTAATATTTAATTTTAAATTCAAGTATGAATATAAAAAGGAAAATTTAATTTTTGAAATAGAAATGGGATTTTAAATAGGTTCGGAAGTATTTACTTGTTTAAAAATAAAAACAAGTAATTGAATTTATAAACTATGTTTATAAATGAAAAAAGGAAATTATCATTGGATAAATTTTGAAACGTAAATGCAAGCGTGATTTTAAAAGGAAGTTTATCCACCCAAAGTAGAAATGAAATTTCAAATGGAGTTTGAAATAGAGCTTGTTTTAATATTTAAAACAATAAGTATAGTCTATAAACAACGTTTATAGGTGAATCATCATTTGGTACTTTATAAATTCTAAATTAAAGTATGATTTGTTTTCCGAAGTGGAATTTAGATTTCAAATGTAATTTAAAATTGAAACGTGAATTAACATTTAGGACAAGAAGTGAAATTTATAAACGATATTCATAAATAAAGGAAAATAACTATTTTTGTAAAATTTGAATTTTTTAATGCAAGTGTGAATTAAATAAGCGAATTAGGAATCGTTCGAGAAAGAAACGATGAAATTTATTCCGATGTTCGGAATAAATTGGATTGAAATAAATCTATACAGATTTAGGATTGGAATTCAAGGGAGTCGAGTTTATAGAAAATAAAATATTATTCCCAAAAGATATTGGAACTTATTAAATAGAGATTTAGATTTTGAGTATGAAAATAGATTCTATACTTATATATATATAAGTTATAGTAACAAAATATTCAAATAAGGAAATCGAGTTTTAAATGGAAGTTGTTATATATAAAATAAGAAAGCGATTTATAAACCATGTTTATAAAGGAAATGTAGAAATTTTCTTTGGGTGGATTGGAAATAGATTTTTACAAATATAAGAAATGACATTTAAGAATCATATTTTTAAATGAGATGAAAGAGGGATTTTTTTGATAAGTAATCATGTTTTTTAAATTATAAACTCTTATTCGTCTCGAGATAAGAACGTTGTCGATCAAGGTTTGAGAGGTAAATAAATACCCCAACTTGAACGACATCACTATTATCAAGAGATTATATCAGTTTTTAATGGTAGGTGATGTTGAATTTATTTATTATTTGCACCAAAGGAATTTATAATTGAAATGGATTAATTCTCGGATTAAAAACAAGATTTCTAATTATCAAATGAAGTAACTAAATTTCAAAAGAAATTAGCTACTAGAGTTTTGGGCCGAACTTAACCTTTGTTAAGTAAATCGGATTTATGAATTTAAGTTTGAAATAAAGTATGGAACTCGAGTTAGAAATGAAATTCGATTGTTTATAAGCAAATTTAAATTTATGCAAACATGAAATGTTCAAATTGAAAGTGCATTAAGCAAAAGATTGAATTAGAGATGCTATTAGTAGTAAAAAGGAAATGGGTTGATTGAAATAAGTTGGAAATGGACATGCATAAGTAAACAGGTATGGGATGAAGAGTATGAAGAGTATGAAGAGGATATGCAGATTGTGAGCTAAGTGCCTGACCGAAGTTACACGTTTAAATTTCCATACGAGATTTTATGTGCCGAATCAGCAAGCCGCTTGGCTTTTTTATTTTATTTTTGAATGGAAAGGGCCTAGAGAGGCGAGTTGAGGTTTGAACTATTTGACGGTACAAGGGAGGTTATGGCGAATTTTTCCGAAAATTTAAGGAGTTAGAATATTTTAAAGAAGTTTTGATAATAGAAATCGATATAACGATATGTATAGAATTTGCTAAGGAAATGAATTTAATATAAAATATTAGAAAGGGCCATGTGAAATTGGTTGATGGATGTTTATTTTTCCTTTGATAGTTAAAACACCGGCTATCAAATATTTTTACCATCGTTGTCAATACGAATAGACCGGTTGGATTTAATATCCGAAAACCACTCTGTATAGGCATAGGCGTTGTGAAGTAGATTATGCTGAAGATAATCGAAGACGGAGTGAAATTAAAAAGCTGTTATGTTTGTCCAGTCTCAGGACAACTTGTATGGAAGAATGTCTGACAGAGTATTCCTAACGGTCACATAAGATGATCTTTTCAAGGTATTACGTCCGGTGGCGGAGAAAATCGTTTCTCTTAGCTTTTATACCCGTAATATTTTTGGGAAGTTCAACTAGTGATTTGACGGGTTTGACGATGTGGCATTCAAAGTGTATGGTGGCCAGATGTTTTAAAAGATAGACGTAGCCTCAAGCTTCCTAACCGGGAAATGACAAAAATCGGGCAGGCAACATGGCTATGTGGGTCGCTCCCATTAGAGTGTATAATCACCTATCTAGAGAAATTCCTTTTACTTGCTTAATCTATTTCGATGCTGTCCATTTTCGGGAAATGGTGGTTTGAGACCAACCGTTGGTGATATACATTCGATACACTCAAGCCAAATGAGTGGTTGGTCATGTGTGGGCCTGGTTGCAAGATGTTCTTGTTGAACCCTGGTGTATTCGCCTCTATAGATACATCATCGGAAGGTGATCCCATACCTTGTCATAGTTGGAATCACATCTCCAATAAGCGCCCTGCGGTTTTTGATTGTATACTAAAAATGTAGAGCGTGAGATGCAAGCGTTCTACTATATGGTTATTTATTTGATTATACATTATTATAATATCACTGGATTTTGATATCAAAAATGTTTCGGGTTATAGTAAGGTAAAAACCGTCCGTGTTTATGTGTGAGCTGGTCTTATTATTATCCTTTTCTTTTAAAAGATTTTTGAAGTTAAACCATATGGTTGGAGTTTACTCACACCAGTCCCATGACTGACCCAGAGTTTATTTTGTTTTGTTTTTCCTAAACTCTTGGGTGGCCAAATTTGTACGGGCAGTCAAGTGTTTCAGGCTTTACAGATACACTTGGAGGAGCTTGAAGCAGGAGGCTTCACCGTTAGGTATCTAGAGTTATTTCCGCTGTATCAAATGTTATGTTGTACTCTGATTAAGGTATGTATATATGTGCAAAACAAATTTGTATTCCAAAGTTATGTTGTATAATATATTTTATTCGTTCCGCTGTGAGATTCTGTATTGTCATTTCTGTTCTTCTTCTATCTTTTCCATTTTCTTTAACCATAATGACTCGTACTTCTGTATTATTAGAGTTGGGTGTGCGTTGTATTAGTCAGCTCAGATAGTGGATTTGCGGGCCGTTACAGTTGGTATCAGGGCTTAGGTTGAGCGAACACCTAGGCTTTGGGAGGGGTTTAATCATTAGAGATAGGGTCAGTAGTACCCTAGAATGAGTTGAGTGTATATATACGAGAGCGCGTATTTGTTAATTTATATAAAAGTTGTTTTATATTGTGTTGGCTAGTCTGGTTAGTGGTTTATGAATTTGGTCGAATCGTGGGACGCCACGACATCGATAGGAGTTTCTAAACACTTGAACAGAAGAATCAACACAATATTTTTTTAAATCGGGTAAATGAAATAATTTTGCACAAAAATTTTATTTTGATATAAAGGCATAATTTTTAGAAATTATTATAGTATATGGATGTGTTGGTTGTTATTGTTATAATCAAATGAGATTATAAAATTGAAATGGTTATATATAACCAAATAAAATTTGTATGTGAATAAAATATACAAATGGGATGTAATTGAATTAGATTCAAACCGTAAATTGGAATTTAAATCCCTAAAGGTTGGAAAATATTTTTTCAAAGTATATTAGAATAATATAGCATTATTTTGGGAAGGATTTTGGATAAAAATTGTTTTGAATGGATTTTGAAAGAGATAAAGCACTGGACTCACTTCAGTGGCTGGAAAATAATTCTGATGATGACTGTAGCATCATTAGTGTCCATTTTCGAGTTTCTAAGTGATGGATTGCTACCTTAGAAAGGTTTCTGATGAAAAATTGTTTGAAAGAAAACAAATTAGTTTGAAAATTCAAATGTTCTGAATTGGGAATGGTTCTAAAAATATGTATATATATATATATATATTTATGTGACTTCAGAAGGATTTGAAATAAAACCTGGGAATTTGAGTTCTGGAATTTAACTTAAGCAAGTTAAATAAATCGAAATGATGGAAACCAGTTAAATGAACGGAAATTGAATATTCCCATGAAAACTTAAAAGTATACGGGACTTAAGTTATAGAATATGAAATGTTGAGTTCAACATAAGTGAATTTTTAGGTTTGTAGCACCGTTCCTACCATAGTAATTTCGGGGACAAAATTCTTTTAAGGGGGGAAGAATGTAACGACACATATTTTTGGTCAATTAATTTTAAATATTTAATATCATTTTAAATATTGTGTTGATAATATAAATAAATTTTTATTTATTAATTTATCATAATACGAAATAAAATTCGAATCGAAGTTGAAAACTGAATCAAATCAATTCAGATGACCAATATAAATTCTATTTGAATATAGACGACAATAATAATAATTTATTATCAAAGAATTTATTTGTGTTGAATTTAAATTATTTTATATTAATTTAATATGGTTATTTTATATATACGTTCAAATAAAATTTTATAGTCTATTCTGTTGAGTCTAGAATAGTGTAATTACGTTGAAACGTCGATCGGTAGGTTAAAATAGCTGTTTGTGATGTCGAGTTATGAACCCCGATATTATTTAATGGATAAGCACGAGATCAAATCGATATCTGTTTAAAATAAAGTGAAAATCTCTTTAAATCAAATCGATATCGTTTTAAAAAGGAAAAAAAAAATCTCTTTAAGTCAAATCGAATTAAATTAAATTATATTTAAAATCGAAATCGAAATCTTTTTAAATTCTTTAAAAGATTTGCTCTGCACGTATGTTTCTCCTCCTTCACTTATATAAACAATCGCACCCTCCCATCCTCGTTCACTGATAAATTCCCAAGTTCAGTTCAAAGCAAGAAACAAAGTTCGTCCCTCCTCTGATCCTTTAGAAATCTAAATATAATCCATTGCCTTGGTATTTCATTTCTAAAACCACAGAAAACAGTTCGAGTTCCCCTTTCCTCTTTTCCAGTAATTTATATAAATCGAATCCACCTTTTCAATAAAGAAAAATCATCAGAAAGCATTGATTCCTCGAATCATTTCATCGCGAGTTTATCCGTGTATCTCGATGTGAGTGCGATGACCGCCAGCACCATTCGAATTCAAGTAGTAAATCGAAAGTCATTCGTTCGTGAATCTCCTGAGGAGCGTTGGCAAAGGAGTTTCGACCGATCGTTGAAGGTGCGATGGGGGTAAAACCTCAGTAGGATTAGGGTTGGCCAGCGCTAGTGATTAAGGAGGGGAGGCGTTCGAGCTGATGGACGATGTGGACCAGGGTGTGATAGTGGAACTGTTCGCGACTTAGGGGTTCGGTGGAGTTTTTTTTCGATGATGCGATTGGGATTTTGTTTTCCTGAAGAGTAGTGATTTCAAAGGAACCGGTACTGGAAGAACGATGATGGTTTGATGGCGATTTGGGGTAGGAGTACGACTTTGTTGACGAATTGGGATGCGATGCAGTTACTAGCTGTTTTGGGGAATTCCAAAGGGGTCATGCGTTTGTGAATGAATGAACCGAGGGTGTTTAAGGATTCGGCAGTAAACAAATTTTGGGAGTTTGGGGTGCAGGTGCTAGTCGAATGGTGATTTGGAGGTTAGAATGATCTGGTTCAAGGAGTTGGCAGAGGTCTGATGGTGGATTAGGAGTTCGTATTGACTGAGACAAGGATTGGCTATGGTATGAGGTCAGTATGGTGGTCCAACATCAGCACAACAGTTGGTGTAAGTGACAACAAAAAGGAGTGGCAGTTGTATGTATGGCATTCGATAAAGTGTCAAAAAGGAACAGACCAGTAATTTGGAGTTGTTTCGGAAAAATCATTTGATTGTCGAGTTGGTTTCGTGATAGGAGCAGCAATAAGGTATACCTTTTAAAATACAGGGATAAATTTATTTATTTGCCAAGTTAATTTAATTATCGTTAGTTGCTAAATAGAAATAAATAAATCGTAGGTGCGTATTACATTTATTGAAGACAATCCATAGCCGCGATGAAATGGAAATTTAAAAGAGTATTCGGCAAATAAAAACCAAGGTGAGTAAATCTCACTCAAAGTTTTATTTTTAATCGTTAAAAATAAATTCTTGGATGCTTGCATGAATTATTAAATTACTGTGGTCCTATATATTAGTTATTTAGGCTTGGTGATTGTGGTTATAGGATACTTCCCGCAATACTACTAGCGGATACCCGCAGTATCATTAGCGGATGCCCCTAGCACCCACGTATATAAGTGGATCCCCATTTATACCGCGATATCCTGCCTTGAAGTAGGATTGGTATTACTTATGTGACTAACATCTGTGGAGGCAGGGAAAACAGGTTGGAGGGATCCAACTGGATTCCTCAAATTTATGTGTTTTTGTTTACATACTTACATGTGTGATATTTAAATATCACTGGCCCTAGATATTTATAGTATCATAAGAAGTGATTTTTAGATTCGAAAAGGAAAATTTATTTTATTGAAATAAAATTTGAATTTCGAATAAGCTAAGAAAATAATAACTTGTTTTAATAATAAAACAAGTATTGAATGTATAAATGACTTGTTTGTGAATGTAAGAAAATTATCATTTGGTAAAATTTAATTTTAAATTCAAGTATGAATATAAAAAGGAAAATTTAATTTCTAAAATAGAAATGGGATTATAAATAGGTTCAGAAGTATTTACTTGTTTAAAAATAAAAACTAGTAATTGAATTTATAAACTATGTTTACAAATGAAAAAAGGAAATTATCATTGGATAAATTTTGAAACGTAAATGCAAGCGTGATTTTGAAAGGAAGTTTATCCGCCCAAAGTAGAAATGAAATTTCAAATGAAGCTTGAAATAGAACTTGTTTTAATATTTAAAACAATAAGTATAGTCTATAAACAACGTTTATAGGTGAATCATAATTTGATACTTTATAAATTCTAAATTAAAGTATGATTTGTTTTCCGAAGTGGAATTTAGATTTCAAATGTAATTTGAAATCTAAACGTGGATTAACATTTAGGACAAGAAGTGAAATTTATAAACGATATTCATAAATAAAGGAAAATAACTATTTTTGTAAAACTTGAATTTTTAATTCATGTGTAAATTAAATAAGCGAATTAGGAATCGTTCGAGAAAGAAAAGATGAAATTGATTCCGATGTTCGGAATAAACTGGATTGAAATAAATCTATACAGATTTATGATTGGAATTCAAGGGAGTCGAGTTTATAGAAAATAAAATATTATTCCCAAAAGATATTTGAACTTATTAAATAGAGATTTAGACTTTAAGTATGAAAATAGATTCTATACTCATATATATGTATATAAGTTATAGTAACAAAATATTCTAATAAGGAAATCGAGTTTTAAATGGAAGTTGTTATATATAAAATAAGGAAGCGATTTATAAACCATGTTTATAAAGGAAATGTAGAAATTTTCTTTGGGTGGATTGGAAATAGATTTTTCCAAATATAAGAAATGACATTTAAGAATCATATTTTTAAATGAGATGAAAGAGGGATTTTTTGATAAGTAATCAAGTTTTTGAAATTATAAACTCTTATTCGTCTCGAGAAAAGAACGTTGTCAATCAAGGTCTGAAAGGTAAATAAATACCCCAACTTGAACGACATCACTATTATCAAGAGATGATATCAGTTTGTAATGGTAGGTGATGTTGAATTTATTTATTATTTGCATCAAAGGAATTTATAATTGAAATGGATTGATTCTTGGATTAAAAAGCAGATTTCTAATTATCAAATGAAGTAACCAAATTTCAAAAGAAATTAGCTACTAGAGTTTTGGGCCGAACTTAACCTTTGTTAAGTAAATCGGATTTATGAATTTAAGTTTAAAATTAAGTATGGAACTCGAATCAGAAATGAAATTCAATTGTGTATAAGCAAATTTAAATTTATGCAAACATGATATGTTCAAATTGAAAGTGCAATAAGCAAAAGATTGAATTAGAGATGCTATTAGCGGATTTTGTAAAAAGTAAATGGGTTGATTGAAATAGGCTGGAAATGGACATACATATGTAAACAGGTATGGTATGAAGAGGATATGCAGATTGTAAGTTAAGTGCCCGACCGAAGGTACATGTTTAAATTTCCATATGAGGTTTTATGCACCGAATCGGCGAGCCGCTTGGCTTTTTGATTTTCTTTTTGAATGGAAAGGGCCTAGAGAGGCGAGTTGAGGTTTGAACTATTTGCCAGTACAAGGGAGGTTATGGCGTATTTTTCCAGAAATTTAAGGAGTTAGAATATTTTTAAGAAGTTTTGATAATAGAAATCGATATAACGATATATATAGAATTCGCTAAGGAAATGAATTTAATATAAAATAGTAGAAAGGGCCATGTGAAATTGGTTAATGGATGTTTATTTTTCCTTTGATAGTTAAAACACCGGCTCTCAAAGATTTTTACCATCGTTGTCAATACGGAGAGACCGGTTGGATTTAATATCCAAAACCCACTTCGTATAGGCATAGGCGTTGCAAAGTTGATTATTCTGAAGATAATCGAAGACGGAGTGAAATTCAAGAGCTGTTATGTTTGTCCAGTCCCAGGACAACTTGTATGGACGAATGTCTGACAGAGTATTCCTAACGGTCACATAAGACGATTTTTTCAAGGTATTACGTCTGGTGGCAGAGAAATTCGTTTCTCTTAGCTTTTATACCCATAATATTTTTGGGAAGTTCAACTAGTGATTTGATAGGTTTGACGATTTGGCATTCAAATTGTATGGTGGCCAGATGTTCTAAAAGATAGACGTAGCCTACAGCTTCACAACCGGGAAATGACAAAAATCGAGCAGGCAGCATGGCTATGTGGGTCTCTCCCATTAGGGTGTATAATCACCTATCTAGAGAAATTCCTTTTACTTCTTTAATCTATTTCGATGTTGTCCCTTTTCGGGAAACGGTGGTTTGAGTCCAATCGTTGGTGATGTACATTCGATACACTCAAGCGAAATGAGTGGTCAGTCATGTGTGGGCCGGGTTGCAAGACATTCTTGTTGAACCCAGGTGAATTCGCCTCTAGAGATACATCATCGGAAGGTGGTCCCATACCTTATCATAGTTGGAATCAAATCTCTAATAAGCGCCCTGCGGTTTTTGATTGTATACTAAAAATGTAGAGCGCGAGATGCAAGCGTTCTACTATTTGGTTATTTATTTGATTAGACATTATTATAATATCACTGGATTTTGATATCAAAAACGTTTTGGGTTATAGTAAGGTAAAAACGGTCCGTGTTTATGTGTGAGCTGGTCTTACTATTATCCCTTTCTTTCAAAAGATTTTTGAAGTTAAACCAAATGGTTGGAGTCTACTTACACCAGTCCCATGACTGACCCAGAGTTTATTTTGTTTTGTTTTTCCTATACTCTTGGGTGCCCAAATTTGTACGGGAAGTCAAGTGTTTCTGGCTTTATAGATACACTTGGAGGAGCTTGAAGCAGGAGGCTTCACCGTTAGTTATCTAGAGTTATTTCCGCTGTATCAAATGTTATGTTGTACTCTGATTATGGTATGTATATATGTGCAAAACAAATTTGTATTCCAAAGTTATGTTATATAATATATTTTATTCGTTCCGCTGTGAGATTCTGTATTGTAATTTCTGTTCTTCTTCTATCTCTTCCATTTTCTTTAACCCTAATGACTCGTACTTCTAAATTATTTGAGTTAGGCATGCGTTATATTAGTCAGCTCAGATAGTATGGATTTGTGGGCCGTTACATAGGCTACACAATGAAACTGGTTTGGAGTGATTTGGAGCTCGTCTCAATTTATGGCAAAATAAAACGTCTGAACCAATCCGACGATCGATTATCATTATTTAATGATAATCGCCTAATGTGAGTAAAACTCACTAACTCTGTTCAATTTATATTTTTATAAATATAATCTAGTATTGATAAATGATGACTGACTGTTATGTGATGATTGTTTGGTTGAATTATTGATTGTTGGTTGAAATTGCAGATAACGATATATACACATATCGTTAAACAAACATTTATTCTGTTTATCAGAATAGTACATATTGAACTGAAATTGCTGTTAATTATATTGTGCAACATCTATGGATGCAGGAAAACTGGTAGGAGGGATCCAACTGGATTCCTCAACATTTATTTTATCGTTTTTCATATATTGTGATATATGATGCTCTATATAATCTGTTGTTGATTATGTATGTTTGAATGATATTGATCATTGTTATATGGTATGTTAAATACCATAAGTAATACTGGAATGTAAAAGAGAATTTTTAAAGAGTATATTGAAAATAAAATACTTGTATAAAATAAATAGACATTTTAAAAAAATATTTTAGAACTAAATAGATTTGATTTAAAGAACATTTATAAAATGAATAGAATTTATTAAAAGGAACATTTATAAAATCAATGGATTTTATGAAAGAAATTACTTGGAAAACAAATAAAATTATTAAAAAGAACTATTTCAGAAATAAACAGATATTATAAAAGGGAATATTTAAGAAATCAATAGACAATTATAAAAAAAATACTAAAAAAATAAACAGCAAATATAAAAGGAAATATTCCAGAATTGAAATCGAATTATAAAAGGAAATTTACAAGATATAAAAGAACAATGAGAAGATGAATTCAAAGTAGATTTTAAATAGAAATCTGTTTTAACAAATAAATGGAGATGATTAATTTATAAATAATATTTTATAAATTAAATAAATTATTTATCATTCGATAAATGGAATATAGAGAAGTAGAAACTGGTTTTAACACCGATAATTTAAATAGAACGTGAACTCAGCATTTATAAAAGAATTTATAAATGAGATTTAAGTGTTAGAAATAAAAAGGAGATTTTGTACGAATAAATCTATAAGTAGAAGTATAAATAGAAATTGGAAATGGGATATTATATAAAAATACAAAATCAAACTAAATGGATTATATAAAGGAATATTATTCACATTCGATGTGAATAATGAAATTAAGTAAATATTTTGCAAATAAACATATTTGTAAAGGAAATTGGATTCGTGAAATAGGAATTCAAACAGAAATGAAATTCGAATGACTAGAAATAAATAACTTGTTAATAATGAAAACAAGTAATGTGATTTATAAACAGTGTTTATAAATGAATTAAAATACAATTATCAATGGATAATTAAGATTTCTAATTCAACAGTGAATGTAAAATAGGGAAGTTGGGAGTTGATTTAAAAAGGAACGATGAAGTCCACTTCGAGGTTCGAAATGTAAAAAGGATCAAGTAAAGTCCATAAAGATTTGTAATTGGAATTTAACTAGGCAAAATGTTATTAAAATTTATAAAAAGAAATTATATATCGAATAAAGCAGGATTTGACAAGGAAATTAGCATTCGAATAGAAACTGATGTTTCACAGTCGAATATAATTTATTCGAAAGATAGTTAATCAAATATAAGTTATTTAAAGTGGGTTAATCGAATATATTTTATTCGAAGATAGTTAATCGAACATAAGTTATTCGAGGAAGAGTTAATCGAATAGAGATTAATCGGAAGAGAGTTATACGTTGAAATCGATTATATCGAATTTGGGAAAGTACTATTTACTTTCCGGTTTTTAAATCAAGATTTATTTATTTAATAAATAAATAAATTATTATTTATTCAAATAAAAGAAATAAAAGTTATATTTTTTATATTAGATATTTCGGAAGTAAGGTTTATAATGTTATCATTATAACCAACGTTTTTATCAAAGAAGAAAATTCGTAAATAAAAATCCGAGAATTTGCATAAGCAATGAGTGTAAAGCTTTATGTGGTGAACTTTATCTATTGCAAGGTTAAGGACGTTGTTCAGTTAAGGTCTGAGAGGTAATTATACCTCAACTTGATTGTATTCTAAATTTACTAAGGAATAGTTGAAGTTCGATGGAGAAGATTTGTTAATGATTCCGTAAGTAATAAGCGATTAGTGGATTGAGCAGGCGTAACGACGTTTTACACAACGTTCATTGAAATCTATATAAATGAATTCTAGAAATGTTTTCCGAATAAAATCAAAGATGTTTTCTAAGCCTAGAAAATGAAATGTTTTGTTGATAAGAATTTAAGAAATGGAGTTAAGAGATGGAAATGTTTTCTGACGATTAATAATGTATATTTTCCAGAATTAGAAAATAAGAATATATGTATATGGAAACAGGAAATGGAGAATGAATAAATTAATGATAAATGAACTAAAGAGATAAATGATGATTGATTGATAGAATTTCCATCCAGAAATAATATCGTTGTTTGCACACATGTTTTTCTTTAATATCGTTGATCGATAGAATTTCCTTTATATATATAGCGCTATATTTATATAGCATAAAGGGTTTTTAAATATTTTATATATCGATTTGGCTTGGAATTCAACCCGGGGGATTTTTCCATGCTAGTGTATCAAATTCTGGTCGTGTATGGCCAACTGCAATATTTTGATATTATTATATTGAAGTATTTTAAAATTGGGTTATTTTATTCAAAATTGGCCAGTTCAAAAGGGACATTTTTCAACCGACCTCAGTTTTCGACGAAATAAATTTTATTGGGACCGCAGCGTTAAATTATTGCTAGATTTTCAGACGGCACGTCAATCGGGCATATTATGTGAGCGTGGCAAAATAAAATGTAAAATAAATCGATCTATTTGGACATGTACGAACGCTATTTGAGCAAACGGACTCGGAATTCGACGAAACAAGTTTCGTTAGGACCGTATTGTCAAATTATACTATGTCGTTTAGTCGCGTCTCGAACAGAGTTTGTTTGGGAGCACAGCAGCGAATAAACAGTATCAGAAATAACGATAGGTACGAAATAAAAATCGTTAGTCAGCGTCGCTCGTCAAATCAACTTAAATTATATTATTTTCCACATATATATATACCCCCAAACAAAATTTTCAGCCATCCTCATTTCTAGCTTGGTAAATTTGCAAATAAGACCTCAATCACAAAATCAATTGTATCTTCCAATCCGTGAGGGTTTTGCTATGGCAACCAAAGAGGAAGTTGTAGATCGGCTCGTCCTCTACCTACTGTAAAAAGTTGGGTGAGTTTTGTCAACTGTGGTGGCCGGAATCGGTGTTAAACCTTGGAAAATCACTTTCGTTTTCAGGCCAAATTGAGGAGCTATGGTTGATTTGAGGTACGGGGACCATGGGGCTTTCGAAGAGGAGAGATAGACCTTTCGTTTGGCTGTGGTCGCAAGTCCTTCGGGGGTCTATGGTGAGGGAAATCGGAGTTGAACAGAAGTGCTCGATTTTTGGGTTCGGTTTTTGGAGTCACGAACGGGAATTTTCCATTTCCGGCGGATCTGGTAGCTGGCGGCGTCGCGCCCAAGGGGGGATTGGAGCAGGGAAGGGAGGCGATCACTTTGGTGGTGGCGGCGTTGGCTCAGGCGGTGTGTGGTCGTAGAAATGGAGCTCCGTTCAGTTTCCTTTCAAAGTTGTTCTCTGGTCTGTCGGAAATAGGTGGGGGACTGGGATGGACGGCGAAGGGAGAGGCCGGAGTCACGGTGCTGGTGAGGGGGTCAGTCCAGTCTCCGGTGGAGCGGAGGTAGTACAGTCGAGGATTGAAGCTTTGGAGTTGGTTCGTGTTTTTTTTTGAAGAAGGAAAGGGCATCGGGGAAGAGTAGGAGGAAGTGGAAAGTGCGTTCTTCGATTGCGTACGAGGATGACGTGGATTAAGAAGTAGTTAAGGTAATTAATTATATAATTAGTTAATTAATTAATTATTTAAAATTCATATATTTAGTTCAAAATTTAATTGACCATAAAACTCTTTCATACGATAACGAAATCTAACGAAACTGGATCTGTAATAACCCGCAAAATGCGAGCCAGTTTGAAATTTTTATTTTGGCGATTTTAGCGAATTTTGAACATTTAAAATGAATTATTTTAAATAATATCGACGAGAAATTTATTTTGAATAGAATTCGAACGTATATATTATATACGCCGTCGATAGAATATAAATAATTATATATAATTATAAAAGGAATTGAAAATGGCGCGGTAGTTCGATAATTCGATTTCAAACTTCAATTGAATGTACCGGGTGCAAAACAATCCGGATTCTAGTGAAACCAAAAACATTAGGATCTAATTGATGATATCTTTCCAACGAATCCGAATAATCGAGATTTCATAGTGGGAATCAAAAGATATGTCCAGTTGAAAATTCTGAATAGTCGCTATGGAATTCAGGCCCTTAAAAATGGACATTTTGCAAATGACCTCGGATTTCGACGAAACCACTTTTGTTGGGTCCGTGATGTCAAATTATTGCTAGGTTTCAAATTTCATAAATTTTCGAATCAATATGTGAGCGTGGCAAAGGAAAACGTGTTTTGACCATTTCAGTTGATTTTAATCGACTGGAAATTGGCCATTTTTCCAACGGTCTCAGAATTCGACGAAACTAGTTTTGTTAGGACCGTATCGTCAATACGAAGCTAGAAAATATTTTTCTGGAATTTTTCTAGTTAGTATGTGACCCCGGTAATTTGAAATGTACGTTTAAAATTCAATATAATGATTTAAAGGTAAATTAAACGGAAACTGATTCAAACGATCAAATCAACTTGCGGTGCATATCCCATTGTGTTCGGAATGGGGGTAAAACGCTATGGACGACAGGCGGTGGGCCTCGTTTCGAGGTCGTATGTAAAAGTCAACTTTTTCCGAATAAAATAATTAATTAAAAAAAAATATAATCTTTCTCTCCCTATAACCTTTGCCCCCCCCCCCCCCCCGTTCAAACAGAAATCGTTTTATAAAAAAAAAAAAAGGGAAAATGGAATCGGAATCGGAGGGAGGGCGCGAGCGGCCTCCTCCATGCCGCCGCCGCCTCTGGCGAGCCCCCAACGTCGGAGCACCTCACGCGAGCAACCCCCGATGGGTCGCGACGCCCACCCCCTCCCTGTAGCCGCCCTTCCCCTATCGCTCCTCCTCCCACGAGCCTCCAGAACCACCGCGACCCCCCTAACCCTAACCACCGCCACCATCCAAAACCCTAGCCCTCTGAAACCCGTGATCCACCCACAACCGCAACCGCCTGCTCCTCCCTTCCTCCAGCCTCGCGCGAGCAGCAAATCCCCCCCCCCGTTCGATCCTGAAAATCCTAAAAGAGAATAGTGAGTTTTTTTATTTAGTTTCTATTTATTTTTGTTTAAAAACAATTAGTTTATTTAGTCCATTTAAATCAGGAAAGCAAGATTTTTAAAATAGCGAAAGTTTAGATGTTTAAATAGAAAAGTTCGATTTTTATTTCGTAAAAGATACGATCTTTATATTTTTAAAGTAATAAAAATATGATTTTTATATTTTTAAAGTATTAAAAATATAGTCTTTATGGGATAGAGAATGTAAAAATATCATCTTTGTATATGTAGCGAAATAAAAATCTGATTTTTATTTTATATATGCTGAAATAAAGAGGTAATTTTTATAGTGATGAAATGAAAATATAAACTTTATTTTTATATAAAGGCGAAAACTTTATTTTTGAAAAGGCGGAATCTTTATATGAAGAATAGCATGATAAAAATATAATTTTTATCTATATAACATAATAGTAAAAATTCGATTTTTATATATTGAACTTTGAAATAAAAATTCGATTTTTATATATGTAGTGACTACGGGCGCAAGAAGACGATAAAAAGGGGAGGATGAAGAAGATTTCTATAAAAGAAGTGTCGTGAAGTTGGATAGCTATCGGTGAGAACTTCTCACTCTAAATTCTCTTTTTCTAGTTATATATATACTAGGATGTAGACGGTGCTTAGTAGCACCCGACACCCGTCATCCACAGACCATGGATGGCTTGTTTGTAAAATTGTTTGGTTGTGTAGTTGGATAGATTATTTGGTTTGAATTGAAATGTTTGGTGAATTGAAATAGATTTGATTGATGAGTGAATGGCGTGGGCCTTCACTAGACCAGGGATAAGGCTAGGCCTTGTCCCGTTTCTAGTATCGTGCCGTTATGCCGCCGAAATTTTCTAAAATATGTTAGAAGAATAAAAATATCATTTTTATTGTGCAAATGAAATGAATAGAAATTCATGTGTTGAAATAGAATATTTTATCGTTAAAAATATAATTTTTAACGTGAAAGTGAATAAATAAATATTTATAAACAAATCGGTCGATTTGTTTATATACACTGATTTGACTGATATTGATTGGGTCGATAAATTTTACACATCGCCCAACTGCACAAATAAAATCTGTGTTTGATTGTTTTGAAACCCCACACGGGTGTTGGGATGAAATTTGATGTTCACTCATCCTGATTGATTAAATATGTCGATCAGTCGATTGATAGACTGTTATAAGCGTCAGATATCTATATTTGATGCTTATACAGTGTAGTGCACTTTGGTTGATGATTGATTATTTTTCAATGCTATTATATACATGTGTTGTATGGAATCCATATAATTAACGTTATATGGTGATTGATTGGGCCTCATTCCAATCGGGAAAATAATGAGTATTAGAAAAGAAAATTCATGTGTTGAATATAAAAATAGTCATGTGTTGACGATGTTCATGTGTTGAGTGAAATATTTTATATAATAAAAATTTACATCTTTATCATATTTAAAATTAGAACTACTTCCCAGTAGAAGTCTAATTAAAAAAAATCAAACGATAGATACCATAGTTTTATAAAATATTTTACATAACAAAAATAGTGAGGTGTTGACAGTACTCATGTGTTGAGATTAGTCGTGTGTTGAAAGAAATATAGATTCATGTGTTGAATAGAACAAATATTCATTTGTTGAATAGAATAACGAATTATTGAAATATAAAGCCGTGTTGATTAGAGATGCGTTATTTTGACGCAAACGATGTTTATATCGATTTTATTCGTTTTATAATGAATATTGAAAAGTGATTTCGAAATCGAATATTTCGAAATGAATTGAATTGAAAACGATTTCAAAATGAATTGAATTGAAAACGATTTCGAAATGAATTGAATTGAAAACGATTTCGAAATGAATTGAATTGAAAACGATTTCGAAATGAATTGAATTGAAAACGATTTCGAAATGAATTGAATTGAAAACGATTTCGAAACGAATTGAATTGAAAACGATTTCGAAATGAATTGAATTGAAAACGATTTCGAAACGAATTGAATTGAAAACGATTTCGAAATGAATTGAATTGAAAACGATTTCGAAATGAATTGAATTGAAAACGATTTCGAAATGAATTGAATTGAAAACGATTTCGAAATGAATTGAATTGAAAACGATTTTGAAATGAATTGAATTGAAAACGATTTCGAAATGAATTGAATTGAAAACGATTTCGAAATAAATTGAATTGAAAAGAATTCAAATTAAATTAAATTGAAATTGAAATTTAAAACGAACTGAAATTGAATTGAAATCAATTTGAAACGATTTCGAAATGAATTGAATTGAAAACGATTTCGAAATGAATTGAAAACGAATTCAAATTGAATTGAAAGTGAATTGAAAACGAATTCAAATTGAATTAAAATTTGAATTGAATAGAAATGAATTTTAAAACGAATTTATAAAGAAGAATTCAATTTTGGCTTTGAATGGAAATAGTGTTGATGGTTTTGAAACGAAGTTAAAACGATTTATAAAATTCTTTTTAAAAGGAAATCGACGAAATATATATAATATATATATATTATATATATAATGGCCTGAATAGAACGCGCCGCGCCGCGGTAGTTCGTGAATTTCGACCATTTATTTCAAACGGACATTGCGGGAGATCCGACCGTCGGATTCTCCTAAAACCGGAACCGTTGGGTTCGTATCGAAAAGAGCTTTCCAATGAATATGAGAAATTTGAAATCTAACGGTTGGATTTGGAATTATGTCCAAATCAAATTCGAAAAAGGTCGCTGTAAGTGCAGTTCGATGGCCGTTGTTGGAAATCGACTGTACGGGCCTTGATAAAATTACTAAAAATATCTATAATTTGTGTAAAATTATAATATGTGAATTGGAAAGATTAGGGCTGGAAAATTCCACATTTGAAAAGATAAAAATAGATTTTTATCGAAATGAACTAGTTTTGAACTAGAATTGAAATCAATTTATTTTTAAAATAAATAAATTGAATTTGAAAGTGATTTTGAAAATAATCGATAATTTCCAATACGTGGATTGGACTGGAGCTGAATCGAAATTATCTTCGGGATATTTCGATGTTGGATTTCGTGACTATAAAAATATTGTTATGGGGATTTGAAAGATATTTTATATCGTTATTTCCAATACGATATTTGTTGGTTTCAGAATTTGATATTGAATATAAGCCGATATATTTTCTATTCAGAGCCTTGTATTTAATATCAAATGTGATTTGGTTTGTCGTGAATCGTGTTTTTGATGACATTGGTTCTTTAACCCAGTTAAAGGCAGAATATTGATTTTTGAGAAGATTAAAACTAAGTGGAGTTTTAATGAATCTTTAATTAGATTGAAAAGTGAATTGATAATTTAAATTATCAAATCTGAAAAGTGATCGAGAGTGGAGTACCTCCAGTTTTGCTCCAAAGCGATAGTTAAATCTTTAATTAGATTTGAACGTGAAATGGTAATTAATTTTACCGATAACACCGTGGTGTTAGATGTGGAGTATTACCAGTTTTCTCCATGGGATATATAGGTTGGGATTGGGAAATAAAATAAATAATTACTTCGGTGTGGTTCGTTAATCCCGACTAGTTTGAAATGATATCCAAAGGAAGATTATAGGATAAATTTAGAAGAATTTATCTTGGATAAAATTAATGGGAACCTTTCCCTAAGAATGTGATTCTGTGAATAAAAGAATATTCTGAATTGTAATGAGGCGTTTGTTGTGTTTGTGTAACATTTGTTTATCATATACGTGAGTTATTCAGAAAGGCCGGGTTTA
The DNA here is from genome assembly GCA_030737875.1 of Allium sativum. Classification (NCBI taxonomy): domain Eukaryota; kingdom Viridiplantae; phylum Streptophyta; class Magnoliopsida; order Asparagales; family Amaryllidaceae; genus Allium; species Allium sativum. Next base: position 226,763,790 of record CM060922.1, read on the forward strand.
TACCCATTCTGAATAACCGATTCGACGAGATGTCGAAGATGAAGACGGTGGTTGAAGACCGGAAGTCTTCACATCGTTTGGGTGATTACTGATGATCTTGATTGGGCTGTACACCCAAGATGAGGGAAACAGTCGGTGATCGTCCAGACGTACTTGGAGATCGATGGATATGCGAGGAAAGTGCCTCCGGTTTCGTTCAGACCCAGAACGGACTTGTAAATGGACTGTGTGTCTGACATTGGATTTTAGTCCGTGTGATTGATCTCTATTAAATATATATCTGTTTGGCGGCGGAGAATTTATTCTCTTGCTTAACGCCCTTCTTTGAGACGTACGAGCTCAGGGGTTATATATTGATGGATATCAAGCGCATGGAGTGAATTGCCTGTGTGGCATGCGTAAGTGGCAATTGATCAAGGCTTCTGTTGAAAAGCAAAGTCTTGTGGTTGATGATCAAAGCACGGCCTGTGTGGCATAGCTTTGTGTATAACGTGAATTCGCGAGCCTCACACCTCGGTATGAGTCAAAAACGGGATAGTGACTGCAGGGAGAGCACGACGTTTCTTTCTAGCTAGGGTGGTGTCAGTGACCTACAAGCCCTGACATTTATATACTTTTCACCTGTGTGGTTGTTGGATATGAGGCGCCTCGGATATAGGTCTGTAAGGACCGGGAAACGTGTGTTCAGGAATTGCCAATCCTCAAAAGTAAGAGAGGACCGGCCCTGAAGATCCAAGGATCATAGTGGGGTCCTGGGACATTTGCTAGAGTGTCTCGAACGCGGAGAGGAGCTTGCCCCTTGCCTCGGCTCATGACGGAAATCCAATTTCCAATACGTGTATTGCGGTTTTAATTGTAGAACTAGTATGGCGACATGATATATGGTACCCATGCCGTCTATGATTGATATTTATGATTGAATTGTTTTGACACTATACACTTATTATAGTATCAAATAATGTGTTTTAAACGTATCAAGCATGCTTTGGCTGTTATAAGGGAAAACCCTATCCTCCGGCTTGCGTTGCATTGTGTGATGGGACCTGGGTCTTATAACAGCTTCATTTTTCTCCATTTAGCATTGCGCTGTTTGTTTTATGCACTGGTATTCTTGGGAGGAAACCCGTTCCGTGTTATACGGCGTGGTCCCTTGACTTACCTAACTTTAAAACCAATATTAATAACTGTTTTAGTCCTCACACCAGTCCCATGACTGACCTGGAGTTTATTGTTTTAACCTAAACTCTGGGTGCCCCTATTTTCCGCACGGGCAGCTAGTAGTTTTGGTTTTGCAGATTTATATTCACAGGTTCCTGATATACAGCTGGAACGATGCTCGGAAAGCTCTGTATCCGTGCATCACTTCTAGTTGTGATTTTGTATTATTTTCCGCTGCTATGTAATTTATTGTAATCTCTGATATTTATCGAATGTAATTTATTCATTTATACTCTGTATATTCTTGTATCTGATGGAATTGTTGTAATAACAATGAAATGTTCTTCCGTATGCGTCCTTTTGTGTATTGTACTCAAAGTATTCGTGCTTTCCTTCACGGGGAAGTTACGGGTACTTACAGTGGTATCAGAGCTTTGGTTTACAGAGCTCGAGAACAAGACACATTAGAACCATACAAAAGAATCCATCAGATATTGGATTAGCAATATCCAATTAGAATGACTCGTTAGAGATAGGATCAGTAGTATCCTAGAACGAGTGTGAAGAGTATATTTTTTAAATGAAAACAATTTTGTTTTGAAAATTTAAATCGTTTTAAACGTATTTGAATATTTATTTATTTTGAATATGGGCAATCGAGTATATATAGGTTTCGCGTATACGCGTCATGAACGTATATTCGAAGTTTTAATATACTGGGTAGATATGGAATCACATTCTAGATATCCGGGGATGATTCTGATGATGGTGCATCATCATCAGTATTCATATTCGAGTTTCGAAGGTGTGATTTTCTATATATTTCCATTAGACTGGTGTGAGAACCAAAGCTTATATAGTTAGAACACATTGTTGTGAATTGGCATCAAAACATGATTTTTTGTATATATGTATCAAAATTATGAATTTGAAACTCTAATTCACTAATTGATTGATGTTTGTGTTGTTTGTTTATTTGTTTGCTAATTTTGAACTATTTTGCCTAATTTGATCGAATATTGAATTGTATTGAAAATTGGTCGCATTTGCTTGCATATACATATACTTACATTGAACAGGTCATAGCAAGGAGGCTAGAGCCAGAGGATAAAATTTGTTTGCCCGACAAATAGGTACATGTTTACTACATAATTTCCTGTTTTGTTTGGGTGATGATGATTTTGTGAGCCTATTGGCTAGCCGCTTGGCTTTTTCTTTTTCTTTTTGAGATCTGAAGGACCGGGGAAGCTATTTGAAATTCCCCGATGCTCCCGGTGCAGGGGAGGTTATGGCGAAATTTTTCGAAAATTTAGGGTGTTAGCCAAATTTTTGAAATTTTGAAAATTCTCAGAAACTAAAGAGTTGGAGAATGGAAGCCTGATCGATCGTAGAGCTGAATAATCAAACCACTTTCGACTTTGTTCCTTTTCGGGGACGAAAAGTTTTAAGTGGGGGAGATTGTAATAACCCGCAAAATGCGAGCCAGTTTGAAATTTTTATTTTGGCGATTTTAGCGAATTTTGAACATTTAAAATGAATTATTTTAAATAATATCGACGAGAAATTTATTTTGAATAGAATTCGAACGTATATATTATATACGCCGTCGATAGAATATAAATAATTATATATAATTATAAAAGGAATTGAAAATGGCGCGGTAGTTCGATAATTCGATTTCAAACTTCAATTGAATGTACCGGGTGCAAAACAATCCGGATTCTAGTGAAACCAAAAACATTAGGATCTAATTGATGATATCTTTCCAACGAATCCGAATAATCGAGATTTCATAGTGGGAATCAAAAGATATGTCCAGTTGAAAATTCTGAACAGTCGCTATGGAATTCAGGCCCTTAAAAATGGACATTTTGCAAATGACCTCGGATTTCGACGAAACCACTTTTGTTGGGTCCGTGATGTCAAATTATTGTTAGGTTTCAAATTTCATAAATTTTCGAATCAATATGTGAGCGTGGCAAAGGAAAACGTGTTTTGACAATTTCAGTTGATTTTAATCGACTGGAAATTGGCCATTTTTCCAACGGTCTCAGAATTCGACGAAACTAGTTTTGTTAGGACCGTATCGTCAATACGAAGCTAGAAAATATTTTTCTGGAATTTTTCTAGTTAGTATGTGACCCCGGTAATTTGAAATGTACGTTTAAAATTCAATATAATGATTTAAAGGTAAATTAAACGGAAACTGATTCAAACGATCAAATCAACTTGCGGTGCATATCCCATTGTGTTCGGAATGGGGGTAAAACGCTATGGACGACAGGCGGTGGGCCTCGTTTCGAGGTCGTATGTAAAAGTCAACTTTTTTCGAATAAAATAATTAATTAAAAAAAAAAAATCTTTCTCTCCCTATAACCTTTGGCCCCCCCCCGTTCAAACAGAAATCGTTTTATATATAAAAAAAAAAAAGGGAAAATGGAATCGGAATCGGAGGGAGGGCGCGAGCGGCCTCCTCCATGCCGCCGCCGCCTCTGGCGAGCCCCCAACGTCGGAGCACCTCACGCGAGCAACCCCCGATGGGTCGCGACGCCCACCCCCTCCCTGTAGCCGCCCTTCCCCTATCGTTCCTCCTCCCACGAGCCTCCAGAACCACCGCGACCCCCCTAACCCTAACCACCGCCACCATCCAAAACCCTAGCCCTCTAAAACCCGTGATCCACCCACAACCGCAACCGCCTGCTCCTCCCTTCCTCCAGCCTCGCGCGAGCAGCAAATCCCCCCCCCCCCCCGTTCGATCCTGAAAATCCTAAAAGAGAATAGTGAGTTTTTTTATTTAGTTTCTATTTATTTTTGTTTAAAAACAATTAGTTTATTTAGTCCATTTAAATCAGGAAAGCAAGATTTTTAAAATAGCGAAAGTTTAGATGTTTAAATAGAAAAGTTCGATTTTTATTTGGTAAAAGATACGATCTTTATATTTTTAAAGTAATAAAAATATGATTTTTATATTTTTAAAGTATTAAAAATATAGTCTTTATGGGATAGAGAATGTAAAAATATCATCTTTGTATATGTAGCGAAATAAAAATCTGATTTTTATTTTATATATGCTGAAATAAAGAGGTAATTTTTATAGTGATGAAATGAAAATATAAACTTTATTTTTATATAAAGGCGAAAACTTTATTTTTGAAAAGGCGGAATCTTTATATGAAGAATAGCGTGATAAAAATATAATTTTTATCTATATAACATAATATTAAAAATTCGATTTTTATATATTGAACTTTGAAATAAAAATTCGATTTTTATATATGTAGTGACTACGGGCGCAAGAAGACGATAAAAAGGCGAGGATGAAGAAGATTTCTATAAAAGAAGTGTCGTGAAGTTGGATAGCTATCGGTGAGAACTTCTCACTCTAAATTCTCTTTTTCTAGTTATATATATATACTAGGATGTAGACGGTGCTTAGTAGCACCCGACACCCGTCATCCACAGACCATGGATGGCTTGTTTGTAAAATTGTTTGGTTGTGTAGTTGGATAGATTATTTGGTTTGAATTGAAATGTTTGGTGAATTGAAATAGATTTGATTGATGAGTGAATGGCGTGGGCCTTCACTAGACCGGGGATAAGGCTAGGCCTTGTCCCGTTTCTAGTATCGTGCCGTTATGCCGCCGAAATTTTCTAAAATATGTTAGAAGAATAAAAATATCATTTTTATTGTGCAAATGAAATGAATAGAAATTCATGTGTTGAAATAGAATATTTTATCGTTAAAAATATAATTTTTAACGTGAAAGTGAATAAATAAATATTTATAAACAAATCGGCCGATTTGTTTATATACACTGATTTGACTGATATTGATTGGGTCGATAAATTTTACACATCGCCCAACTGCACAAATAAAATCTGTGTTTGATTGTTTTGAAACCCCACACGGGTGTTGGGATGAAATTTGATGTTCACTCATCCTGATTGATTAAATATGTCGATCGGTCGATTGACAGACTGTTATAAGCGTCAGATATCTATATTTGATGCTTATACAGTGTAGTGCACTTTGGTTGATGATTGATTATTTTTCAGTGCTATTATATACATGTGTTGTATGGAATCCATATAATTAACGTTATATGGTGATTGATTGGGCCTCATTCCAATCGGGAAAATAATGAGTATTAGAAAAGAAAATTCATGTGTTGAATATAAAAATAGTCATGTGTTGACGATGTTCATGTGTTGAGTGAAATATTTTATATAATAAAAATTTACATCTTTATCATATTTAAAATTAGAACTACTTCCCAGTAGAAGTCTAATTAAAAAAAATCAAATGATAGATACCATAGTTTTATAAAATATTTTACATAACAAAAATAGTGAGGTGTTGACAGTACTCATGTGTTGAGATTAGTCGTGTGTTGAAAGAAATATAGATTCATGTGTTGAATAGAACAAATATTCATTTGTTGAATAGAATAACGAATTATTGAAATATAAAGCCGTGTTGATTAGAGATGCGTTATTTTGACGCAAACGATGTTTATATCGATTTTATTCGTTTTATAATGAATATTGAAAAGTGATTTCGAAATCGAATATTTCGAAATGAATTGAATTGAAAACGATTTCGAAATGAATTGAATTGAAAACGATTTCGAAATGAATTGAATTGAAAACGATTTCGAAATGAATTGAATTGAAAACGATTTCGAAATGAATTGAATTGAAAACGATTTCGAAATGAATTGAATTGAAAACGATTTCGAAATGAATTGAATTGAAAACGATTTCGAAATGAATTGAATTGAAAACGATTTCGAAATGAATTAAATTGAAAACGATTTCGAAATGAATTGAATTGAAAACGATTTCGAAATGAATTGAATTGAAAACGATTTCGAAATGAATTGAATTGAAAACGATTTCGAAATGAATTGAATTGAAAACGATTTCGAAATGAATTGAATTGAAAACGATTTCGAAATGAATTGAATTGAAAACGATTTCAAAATGAATTGAATTGAAAACGATTTCGAAATGAATTGAATTGAAAACGATTTCGAAATGAATTGAATTGAAAATGATTTCGAAATGAATTGAATTGAAAACGATTTAGAAATAAATTGAATTGAAAAGAATTCAAATTAAATTCAATTGAAATTGAAATTTAAAACGAACTGAAATTGAATTGAAATCAATTTGAAACGATTTCGAAATGAATTGAATTGAAAACGATTTCGAAATGAATTGAAAACGAATTCAAATTGAATTGAAAGTGAATTGAAAACGAATTCAAATTGAATTAAAATTTGAATTGAATAGAAATGAATTTTAAAATGAATTTATAAAGAAGAATTCAATTTTGGCTTTGAATGGAAATAGTGTTGATGGTTTTGAAACGAAGTTAAAACGATTTATAAAATTCGTTTTAAAAGGAAATCGACGAAATATATATAATATATATATATTATATATATAATGGCCTGAATAGAGCGCGCCGCGCCGCGGTAGTTCGTGAATTTCGACCATTTATTTCAAACGGACATTGCGGGAGATCCGACCGTCGGATTCTCCTAAAACCGGAACCGTTGGGTTCGTATCGAAAAGAGCTTTCCAATGAATATGAGAAATTTGAAATCTAACGGTTGGATTTGGAATTATGTCCAAATCAAATTCGAAAAAGGTCGCTGTAAGTGCAGTTCGATGGCCGTTGTTGGAAATCGACTGTACGGGCCTTGATAAAATTACTAAAAATATCTATAATTTGTGTAAAATTATAATATGTGAATTGGAAAGATTTGGGCTGGAAAATTCCACATTTGAAAAGATAAAAATAGATTTTTATCGAAATGAACTAGTTTTGAACTAGAATTGAAATCAATTTATTTTTAAAATAAATAAATTGAATTTGAAAGTGATTTTGAAAATAATCGATAATTTCCAATACGTGGATTGGACTGGAGCTGAATCGAAATTATCTTCGGGATATTTCGATGTTGGATTTCGTGACTATAAAAATATTGTTATGGGGATTTGAAAGATATTTTATATCGTTATTTCCAATACGATATTTGTTGGTTTCAGAATTTGATATTGAATATAAGCCGATATATTTTCTATTCAGAGCCTTGTATTTAATATCAAATGTGATTTGGTTTGTCGTGAATCGTGTTTTTGATGACATTGGTTCTTTAACCCAGTTAAAGGCAGAATATTGATTTTTGAGAAGATTAAAACTAAGTGGAGTTTTAATGAATCTTTAATTAGATTGAAAAGTGAATTGATAATTTAAATTATCAAATCTGAAAAGTGATCGAGAGTGGAGTACCTCCAGTTTTGCTCCAAAGCGATAGTTAAATCTTTAATTAGATTTGAACGTGAAATGGTAATTAATTTTACCGATAACACCGTGGTGTTAGATGTGGAGTATTACCAGTTTTCTCCATGGGATATATAGGTTGGGATTGGGAAATAAAATAAATAATTACTTCGGTGTGGTTCGTTAATCCCGACTAGTTTGAAATGATATCCAAAGGAAGATTATAGGATAAATTTAGAAGAATTTATCTTGGATAAAATTAATGGGAACCTTTCCCTAAGAATGTGATTCTGTGAATAAAAGAATATTCTGAATTGGAATGAGGCGTTTGTTGTGTTTGTGTAACATTTGTTTATCATATACGTGGGTTATTCAGAAAGGCCGGGTTTATACCCATTCTAAATAACCGATTCGACGAGATGTCGAAGATGAAGACGGTGGTTGAAGACCGGAAGTCTTCACATCGTTTGGGTGATTACTGATGATCTTGATTGGGCTGTACACCCAAGATGAGGGAAACAGTCGGTGATCGTCCAGACGTACTTGGAGATCGATGGATATGCGAGGAAAGTGCCTCCGGTTTCGTTCAGACCCAGAACGGACTTGTAAATGGACTGTGTGTCTGACATTGGATTTTAGTCCGTGTGATTGATCTCTATTAAATATATATCTGTTTGGCGGCGGAGAATTTATTCTCTTGCTTAACGCCCTTCTTTGAGACGTACGAGCTCAGGGGTTATATATTGATGGACATCAAGCGCATGGAGTGAATTGCCTGTGTGGCATGCGTAAGTGGCAATTGATCAAGGCTTCTGTTGAAAAGCAAAGTCTTGTGGTTGATGATCAAAGCACGGCCTGTGTGGCATAGCTTTGTGTATAACGTGAATTCGCGAGCCTCACACCTCGGTATGAGTCAAAAACGGGATAGTGACTGCAGGGAGAGCACGACGTTTCTTTCTAGCTAGGGTGGTGTCAGTGACCTACCAGCCCTGACATTTATATACTTTTCACCTGTGTGGTTGTTGGATATGAGGCGCCTCGGATATAGGTCTGTAAGGACCGGGAAACGTGTGTTCAGGAATTGCCAATCCTCAAAAGTAAGAGAGGACCGGCCCTGAAGATCCAAGGATCATAGTGGGGTCCTGGGACATTTGCTAGAGTGTCTCGAACGCGGAGAGGAGCTTGCCCCTTGCCTCGGCTCATGACGGAAATCCAATTTCCAATACGTGTATTGCGGTTTTAATTGTAGAACTAGTATGGCGACATGATATATGGTACCCATGCCGTCTATGATTGATATTTATGATTGAATTGTTTTGACACTATACACTTATTATAGTATCAAATAATGTGTTTTAAACGTATCAAGCATGCTTTGGCTGTTATAAGGGAAAACCCTATCCTCCGGCTTGCGTTGCATTGTGTGATGGGACCTGGGTCTTATAACAGCTTCATTTTTCTCCATTTAGCATTGCGCTGTTTGTTTTATGCACTGGTATTCTTGGGAGGAAACCCGTTCCGTGTTATACGGCGTGGTCCCTTGACTTACCTAACTTTAAAACCAATATTAATAACTGTTTTAGTCTTCACACCAGTCCCATGACTGACCTGGAGTTTATTGTTTTAACCTAAACTCTGGGTGCCCCTATTTTCCGCACGGGCAGCTAGTAGTTTTGGTTTTGCAGATTTATATTCACAGGTTCCTGATATACAGCTGGAACGATGCTCGGAAAGCTCTGTATCCGTGCATCACTTCTAGTTGTGATTTTGTATTATTTTCCGCTGCTATGTAATTTATTGTAATCTCTGATATTTATCGAATGTAATTTATTCATTTATACTCTGTATATTCTTGTATCTGATGGAATTGTTGTAATAACAATGAAATGTTCTTCCGTATGCGTCCTTTTGTGTATTGTTCTCAAAGTATTCGTGCTTTCCTTCACGGGGAAGTTACGGGTACTTACAGGATCCGTTGGGATCGCAGGGACGAGGCCAAGACGATGGCACTGACTTGGCTCTGATCTGACACCGTTGATAATTCAGCTATTTTTGAACGTTCGACTCAAATTAGAAGCGACAAACGCGTCAACCGTCGACAGATAAATCTGGTGAGTTAATTCTCACACCTTCTGGAATTCTGTGATGTGGTAAATTCATATTAAAATATAATTTACCTTTAAAAATATAAATTGGTTGATTGGTTGCCATTGGTTGTTTATTGATTGATTGGTTGTTGTTATTTGATCATTTTAAAATATTAGATCATATGAAATTTATTTCATATATTGTTATGAAATGTCTAACGAGCTGTGATGCAGGGAAGAACAGGTTGGAGGGATCCGACTGGATTCCTCAAATATTATATATGTTGTTTGTTTGTGTTATATTCCTGATATTTGAAATGATTGAACACCATATGGTAGTTAAACTTGTTTGAGTGTGATGGTTGAATAAATATTCACCTGTGTTGTGTTTAAAATCAATCGACAGTGTTGATTTGGTAACTGGCAGTGAATGGCCTAAAATGTGTGTTTTAGACGTCGTTTTACCGTTCGATGAATCGACGTGAGTTTTAAAGTTAAAAATTTATTTTATAACTGAACTAAAGTTTCAGTCGTTTTATATTAATAATCAAATTGGAAATTTATGAATAAATATTTTAATCAAGTTTACAAAGAATTTTATAAATGGCTTATGTCGCAAAACCGTATGGTGTAAACGAGTTGCAAAGTAGAAAACCAAAGAAAAATTACCTGTGGGTTGGTAAAATAGAATAAGTGTTTTTATAACAATAAAATGGTGTTTTTAAATTAATTAAGTTATTTAATTAATTTAAAAAGGCGATAAGAGTTTATGCAGGAATATATAATCCAAATTTCAAACGAGATTTTTAAGTGAATGGGAAGTTTGAAATAAGATTTTACTAAATGTTTTAAATTAAGTAAGGTGAATTCAAATAGAATAAAACTTCGAAGGGAAATAATGTATAAGATTAGTAATGGATTGAAATGTGATTATTAAAAAGGGGTTTTTAAAACCAAAACGACGACTTAAAGGTTAAATCAGTGTATTTAGAGAAACATGGTAATTGAATTAACGATTTCAAAACAAATTGAAATATACACAAATGTTTTGTGTTAAATATTGATAAAGGGATTTTTGGAAATAAATCCAAGTTAAAGGTATTACTGAAAGGGAGGGTGTAGGTGGTCATTAGTTATGAAATCCAATACAAGGTTTATATGGAAATGCCAATAGATTAAAGCCAAGTATTTGACAAGAGATTTTGGTTCCCAAATCAAAGGGATATAAGCAGAATAATGATTCAGTTAAAAGTGGTGTTTTGGTGGACATTTACTTAATCAAACGAATTAAGTAAAGAGTATCGAACGGAGATTTCGAATGTAAGAAACGGTTTATAAAACCATATTTGAAATCGAGATGGTAAATAAGATTTTGGTGAAATGATTAAGTGACAAACTGTTGTTATTCTGAGACAACAACGGGTTGATCAAGGTCTGAGAGGTAACTAAAATACCTCAACTTGGTTGGCTTCACTATTATCGAGGAACGGTATTAGTTTGGAGTGAGTGATGTTGTTGAAATTGTTTTACCCTTATACGAGGTATATCGAACTCTAATGCAAGGTTTTGGAAATTAGATAATATTGCAATAATGGTTCCAAGGAAATAAGAATAAGTGATTTCAAATTGTACTAAACATTTGTTATTCAATTAGAGTTGATCGAACATAGTTAGAGTTAGTCAAACGTAGTTAGTCAGAAATAGTTTCCATTGCGTACGACTGCTAGCGTAATTCGCAGGGCTGTAGATAGCCTACGGTGGTCGGATGTTTCCTAAGGGAATCAGGCGTAACCATTGTGATCGCTGTGATCTAGAGTCAAGCGAATGGAGTTAAGTCAGTATTAGTAAATTGATAGGGGTAATCAAGTCAAGTTATTCCATTTGAATTAAATAGGTCGAGTTAGTCAAGTTTGAGTTAATCGATCAAAGTAAATTGCTCAGAGTTAATCAGAAGAAATTTGTCTTATGTCATTAAATATATACATATAGTTAAAAAGGCCAAGTAATGCCAAGTACCGAATCAGCAAACTCGTTTACACACATTTGTTATTTGATAGTTAAATCATCTTCTATCAAACCAGACCAATACGATTGTTGGTTCGGAAAGACCGAGATCGAATTATATTCGAAAACCATTCCGACCAACAAATACGTGAAGACGTTGATTGAAGACGGAGCAAGTGAAGACCGTGGATCTTCATAAGCGGAAGGACTACTTGTCAAATTTCTCTGGCTTGCAACTGGAGCTATTTTGATTTGTGATTCTGTCGTGGTTGAAATCCACGGGTTGCAAGGACTACTCGCTACTGATCCATGGGGTGATTCCTATATGAGATTGTAACAACCCGAAAATCTGGGCCAGTTTAAATTTTTTATTTTGGCAATTTTAGCGAATTTTGATTATTTAAAATGAATTATTTTAAATAATATCGACGAGAAATTTATTTTGAATGGAATTAGAACGTATATATTATATACGTCGTCGTTAGAATATAAATAATTATTTATAATTATAAAAGGAATTGAAAATGGCGCGGTAGTTCGATAATTCGATTTCAAACTTCAATTGAATGTACCGGGTGCAAAACAATCCGGATTTTAGTGAAACCAAAAACATTAGGATCTAATTGATAATATCTTTCCAACGAATCCGAAAAATCGAAATTTCATAGCGGGAATCAATAGATATGTCCAGTTGAAAATTCTGAATAGTCGCTATGGAATTCAGGCCCTTAAAAATGGGAATTTTGCAAACGACCTCCGATTTCGACGAAACCACTTTTGTTGGATCCGTGATGTAAAATTATTGCTAGGTTTCAAATTTCATAATTTTTCGAATCAATATGTGAGCGTGGCAAAGGAAAACGCGTTTGACCAGTTTTAGTTGATTTTAATCGACTGGAAAATGGCCATTTTTCAAACGGTCTCAGAATTCGATGAAATTAGTTTTGTTAGGACCGTATCGTCAATACGAAGCTAGAAAATATTTTTCTGGGATTTATAGAGTTCGTATGTGACCCCGGTGAATTGAAATGCGCGTTCAAATTCAATATATAGAGTTATATGTAAATTCAACGGAAACTGATTGTAACGATCGAATCAGCGTACGATACATATCCCATTGTGTTCGGAATGGGGGTAAAACGCTATGGACGACAGGCGGTAGGCCTCGTTTAGAGGTCGTATGTAAAAGTCAACTTTTTGAAAAAAAATAATAATAATAAAAATTAAATCTCTCTCCACACCCTCTCTATACCTCAGCCCCCCCCACCCCGATTCATTTCCCATTTCAGAACAAAAAAAAAAAGAAAAAAAAGAGAAAAAGGGGGAGGAGCTCGTCGCTCCTCCGATCGATCCCCCACCGCCGATCCTCCTTCCCAGGCGGCGCGCCGACCGAAGCCCCCCCTCTCGCGATTGCCGTTCGAAGACCAACCCTCCTCCTCCTGAAGCCTCACGATACCCCCCCCCTCAGGCGGCGCCGCCGCGATGCACCCCTCCCCCTGGCGCCACCGTGAGCCGCAAAGCCCACCTCCACCTCCACCTTGGCCTGCGAACGCTACTAGCCCCCCTTCCTTCCAACTGTAAGCTTTCTGTCTTTTGATATATATTTTTTCTTTGTTTTGTTTTCTTTGTTTTTATGAAAACTGATTTGTAATTAGTTAAAAACTGAAAAAGATTAACTTTTAAAACAAGTAAAGTTACGATTTTTATATTATAGAAAGGAAGATTTTTTTTTTAGTTAGACAAGAAATGATTTTTACTCGAGGAAATTTTTATCGGTAGAAAGGCGGGGTCTTTATCTAATCAAGTTAGAATTTTTGCATTAGAAAAGATGGAAATTTTACATTAGAAAAGATAGAATTTTTATATTAGAAAAGGCGAAATATTTATATATAGTAGCGGTAGTAAAAATTCGATTTTTATATATTGAATAGCAAAGTAAAAATTCGATTATATTGAATAGCATAGTAAAAATTCGATTTTTATATATTGAATAGCGAAGTAAAAATTCGATTTTTGTATATGTAGTGGCTACGGGCAACGAAGATGACAAAGATGCAATAACGACGAAGATTTCTATAAATGAAGTGTCGTGGTATTGGATAGTTATCGGTGAGAACTTCTCACTCAAAATTCATTTTCTAGTTATATATATATACTAGGATGCAGACGGTGTTTAGTAGCACCCGACACCCGTCATCCACATACCATGGATGGCTTGTTTGCTAAATTGTTTGGTTATGTAGTTGGTTAGATCATTTGGTTTGAATTGAATTGTTTGGTGAAATGAAATTGATTTGATTGATGTGTGAATGGCGTGGGCCTTCACTAGACCGGGGATAAGGCTAGGCCTTGTCCCGTTTCTAGTATCGTGTCGTTATGCCGTCGAAATTTTCTAAAATATGTTAGAAAAATAAAAATATTATTTTATTGAATAAATGAACCGAATAGAATATTCATAGTTTGAATAAAATATTTTGGTCGTTAAAAATATAATTTTTAACGTGAATGTAAATAAATAAATATTCATTTACAAACCTGATGGTTTGTTTATGTACACCTATTTGAAGGACATTGATTGGGACGATAAATTTTACACATCGCCTAACTGCACAAATAAAAAAATCTGTGTTTGATTGCTTGAAACCCCACACGGGTATTGGGATGATATTTGACGTACACTAATCCCGATTGTTTAGTTGTATGTCGATCGATTGATTGACAGGCTGTTATAAGTGTTGAATATTTATATTTGATGCTTATACAGTGTAGAATGCACTTTGGATGATGGTTGATTATTCATCGTTGTTGATATATACATGTGTTGTAGAAAATCCATATAATTAACATTATATGGTAATTGATTGGGCCTCATTCCAGTTTTGAAATAGAAATATTTGAAAAAGAAATATTTGAAATAGAATATTTGAAAATAGGAATATATGAAGCTGTATTGATTAGATTGATGCCATTTTGACGTGAACGACATTTATATCGATTTTATTCATTTTATAATGAATATCGAAAGTGATTTCAAAATCAGATATTCTGAAAAGAATTGAATATAAATAAATTCGAATTGAAGTTGAATAGAAATAAATTCGAATTGAAATTGAATATAAGCGAATGCGAATTGAAGTTGAATAGAAATAATTTCGAATTGAAATTGAACATAAATGAATTCGAAATGAAATGGAATAGAAATGAAATCGAACTGAAATTGAATTGAATTGAAAACTAACTGAAATTGAATTAGAAATCAATTTGAATTGAAATCAATTTGAAATGAATTTAAAATGAATTTAAATTGGAATATTCAATTTTGATTTGAAACTGAATATGAAGTTGAAACCGTTTTGAAAATGAATTTAAAACGATTTATGAAGCACGTTTTAAATAGAAATCGACGAAGTGTATATATTATATATATATATATATATGATATAATGGCCTGAATAGAACGCGCCGCGCCACGGCAGTTCGCGAACTTCGTCCATTGACTTCGAACGGATATTACGGGAGATCCGACCGTCGGATTCTCCTAAAACCGGAACCGTTGGATTTGTATCGAAAAGAGCTTTCTAACGAATATTAGAAATTTGAAATCTAACGGTTGGATTTGGAGATACGTCCAAATCAAATTTGAAAAAGGTCGCTGTAAGTGCAGTTCGATGGCCATTGTTGGAAATCGACTGTACGGGCCTTGATAAAATTATAAAAAATAGTAATAATTTGTGTAAATTCAGGAGAAATGATTTGGAAAAATTGGGGTGAAAAACTCCATATTTGAAAAGATAAAAATAGATTTTTATCGAAATGAACTAGTTTTGAACTAGAATTATAATTCTATTTATTTCTAAATAAATAAATTGAATTTGAAAAGGGTTTTAAAAATAACCAGAATCTCCAATGATTGCATTGGAGTGGATTTGAATCGAAATTGTCTTCGGAATATTTCGATGTTGGAATTCGTGATTATACATATGTTGTTATGGAAATTTGAAAGATATATATTTATACCGTTATTTCCAATACGACATTTGTTAATCGTAGAATTTGATATTGAATATAAGCCGATATATTTTCTATTCAGAGCCCTATATTGAATATCAAATGCGATTTGGGTTTGTCGTGAATGGTGTCTTCACTAACACTGTTCTTGAACCCAGTTGAGAAAAGATTAAATCTTTTTATTTAGATTTAATGAAGTGTACCAATTAAATAATATTTAATTGGAATTGAATTGATATTGATTTTTGGGTTTATCATGGATAGTGTTTTAAATAACACTTGTTCTTTAACCCGATAATTAATGGAATGTGATTTTGGGTTTATCGTGAACTGTGTTTTAAATGACACTGATTCTTTAACCCAGTTAAAGATTAAAACTAAGTGGAGTTTTAATGAATCTTTAATTAGATTGAAATAATCGAGAATGGAGTATCAACAGTTTTACTCCAGGCGATAGTTAAATCTTTAATTAGATTTGAACGTGTAATGGTAATTGAATTTACCGATAACACCGTGGTGTTAGATATGAAGTATTACCAGTTTTACTTCATGGGATGAATAGGTTGGGATTGGGAAATTAAAACAAATGACTACTTCGGTAAGGTTCGTTAATCCCGACTAGTAGAATCAAAATTCAAAAGAAGATTAAAGAATAAATTCAAGGAGTTTATCTTTGATAAAATTAATGGGAACCTTTCCGTATGAATGTGAAATTTAGAAACTAACTGTCGGTTAGCCAAGCAGAATGGTTTTCTGGATATTGATCTGATGTTGGTTTCGGCCTTCGGGGTTAATATTTGGGGAATTATTCTCTTGATTAATTTACGGTTAGTGACTGATGAATTGGAATGAGGCGTATGTTGTGTTTGTGTAACACTTGTTTATAATATACGCGAGTTATTCGAAAAGACCGGGTTTATCCCATTCTGAATAACTGATACGACGATAAGTCGAAGATGAAGACGGTGGTCGAATACCGGAAGTCTTCACGTCATTTGGATAATTACTGATGATCATGATTGGGATGTACACCCAAGAAGATGGAAACAGTTAGTGATCGTCCAGACGTACTTGGAGATCGATGGATATGCGGGTTACTAGGTGCCTCCGGTTTCGTTCAGACCCAGAACGGACTTGTAAATGGACTGTGTGTCTGACATTGGATTTTAGTCTGTGTGATTGATTTCTATTAAATATATATCTGTTTGGCGGCGGAGAATTTATTCTCTTGCTTAACGCTCTTCTCTGAGACATACGAGCTCAGGGGTTATATACTGATGGATATCAAATGCATAGGGTGAATTGCCTGTGTGGCATGCCTAAGTGGCAGATGATCAAGGCTTCTGTTGAAAAGCAAAGTCTTGTGGTTGATGATCAAAGCATGGCCTTTGTGGCGTAGCTTTGTGTAACGTTTACTTCGCGAGTTTCACACCCGGTATGAACCAAAAACGGGAGACGGACCTCAGGGAGGGCATGCGTTTCTTTCTAGTTAGAAGTGGCGTCAGTGGTTTTACACGCCCTGACGAGTTTGACTTATGTGGTTGTTGCTGTTGCGAGGCGCCTCGGTTTGTTCGGACGATCCGGGTCCGATGGAGTCATTCGTTGGCTCATTTACGCCCCATAGGGCGGGGGAACGCATGTTCAGGGTTTAAGTTTAATCCACATCGGTGGACCGGCCCTGACGATCCAAAGGCTTGACAGAGTACTTGCCTGAGGCTCGGGCTAGAGAGTCTCGAATCGGTTGAGGACTATCTTTTGCCTCGGTTCATAGACGGAAACCCAATTTCCAAATACGTGACTTTGCGATTTTGATTGTATAACCTATATATGGCGACATAGTGGTATGGGGCATTCATGCCGCCTATGATTGATACTTATGATTTGAAGTTGTTTTATACGCTATGCACTTATAATAGTATCAAATAATTTCTTTTAAACGTATCAAGCATTCTTGGCTATTATAAGGTAAAAACCCTATCCCCCGGCTTGCGTTGCATTGTGTGATAGGACCTGGGTCTTATAATAGCTTCATTTTTCTTTATTTAGCATTGCGCTGTTTGTTTTATGCACTGGTATTCTTGGGAGGAAACCCGTTCCGTGTTATACGGCGTGGTCCCTTGATTTACCGAACTTTAAAATAAAGATTAATAACTGTTTTAGTTCTCATACCAGTCCCATGACTGACCTGGAGTTTATTGTTTTAACCTAAACTCTGGGTGCCCCTATTTTGACACGGGCAGCTAGTAGTTTTGGTTTTGCAGATTTATATTCACAGGATCCTGGTTTACAGCTGGAATGATATCCGGAAAGCTTTGTATCCGTATATCTACTTCTAGTTGTGTATTGTATTATTTTCCGCTGCTATGTATTTAAATGTAATTTAAATCTCTGATATTTCTGTGTAATATTTATTCATACTCTGTATATTCTTGTAATTTGATGCATTGTTGTAATATACAATGAAATGTTCTTCCGTCTGCGTTCTGATTTGTCGTGTTCTCAAAACGATCGGGCGTTTCGAACGATCTAGATCGGTTTAGCGACTGGTTCGGACCGAGCGAAATTCCTTTTCGTGACAGTTGCTATCAGAGCTTTGGTTTACAAAGCTAGAGAACAAGACACATTAGAACCGAACGAAAAAATTCATCAGATGATTGGATTAGTAATATCCAATGGGGATGACTCGTTAGAGATGGGATCAGTAGTATCCTAGAACGAGTGTGAAGAGTATATTTTTAAAAATGAAAACAAATTCTGTTTTGAAAATTTAAATCAATTGTTCGTATTTGATTATTTATTTGTATTGATTTGGGCAATCCAGTATATAAAGATTTTGTATATATGTCTTGCAAACGTGTGTTCGAAGTTTTAATATACTGGGTAGATATAGAATCCCTCTAGTGCCCGGGGATAATTCTGGTGACGGGGCACCATCGCCAGTATTTATTTTCGAGCGACTAAAGTGAGATTTCTATATATTTCCAATTCACTGGTGTGAGAACCAAAACTAGATAGGGCTTATTGTTGTGATTTGGCATCAAAAACCTGATTTTTGACTATATATCAAAGTTATGAATTTCAAATGATAATTCACTAATTGATTGATGTTTGTGTTGTTTGTTAAATTGTTTGATAAAATTTGTACCATATAGCCCAATTGTATCAAATATTGAATTGTATGGAAAATTTGGTCGCATTTTCTTGCATATATATGTACTTACATTGAACAGGTCATAGCAAGAAGGCTAGAGCAGAGAATAAAATTTGTTTGCCCGACAAATAGGTACATGTTTCCTATATAATTTACTGTTTTGTTTGGGTGATGATGATTTTATGAGCCTATTTGCTAGCCGCTTGGCTTTTTCTTTTTCTTTTTGAGATCAGAAGGCCTATATGGCAATTTCGGGATTTTCCCGTGGCTCCCGGTGCAGGGGAGGTTATGGCGAAATTTTTCGAAAATTTAGGGTGTTAGCCAAATTTTTTAAAAATTGGAAAATTCTCAGAAACTGAAAAGTTAGAGAATGGAAGCCAGATCGAACGTAGAGTTGATTGATCAAACCACTTTCGACTTTGTTCCTTTTCGGGGATGAAAAGTTTTAAGTGGGGGAGATTGTAACAACCCGAAAATCTGGTCCAGTTTAAAAATTTTATTTTGGCAATTTTAGCGAATTTTGATTATTTAAAATGAATTATTTTAAATAATATCGACGAGAAATTTATTTTGAATGGAATTAGAACGTATATATTATATACGTCGTCGTTAGAATATAAATAATTATTTATAATTATAAAAGGAATTGAAAATGGCGCGGTAGTTCGATAATTCGATTTCAAACTTCAATTGAATGTACCGGGTGCAAAACAATCCGGATTTTAGTGAAACCAAAAACATTAGGATCTAATTGATAATATCTTTCCAACGAATCCGAAAAATCGAAATTTCATAGCGGGAATCAAAAGATATGTCCAGTTGAAAATTCTGAATAGTCGCTATGGAATTCAGGCCCTTAAAAATGGGAATTTTGCAAACGACGTCGGATTTCGATGAAACCACTTTTGTTGGATCCGTGATGTAAAATTATTGCTAGGTTTCAAATTTCATAATTTTTCGAATCAATATGTGAGCGTGGCAAAGGAAAACGGGTTTGACCAGTTTTAGTTGATTTTAATCGACTGGAAAATGACCATTTTTCAAACGGTCTCAGAATTCGATGAAATTAGTTTTGTTAGGACCGTATCGTCAATACGAAGCTAGAAAATATTTTTCTGGGATTTATAGAGTTCGTATGTGACCCCGGTGAATTGAAATGCGCGTTCAAATTCAATATATAAAGTTATATGTAAATTCAACGGAAACTGATTGTAACGATCGAATCAGCCTACGATACATATCCCATTGTGTTCGGAATGAGGGTAAAACGTTATCGATGACAGGCGGTAGGCCTCGCTTAGAGGTCGTATGTAAAAGTCAACTTTTTGAAAAATAATAATAATAATAAAAATTAAATCTCTCTCCTCACCCTCTCTATACCTCAGGCCCCCCCGATTCATTTCCCATTTCAGAACCAAAAAAAAAGAAAAAAAAAGAGAAAAAGGGGGGAGGAGCTCGTCGCTCCTCCGATCGATCCCCCACCGCCGATCCTCCTTCCCAGGCGGCGCGCCGACCGAAGCCCCCCCTCTCGCGATTGCCGTTCGAAGACCAACCCCCCCTCCTCCTGAAGCCTCACAATACCCCCCCTCAGGCGGCGCCGCCGTGATGCACCCCTCCCCCTGGCGCCACCGTGAGCCGCGAAGCCCACCTCCACCTCCCCCTTGGCCTGCGAACGCTACTAGCCCCCCTTCCTTCCAACTGTAAGCTTTCTGTCTTTTGATATATTTTTTTCTTTGTTTTGTTTTCTTTGTTTTTATGAAAACTGATTTGTAATTAGTTAAAAACTGAAAAAGATTAACTTTTAAAACAAGTAAAGTTACGATTTTTATATTATAGAAAGGAAGAATTTTTTTTTTTAGTTAGACAAGAAATGATTTTAACTCGAGGAAATTTTTATCGGTAGAAAGGCGGGATCTTTATCTAATCAAGTTAGAATTTTTGCATTAGAAAAGATGGAATTTTTACATTAGAAAAGATAGAATTTTTATATTAGAAAAGGCGAAATATTTATATATAGTAGCGGTAGTAAAAATTCGATTTTTATATATTGAATAGCAAAGTAAAAATTCGATTATATTGAATAGCATAGTAAAAATTCGATTTTTATATATTGAATAGCGAAGTAAAAATTCGATTTTTATATATGTAGTGGCTACGGGCAACGAAGATGACAAAGATGCGATAACGATGAAGATTTCTATAAATGAAGTGCCGTGGTGTTGGATAGCTATCGGTGAGAACTTCTCACTCAAAATTCTTTTTCTAGTTATATATATATATACTAGGATGCAGACGGTGTTTAGTAGCACCCGACACCCGTCATCCACAGACCATGGATGGCTTGTTTGTTAAATTGTTTGGTTGTGTAGTTGGTTAGATCATTTGGTTTGAATTGAATTGTTTGGTGAAATGAAATTGATTTGATTGATGTGTGAATGGCGTGGGCCTTCACTAGACCGGGGATAAGGCTAGGCCTTGTCCCGTTTCTAGTATCGTGCCGTTATACCGCCGAAATTTTCTAAAATTTGTTAGAAAAATAAAAATATCATTTTATTGAATAAATGAACCGAATAGAATATTCATAGTTTGAATAAAATATTTTGGTCGTTAAAAATATAATTTTTAACGTGAATGTAAATAAATAAATATTCATTTACAAACCTAACGGTTTGTTTATGTACACCTATTTGAAGGACATTGATTGGGACGATAAATTTTACACATCGCCCAACTGCACAAATAAAAAAATCTGTGTTTGATTGCTTGAAACCCCACACGGGTATTGGGATGATATTTGACGTACACTAATCCCGATTGTTTAGTTGTATGTCGATCGATTGATTGACAGGCTGTTATGAGCGTTGAATATTTATATTTGATGCTTATACAGTGTAGAATGCACTTTGGATGATGGTTGATTATTCATCGTTGTTGATATATACATGTGTTGTAGAAAATCCATATAATTAACATTATATGGTAATTGATTGGGCCTCATTTTAGTTTTGAAATAGAAATATTTGAAAAAGAAATATTTGAAATAAAATATTTGAAAATAGGAATATATGAAGCTGTATTGATTAGATTGACGCCATTTTGACGTGAACGACATTTATATCGATTTTATTCATTTTATAATGAATATCGAAAGTGATTTCAAAATCAGATATTTTGAAAAGAATTGAATTTAAATAAATTCGAATTGAAGTTGAATAGAAATAAATTCGAATTGAAATTGAATATAAGCGAATGCGAATTGAAGTTGAATAGAAATAATTTCGAATTGAAATTGAACATAAATGAATTCGAATTGAAATGGAATAGAAATGAAATCGAACTGAAATTGAATTGAATTGAAAACGAACTGAAATTGAATTAGAAATCAATTTGAATTGAAATCAATTTGAAATGAATTTAAAATGAATTTAAATTGGAATATTCAATTTTGATTTGAAACTGAATATGAAGTAGACACCGTTTTGAAAATGAATTTAAAACGATTTATAAAGCATGTTTTAAATAGAAATCGACGAAGTATATTTTTTATATATATATAATAAAATGGCCTGAATAGAACGCGCCGCGCCACGGCAGTTCGCGAACTTCGACCATTGACTTCGAACGGATATTACGGGAGATCCGACCGTCGGATTCTCCTAAAACCGGAACCGTTGGGTTCGTATCGAAAAGAGCTTTCTAACGAATATTAGAAATTTGAAATCTAACGGTTGGATTTGGAGATACGTCCAAATCAAATTTGAAAAAGGTCGCTGTAAGTGCAGTTCGATGGCCATTGTTGGAAATCGACTGTACGGCCCTTGATAAAATTATTAAAAATAGTAATAATTTTTGTAAAATCTGGAGAAATGATTTGGGAAAAATTGGGGTGAAAAACTCCATATTTGAAAAGATAAAAATAGATTTTTATCAAAATGAACTAGTTTTGAACTAGAATTATAATTCTATTTATTTCTAAATAAATAAATTGAATTTGAAAAGGGTTTTAAAAATAACCAGAATCTCCAATGATTGCATTGGAGTGGATTTGAATCGAAATTGTCTTCGGAATATTTCGATGTTGGAATTCGTGATTATACATATGTTGTTATGGAAATTTGAAAGATATATATTTATACCGTTATTTCCAATACGACATTTGTTAATCGTAGAATTTGATATTGAATATAAGCCGATATATTTTCTATTCAGAGCCCTATATTGAATATCAAATGCGATTTGGGTTTGTCGTGAATGGTGTCTTCACTAACACTGTTCTTGAACCCAGTTGAGAAAAGATTAAATCTTTTTATTTAGATTTAATGAAGTGTACCAATTAAATAATATTTAATTGGAATTGAATTGATATTGATTTTTGGGTTTATCGTGGACAGTGTTTTAAATAACACTTGTTCTTTAACCCGATAATTAATGGAATGTGATTTTGGGTTTATCGTGAACTGTGTTTTAAATGACACTGATTCTTTAACCCAGTTAAAGATTAAAACTAAGTGGAGTTTTAATGAATCTTTAATTAGATTGAAATAATTGAGAATGGAGTATCACCAGTTTTACTCCAGGCGATAGTTAAATCTTTAATTAGATTTGAACGTGAAATGGTAATTGAATTTACCAATAACATCGTGGTGTTAGATATGAAGTATTACCAGTTTTACTTCATGGGACGAATAGGTTGGGATTGGGAAATTAAAACAAATGACTACTTCGGTAAGGTTCGTTAATCCCGACTAGTAGAATCAAAATTCAAAAGAAGATTAAAGAATAAATTCAAGGAGTTTATCTTTGATAAAATTAATGGGAACCTTTCCGTATGAATGTGAAATTTAGAAACTAACTGTCGGTTAGCCAAGCAGAATGGTTTTCTGGATATTGATCTGATGTTGGTTTCGGCCTTCGGGGTTAATATTTGGGGAATTATTCTCTTGATTAATTTACGGTTAGTGACTGATGAATTGGAATGAGGCGTATGTTGTGTTTGTGTAACACTTGTTTATAATATACGCGAGTTATTCGAAAAGACCGGGTTTATCCCATTCTGAATAACTGATACGACGATAAGTCGAAGATGAAGACGGTGGTCGAAGACCGGAAGTCTTCACGTCGTTTGGATAATTACTGATGATCTTGATTGGGATGTACACCCAAGAAGATGGAAACAGTTAGTGATCGTCCAGACGTACTTGGAGATCGATGGATATGCGGGGTACTAGGTGCCTCCGGTTTCGTTCAGACCCAGAACGGACTTGTAAATGGACTGTGTGTCTGACATTGGATTTTAGTCTGTGTGATTGGTTTCTATTAAATATATATCTGTTTGGCGGCGGAGAATTTATTCTCTTGCTTAACGCCCTTCTATGAGACATACGAGCTCAGGGGTTATGTACTGATGGATATCAAACGCATAGGGTGAATTGCCTGTGTGGCATGCCTAAGTGGCAGATGATCAAGGCTTCTGTTGAAAAGCAAAGTCTTGTGGTTGATGATCAAAGCATGGCCTTTGTGGCGTAGCTTTATGTAACGTTTACTTCGCGAGTTTCACACCCGGTATGAACCAAAAACGTGAGACGGACCTCAGGGAGGGCATGCGTTTCTTTCTAGTTAGAAGTGGCGTTAGTGGTTTTACACGCCCTGACGAGTTTGACTTATGTGGTTGTTGCTGTTGCGAGGCGCCTCGGTTTGATCGGACGATCCGGGTCCGATGGAGTCATTTGTTGGCTCATTTACGCCCCATAGGGCGGGGGAACGCATGTTTAGGGTTTAAGTTTAATCCACATCGGTGGACCGGCCCTGACGATCCAAAGGCTTGACAGAGTACTTGCCTGAGGCTCGGGCTAGAGAGTCTCGAATCGGTTGAGGACTATCTTTTGCCTCAGTTCATAGACGGAAACCCAATTTCCAAATACGTGACTTTGCGATTTTGATTGTATAACCTATATATGGCGACATAGTGGTATGGGGCATTCATGCCGCCTATGATTGATACTTATGATTTGAAGTTGTTTTATACGCTATGCACTTATAATAGTATCAAATGATTTCTTTTAAACGTATCAAGCATTCTTGGCTATTATAAGGTAAAAACCCTATCCCCCGGCTTGCGTTGCATTGTGTGATAGGACCTGGGTCTTATAATAGCTTCATTTTTCTTTATTTAGCATTGCGCGGTTTGTTTTATGCACTGGTATTCTTGGGAGGAAACCCGTTCCGTGTTATACGGCGTGGTCCCTTGATTTACCGAACTTTAAAATAAAGATTAATAACTGTTTTAGTTCTCATACCAGTCCCATGACTGACCTGGAGTTTATTGTTTTAACCTAAACTCTGGGCGCCCCTATTTTGACACGGGCAGCTAGTAGTTTTGGTTTTGCAGATTTATATTCACAGGATCCTGGTTTACAGCTGGAAAGATATCCGGAAAGCTTTGTATCCGTTTATCTACTTCTAGTTGTGTATTGTATTATTTTCCGCTGCTATGTATTTAAATGTAATTTAAATCTCTGATATTTCTGTGTAATATTTATTCATACTCTGTATATTCTTGTAATCTGATGCATTGTTGTAATATACAATGAAATGTTCTTCCGTCTGCGTTCTGATTTGTCGTGTTCTCAAAACGATCGGGCGTTTCGAACGGTCTAGATCGGTTTAGCGACTGGTTCGGACCGAGCGAAATTCCTTTTCGTGACAGAGATGCAGTAGGAGAGTACCTTCGGTTCATCCTGTTCCTGGATGACTTGTATGGATGGATGTCTGACAGAGTATTTCCAAAGGAATTACATGCGTTGATTTCTCCAAATGTACCATAGTTGATGGCGGAGAAATGGTTATTCTCTAACCAAATAAACTAGAGTATTTTTGTGGACGTCAATCAAGTGTGATCTGGTGGATTTGACGATGTGGCATTCAAAGTGAATAGTGGCCAGATGTACAGAGATAAATTCTAGCCTCAAGCCTCATCAACCGGGAAATGACATAAATCGGGCAGGCAACATGGCTATGTGGGTTGCTCCCATTAGGATGTATGATCACCTATCTAGAGAAATTCCTATTGCTTCTTTAATCTATATTCGATGTTGTCCCTTTTCGGGCAGGCGGTTGCTGATCCCAACCGTCGGTGATATACATTTGATACACTCAAGCGAAATGAGTGGTCGGTCATGTGAGGGCCGGGTTGCAAGACGTTCTTGTTGAACCCAGTGTATTCGCCTCTAGAGATACACGTGCGGAAGGTGGTACCATACCTTGTCAAGTTGGAATCCAATATCTAATAAGCGCCCGCGGTTTTAGTTTGTATACTATATATGGGGAGCATGAGATGCAAGTGTTCCTCTAGATTGTTATTTATTTGAATTTTGACATTATGATAATATCAGAGCAAGTTATGATTTCAAAACCCTTTTGGGTTATAGTAAGGTAAAAACCGTCCGTGTTTATGTGTGGGCTGGTCTTACTATTATCGTTTGATTTCATAAAGGATTTTCCAAAGTTAAGCAAGTGTGTGTTATGTGAATTTATCACTGATAGTATTCCAGACTGACCCAGTGTATTTTGTTTTAAATCAAATGTGCTCGGGTTGGACCGAGTATGTTCCAGGTTAGGTCGCTTGGAGTTCTAGGAGCTAGAAGCAGGTGGCTTCACCGCTAGTTATAAAGATATTATTCCGCTGTGATTGATGTATGTGTACTCTGATGATTGATATGTTTTATACAGTTCTTTTGTATAAAGAGATTTGATATTATATTTTATCGTTCCGCTGTGGGATTCTGATGTGTTCTTCTTCTTTCTTCTATTCTATTATTTATTTCTTTCTATTCTCACCCTCTAAATTCTTTCTCATGACAATCCAGTGTTTTCGATGCTTGAATAGTCAACATGGTGATTTTATGTCGATTTTCGGGGTCGAAAATCCCTGGGTCGTTATAGTGGTATCAGAGCTATTGGTTTAGAGATAACCTTGGCTCTGTGGTGTGACTCAATAGAGATGGGGTCAGCAGCACCCTAGATTGAGTTGGGATATAGATATACGAGAGCGCGTATTTGTATTTTGAAAAAAAAAATTATTTTTGAAATTATTTTTGCCCAATTTATTTTATAATAAAATAAAAGTAAAGGTTATTATAGCATGGGCAATCATTGATTTATTAAGGCTGATTTGAATGATATGTTTGTAATGTGTGGATGATTGCTTTAATATAAACTTGAGAAGGAATAGAATTCATTGAAACAAATTTGAAATAAACAAGTTGGATAAATAATCCAAATTAATGAATCTGAATAGGTAATAAAAAAATGGATTTGTTAAGACTTGGTTAGAAGTAATGATAATGATAACCTCGTATGGATTGAATTGTGTGATATGGATGTTTTAACCGATATTGTTTTAGTGACTAATGAATTGGTTTAAGTTGAGAACAGGTGCAGACGAGCCGGTTCAGCTTTAAATCAGTTCAAGAAAGAAATTCCAGAGTTAATTAAATCTAGCTGAATAGAGCTGCAAAATAATTAAGCAGGCTCGTATATAATATATCGCTTATCGCATAGTAACGCATGTCAAAAGGTACGCCTACGAAAATATGAAATTTTGGTTTGTTTGGGTTTTGGGTTTGAATTTTGGATTTTCCGACCTTGAGAGTCGATATATACATATTTCTTGATCCTGCGATACTGCAGATGGTCCTCTGTACAGGGGAGACTCTGCCGAAATTTTTCCAGAATTTATGGTGTTAGAAAAGTTTTGAAGATTTTTGGAAAATTCTTTTATTTGAAATAAATTGGTTTTAAAACCAATTGGGTCGGTTTGAAATAAATTCGAGTTTTAAATTTAATTATTTTGAAAAGATAATGAGATAAAACGTTCTTTTCTACCTTAGCAATTTCGAGGACGAAATTATTTTAAGAGGGAAGGAATGTAATGTCTCGTATTTTCTGGTCGATTATTTGAAATATTTTATTTATTTAAAATATTGATTTTAGTTAAATAATCGATTTTGATCATTTTAATTTGAATAATTAAATTTTATTAACAATATAATAATAATTTATTTTCGGCATATTTAGAAAATGTCAAATTTGCCGTATAACGTGGACGGGCGATTTAAAATGGTTCGATATTGTTTTATTGAAATTTTCATGGCGATTTCGTTTATAAACGACGTTATAACGTTTAATTTATAATTTAATTAAATAACAAGCTGCAGCGGCGCGACAGTTCGCGTTTTGACATTTTGAACTTCAATTGGTCGTACCAGGTTCAAAATAAGTCGGATTTCCTCGAAACAAGAAACGTCGGGACCGGCTTGACTATATCTTTCCAATGGCAGAGAAAAATCCAGTTTTCGTCATGTAGATTTTATTTTATGTCCAAATCAAATTTTGAAAAGGTCGTTATGGAATTTCCTTTATATATATATAGCTCTATATTTATATAGCATAAAGGGTTTTTAAATATTTTATTTATCGATTTGGCTTGGAATTCAACCCTGGGGATTTTTCCATGCTAGTGTATCAAATTCTGGTTGTGTATGGCCAACTGTAATATTTTGATATTATTATATTGAAGTATTTTAAAATTGGGTTATTTTATTCAAAATTGGCCAGTTCAAAAGGGACATTTTTCAAACGACCTTAGTTTTCGACGAAATATATTTTATTGGGACCGCAGCGTTAAATTATTGCTAGATTTTCAAACGGCGCGTCTATCGGGGGTATTCTGTGAGCGTGGAAAAATAAAATGTAAAATAAATCGATCTATTTGGACATGTACGAACGCTATTTGAGCAAACGGACTCCGAATTCGACGAAACAAGTTTAGGACCGTATCGTCAAATTATACTATGTCGTCCAGTCGCGTCTCGAACGGAGTTTGTATGTGAGCACAGCAGCGAATAAACGGTATCAGAAATAGCGATAGGTACAAAATAAAAATCGTTAGTCGTCGTCGCTCGTCAAATCAACTTAAATTATATTATTTTCCACATATATATATACCCCCAAACAAGAATTTTCAGCCATCCTCATTTCTAGCTTGGTAAATTTGCAAATAAGACCTCAATCACAAAATCAATTGTATCTTCCAATCCGTGAGGGTTTTGCTATGGCAACCAAAGAGGAAGTTGTAGATCGGCTCGTCCTCTACCTACTGTAAAAAGTTGGGTGAGTTTTGTCAACTGTGGTGGCCGGAATCGGTGTTAAACCTTGGAAAATCACTTTCGTTTTCAGGCCAAATTGAGGAGCTATGGTTGATTTGAGGTACGGGGACCATGGGGCTTTCGAAGAGGAGAGATAGACCTTTCGTTTGGTTGTGGTCGCAAGTCCTCCGGGGGTCTGTGGTGAGAGAAATCGGAGTTGAACAGAAGTGCTCGATTTTTGGGTTCGGTTTTTGGAGTCACGAACGGGAATTTTCCATTTCCGGCGGATGTGATGGCTGGGGGCGTCGCGCCCTAGGGGGGATCGGAGCAGGGAAGGGAGGCGATCACTTTGGTGGTGGCGGCGTTGGCTCAGGCGGTGTGTGGTCGGAGAAATGGAGCTCCGTTCAGTTTCCGTTCAAAGACGTTCTCTGGTCTATTGGAAATAGGTGGGGGACTGGGACGGACGGCGAAGGGGGAGGCCGGAGTCACGGTGCTGGTGAGGGGGTCAGTCCAGTTTCCGGTGGAGCGGAGGTAGTACAGTCGAGGCTTGAAGCTTTGGAGCTGGTTTGTGTTTTTTTTTTGAAGAAGGAAAGGGCATCGGGGAAGAGTAGGGAGGAAGTGGAAAGTATGTTCTTCGATTGCGTACGAGGATGACGTGGATTAAGAAGTAGTTAAGGTAATTAATTATATAATTAGTTAATTAATTAATTAATTAAAATTCTTATATTTAGTTCAAACTTTAATTGACCATAACTCTTTTATACGATAACGAAATATGACGAAACTGGATCCGTTGGGATCGCAGGGACGCGGCCTAGACGATGGCACGGACTAGGCTCTGATCTGACACCATTGATAATTCAACTATTTTTGAACGTTCGACTCAAATTAGAAGCGACAAACGCGTCAACCATCGACAGTTAAATCTGGTGAGTTAATTCTCACACCTTCTGGAATTCTATGATGTGGTAAATTCATGTTAAAATATAATTTACCTTTAAAAATATAAATTGGTTGATTGGTTGCCATTGGATGTTTATTGATTGATTGGTTGCTGTTATTTGATCGTTTTAAAATATTAGATCATATGAAATTTATTTCATATATTGTTATGAAATGTCTAACGAGCTGTGATGCAGGGAAGAACAGGTTGGAGGGATCCGACTGGATTCCTCAAATATTATATATGTTGTTTGTTTGTGTTATATTCTTGATATTTGAACTGACTGAACACCATATGGTAGTTAAACCTGTTTGAGTGTGATGGTTGAATAAATATTCACCTTTGTTGTGTTTAAAATCAATCGACAGTGTTGATTTGGTAACTGGCAGTGAATGGCCTAAAATGTGTGTTTTAGATGTCGTTTTACCGTTCGGTGAATCGACGTGAGTTTTAAAGTTATAAATTTATTTTATAACTGAACTAAAGTTTCAGTCGTTTTATATTAATAATTAAATTGGAAATTTATGAATAAATATTTTAATCAAGTTTATAAAGAATTTTATAAATGGCTTATGTAACAAAACCGTATGGTGTAAACGAGTTGCAAAGTAGAAAACCAAAGAAAAATTACCTGTGGGTTGGTAAAATAGAATAAGTGTTTTTATAACAATAAAATGGTGTTTTTAAATTAATTAAGTTATTTAATTAATTTAAAAAGGCGATAAGTGTTTATGAAGGAATATATAATCCAAATTTCAAACGAGATTTGTAAATGAGATTTTTAAGTGAATGGGAAGTTCGAAATAAGATTTTACTAAATGTTTTAAATTAAGTAAGGTGAATTCAAATAGAATAAAACTTCCAAGGGAAATGATTTATAAGATTAGTAATGGATTGAAAGGTGATTATTAAAAAGGGGTTTTAAAAACCAAAATGACGACTTAAAGGTTAAATCAGTGTATTTAGAGAAACATGGTAATTGAATTAAGGATTTCAAAACAAATTGAAATATACACAAATGTTTTGTGTTAAATATTTATAAAGGGATTTTTGGAAATAAATCGAAGTTAAAGGTATTACTGAAAGGGAGGGTGTACGTGGTCATTAGTTATGAAATCCAATACAAGGTTTATATGGAAATGCCAATAGATTAAAGCCAAGTATTTGACAAGAGATTTTGGTTCCCAAATCAAAGGGATATAAGCAGAATAATGATTCAGTTAAAAGTGGTGTTTTGGTGGACATTTACTTAATCAAACGAATTAAGTAAAGAGTATCGAACGGAGATTTCGAATGTAAGAAACAATTTATAAAACCATATTTGAAATCGAGATGGTAAATAAGATTTTGGTGAAATAATTAAGTGACAAACTGATGTTAGAGATAAGAACGGGTTGATCAAGGTCTGAGAGGTAACTAAAATAACCCAACTTGTTTGGCTTCACTATTATCGAGGAACAATATTAGTTTGGAGTGAGTGATGTTGTTGAAATTGTTTTACCCTTATACGAGGTATATCAAACTCTAATGCAAGGTTTTGGAAATTAGATAATATTGCAATAATGGTTCCAAGGAAATAAGAATAAGTGATTTCAAATTGTACTAAACATTTGTTATTCAATTAGAGTTGATTTAACATAGTTAGAGTTACTCAAACGTAGTTAGTCAGAAAGAGTTTCCATTGCGTACGACTGCTAGCGTAATTCGCAGGGCTGCAGATAGCCTACGGTGGTCGGATGTTTCCTAAGGGAATCAGGCGTAACCATTGTGATCGCTGTGATCTAGAGTCAAGCGAATGGAGTTAAGTCATTATTAGTAAATTGATAGGGGTAATCAAGTCAAGTTATTCCATTTGAGTTAAATAGGTCGAGTTAGTCAAGTTAGAGTTAATCGATCAAAGTAAATTAGTCAAAGTTAATCAGAAGAAATTTGTCTTATGTCATTAAATATATACATATAGTTAAAAAGGCCAAGTAATGCCAAGTACCGAATCAGCAAACTTGTTTACACACATTTGTTATTTGATAGTTAAATCATCTTCTATCAAACCATACCAATACGATTGTTGGTTCGGAAAGACCGGGATCGAATTATATTCGAAAACCATTCCGACCAACAAATACGTGAAGACGTCGATTGAAGACAGAGCAAGTAAAGACCGGGGATCTTGATAAGCGGAAGGACTACTTGTCAAATTTCTCTGGCTTGCAACTGGAGCTATTTTGATTTGTGATTCTGTCGTGGTTGAAATCCACGGGTTGCAAGGACTACTCGCTACTGATCCATGGGGTGATTCCTATATGAGATGCAGCAGGAGAGTACCTTCGGTTCATCCTGTTCCTGGATGATTTGTATGGATGGATGTCTGACAGAGTATATCCAAAGGAATTACATGCGTTGATTTCTCCAAATGTACCATAGTTGATGGCGGAGAAATGGTTATTCTCTAACCAAATAAACTAGAGTATTTTTGTGGACGTCAATCAAGTGTGATCTGGCGGATCTGACGATGTGGCATTCAAAGTGAATAGTGGCCAGATGTACATAGATAAATTCCAGCCTCAAGCCTCTTCAACCGGGAAATGACAAAAATCGGGCAAGCAACATGGCTATGTGGGTCGCTCCCATTAGGATGTATGATCACCTATCTAGAGAAATTCCTATTGCTTCTTTAATCTATATTTGATGCTGTCCCTTTTCGGGCAAGCGGTTGCTTATCCCATCCGTCGGTGATATACATTCGATACACTCAAGCGAAATGAGTGGTCGGTCATGTGAGGGCCGGGTTGCAAGATGTCCTTGTTGAACCCAGTGTATTCGCCTCTAGAGATACACGTGCGGAAGGTGGTCCCATACCTTGTCAAGTTGGAATCCAATATCCAATAAGCGCCCGCGGTTTTAGTTTGTATACTATATATGGGGAGCGTGAGATGCAAGCAAGTGTGTGTTATGCAAGTGTGTGTTATGTGAATTTATCACTGATAGTATTCCAGACTGACCCGGTGTATTTTGTTTTAAATCAAATGTGCTCGGGTCAGACCGAGTATGTTCCAGGTTAGGTCGCTTGGAGTTCCAGGAGCTAGAAGCAGGTGGCTTCACTGCTAGTTATAAAGATATTATTCCTTTGTGATTAATGTATGTGTACTCTGATGATTGATATGTTTTATATAGTTCTTTTGTATAAAGAGATTTGATATTATATTTTATCGTTCCACTGTGAAATTCTGATGTGTTCTTCTTCTTTCTTCTATTCTATTATTTCTTTCTTTCTATTCTCACTCTCTAAATTCTTTCTCATGACAATCCAGTGTTTTCGATGCTTGAATAGTCGACACTGTGATTTTATGTCGATTTTCGGGGTCGAAAATCCTCGGGTCGTTACACAATGTGACATTCAAAGTGAATGAAGATCAAAAGATACGTTAAGACCTCTAGCCTCACAACCGGGAAATGGTATAAAATTGGGTAGGTCGCATGGCTAAGTGGTTGGCTGTCAAGTACGGTGTATTGTCACCTGATCTAGAGAAATTCCTTTTGCTTCTTAAATCTATCGATGCTATCCCTTTCGGGAAACGGTTGTTCATCCCAACCATTGGTGATAATACATTCGGTACTCTCAAGCGAAGTGAGGGGCCGGTCATGTTTAGCCTGGGTAGTAAGATGTACTTGTTGAACCCGGGTGTATTTCTCTCTAGAGGTACACTATCAGAAGGTGGTCCCATACCTTGCCAATTGGAATTCATTATCCAATAAGATCCCACGGTCTTGATTGTATACTATATATGTAGAGCGTGAGATGCAAGCATTTTGCTAGATTGATATTACTTGTATTTAGACATTATTATAATATCAGACGAATATTGATTTCAAAGAATGCTTTGGGTTACCGTAAGGTAAAACCCATCCGTGTTTATGTGTGGATCGGTCTTACGATTATCTTTTCTTTTAAAAGGATTTTTAAAAGTTAAACCAAGTGGTTGGAGTTTACTCACACCAGTCCCATGACTGACCCAAAGTTTATTTTTGTTTTGTTTTTCCCTAAAATCTTGGGTGCCCAAATTTGTATGGGAAGTCAAGTAGTTCAGGTATTTTTAGATATCATTGGAGGAGCTTGGATCCGGAGGCTTCAGCGTTATCTAGTATTGTTATTTCCGCTGTGTTGTAAGTGTCGTACTCTGATAATGTTATTGTATCTATATATAGTTTTATTTCAAAGTTATGTTATATTTTATTCGTTCCGCTGTGAGACTCATTTTACTCTGATGTGTCGTATGTTCTGCTTTTTCTTCTATTCTAATTTTCTATCTTACCTATCCTCTCCCTCTATTTTCTTTCATTGTCGTTCCGGTAAATTTCGGGTGCTTGGTTAGTCGACATCGTATTTGGTCGATAACCAGGATCGCGTTTTCCCCGGGCCGTTACAATTGTAAAAGGGGATCTATTACAACTTGGGATAATACAACGACTGCAATGATTGTTGCGAAAACCTTATTACAACGGGCATTGCCCGTTGTAAAAAGTATGTTTTGTTGTATTGCACTGAAATTGTTGTTTAATGACAAATTGGATATATTGTAAATCAAGTTATAATGAAATTGGGAATAATGGAAAAAGAATAGATGAGCTAATTTGTATGGAAAATTTACAGTGAATGGGAAATGGTAAATAGCATCTAACTCAGAAAATAAAAAAGGGAAAATTAGTAGTGGACTGAGTTAGATGGATTTAGGAAAAATTGGTACATTTCCATAACGATAAAATTACTAAGAACGTAGTTTCAAGAAAAGAAAGGGAAAAGGGATTAGTGTGAAATAGGGGTTCTTTTATCGTATTACATGCTCATTAAATAAAAAGATATATGTATGTTCACGACGAAAGTAAAATAAATAACTTGCAACAACGGATCTTGATTTATGTGCATTATGGAATTGGATCTTTATACCTTTCTGCTAATCAATCTAATGAGGTATGTGAAATATTTTCCGAAA
This sequence comes from Allium sativum, assembly GCA_030737875.1. Classification (NCBI taxonomy): domain Eukaryota; kingdom Viridiplantae; phylum Streptophyta; class Magnoliopsida; order Asparagales; family Amaryllidaceae; genus Allium; species Allium sativum. The sequence continues at coordinate 226,798,566 of CM060922.1, forward strand.
TAATGAGAACATACAAAACGGTAATAAATGGGTGTTACAACAGTAAAAGTTTGTTTAATGTTAAAGAATCAAAGGAAAATGCGATGAACATGGAATATAACCTATTATAATTAATTATATGAATGAGAATGTAATATAATAGGTAGGCTTATCCTAGGGACAAGTGGAATTATAACATGGGTTATAGTAAATATAAAGGGAACTAACTAATAAACCTTTTTTAAGAGAACTAAGTTAATAAGTAAACAACAATAATAGGTTGTGATGAAAGTGTAAAACGAGGTCATGATTAAATAAGGAAAAATGAGGTAGACATATGAAATGATATCAGTTGTACTTGATTATATATATTAAGTAGCATGTTAACAGAAAACATGTGGATAAGGATAAGATATACTTAATCATACATTAAGTAGGACATGTTATTGTAACTTGTAAACATGAAGTTGGACAATAAATGACACGACTATAATGTAAAGAGATTGTAGATTACTTTCGTTAATTACAATCTAGGGAATAACATGTTTTGGGCTTATTAATGAACTTAAAACACAATTAAGTTAAATTTGTGTGATTAATAAGCGAGAAGGGTCCATTCCTAACGGATATAAAGGGCTCAGGAAAACCTTGTAACTTAAATAAAAATGAATATTCGGGTAATCAAGTTAACCATTAATTTGATAAGATAAAGCAAGCGCTTGATTAAAAATTAGACATTGGGTCTAATAACACGTTTGCGTGATGCGCTTGGACTAGTCTACACGTACAAAGGTGAAGAACCCCAACGGGGTAGATCATTGTGGTGTTTGGAGACATGAGAGGAGCACGTCCGTTTGATTATTCCGCTTGATATTCTGCTTGATTACTCCATAGGACTGGAGGGAATCACATGTCTTCCAAGGGACATGGTAGGGTACTCCATGGTGGTCATCTATTGCGGTACATGCTCAGGCTATACTCGCAGAGGTTGGGTTTACTCAGTACCACCCGGTGGGTATACCTTGATTGCAACTATAGACTTGGCAGTCAGAAGGCTGTGGTGGATGACATTGGGTGATTCGGTGATTGCCTAGGGAAGAGGCTGGGTCAGGACCAATACAAGATAGTAATCGTCGGGTACCTGTCATCAGCAGTCATGGGATGCGGAAAGGCTAGAGGTAAACCAAGAGATCATCAATTTTTCACTATCAAGACATTGGTTGAGGGACACACCAAATTGGATAATATATTGTTTGCTAGGGGCGCATCACTTAGCTGTTGATGTAGTCTTTCACTAGTTGAGAGAGGGGTCAGGGTGGATCCAAAGCCACCATGAAAATGCAAACCATACTCTAGATATTTATACTATAGGTCCTTCGAGCGGACCTACACAGATATTGAAAGCTCCCGATCGAGTTTCGTGCATTGGATGCAGCCCTATTACGAGACTCATGGTACAGTACACAGTACGTATGTGTGAGGTCTAGGTACCTGGTGATGTATTGTACACGTTAGGGCATAAATCTGTGTTAGGACTTGGTTCAGCCGAGGAGTTTGGATATGACGATTTGTACGCTTGCGTAGAATAGCGATGATGATTCTGTGTGGTAATGTGGCATAATGATTCAGATTTCCATACGTCGTTCGGCGTAGGATACGCTTCTTTGGCATGAAGGTGAAGATCATGGAAGGAGGGTATTATGGGCAGTACCTTGATATGTTAGAGGTAGCTGCATATATATTATATTAGGTTGATCTACTGGGGAGTAGATGGGTACGACGTGAGTATGGAGCCTTGAGTGTTGTTTGTAACGACCCGCAAATCCGTGCTATCTGAGTTGACTAAAACACCACACGTCCAACCCAAATTGCACAGAAATACGAATCATTTTTAGAAAGAAGTTAGAGGATGAGAAATAGAAAGAAAGAAATATTAGAATAGAAGAAAAACGAAGATCACAAACTCACAGCGGAACGAATAAAATATATTATATAACATAACTTTTGAAATACAAATCAGTAACTTTATATACATACCATCATCAGAGCACAACAGTCATTTCTGGAACAGTTATAAACACCTGTTTCCAGATACAACATAGTACACAGCGGAAATACGATAATCTGCAGCTAACTGGTGAAGCCTCCTGCTTCCAGCTCCTCCAATTGAATCTGAAAAACCCCGACTACTTGACTACCCGTACAAATTTAGGCACCCAAGAGTTTAGGGAAAACAAAACAAAATAAACTCTGGGTCAGTCATGGGACTGGTGTGAGTAAACTCAAATCATTGGTTCAACCTTTAAAATCCTTTCAAAAGGAAAGATAATAGTAAGACCAGCCCACACATAAACATGGATGGTTTTTACCTTACTATAACCCAAAACACTTTGATACGAAAATCCAGTGATATTATAATAATGTCTACATCAAGTAAATAACCAAATAGCAGAACGCTTGCATCTCACGCTCCACATACATAGTATAAAATCAAAAACCGCATGGCGCTTATTGGAGATTGGATTTCCAACATGACAAGGTATGGAACCACCTTCCTCTAGTGTATCTCTAGAGAGGAATACACTGGGTTCAACAAGAACATCTTGTAACCCGGCCCACACATGACCGACCACTCATTTCGCTTGAGTGTATCGAATGTATATCACCAACGGTTGGGATCAGCAACCGCCTCCCGACTGGGACAACATCAAATAGAATAAGAAATTAAATGAACCTCTAGATAGGTGATTATACATCCTAATGGGTGCGACCCACATAGCCATGCTGCCTGCCCGATTTTTGTCCTTTCCCGGTTGTTGAGGCCTGAGGCTACGAATACTTACCATTCATTGATAGCACAATCACTTTGAATGCCACATTGTCAGATCCGTTAATCACTAGTTGAGTTTGCACAAATATTCTGGATGTTATGCTAAGGGAATAAATCCGTTGCAACCATATATATTTATACAGACCAACCCATTTGATCATTGGAAATACTCTGTCAGACATTCGTCCATTTACGTTCGTTCTGGGACTGAACGAAACCGAAGGCACAATTTCTATTAATATAAAAGCCCTTGCACTTTACTCCGTCTTCAATATATTCAGCATACTTGGTTCGCAATGCTTATGCCGATACGGAGTGGTTCTTCGGACAATAATCCAACCGGTCTCTCCATATTGACAACGATGGTCAAAAACTTCAATAGTCTGTGATTTAACTATCGAATAAAAACAAGTGTTCATCCAAACATATCAAACGAATCACTGGGCTCTTTAATTAATATTTCATTAATTAAACCTCTTCTCCATTTCCTTATCAATATTTGTTAACCAAATATTTTTAATTAGCCATATTGGGATTTTATACTATTTGGAAAACATTTCCAAATATCGCTTCCTTTTATTTTCTACAGTTAGAAAATATCTCCTATTATAAATTGAAAACAATCCAATTACCTATCTCTTCCACGAACTCATTTAGTTCTGAACTCAGGAAATATTTATTACTCTATTTCCAAACTTACACATATTTGGATTAAAACAGATGTTGTGTAAAACATCGTTACGACAACCCAACTATTTGTATTCAACTAAATATCTTTAAACGTTTGATCTTCGAGACTGAGTTTTTCTATTTATCGGTTATTAATGAAACCAATCAAGTTGGGGTATAACTACCTCTCAGACCTTGACTGAGTAACATTCATAACGTCAAAACAGACAAGACTACTTACTCGAGTAATCAATACTATACAAACCAATTATTCATTTATAAAACAAGGATACGCTTCTCTTTCTATTCTTCATTCTAGTTTTGATTTCATATATATCCTTTTTGATTTTACTATATTCTATTTCTAAGATCATTTCATTTTCTAATTCGATATATCGATATATAGATTTCTAGTTGTTAAATTTTAAAAAAAAAATTCTAACTCTTTAAATTTTCGGAAAAATTCGCCATAACCTCCCCTGTATCGGGAGCATCGGGAAATTTCAAATAGCTTCCCGGTAACTTCTCATCTCAAAAAGAAAAAGAAAAAGCCAAGCGGCTTGCCGATACGGCGCATAAAATCTCATATATGAATTAAACATGTACCTTATTGTCGAGCACACTAATTATATACCTTCATCACTTTATCCCATAACTGTCTCCGGTATATCTATACCTGTACAATTCATTTCAACTTCATACACTCGTTTTGACTCAATTCGTTAAAGTAACTCTTTAACTAACTCTTTGCCCATTTCGCTTGTATATATGAATATAACACGTTTCAAATATATTTCAACTTGCTTACCAACTAGTTGAATTCAAATTTTAATTTAAGTTCTATATTTGATTTCAAATATATGTTTACAATTCAAAAATTCAATTTTCAAAGTTCGACTTCAATTCACCACTCGATTAACTATTTCTTCTTAGACTTAGTTAATTCTATCCAATAATAAAAAATATGATTATTGTTTCAAAAATCACTTTTCTTACTTCACTTGAGTTCACCTTCATGTTCTAACTCAAGTCCAGGTTTTTAAATGGAAATTCGGATTTTTATTTGCTTAAAAATCCCTATATTTATTATATAAAATCCATTATGTTTTTAATGGTTTCTGGCGCTGCACTTTTAAAATTTTGATTTTGACATAACTCAAAATCTATTCGACGAAATCCAGATTTTTCTCTTCCATTAGAAAACTATTATTCAACCGGTCCTGACGATTCTTGTTTCAAAGAATTCCGACTTCAATTGAGTCCTGTATACTCAATTGAAGTTCGAACCGCCAATTTACGAACTGCAGCGCTGCGACGAGTTCGTTTAAATTATATTTATATATAAACTTTTAAACTTCGTTAAAATGAATTCAACTCCATTTTAGCTCTATTTGAATTTCTTGATTCAAATTCCAATCTCACTTTTATTTGAATTCTATATTCAAATTCCAATTCCTTTTCTATTTGAATTCTATGTTCAAATTCTATTTCCTTTTCTATTTGAATTCTAAATTCAAATTTCCATTTCCTTTTCTATTATTCAAATTCTATATTTAAATTTCCTTTATTCAACTCCCATTTAAATTCCTATATTCAAATTCTATAGTTGAATTTCCTTTTCTATTTTATATTCAAATTCAATACTTGAATTTCTGTTTCAATTCCATATTCAAATTCAATACTTGAAATGCCATTTGAATTCTATTATTCAATTTCTATTTCAATTCTTCTTTGAAATTCAATATTTCAAATTCAATTCATGTAATAACCCGAAAATCTGGGCCAGTTTAAAATTTTTATTTTGGCAATTTTAGCGAATTTTGAATATTTAAAATGAATTATTTTAAATAATATCGTCGAAAAATTTATTTTGTATAGAATTCGAACGAATATATTTATATACGTCGTCGTTAGAATATATAATAATTATATATAATTATAAAAGGAATTGAAAATGGCGCGGTAGTTCGAAAATTCGATTTCTAATTTCAAATGAATATACAGAATTCAATATAAGTCAGAATTGAACGAAACAAGAAATATTTGAATCTGTATAACTATATCTTTGTAACGAAGTTGACAAACTGAGATTTCATCTTAGAAATGATAAGATATGTCCAGTTTAAAATTAGAAATAGTCGCTGTGGAATTTATATATATTTTTATATATATAAGGCCCTTAAAAATAGCAATTTTGCAAACGACCTCGGATTTCGACGAAACCAGTTTTGTTGGGTCCGTGATGTTAAGTTATTGCTAGATTCCAAATTTCATAATTTTTCGAATCAATATGTGAGCGTGGCGAAGGAAAACGCGTTTGACCAGTTTCAGTTGATTTTAATCGACTGGAAAATGGCCATTTTTCAAACGATGTCAGAATTCGACGAAACTAGTTTTGTTAGGACCATATCGTCAATACGAAGCTAGAAAATATTTTTCTGGAATTTTTCTAGTTAGTATGTGACCCCGGTAATTTGAAATGTGCGTTTAAAATTCAATATAGTGATTTAAATGAAAATTCAAAAGGAAACTGATTGCAACGATCAAATCAGCTTGCGATACATATCCCATTGTGTTCAGAATGGGGGTAAAACGCGATGGGCGACAGGCGGTGGGCCTCGTTTCGAGGTCGTATGTAAAAGTCAACCTTTTTACGAAATTAAATAATTAAATAATAAAAATAATTTTTATTTCTCTCCCCTTATCCTTCGTTCTGCCCCCCCCCCCCCCCGTTCACTTCGATTTCAACCAGAAAGAAAAAAAAAGGGAAAATCGGATCTCGCGCTCGCTCCACCGCGAATCGATCCTCCGATCCTTCGTCCCTAGTCGGCGCTCTCCGCCCCCGAAATTGCCTCCTTCCTCGCTTCAGCATCGCCCAGCTTCGTGACGCAATGGGGCTCGATTATCGAGCGCGTGAAGACGTCGAACTCGCCTCTGCTCCGGCGGCCAGGTGATGACGAGGTGAACTTCAACGAGGCGCAGGTGGATGGGCCTTCTACGTGGCGTTCTGGTGGCGATGACAAACCCTAGCGGTTGAAGAAGTGGTTCAACTGGTTGCGTTTTCTCCCAGAAGAAGACGATGTCCGGTGAAAGGAATGGATTAATGTTAAATAGCGAAAGGTATTTTTTTTCTTTTTATATTTGTTATGTAAAACCGATTTTTATATATTGAACTTCGGAAAAAAATATAGAATTTTTATATATTGAACTTCGAAATAGAATTTTTATATATTGAACTTTGAAATAGAATTTTTTTATATATTGAACATCGAGGTAAAAATATGATTTTTATATATTGAATAACGAAGTAAAAATGTGATTTTTACAAACGTAGTGGCTACGGGCAACGAAGAGGACGAAAAGGGCGAGAACAGTGAAGATTTCCTGCATTTGAAGTGCCGTGGAGCTAGGATAGCTATATATGAGAATTTCTCACCTTTCAATTTCTTTTTTTCTAGTTATATATATATATATATGCTAGGATGCAGACGGTGCTTAGTAGCACCCGACACAATCGTCCACAGACCATGGACTTGTTTGTTTGATTGCAAAAATTAGTTAGATTATTGGATTGAAATTGAATTGTGTGGTGAAATGAATTGATATGATTGATGTGTGAATGGCGTGGGCCTTCACTAGACCGGGGATAAGGCTAGGCCTTGTCCCGTTTCTAGTATCGTGCCGTTATGCCGCCGAAATTTTCTAAAATAAGTTAGAAAAATAAAAATATCATTTTATCGAAGAAATGAATTGAATAGAAATTCATATGTTGAAATAAAATGTTTTACCGTTAAAAATATAATTTTTAACGTGAATGTGAATAAATAAATATTCATTTACAAACCAGACGGTTTGTTTATGTATACCTATTTGACTGATATTGATTGGGTCGATAAATTTTACACATCGCCCAACTGCACAACTAAATCTGTGTTTGATTGTTTGAAACCCCACACGGGTGTTAGGATGAAATATGAAGTTCACTCATCCTGATTGATTGAATATGTCGATCGATTGATTGACAGGCTGTTATAAGCGTTAGATATCTATATTTGATGCTTATACAGTGTAGCGCACTTTGGTTGATGGTTGATTATTTTTCAATGTTATTATATACGTGTGATGTATGAAAATCCATATAATTAACATTATATGGTGATTGATTGGACCTCATTCCAATGTAGAAAATAAAGAATATTATAAAATAAAAGTTCATGTGTTGACAGTACTCATCCATTGAGATTGGTCATGTGTTGAACGAAATATTTTAGTAATAAAATTTACATCTTTATATATAAAATAAAAGTTCATGTGTTGACAGTACTCATCCATTGAGATTGGTCATGTGTTGAACGAAATATTTTAGTAATAAAATTTACATCTTTATCGATATAAAATAAAAGTTCATGTGTTGACAGTACTCATCCATTGAGATTGGTCATGTGTTGAACGAAATATTTTGATAATAACAACTATTTTGAAAAAGAAATATTTGAAATAGAATATTTGAAAATAGAAATTTATGAAGCCGTGTTGATTAGATTGACGCCATTTTGACGTGAACGATATTTATATCGATTTTATCCATTTTGAAATGAATTGAATTGAAAACGATTTTGAAATGAATTGAATTGAAAACGATTTTGAAATGAATTGAATTGAAAACGATTTTGAAATGAATTGAATTGAAAACGATTTCGAAATGAATTGAATTGAAAACGATTTCGAAATGAATTGAATTGAAAACGATTTCGAAATGAATTGAATTGAAAACGATTTCGAAATGAATTGAATTGAAAACGATTTTGAAATGAATTGAATTGAAAACGATTTCGAATTGAATTGAATTGAAAACGATTTCGAAATGAGTTGAATTGAAAACGATTTCGAAATGAATTGAAAACGAATTCAAATTGAATTGAAAACGAATTCAAATTGAATTGAAAGCGAATTCAAATTGAATTGAAAGCGAATTGAAATGAATTCAAATTGAATTGAAATTTGAATTGAATAAAAATGAATTTTAAAACGAATTTATAAAGAAGAATTCAAATTTTGATTTGAATTGAAATGGAAGTTGAAATTGCTTTTGAAATGAATTTTAAAACTATTTATATAATTCGTTTTAAATAGGAATCGACGAAATATATATTATATATATTATATATAAAATATAATGGCCTGAATAGAACGCGCCGCGCCGCGGCAGTTCGTGAATTTCGACCATTTATTTCAAACGGACATTACGGGAGATCCGACCGTCGGATTCTCCTAAAACCGGAACCGTTGGGTTCGAATCGAAAAGAGCTTTCTAAAGAATATTAGAAATTAGAAACCTAACGGTTGGATTTGGAGATACGTCCAAATCAAATTCGAAAAAGGTCGCTGTAAGTGCAGTTCGATGGCCGTTGATGGAAATCGACTGTACGGACCTTGATAAAATTATTAAAAATAGTAATAATTTGTGTAAAATCATAAGAAATGATTTGGGAAGATTTGGGATGAAAAACTCCATATTTGAAAAGATAAAAATAGATTTTTATCGAAATGAACTAGTTTTGAACTAGAAATATAATTCTATTTATTTTTAAATAAATAAATTGAATTTGAAAAGGGTTTTAAAAATAACCAGAATTTCCAATGATTGCATTGGAGTGGATTTGAATCGAAATTGTCTTCGGAATATTTCGATGTTGGATTTCGTGATTATGCAGTTGTGGTTATGGAAATTTGAAAGATATAGATATATATATCGTTATTTCCAATACGACATTTGTTAGTCGTAGAATTTGATATTGAATATAAGCCGATATATTTTCTATTCAGAGCCTTGTATTGAATATCGAATGTGATTTGGGTTTGTCGTGAATGGTGTCTTCACTAACACTGTTCTTGAACCCAGTTGAGAAAAGATTAAATCTTTTTATTTAGATTTAATGAAGTGTACCAATTAAATAATATTTAATTGAATTGATATTGATTTTTGGGTTTATCGTGGACAGTGTTTTAAATAACACTCGTTCTTTAACCCGATAATTAATGGAATGTGTTTTTGGGTTTATCGTGAACCGTGTTTTAAATGACACTGATTCTTTAACCCAGTCGAAGATTAACACTAAGTGGAGTTTTGATGAATCTTTAATTAGATTGAAATGATCGAAAATGGAGTATCACCGGTTTTGCTCCAGGCGATAGTTAAATCTTTAATTAGATTTGAACGTGAAATGGTAATTGAATTTACCGATAACACCGTGGTGTTAGATATGAAGTATAACCAGTTTTACTTCATGGGATGAATAGGTTGGGATTGGGAAATTAAAAAAAATGATTACTTCGGTAAGGTTCGTTAATCCCGACTAGTTTGAATTGATATTCAAAAATAGATTATAGAATAAATTCAAGAAATTTATCTTGGATAAAATTAATGGGAACCTTTCCCTATGAATGTGAAGTTAGAAACTAACTGTCGGTTAGCTAAGCAGAATGGTTTCCTGGATATTGATCTGATGTTGGTTTCGGCCTTCGGGGTTAATATTTGGGGAATTATTCTCTTGATTAATTTACGGTTAGCGACTAATGAATTGGAATGAGGCGTATGTTGTGTTTGTGTAACACTTATTTAAAATATACGCGAGTTATTTGGAAAGACCGGGTTTATCCCATTCTGAATAACTGATACGTCGATAAGTCGAAGATGAAGACGATGGTCGAAGACCGGAGGTCTTCACGTCGTTTGGGTGATTACTGATGATCTTGATTGGGCTGTACACCCAAGAAGATGGAAACAGTTAGTGATCGTCCAGACGTACTTGGAGATCGATGGATATGCGGGGTACTAGGTGCCTCCGGTTTCGTTCAGACCCAGAACGGACTTGTAAATGGACTGTGTGTCTGACATTGGATTTTAGTCCGTGTGATTGATCTCTATTAAATATATATCTGTTTGGCGGCGGAGAATTTATTCTCTTGCTTAACGCCCTTCTCTGAGACGTACGAGCTCAGGGGTTATATATTGATGGATATCAAACGCATGGAGTGAATTGCCTGTATGGCATGCCTAAGTGGCAATTGATCGAGGCTTCTGTTGAAAAGCAAAGTCTTGTGGTGATGATCAAAGCACGGCCTTTGTGGCGTAGCTTTGTGTAACGTTTACTTCGCGAGTCTCACACCCGGTATGAACCAAAAAGGGAGACGGACCTCAGGGAGGACTTGCGTTTCTTTCTAGCTAAAAGTGGCGTCAGTGGTTTTACACGCCCTGACGAGTTTGACTTATGTGGTTGTTGCTGTTGCGAGGCGCCTCGGTTTGATCGGACGATCCGGGTCCGATATAGTCATTCGTTGGCTCGTTTGCGCCCCAAAGGGCGGGGAGACGTATTGTTCAGGCATAATAATCCACATCGGTGGACCGGCCCTGACGATCCAGGGGGCAGTTGCGGCTGTTCCTGAGACATGGTAGGCTAGATTGTCTCGAATCGGTTGAGGACTATCTTTTGCCTCGGTTCATAGATGGAAATCCAATTTCCAAATACGTGACATTTGCGGTTTTATTTGTAGAGCCTAGTATGGCGACATAGTGGGATGGGGCGCTCATGCCGCCTATGATTGATACTTATGATTTGAAGTTGTTTTATACACTATGCACTTATAATAGTATCAAATGATTTGTTTTAAACGTATCAAGCATTCTTTTGCTGTTATAAGGGAAAACCCTATCCTCGGCTGCGTTGCATTGTGTGATGGGACCTGGGTCTTATAACAGCTTCATCTTTCTTTATTTAGCATTGCGCTGTTTGTTTTATGCACTGGTATTCTTGGGAGGAAACCCGTTCCGTGTTATACGGCGTGGTCCCTTGATTTACCTAATGATTTAAAATAAAGATTAACTGTTTTAGTTCTCACACCAGTCACATGACTGACCTGGAGTTTATTGTTTTAACCTAAACTCTGGGTGCCCCTATTTTGACACGGGCAGCTAGTAGTTTTGGTTTTGTAGATTTATATTCACAGGATCCTGGTTTACAGCTGGAACGATATCCGGAAAGCTTTGTATCCGTATATCTACTTCTAGTTGTGTATTGTATTATTTTCCGCTGCTATGTATTTAAATGTAATTTAAATCTCTGATATTTCTGTGTAATATTCATTGTTACTCTGTATATTCTTGTAATCTGATGCATTGTTGTAATATACAGTGAAATGTTCTTTTATATGCGTTCTGTTGTGGTTTGTTCTCGAACTATCCGACGCTTTCCTTTACGGGGAAGTTACGGGTTTTCACAGTTGGTATCAGAGCTTTGGTTTACAAAGCAGAGAACAAGGCACATTAGAACCGTACGAAAGAATTCATCAGATATTGGATTAGCAATATCCAATGAGAGTGACTCGTTAGAGATGGGATCAGTAGTATCCTAGAACGAGTGTGAAGAGTATATTTTTCAAATGAAAACAAATTTTGTTTTGAAAATCTAAATCAACAATTCGTATTTGGTTATTTATTTATATTGATGTGGACAATCCAGTATATATAGATTTTGCGTATACGTCTGATCCGCGTGTATTCGAAATTTTAATATACTGGATAGATATAGAATTACGCTCTAGTCGCCCGGGAGTGATTCTGATGATTGATATATCATCATCAGAATTTATATTCGAGTGACGAACTTGTAATATCTATATATTTCCATTAGACTGGTGTGAGAACCAAAATTAGATAGGACCTATTGTTGTGATTTGGCATCAAAAATATGATTTTTTTAGACTATGTATCAAAGTTATGAATTTGAAAAACTAATCAACTAATTGATTGATGTTTGTGTTGTTTGTTTATTTGTTTGCTAGTTTTTGTCCATTTAGCCTAATTGAATCGAATATTGAACTATATTGAAAATTGGTCGCATTTGCTTGCATATACATATACTTACATTGAACAGGTCATAGCAAGGAGGCTAGAGCCAGAGAATAAAATTTGTTTGCCCGACAAATAGATACATGTTTACTACATAATTTCCTGTTTTGTTTGGGTGATGATGATTTTGTGAGCCTATTGGCTAGCCGCTTGGCGTTTTCTTTTTCTTTTTGAGATCTGAAGGACCGAGGAAGCTATTTGAAATTCCCTGATGCTCCCGGTGCAGGGGTGGTTATGGCGAAATTTTTCGAAAATTTAGGATGTTAGCCAAATTTTTGAAATTTTGAAAATTCTCAGAAACTGAAAAGTTAGAGAAGGGAAACCAGATCGAACGTAGAGTTGAATGATCAAACCACTTTCGACTTTGTTCCTTTTCGGGGACGAAAAGTTTTAAGTGGGGGAGATTGTAATAACCCGAAAATCTGGGCCAGTTTAAAATTTTTATTTTGGCAATTTTAGCGAATTTTGAATATTTAAAATGAATTATTTTAAATAATATCGTCGAAAAATTTATTTTGAATAGAATTCGAACGAATATATTTATATACGTCGTCGTTAGAATATATAATAATTATATATAATTATAAAAGGAATTGAAAATGGCGCGGTAGTTCGAAAATTCGATTTCTAATTTCAAATGAATATACAGAATTCAATATAAGTCAGAATTGAACGAAACAAGAAATATTTGAATCTGCATAACTATATCTTTGTAACGAAGTTGACAAACTGAGATTTCATCTTAGAAATGATAAGATATGTCCAGTTTAAAATTAGAAATAGTCGCTGTGGAATTTATATATATTTTTATATATATAAGGCCCTTAAAAATAGCAATTTTGCAAACGACCTCGGATTTCGACGAAACCAGTTTTGTTGGGTCCGTGATGTTAAGTTATAGCTAGATTCCAAATTTCATAATTTTTCGAATCAATATGTGAGCGTGGCGAAGGAAAACGCGTTTGACCAGTTTCAGTTGATTTTAATCGACTGGAAAATGGCCATTTTTCAAACGATCTCAGAATTCGACGAAACTAGTTTTGTTAGGACCATATCGTCAATACGAAGCTAGAAAATATTTTTCTGGAATTTTTCTAGTTAGTATGTGACCCCGGTAATTTGAAATGTGCGTTTAAAATTCAATATAGTGATTTAAATGAAAATTCAAAAGGAAACTGATTGCAACGATCAAATCAGCTTGCGATACGTATCCCATTGTGTTCGGAATGGGGGTAAAACGCTATGGGCGACAGGCGGTGGGCCTCGTTTCGAGGTCGTATGTAAAAGTCAACCTTTTTACGAAATTAAATAATAAAAATAATTTTTATTTCTCTCCCCTTATCCTTCGTTCTGCCCCCCCCCCCGTTCACTTCGATTTCAACCAGAAAGAAAAAAAAAAGGGGAAATCGGATCTCGCGCTCGCTCCACCGCGAATCGATCCTCCGATCCTTCGTCCCTAGTCGGCGCTCTCCGCCCCCGAAATTGCCTCCTTCCTCGCTTCAGCATCGCCCAGCTTCGTGACGCAATGGGGCTCGATTATCGAGCGCGTGAAGACGTCGAACTCGCCTCTGCTCCGGCGGCCAGGTGATGACGAGGTGAACTTCAACGAGGCGCAGGTGGATGGGCCTTCTACGTGGCGTTCTGGTGGCGATGACAAACCCTAGCGGTTGAAGAAGTGGTTCAACTGGTTGCGTTTTCTCCCAGAAGAAGACGACGTCCGGTGAAAGGAATGGATTAATGTTAAACAGCGAAAGGTATTTTTTTCTTTTTATATTTGTTATGTAAAACTGATTTTTATATATTGAACTTCGGAAAAAAAATATAGAATTTTTATATATTGAACTTCGAAATAGAATTTTTATATATTGAACTTCGAAACAGAATTTTTTTATATATTGAACATCGAGGTAAAAATATGATTTTTATATATTGAATAACGAAGTAAAAATGTGATTTTTACACACGTAGTGGCTACGGGCAACGAAGAGGACGAAAAGGGCGAGAACAGTGAAGATTTCCTGCATTTGAAGTGCCGTGGAGCTAGGATAGCTATATGTGAGAATTTCTCACCTTTCAATTTTCTAGTTATATATATATATATATATATATATATATATATATATATATATATATATATATGCTAGGATGCAGACGGTGCTTAGTAGCACCCGACACAATCGTCCACAGACCATGGACTTATTTGTTTGATTGCAAAAATTAGTTAGATTATTGGATTGAAATTGAATTGTGTGGTGAAATGAATTGATATGATTCATGTGTGAATGGCGTGGGCCTTCACTAGACTGGGGATAAGGCTAGGCCTTGTCCCGTTTCTAGTATCGTGCCGTTATGCCGCCGAAATTTTCTAAAATAAGTTAGAAAAATAAAAATATCATTTTATCGAAGAAATGAATTGAATAGAAATTCATATGTTGAAATAAAATGTTTTACCGTTAAAAAAATAATTTTTAACGTGAATGTGAATAAATAAATATTCATTTACAAACCAGACGGTTTGTTTATGTACACCTATTTGACTGATATTGATTAGGTCAATAAATTTTACACATCGCCCAACTGCACAACTAAATCTGTGTTTGATTGTTTGAAACCCCACACGGGTGTTAGGATGAAATATGAAGTTCACTCATCCTGATTGATTGAATATGTCGATCGATTGATTGACAGGCTGTTATAAGCGTTAGATATCTATATTTGATACTTATACAGTGTAGCGCACTTTGGTTGATGGTTGATTATTTTTCAATGTTATTATATACGTGTGATGTATGAAAATCCATATAATTAACATTATATGGTGATTGATTGGGCCTCATTCCAATGTAGAAAATAAAGAATATTATAAAATAAAAGTTCATGTGTTGACAGTACTCATCCATTGAGATTGGTCATGTGTTGAACGAAATATTTTAGTAATAAAATTTACATCTTTATATATAAAATAAAAGTTCATGTGTTGACAGTACTCATCCATTGAGATTGGTCATGTGTTGAACGAAATATTTTAGTAATAAAATTTACATCTTTATCGATATAAAATAAAAGTTCATGTGTTGACAGTACTCATCCATTGAGATTGGTCATGTGTTGAACGAAATATTTTGATAATAACAACTATTTTGAAAAAGAAATATTTGAAATAGAATATTTGAAAATAGAAATTTATGAAGCCGTGTTGATTAGATTGACGCCATTTTGACGTGAACGATATTTATATCGATTTTATCCATTTTGAAATGAATTGAATTGAAAACGATTTCGAAATGAATTGAATTGAAAACGATTTTGAAATGAATTGAATTGAAAACGATTTTGAAATGAATTGAATTGAAAACGATTTCGAAATGAATTGAATTGAAAACGATTTCGAAATGAATTGAATTGAAAACGATTTCGAAATGAATTGAATTGAAAACGATTTCGAAATGAATTGAATTGAAAACGATTTCGAAATGAATTGAATTGAAAACGATTTCGAAATGAGTTGAATTGAAAACGATTTCGAAATGAATTGAAAACGAATTCAAATTGAATTGAAAACGAATTCAAATTGAATTGAAAGCGAATTGAACTGAATTCAAATTGAATTGAAATTTGAATTGAATAAAAATGAATTTTAAAACGAATTTATAAAGAAGAATTCAAATTTTGATTTGAATTGAAATGGAAGTTGAAATTGCTTTTGAAATGAATTTTAAAACTATTTATATAATTCGTTTTAAATAGGAATCGACGAAATATATATTATATATATTATATATAAAATATAATGGCCTGAATAGAACGCGCCGCGCCGCGGCAGTTCGTGAATTTCGACCATTTATTTCAAACGGACATTACGGGAGATCCGACCGTCGGATTCTCCTAAAACCGGAACCGTTGGGTTCGTATCGAAAAGAGCTTTCTAAACAATATTAGAAATTAGAAACCTAACGGTTGGATTTGGAGATACGTCCAAATCAAATTCGAAAAAGGTCGTTGTAAGTGCAGTTCGATGGCCGTTGATGGAAATCGACTGTACGGACCATGATAAAATTATTAAAAATAGTAATAATTTGTGTAAAATCATAAGAAATGATTTGGGAAGATTTGGGATGAAAAACTCCATATTTGAAAAGATAAAAATAGATTTTTATCGAAATGAACTAGTTTTGAACTAGAAATATAATTCTATTTATTTTTAAATAAATAAATTGAATTTGAAAAGGGTTTTAAAAATAACCAGAATTTCCAATGATTGCATTGGAGTGGATTTGAATCGAAATTGTCTTCGGAATATTTCGATGTTGGATTTCGTGATTATGCAGTTGTGGTTATGGAAATTTGAAAGATATAGATATATATATATATATATATCGTTATTTCCAATACGACATTTGTTAGTCGTAGAATTTGATATTGAATATAAGCCGATATATTTTCTATTCAGAGCCTTGTATTGAATATCGAATGTGATTTGGGTTTGTCGTGAATGGTGTCTTCTCTAACACTGTTCTTGAACCCAGTTGAGAAAAGATTAAATCTTGTTATTTAGATTTAATGAAGTGTACCAATTAAATAATATTTAATTGAATTGATATTGATTTTTGGGTTTATCGTGGACAGTGTTTTAAATAACACTCGTTCTTTAACCCGATAATTAATGGAATGTGTTTTTGGGTTTATCGTGAACCGTGTTTTAAATGACACTGATTCTTTAACCCAGTCGAAGATTAAAACTAAGTGGAGTTTTGATGAATCTTTAATTAGATTGAAATGATCGAAAATGGAGTATCACCAGTTTTGCTCCAGGCGATAGTTAAATCTTTAATTAGATTTGAACGTGAAATGGTAATTGAATTTACCGATAACACCGTGGTGTTAGATATGAAGCATAACCAGTTTTACTTCATGTGATGAATATGTTGGGATTGGGAAATTAAAACAAATGATTACTTCGGTAAGGTTCGTTAATCCCGACTAGTTTGAATTGATATTCAAAAATAGATTATAGAATAAATTCAAGAAATTTATCTTGGATAAAATTAATGGGAACCTTTCCCTATGAATGTGAAGTTAGAAACTAACTGTCGGTTAGCTAAGCAGAATGGTTTCCTAGATATTGATCTGATGTTGGTTTCGGCCTTCGGGGTTAATATTTGGGGAATTATTCTCTTGATTAATTTACGGTTAGCGACTAATGAATTGGAATGAGGCGTATGTTGTGTTTGTGTAACACTTATTTAAAATATACGCGAGTTATTTGGAAAGACCGGGTTTATCCCATTCTGAATAACTGATACGTCGATAAGTCGAAGATGAAGACGATGGTCGAAGACCGGAGGTCTTCACGTCGTTTGGGTGATTACTGATGATCTTGATTGGGCTGTACACCCAAGAAGATGGAAACAGTTAGTGTTCGTCCAAACGTACTTGGAGATCGATGGATATGCGGGGTACTAGGTGCCTCCGGTTTCGTTCAGACCCAGAACGGACTTGTAAATGGACTATGTGTCTGACATTGGATTTTAGTCCGTGTGATTGATCTCTATTAAATATATATCTGTTTGGCGGCGGAGAATTTATTCTCTTGCTTAACGCCCTTCTCTGAGACGTACGAGCTCAGGGGTTATATATTGATGGATATCAAACGCATGGAGTGAATTGCCTGTATGGCATGCCTAAGTGGCAATTGATCGAGGCTTCTGTTGAAAAGCAAAGTCTTGTGGTGATGATCAAAGCACGGCCTTTGTGGCGTAGCTTTGTGTAACGTTTACTTCGCGAGTCTCACACCCGGTATGAACCAAAAACGGGAGACGGACCTCAGGGAGGACTTGCGTTTCTTTCTAGCTAAAAGTGGCGTCAGTGGTTTTACACGCCCTGACGAGTTTGACTTATGTGGTTGTTGCTGTTGCGAGGCGCCTCGGTTTGATCGGACGATCCGGGTCCGATGGAGTCATTCGTTGGCTCGTTTGCGCCCCAAAGGGCGGGGAGACGTATTGTTCAGGCATAATAATCCACATCGGTGGACCGGCCCTGACGATCCAGGGGGCAGTTGCGGCTGTTCCTGAGACATGGTAGGCTAGATTGTCTCGAATCGGTTGAGGACTATCTTTTGCCTCGGTTCATAGACGGAAATCCAATTTCCAAATACGTGACATTTGCGGTTTTATTTGTAGAGCCTAGTATGGCGACATAGTGGGATGGGGCGCTCATGCCGCCTATGATTGATACTTATGATTTGAAGTTGTTTTATACACTATGCACTTATAATAGTATCAAATGATTTGTTTTAAACGTATCAAGCATTCTTTGGCTGTTATAAGGGAAAACCCTATCCTCGGCTGCGTTGCATTGTGTGATGGGACCTGGGTCTTATAACAGCTTCATCTTTCTTTATTTAGCATTGCGCTGTTTGTTTTATGCACTGGTATTCTTGGGAGGAAACCCGTTCCGTGTTATACGGCGTGGTCCCTTGATTTACCTAATGATTTAAAATAAAGATTAACTGTTTTAGTTCTCACACCAGTCACATGACTGACCTGGAGTTTATTGTTTTAACCTAAACTCTGGGTGCCCCTATTTTGACACGGGCAGCTAGTAGTTTTGGTTTTGCAGATTTATATTCACAGGATCCTGGTTTACAGCTGGAACGATATCCGGAAAGCTTTGTATCCGTATATCTACTTCTAGTTGTGTATTGTATTATTTTCCGCTGCTATGTATTTAAATGTAATTTAAATCTCTGATATTTCTGTGTAATATTCATTGTTACTCTGTATATTCTTGTAATCTGATGCATTGTTGTAATATACAGTGAAATGTTCTTTTATATGCGTTCTGTTGTGGTTTGTTCTCGAACTATCCGACGCTTTCCTTTACGGGGAAGTTACGGGTTTTCACAATTCAATTCTTCTTTGAAATTCAATATTTCAAATTTATTTATTCAAATTCCTTTGTTCCTCTATTCACATTCCTTTATGAATTTCTATATTTAAATTCCATATTCAATTCTATTTGAATTCTCGATTCAAATTCTATATTCAATTCTGTTTGAATTCTCTATATTCAAATTCCTTTATTAAGTTTCCATTTGAATTTCTATATTCAAAATTCTATTTCAAATTCTTTTATTTAAATCCCTTTTGAATTCCTCTTTGAATTTTCTTTATTCAAATTCTATATTTGAATTTCATTATTCAATCTCATTTTCAATACTATTTGGATTTATTTGAATTTTCTATATTCAAATTTCAAATTCAATTCTATTTGAATCTTCTATTTTCAAATTTCAAATTTCAATTCTATTTTAGAACAATAGAATTTCCTTTCTAATTCTCAAATATCCTTTCCATGATATTTTTAAATATCATTACTTAAGCCCAGTGATATTTAAACACACAAAGCAACCAATTAATTATTTTTCTAACACATCATATATAACAATATATATGCAAACAAATAAACAAACAGATAATATATTTTTGAGGAATCCAGTTGGATTCCTCCAACCTGTTTTCCTGCATCCACAGATGTTAGCACATAAATAATACCCATTCTGCTTCGTGGCAGAATATCGTGGTATAGAAGGTCATCCACTAATCATAGCGTGGGGCGTATAGGGTAATCATCCGCTTTGAAACTGCGGGCATCCGCTAATGAGACTGCGGGAATCCAACCAATCAATCAACCCAATATATATATATATATATAATAGCCTAAATAACTAATATATATAAAACAAGCAGAAAAATTCAAACAAGCAACAACAAATATTTTTACGAAGTAAAAATAATTATAAATAAAAGGTGAGTGAGATTTACTCACCTCGATTTCTTTTGCAGAATATCCAGTTAAAATTCCATATCGCCTCTTTTACGAATCTACACAACATCTCGAATGACTTTATACCTACGATGATTTATTTTAATTTAACGATTTAACACTTTTTATTTAAATTACTATTTAAACGAATAAATAAATTTTCTATATATTTTATTTAACGGTAATTTTAAACTTAATGAACATAAATAAACTAGGTAAAAATATATACCTTTTTACTTTTCGAATACTCGATTAAATCCATGAAGTAAATTCCGAGTATTTCCAAAATTACATCAGCCCAAAAACTGCGATTCCCATTTCGGCATTTTGTCGAACATTTCACGGACAACCTACATTCCTTTGGCCAACTACCTACTGCTGTCGTATCCTATGAATGATCCGACATCCTGACCATTATTACCAAGGCCCCAAACCATCAGCTTTTACTGTTCAGGCGAGCCCCTCCAATACAGTGGTTCATTCCCATCACTCCATCATCCCATATTCTACACAGTCCACCATTTTAACACAGTTAACCACATCAGCTCTCAGATGTCGACTTCCTCAATCACACAGTCCCTTTGGACCTCATCATCGCACCCACATCCACTAGCAAGAACAACAACAATGATCGGCTACACCCATACAGACATCGACCATTTCCAAAATCCCCAAAAGCACAGACCCGTTTGAAGACATCGCAACCTCCCTTGTTTCCCTTTACCGAACTCCAGATCTACCTCAATCCATCCTCCACGTCGCACTTCTCTCTCGATGTCAGAAATCTTCCCACAACTCCGAGCAAGCGATGATGATCCCTCTTTTCGTCTGCAATTGCGAGCACCTCCATGGAGCTTCAGGATTTGTCGCAGTTTCCATCGCGATTGCCATTTTTAACTCATGAGTATCACCAGTATCGGATCGAGCCTCAAACAGTGTCGAGGTTTCCATTTCCGATTTTGATCTTCTTCTTTTTTGTGAAAGAGGAAAGGCAGTGGCTTCACTTGAGATCTGAAGCTCGAACTGCTGAAAAACTTTAAAAGGGGAGGAAGGTTTTTATCTGAAGCTTTGATGAATTGTGAATGGGTGCGGTGGCTTTTATAACAAAAGAAGGAACAGGGAGTACATTGTCATTAAAATCGTGTTTCCCAGATACCAAAGGAGGGAGACAACCTGTACTCAAATTAAAGAAGAGGGTGGCTGAAACATAGATAGGTCTGTGATGAAAATATATAGGTCGTCCCACTTTTGTATTACTTAAAAATTTAGATTATATAATACCTAAAGTATCTTGCGGTCTTTAACTTCAATCACGAACTCCTATTTTTAACTTAACGACTAACGTCTCCCATTGTACTGCTATTCTAAACTTAACGGATCCGATTTTGAAATTTTTAATTCGACTGTATAAAGGTGATAACAGCTTAAATTTATGATTTAAATTAAATTCGATTTAAAATATAAATCGATTTCAAACAATTAAATTTACTGATAATAATTTTTATATTATTGTTCTAATTCAAAATAAAATACATATTCATCGACTTAATTGTTTAGATCCAGTTTAAACTCGGCATTCAATTATCGTCGATATATTCTATGTTAATTCATATACTGATTATTAAATCGATAAATTTAATACAAAATTCAACTTATTATCCTAATTAAATATTTAAAATAAATTTAAATATTCACTATTAACTGGCTAAAAATCTGGGACGTTACATTCCTTCCCCCTTAAAAGAATTTCGTCCCCGAAATTACTAAAGTAGAAGAAATGCTACAGAACCATTAACTTTTCAAAAGCCCACTTTGTTATAACTCGGTATTTCAAATTCTACAACTCAAATTCCATACCACTTTAAGTTTTTATGGGAATATTCTATTTTAGTTCATTTGACTGGTTTCCATCATTTTGATTTATTTAACTTGCTTAAGTTAAATTCAAATTCTAGAATTTAAATACCTGGACTTTTATTTCAAATCTCTTTGAAATCGAAGATATGATTATAACCATCACAAATTCAAAACGCTTGAATTTTCCAAACAACTCATTTTCTAAAATAAATTTTCATTGGAAATCTCACTATGGTAGCAATCCATCACTTAGAAAATCGAAAATGAACACCGATGATGTGGCCATCCATCATCTGAATTATTTTCCAGTCACTGAAGTGATTTCAGTGCTTTTTCATTTTCAAAATCTATTCAAAACAATCTTATTCAAAAATCCTTCCAAAACAAGGCTATATTATTCTCATATACTTTAGAAAATATCTTTCCAAACACCCAGGATTTAAATTCCAATTTATGGTTTGAATCCAGTTTTTAATTCGTCTCAATTGTATATTTCATTCATATACAAATTCTATTTGGTTCTATATAACCATTTTAATTTTATAATCTAATTCGATTATAATATTAACAATCAACTCATCCATATAATATAATAATTCTAGATAATTATTCCTTTTTCTATCAAAATAGAAATTTGGGTAAAATTATTTCATTCACCCACTTTAAAACAATATCGTGTTCAATCTTCTGTTCAAGTATTTACAAACTCTTATCGACGTCGTGGCGTCCCACAATTCGATCAGAATTCATAAACGGCTCAACAAACTAGCCAACACAATATAAAACAATTTTATATCAATTTACAAATACGCGCTCTCGTATATATACACTCAACTCATTCTAGGGTACTACTGACCCTATCTCTAATGAGCACAATCCCACCAAAGCCTAGGTATTCGCTCAACCTAAGCTCTGATACCAACTGTAACGACCCGCAAATCCGTGCTATCTGAGTTGACTAAAACACCACACGTCCAACCCAAATTGCACAGAAATACGAATCATTTTTAGAAAGAAGTTAGAGGATGAGAAATAGAAAGAAAGAAATATTAGAATAGAAGAAAAACGAAGATCACAAACTCACAGCGGAACGAATAAAATATATTATATAACATAACTTTTGAAATACAAATCAGTAACTTTATATACATACCATCATCAGAGCACAACAGTCATTTCTGGAACAGTTATAAACACATGTTTCCAAATACAACATAGTACACAGCGGAAATACGATAATCTACAGCTAACTGGTGAAGCCTCCTGCTTCCAGCTCCTCCAATTGAATCTGAAAAATCCCGACTACTTGACTGCCCATACAAATTTGGGCACCCAAGAGTTTAGGTAAAACAAAACAAAATAAACTCTGGGTCAGTCATGGGACTGGTGTGAGTAAACTCAAATCATTGGTTTAACCTTTAAAATCCTTTCAAAAGGAAAGATAATAGTAAGACCAGCCCACACATAAACATGGATGGTTTTTACCTTACTATAACCCAAAACACTTTGATACGAAAATCCAGTGATATTATAATAATGTCTACATCAAGTAAATAACCAAATAGCAGAATGCTTGCATCTCACGCTCCACATACATAGTATAAAATCAAAAACCGCATGGAGCTTATTGGAGATTTGATTTCCAACATGACAAGGTATGGAACCACCTTCCGCTAGTGTATCTCTAGAGAGGAATACACTGGGTTCAACAAGAACATCTTGTAACCCGGCCCACACATGACCGACCACTCATTTCGCTTGAGTGTATCGAATGTATATCACCAACGGTTGGGATCAGCAACCGCCTCCCGACTGGGACAACATCGAATAGAATAAGAAATTAAATGAACCTCTAGATAGGTGATTATACATCCTAATGGGTGCGACACACATAGCCATGCTGCCTGCCCGATTTTTTTCCTTTCCCGGTTGTTGAGGCCTGAGGCTACGAATACTTACCATTCATTGATAGCACAATCACTTTGAATGCCACATTGTCAGATCCGTTAATCACTAGTTGAGTTTGCACAAATATTCTGGATGTTATGCTAAGGGAATAAATCCGTTGCAACCATATATATTTATACAGACCAACCCATTTGATCATTGGAAATACTCTGTCAGACATTCGTCCATTTACGTTCGTTCTGGGACTGAACGAAACCGAAGGCACAATTTCTATTAATATAAAAGCCCTTGCACTTTACTCCGTCTTCAATATATTCAGCATACTTGGTTCGCAACGCTTATGCCGATACGGAGTGGTTCTTCGGATAATAATCCAACCGGTATCTCCATATTGACAACGATGGTCAAAAACTTCGATAGTCTGTGATTTAACTATCGAATAAAAACAAGTGTTCATCCAAACATATCAAACGAATCACTGGGCTCTTTAATTAATATTTCATTAATTAAATCTCTTCTCCATTTCCTTATCAATATTTGTTAACCAAATATTTTTAAATAGCCATATTGGGATTTTATACTATTTGGAAAACATTTCCAAATATCGCTTCCTTTTATTTTCTACAGTTAGAAAATATCTTCTATTATAAATTGAAAACAATCCAATTACCTATCTCTTCCACGAACTCATTTAGTTCTGAACTTAGGAAATATTTATAACTCTATTTCCAAACTTACACATATTTGGATTAAAACAGATGTTGTGTAAAACATCGTTACGACAACCCAACTATTTGTATTCAACTAAATATCTAAAAATGTTTGATCTTCGAGACCGAGTTTTTCTATTTATCGGTTATTAATGAAACCAATCAACTTGGGGTATAACTACCTCTCAGACCTTGACTGAGTAACATTCATAACTTCAAAACAGACAAGACTACTTACTCGAGTAATCAATACTATACAAACCAATTATTCATTTATAAAACACAGATACGCTTCTCTTTCTATTCTTCATTCTAGTTTTGATTTCATATATATCCTTTTTGATTTTACTATTCTATTCTAAGTTCATTTCATTTTCTAATTCAATATATCGATATATAGATTTCTAGTTGTTAAATTTTCAAAAAAATATATTCTAACTCTTTAAATTTTCGGAAAAATTCGCCATAACCTCCCCTGTATCGGGAGCATCGGGAAATTTCAAATAGCTTCCCGGTAACTTCTCATCTCAAAAAGAAAAAGAAAAAGCCAAGCGGCTTGCCGATACGGCGCATAAAATCTCATATATGAATTAAACATGTACCTTATTGTCGAGCACACTAATTATATACCTTCATCACTTTATCCCATAACTGTCTCCGGTATATCTATACCTGTACAATTCATTTCAACTTCATACACTCGTTTTGACTCAATTCGTTAAAGTAACTCTTTAACTAACTCTTTGCCCATTTCGCTTGTATATATGAATATAACACATTTCAAATATATTTCAACTTGCTTACCAACTAATTGAATTCAAATTTTAATTTAAGTTCTATATTTGATTTCAAATATATGTTTACAATTCAAAAATTCAATTTTCAAAGTTCGACTTCAATTCACCACTCGATTAACTAATTCTTCTTAGACTTAGTTAATCCTATCCAATAATAAAAAATATGATTATTGTTTCAAAAATCACTTTTCTTACTTCACTTGAGTTCACCTTCATGTTCTAACTCAAGACCAGGTTTTTAAATGGAAATTCGGATTTTTATTTGCTTAAAAATCCCTATATTTATTATATAAAATCCATTATGTTTTTAATGGTTTCTGGCGCTGCACTTTTAAAAATTTGATTTTGACATAACTCAAAATCTATTCGACGAAATCCAGATTTTTCTCTTCCATTAGAAAACTATTATTCAACCGGTCCTGACGATTCTTGTTTCAAAGAATTCCGACTTCAATTGAGTCCTGTATACTCAATTGAAGTTCGAACCGCCAATTTACGAACTGCAGCGCTGCGGCGAGTTCGTTTTAATTATATTTATATATAAACTTTTAAACTTCGTTAAAATGAATTCAACTCCATTTTAGCTCTATTTGAATTTCTTGATTCAAATTCCAATCTCACTTTCATTTGAATTCTATATTCAAATTCCAATTCCTTTTCTATTTGAATTCTATGTTCAAATTCTATTTCCTTTTCTATTTGAATTCTAAATTCAAATTTCCATTTCCTTTTCTATTATTCAAATTCTATATTTAAATTTCCTTTATTCAACTCCCATTTAAATTCCTATATTCAAATTCTATAGTTGAATTTCCTTTTCTATTTTATATTCAAATTCAATACTTGAATTTCTGTTTCAATTCCATATTCAAATTCAATACTTGAAATGCCATTTGAATTCTATTATTCAATTTCTATTTCAATTCTTCTTTGAAATTCAATATTTCAAATTCAATTCAATTCTTCTTTGAAATTCAATATTTCAAATTTATTTATTCAAATTCCTTTATTCCTCTATTCACATTCCTTTATTCACATTCCTTTATGAATTTCTATATTCAAATTCCATATTCAATTATGTTTGAATTCTCGATTCAAATTCTATATTCAATTCTGTTTGAATTCTCTATATTCAAATTCCTTTATTAAGTTTCCATTTGAATTTCTATATTCAAAATCCTATTTCAAATTCTTTTATTCAAATCCCTTTTGAATTCCTCTTTGAATTTTCTTTATTCAAATTCTATACTTGAATTTCATTATTCAATCTCATTTTCAATACTATTTGGATTTATTTGAATTTTCTATATTCAAATTTCAAATTCAATTCTATTTGAATCTTCTATTTTCAAATTTCAAATTTCAATTCTATTTTAGAACAATAGAATTTCCTTTCTAATTCCCAAATATCCTTTCCATGATATTTTTAAATATCATTACTTAAGCCCAGTGATATTTAAACACACAAAGCAACCAATTAATTATTTTTCTAACACATCATATATAACAATATATATGCAAACAAATAAACAAACAGATAATATATTTTTGAGGAATCCAGTTGGATTCCTCCAACCTATTTTCCTACGTCCACAGATGTTAGCACATAAATAATACCCATTCTGCTTCCTGGCAGAATATCGTGGTATAGAAGGTCATCCACTAATCATAGCGTGGGGCGTATAGGGTAATCATCCGCTATGAAACTGCGGGCATCCGCTAATGAGACTGCGGGAATCCAACCAATCAATCAACCCAATATATATATATATATAATAGCCTAAATAACTAATATATATAAAACAAGCAGAAAAATTCAAACAAGCAACAACAAATATTTTTACGAAGTAAAAATAATTATAAATAAAAGGTGAGTGAGATTTACTCACCTCGATTTCTTTTGCAGAATATCCAGTTAAAATTCCATATCGCCTCTTTTACGAATCTACACAACATCTCGAATGACTTTATACCTACGATGATTTATTTTAATTTAACGATTTAACACTTTTTATTTAAATTACTATTTAAACGAATAAATAAATTTTCTATATATTTTATTTAACGGTAATTTGAAACTTAATGAACATAAATAAACTAGGTTAAAATATATACCTTGTTACTTTTAGAATACTCGATTAAATCCATGAAGTAAATTCCGAGCATTTCCAAAATTACATCAGCCCAAAAACTGCGATTCCCATTTCGGCATTTTGTCGAACATTTCACGGACAGCCTACATTCCTTTGGCCAACTACCTACTGCTGCCGTATCCTATGAATGATCCGACATCCTGACCATTACTACCAAGGCCCCAAACCATCAGCTTTTACTGTTCAGGAGAGCCCCTCCAATACAGTGGTTCATTCCCATCACTCCATCATCCCATATTCTACACAGTCCACCATTTTAACACAATTAACCACATCAGCTCTCAGATGTCGACTTCCTCAACCACACAGTCCCTTTGGACCTCATCATCGCACCCACATCCACTAGCAAGAACAACAACAATGATCGGCTACACCCATACAGACATCGACCATTTCCAAAATCCCCAAAAGCACAGCCCCGTTTGAAGACATCGCAACCTCCCTTGTTTCCCTTTACCGAACTCCAGATCTACCTCAATCCATCCTCCACGTCGCACTTCTCTCTCGATGTCAGAAATCTTCCCACAACTCCGAGCAAGCGATGATGATCCCTCTTTTCGTCTGCAATTGCGAGCACCTCCATGGAGCTTCAGGATTTGTCGCAGTCTCCATCGCGATTGCCATTTTTAACTCATGAGTATCTCCAGTATCGGATCGAGCCTCAAACAATGTCGAGGTTTCCTTTTCCGATTTTGATCTTCTTCTTTTTTTTTGTGAAAGAGGAAAGGCAGTTGCTTCACTTGAGATCTGAAGCTCGAACTGCTGAAAAACTTTAAAAGGGGAGGAAGGTTTTTATCTGAAGCTTTGATGAATTGTGAATGGGTGCGGTGGCTTTTATAACAAAAGAAGGAACAGGGAGTACATTGTCATTAAAATCGTGTTTCCCAGATACCAAAGGAGGGAGACAACCTGTACTCAAATTAAAGAAGAGGGTGGCTGAAACATAGATAGGTCTGTGATGAAAATATATAGGTCGGCCCCCTTTTGTATTACTTAAAAATTTAGATTATATAATACCTAAAGTATCTTGCGGTCCTTAACTTCAATCACGAACTCCTATTTTTAACTTAACGACTGACGTCTCTCAGTGTACTGCTATTCTAAACTTAACGGATCCGATTTTGAAATTTTTAATTCGACTGTATAAAGGTGATAACAGCTTAAATTTATGATTTAAATTAAATTCGATTTAAAATATAAATCGATTTCAAACAATTAAATTTACTGATAATAATTTTTATATTATTGTTCTAATTCAAAATAAAATACATATTCATCGACCTAATTGTTTAGATCCAGTTTAAACTCGGCATTCAATTATCGTCGATATATTCGATGTTAATTCATATACTGATTATTAAATCGATAAATTTAATACAAAATTCAACTTATTATCCTAATTAAATATTTAAAATAAATTTAAATATTCACTATTAACTGGCTAAAAATCTGGGACGTTACATTGTTAACCCAAATACCCTAATAAATAATAAAACATAACTGAACGATATATATATGGTTATTTCAGAATGTATAATTTGTCCAATCACCAAAACTTTGTGTTCTGATCCCCTCGTTATAACACACTTGCAGGCTAGGTTTGTGGCAGAGATATGATAGTTTTGGATACTGATTCGACAATATTATTTCTTCGGTAAGGCTATATTTGATTATATTATATTTTATCCTTTCCGTTGTGATATGTTTACTGAGCTCTGATATATTTATTATCTCTGTCTTTTCTGTTTGATACCAGAGAAGCCAACTCAAGCTTCGATAGATTGGGATTTTTTTTAAAAAAATCAGTCTGTCGAAATTCGGGTTGTTACATGTACTTCACACGTTATTTAGAAGAGTTTTTGGGAAAATCTTAAATTTGAACATCTCTGATTGACTTGAAATTTTCATATGATGTTTTGCATGTTTTGGAAGATGGGTTGTCAATATCGTGATTTTATGTACTTGTAGGAATTTTTTATAATTTTCCTATAACTAATTGTTTGTTGGTTACAGGAAAATTGATTAAAGGGATTAATTTATTATTTCTGAATGGATATTTTTATAGAGGAAAAAGGAGGATATAAAATTATATTTACGAATTTTGGGGATTTTTCTCATGTAAAGATCAATTGATATAAATCTTTTAAGTTGACGAGATTTAGGTGAAATTTGACAATAAATAAAACGTTAACGATACTAAGCAATATTTTCCCCTTTTTACAGACATAACAAATCAAAAAATTTGTTGGGTTTAGTATTCGGGTTGTTTAGTTTTCCGCTGCATTATTTATATGCCTTGTACATTTTGTTACTGTTTACCTAATGCACTTCATGAAGCTTAATGCATTCTATTAAGAGTGACATTAACGGACGTGAGGTGTCATATTTGGTATCATAGCTTAAGGTTATAAGATCATAGAAAAAGTTATTGAAAGGCATTTTCAAAATAAAGGATTTTCAAATAAAAACCAATTTTTGAAAAAGCATTTTCCCTCAAGTCAATTACAGTATTCCTTCGATTCTCTTTCTGAATTCTTGTTTCAACCATTTTCGGCATGTTTGGGGTTCTAACTTTCTAGAGGGCATTCCTATTCCTACACGGTTTCGTAGATATGTAGATGCTATGACACCTGTAGGAGTATGATCGACGCTAGTCTATGAATTAGAAAAGCGCGACATTTGTAATAAATTCTGCAAGCATACAGGTGTGTAGCATACAGGTCGAACACAGGGAGGTGAATTAAATCAAATTATTTATCTAATCTCTTGGGCGAGTTAGACAATACTTTGGAGGTTGCTTTTGAAAATAAAACAAAACAAAATTAAAACTGTAATTTGATTCAGAACAGATCTAACTGAACCGACGATCAATCACAATTTTAATGGAAAAGAAATAAAACTATGAATTAGATTTGAATCTAATCAAATCCAGTTTGACCTAAGAAAACAATAAAAGCAGAAATTGAAATTGCAGAAATTGAAATAACAAACAGGAATTAAAATTAGGATTACCGCTGAATCTAATCAGACGGTAAATCACTAATGCAAATAAGTGCAAAATACAAATAGTGTTCTACCGAATCTAATCGTATAGACAACACTAGTTGCTAAGAAAACAAAAAAATGCAGAAAACAAAAGAGAAAGAAGAACTTTTATTAGAACAATGGAATAAGAGATGAGATGGTGGCTACAATGCCATTACAAGGGTATATATAAGGTAGATAGCCAAACCCTAACCCTAACCCTAATGATAACTGGGCCTTGTCATTACATCACTAATTAGTTTACAATGAGAAACATAAATGGGCCTTAGATAAATAAAGCAAATTTGGGCCTTTTCTCTTTTCCTCTTGCTTCCTTGACACTTCTTCATTGATTTGTGATGTGCAAAGCCTTGTTATCAATCCTTTTCTTGTCCAACTGCAACCAGATGTGATATCTTCATCTACAATTCTTCAAAATGCAAATACACAGCAAATTGAACTCTATTTTTCTACATTTCTGGTTGCATGCGGGCTGGGTTGGAATATCTGTAAAAGTAACAAAACAATACCCAAGTAATATTTATTTATATACAAAAGATAAGATATAAGAGCATAAAATAAACACATTTCTATGTCAATCAAATACCCCCACACTTATCTTTTACTCGTCCTCGAGTAAAAAGAAAATGAAAAAACTAACTAGATAGGTCACACTTTCGTAGGAAACACGATTGCATTGAGCGCATGCAACAAGCCGTTAAACCTCTAGGTGTCCCTAGTAGGACGAGTGGTGTCTCGTGAGGGTTTTCAGCGGATACTACCCACAAAATCCAAATGCAGTATGATATGATTCTAATGAGACCACATGAATGAAATGGACATATGCAAAACGAAAAAATGAAAACACGACTTATTTCAGGAAAGTGGTACAACAAATTAAGTTAATAATTTCTAACCAGTTTATTTTATTTTAGATACCTCGACTTGTCACAAATTTTCAATATAAATCAAGTTTTCAAATGTTAAATTCCAGTTTGGCCAGTTAGTTCGGTCGATAACATAGTGCAGCCATGAAATAAATTCTTAGTTTGCTTGGCACAGTTTGCAAAGTGGTATTCTAATTTTCTCATGTATGGCTAGTCAAATCAATAAGGTCAAGAATTGTTTGGGGATCATTGCTTATTCTTTATTCTATAAAATTTTAAGATTTATGATTAAGTACATACACCTAACTAAAAAGACCAAGGTATACCACCCATACACTGCCTTGCGGACTGACGGAGAGTTAGGACAGAGCTTGGCGGATTGTGCAGACCGACGCTGACTTTGTCAACACATGTCGGTAATCCTTAGGTGTCCAATCTCATAAAATGAGACCAAGATATTCCAACGCTGACTTTGTCAACAACATGTCGGATAGAGCTTGGCGGGTTTGCACACCAACGCTCGATATACAAGCAATGTTGGATACCCTTGGATTACTTTTATTATTATTATTATTATTGAAAATATAAGAACAAGAGAGATTTACGCGAATTCAACTTAACATAACTTAGTTTAAAATATTCAAAAAGCCAATATAAGAATTTTAAGTCCTCCACTTATTTAAACAAAGTCTACAATATAGAATAGATTTCATGGCCATCAGCTAAGAATCTCCCTATGTACTAGTTACACTATTATCCCTCAGAATTAAACTTTTCATTATATTTCTTATTCGATCTAAATTGAGAGAAAAAAATACTATCAACTGGCTAACAATTGTTAACTTATTTTGTTGTATCAATCTAAAATGAGTCGTATTTAAAAAAAAATGGCATGTTACTACGATCTAAAATCCATAATGGTCCTATATGAAAAAAAAAATTAAGAAAAATAAAAGGATGTAATGCAGACACCCCCACACTAGAACTAAACAGTGTCCACACTGTAAGAACATTTCCTAAATTTGAAAGACCGAACCCAAAGGTGAATGGCTTGCAAAATTGTTTGTAAAATGAAATGAAGTTTAGCCACTATATACGAATGCCAATTATATACAAAATGATATCTATAATGATGATGAATGGTTTGCGAATAATGAAATTTCCTTTTTTCCCCTACACTTGCCTCTATCGAAGACGATGCACAAAGATTTCTTATCTGATTTATGAGGCGCAACAGACATGTTAATGAATTCTGAAATGAAAACCTTTTGTGTGAAAATTGTCTCGTGCCAATGATTTAAAAGATTCAAATGCAGATTATCCCATATAAATTTCAAAGGCTTTTCTTCTTGGTCCTCGGTAAGATCAGAGACCAAGATTATGGTAAAATTTTCTGTAGAGTCCAAGTAAACATACTCAAGGTCTTGTGATAGGGGTTTGAGGCCCAATCTACGATGTTCTTGTGTTCTTACATTGGTCAACATTCCATGGTTAGATTCAAATGATGAAGGTTTCGAATCAAGTAGTTCATTTAATTCAGAAATATATTCAAGCTCATCGAGATCAGAGTTGAAATGGTTAAAACACATTTTCAAGGCTTCAGAAGTGTCAATAAAAGTTTCATCAACTGTGGTATGAAACATGTCAATTTTATCAATCTCAAAGTCCCTAGAAGAATTTGGGTGGCTAAGACTTTTCTCATTCATCGTTATCAAATATGGAAAATCCAAAACTTAAATTTGACACAAGTAGCTGTTATTACAAAATAAATAACGTACTCAAGTATATTTTATTAGTTGATAATCTCGATTTGAAGGGGGAAGAGGGTCTTATGGTCGTTCACGTATAGTATAAATACTAAGGGATACGACCAATGTTTTACGGGTAGTATGCAACCTCCTTTGCTAGAAGTTCAGTAAATTGAACTAATATATATCCGCGATCAAACCCTTGAGGGAATCAATTTCACAAAATACACTTTTGTAGTTAAATATTTGCAGATCAAATCAAATATATTGTTGAAAACGATGAGAATGATGATTTCAAATATAAAAATTTCAGCCAATCACAACAATCAGATTCAAAAATTCCAATCACAGAACAGTCACAGAATAATAAAGGACATAAATATTGTACAAGCAAGCCGCTGCCCCTGCAGAAGATTTTTACAAGCAATGTCTATATTTTTTTTCTTTGCAGAGCACCTGTAGAGTTAAGAGAATTTTACAACGGGGTACGGCAGTCCGTCTAGAGCAATTGATAGCTTGAATGATTAAAATCTCACTGTTGCAAATCGCTCGATTGTTGAATTCCCTCTTTGTTGCTTGAACACTTTTCTCGCGCTTGATCTTTGATTTTTGAGTGGCACTTTTTTTTTTGGAATGAGGAAAAACAAAAGGGAAGGAGAATAAAAACAAACAAAAATAAAAAGGAATTGAAAATAAAAAAAATAGAGAAAGAAGAGAAAAACTAAACTAGGAACTGAGCTAGAAAAAAAACAAAGGAAAAACCGAACAAAAAACAAGGACTAGACGCGCACTCAACTCAGCCTATAACATGGGGTTTCTCACAAAACAAACTAGGATTACACACTTCTTAGACATATAAAGCAATGCAAATCACTCATGCAAATAATAAAAGCCTGAGAAAAACCTTTTCTTATTTCCCTTTGCCCACTTAATTTTATACAATAGTCCGGCCTCACTTTCAACCCAAATAGGTCACGCACTCAACAGTTTCAGAAAGAATTGAAAATCACGCTCTTTCCTTTTTTTTTAGCGACAAGAGAAGTCAAATCCAAAAATAAAATAAAAAAATACACCGCTTTTCCTCTTCAAGAATTGAATCATGCAAGAATTCAAGTTTTTTTTTAATCGGTCTAATTGATTTGAAATTGAGGTTGAGTTTGCGTGATGAAGCTGGCTTTGAGTTGAGTTCGAAGCTCGTGAGTAGATCGGCTGTTGATTGTATGTGAGGGAAGTGGTATGGGTTGTGTTGTAGAGGTGGTGGCTGTGAATATTGGTGATGGAAACTTCGACAGAGGAGATGTAAGGGGTATAAATGGTGGTTTTGGTGAAGAGAGGATGAAGTACGGTGGAGTATTGGTTGATGTAGTCTTGACCTGCTGATTGTGGAGACTTTATGTACGATGAGGTGAAGACGGCAATGAATAGAGAATAGAAAAGAAAGTTTGTTTGTTTTTTTTTTTTTTTTTTGAATTTTTGTGAAATTGTGAAAGGGGCAGATCGTGGAAGATTGGGAAGAAAGTTGAAAGAGGGAAAGAAATAAAGCAAAATTGAAAGCTTTTTTTTTGTGAAAATTTGTAAGGAAAAGAAAGGAAAGTGATGTAAAAGGGGAAAAAATTGCAAAAGGGGGAAGGGATTTAATTATTATTGTAGAGAATTAATTACAAGGCAAAAAGGAAAGAATCTAAAAGAGAATAATTTTTTTTTTTTGAAAAGAGGAAAGAAATTGTAAAAAGAAAGAAATTGATTAGGGAAAAAAAAAGAAACAAATAAAAGAAAAATTGGCAAGATTTGTTTATTGCAAAGAAGAAAACAAATTTTACAAAGGAAAGAAATAGATGGAAAAAGATGAACAAAAAGAAAAGAAGTTGAAAGGAGGAAACAAATAAAAAAACTGGCAAGATTTTTTTTTTTTCTTGTTTAGATGATTATAACACCAATATTTGATGCAAAATCAACTAATAAAGAACCCCCTTTTTTTTAATGAAAGCAAATGTAAAAAAAGATATAAAGAAAGGAAAGAATTGGAAAAACAAGCAAGTTTTTTTTTTTTTGAAATAGCAGAGGGAAAATATAAAGGAAAAGAAATTAAAAAGAGGAAGGAAATAAATGAGAAAAAAAAGGAAATAATATGAATGAGATCTATCCAATATTTTTTTTCTCTCTCTTGTTTAGTTCATGGCAGTACCAATGCAATTGATACGCCACATCACTAATTGAGATATTTTTTTTCTATATATACTAGAAAACCATAATATATAAAAAAGATAGAAACTAACACGAATCGGAAATTAAATAAATAATAAAATTTAATTGTTACCTCCCCGGCAACGGCGCCAAAAACTTGATCGACGCTAGTCTATGAATTAGAAAAGCGCGACATTTGTAATAAATTCTGCAAGCATACAGGTGTGTAGCATACAGGTCGAACACAGGGAGGTGAATTAAATCAAATTATTTATCTAATCTCTTGGGCGAGTTAGACAATACTTTGGAGGTTGCTTTTGAAAATAAAACAAAACAAAATTAAAACTGTAATTTGATTCAGAACAGATCTAACTGAACCGACGATCAATCACAATTTTAATGGAAAAGAAATAAAACTATGAATTAGATTTGAATCTAATCAAATCCAATTTGACCTAAGAAAACAATAAAAGCAGAAATTGAAATTGCAGAAATTGAAATAACAAACAGGAATTAAAATTAGGATTACCGCTGAATCTAATCAGACGGTAAATCACTAATGCAAATAAGTGCAAAATACAAATAGTGTTCTACCGAATCTAATCGTATAGACAACACTAGTTGCTAAGAAAACAAAAAAATGCAGAAAACAAAAGAGAAAGAAGAACTTTTATTAGAACAATGGAATAAGAGATGAGATGGTGGCTACAATGCCATTACAAGGGTATATATAAGGTAGATAGCCAAACCCTAACCCTAACCCTAATGATAACTGGGCCTTGTCATTACATCACTAATTAGTTTACAATGAGAAACATAAATGGGCCTTAGATAAATAAAGCAAATTTGGGCCTTTTCTCTTTTCCTCTTGCTTCCTTGACACTTCTTCATTGATTTGTGATGTGCAAAGCCTTGTTATCAATCCTTTTCTTGTCCAACTGCAACCAGATGTGATATCTTCATCTACAATTCTTCAAAATGCAAATACACAGCAAATTGAACTCTATTTTTCTACATTTCTGGTTGCATGCGGGCTGGGTTGGAATATCTGTAAAAGTAACAAAACAATACCCAAGTAATATTTATTTATATACAAAAGATAAGATATAAGAGCATAAAATAAACACATTTCTATGTCAATCAGAGTACAAGAATTAAAAGGTCGTTAACTTTTTAGAACTTCGATAATTTTAAAAATCAAAATAACAATGTTCAATATGTGATCAAAACCACTGCAGTTATGCCAAAAGTTCCGAAAATTGTTAATAAACAACACTTCAGATATGTTGCAATTTTTCAACCTTTTAACTTATGATTCTTAAAAAATAAAAAACTTGTAGAGATTTCAACCTATTTTTCATAACATCTTGAATTTTGCAAATTGAAGTTAGAAAGCTCAACATATGACAAAATGTTGCAGCAGTGTCAATATGAAACAACATTAACAAGAAAATATAAACAAAATGTTAGAGATCATACCCGACTTTCCATCAATATAGGGAATTTATGGGTCTCTTACTTAATATTCTAGGCTAATCAACACTGAAAATTTGCTTCAATAATGATATGAAACAACTTGAATTTTATCTCCCTCGAAGTTGTTCCTTAGTCGTCTTTGGTACCTAAATATTTAGGTGATCAAGTGGTTTAAAAAAGGATGTTGAAATCACTGTTAAATTCATTTTTAAATTTTGGCATCTAAACTTATTTATACAATAATCCATTAGCATTCACAAAAGCACCTTAGG
Organism: Allium sativum; assembly: GCA_030737875.1. Taxonomy (NCBI): domain Eukaryota; kingdom Viridiplantae; phylum Streptophyta; class Magnoliopsida; order Asparagales; family Amaryllidaceae; genus Allium; species Allium sativum. The sequence goes on from CM060922.1 coordinate 226,835,792, forward strand.
AACCTAAACTCATTTAGAAATAACCAAGTTCATCTTTTCCTTTTTGCGACCAATGCTCGTTTAATCGAACTTTTCTTGATTATGCCCCTAATTTCCATAAAACAAGTATTTTGAAGAATATTTGAAGCTATCAAAATTTCCTATTTAAGTTCGTTTAAATTTACCAAAATCAAATCCATTTTTTCTTTCAACACAAAATCGTTTTTCAACAACATATTTAAGGATTTTCCACATTTAAAAATTTATTAAATGTTCAAATTGTTGAACTTTTGATCTTAGGGCATTATTCTCATTTATTAGCTTAGAAAGGACACGTTATTTTTTCTTTTCAAATCATTTTTTCAATGGCTAAAATTTCCCTTACATGCCTTTTTATTTCCATTTTAATTTTAAATATTTCAATGTCGAAAAGTTTGCGTTTTTTAGTTTGTAGTTTTTCAAAGTCATTGATTTCATTAATTACTTTTTCAAATTCACAATTTATTTGAATAATTTTAATTTTGCTATTTTTCAAGGGTTTTCATTTCCAAATCCAAAAAGGCATATTTTTGAGTCGGTTTTCTGGGATTTTGCATTACTGTTAACTTTTCTACCATACATTGCATCGAGAGTGTTTCGGAATTCTTGTGTTGTTAAACAATAAGAGATATAATTAAATTCATCAAATTTAATATGAGAATATAGAAAATGCATAGAACGAGCATTTATCCTAATGCTTTTCCTATCTACCATATCACACCTATTCTAAATAATATTCCAACATTTAATATTAACATATTTTACATAAAATTCCTTTTTTTATTTCCATTCTTAAAGATATGTTCCATAAAAAATAGTGGAGGTAATATGGTACTTAATCTCGTTAGACCTACAACTATGATTAGACATCTATTTTATTAACCTACTTTGGTACCACTTATAAATTCAAAATTAACCTTAGGGGTGAATAAGAGTTATTATAATTTTTCAAAGAATACAAATAACATAACTGACAACACTTATATCAATAGAATAACCATGGAAAATAAATCACACGTAGAAATTACCCAGCTTCGGCAAAACCATGTCTGTTGTTGCCCCTAAGATTTCTAGTAAGAATTAAACAATACAAAGTTACAACCGATGTGAACTCGCGACTCTCACTCACTTAATCCTTCTAACCCTACGCTCAAAATTCTACCATAAAGTTTCTACTAAGAGTTAAACAATACGACACATACATACAAAGTAAACTTGAGACTATCACTCACCTAATTATTCCAACCTTATGCTCAAAGCCTTGCCACAACTCGGCAATAAATCGTGAATTATCAAACTATGCCCCGAGTTTGCAACCTAGAAAAATATAGAGGTTTTTTTAATTACAACTAAAACTTAAAATAAAAATAAAAAGAAACCCTAATACAAATATGCCTAAGCAATTGTATAAATATGCCTAAGCAATTATACAAATAGTTTTTTTGGTCTGTTCGTATTTTTAAACCCAAAGCCAGTTTTCTCGTTCTTCTATTTTGTAACGACCCAGATATTTCGACTACTGAAATGTAGGGATTTGTTTGAGATTCAATTACTAATGATCATTTTTATATTGATATTAGAGTTAGAAATTTAAAGATCATATATATATATATATTATTTGTGTATGAGATGAATTTAATAATTTACTCAGAATGATTAGTTTAGAATTAGATATTTATTTTTAAATTGAAAGTGAATTGGATAGCTGAATTTGATTTGAAAATTTTACTAAGAAATATAAAAGGGTTAATTCAAAATAATAATAATAATAATAATAAACGTTATTAACGGGAGATTATATTTATATGGAAAATTGGGTTATACGGGTGTTTATAAAGAAATTGAAATTTACAGAACTCGTTTGGGGTGAACATTCAATTGTCCACAATATATTGCTTCAGCAGTAATCTAAAATTGGTGAAAACTAACTAATGGTTAGGGAAAATATCCTCTATGAAAGCATGAAAAAAAAATGTCTGAAAACCAGGTTGTAGGAAAAGAAAATACAAGTGAATTATATCTCATGGTTCAAAGGCCGCGATACGTTGTTATCTTGGCCTGCGATACTTTTGCCTTGGCCATCACGCGATACTTTTGCCTTGGCCATCACGCGATACTTTTGCCTTGGCCACCACGCGATACTTTTGCCTTGGCCATCACGGAAACGTGCTAACCACGGTTTCTGCCTTTATAAAAGAGTCAAGCCTCCGTTTTTTTTCCCCCAGAAAATCCCAAATTCCCTAAATCTAAGAAGTAATGGCCGAGCCTAATCCTTCAAATTCCTAAATCGATTCCTTTTCAGAGATCGCAGCCAACCCCTCTTCTCCAATCGAACGTTTTCCCCATTCAATCAAGTCATCCGCCTCAAATCGCCACCCGCCTTCCTCTGTAAAATCGGAGCTTCAAGTCACTGATCTAACAACTCGAAGCCTGCTCTGTTGCCAACAAATCAGAGCTGTCGAAGCCACCTACGTCATGCGCCTCCCTCAAGTCAAAAGCCTGCGCCACCGAAGCGAATAACGCTAGGGTTAACGCCGGTTCGAGGTGAGTTACCTCACTCGCGATTAATCTTGTGTTCAAGTAATTTGATTTCAGTTAAATTGAATATAATAGCGAGTGATTAGACTCACGATCCATTATAGTTCCTTTGATTTTTCCTTATTCAAATCAAGTGCAAGAGTTTTAGGTGCCATAAGCTTTTGGCCTCTTGAAATATATATTCCAGTACAAACGTATTTTGTGAAAAATTAAGTTGTAGCTTGGTCTGGAAAGAAAAAATGAGAACTTGAATTTGAATGCAACTTTTATATTGCAAATAGTCTTTGGTTAAACTGATGAGCAAAACTAATCTTTGCATCTAAATGCTTCTTAGCTAAGAAGTTTTTGAGTACTTATTTTCAACTTGATTGATTTGTCTTTCACAACATAATATCTATTTTTAAGTCCGCCATCATTCGTAGTTTATTTACAGAGTTTGTTAGAAAAATATATTCGATATTGTTAGCTATATATATATGTATTCTATAACTAAGAGAACTAAGCACTATGTTGTATAAAACACCATCTGATTGAATTGTATATACTTGCATATTTCCTTATGGGTCACCTACCTTGGTTATTCCATTTCGTATAATATTATGTAAAATTTAAAACTGAGAAAATCCCTTGTCCTTGCATTGTCCAAAGTATGTATATGTCTCACCTGTACCTGGGAATTGTTACTTGCGCATGCATGCTCTGTTGCATGTGATCTTTTAATTAAATCTATGGAAATTTAAACACTTGGTTATTTGAGCTACTGTGGCTCCCTTTGTACACCAATGTATGTGTTGCTTGCTTCTTTTTGTTCTCAGGAGGATTCAAATCATTAAAGTTTGAGCTAACTATTTTTAGACACTCAACTGTTTACATTCAATAGAAAGAGGAATTTGTCAGCTTGACTAGTATTTTTAATATGAATAAGTAAATATGTTGTGTGTGGGTGGTTGTAAAACATGCATATTCGCGCATGAACTGGCTGCAAACATATGGGCTAAGCATAGTGTATACATAACTATATTGACCACCCCTGTAGAAATATTGAGCCATGAAGTAGGAAGTGCAAACAAACATGCAAATGATTTACACATGTTGTACGAAAATTTCTGGATAAATGTAATATAATAAGGAGTGACCGCTAGGAAAGTGGAATACACATGGATATAATTAAGGACACTGACTGAATCATTGATCCTTAGATCTTAAGTATATTATTTCTTTTCAAACGTGTTTGAACCTGGGTACTGCCAGATATTGAAACCTGGACAACCATTTTGTGTGATTCTCTGATGTGCGTCGGTATACAGTGTGTCTATTGGTCTCAAAACATGTTCCTTGCTCATTCCACTATTGCTTCCCTTCGTGATATGTGTGTTGCCTGTCCATATTTCTATTCATTGTGATTCAAGGCTTGCTGCGGGATGCTTTGCCAACCAAAATATGCATTGGATTGTCATGTTACCCATATGAAACTATGGGTGTTTTTTATTATAAAATGGTACGGGTGGGGTGTAGTTGTGCTGCCTAATTTACGTTTATTCGAGCGCACTCTGCGAACTTCCCTTGGACCTGCTATTCGCGGTTATGGGACGCTGGGGCAGTACACACGTGTACTTGTACATGTGTGTATGTGCAAGCTTCCATAACCATTTGTCCTTGAAATGATCTGATATGCACGGATGTATGGCCGATACTGGGATATTTACATACCCCACTGTACACATATGTATATATATACCACTATATATGTATATATATGTCAGTGGCATACGTACATAAAAATACATGTTGTCCTGACTGGTTCGTTCTAAAGCTGTCATGATGGGCTAACTATTATATTTCAGTTTCTGTTGGAATTAATTTACTTGAACTATGATTAATTCTGACTCGAGTTTTTTTTATGTTTTGCATGGAACGCTCGAGTCAGATCCGAGCAATTCAGATTTAATGATTACAACTTAGGATTCGAAGATGGGAAGCTGGGGATTCCAAAGACGGTGCACTCTGAAGTTTCAAACAGTAAATAGTTTTCTATGTTCAAATTGTTTTAATTCCGCTGTATGTATAAAAAATGTCTTGTATTCAGAATTCTGATAAATGAATAAAGGTTTTATTCTGCTATCAAATACTGTGTTATTTACTTATTCTGTATCTTGTGTTGATTCTATTCTTGAACCCTGTAAGCTAAATACGCTCCGTTGATTTGGACGTTTAAAGTTGGTTAAATCACCAATTTGAAGCGGTCAAAAAGGCGGGACGTTACAGTGGTATCAGAGCTTTGGTTTATTCAAAGCATAGCTTATCGAGTTTGAAATAGAATCGACACTGGAAAAGCGGATTTTGAAAATAAAAAGATTTCAAAATATAATTTTTGAAAAGTGTAAACAATTTTAAAATAAATTTTGAATGGAAATATATTTTGGAAATATTATATATTTTGAAATTTAGTATTTTGGAAATAATACAGCGGAAATAAAAAATTATTTTGAGATTTAAATTTTTTCGGAATCCCCAGTCTTCGGAAGTCTTCGAATCCAGGTTTGCGAGAATTATTCTTCGATAAGATTCCTTTGTATTTGAATCTCGAACCTATCATCAAACGACATTTAAGGAAGATAAGTATAATAGAATCAATGAATCAATTGTGTGATTTTAGCAATCAAAGATAATTGAAATTTATTGGAATAAAATTTCAGATAAGAATTTGATCGAGGAGAGGAAATTGGAAATCGTTTCGGAAATGAGACGATGAGTTTTATTTTGAATTCGGAATATAAAATAATAAAATTGAAAAGGGTATAATTATAATTCAATTGTGTCGAAGTTTATTGGCAAAATAATTTATAATTAGTATAATCGAATACATGGATTCGATAGTGAGATACAAACTTGTTAATTAATTATCAAGAAGCAAAGTATGAACGAGAGTTGTAAATGGAGCAAAATATGAATAAAGATTTGAATCGAGGTTCAAGTGAAATGAAAGCTAATTGGATGTGACGAGTTTAGATTTTGATAAAAGAAATATTTACTTTTTTTGAAGTAAATAACATCTGAAAACGAATATGTTGCGATTGAAATTGGAGATGGAGGTGATGAAGTTAACCAGTACGGTGAGATTGTTCTGAAGTTCAGAATATTTTCCGAAGTTCGGAATATGGTATTGAATAATAGATTATTCGAAAAGAAGTTATTTATGGGAGACGATTATGTCGAGTTTCAGGAAAATATCATTTATTTTCCATTTTAAATTTAATATATAAGTAATTAATTATGTATTCAATAAATAAAGTATATTTTAAAGTTAAATATTTCGAGGCGTGAACGATTGTTACAATCAACGATTTTCGTTAAAAAAGTAAAATTTGAATTTGAATTTGAAAGTTATGAGAATGAAAGTTTCGAAGTTGCGAACTTATCTGTTTCGAAGTTAATAATATTATTCAGTAAGGTCTGAGAGGTAAATATACCCCAACTTGATTGACCTCATCATTGACTAAGAAATGGATAAGATTCGATAGCAAGAATGGTTAAGTGAAGTAAGTAAATGAGTGCTAGTAGTTAAGTGAAAATATCAGTGTTTTATTTAATAACTGTTTAATGCAACTAACGAATTTAGAAATATTTCCCCTGAGAATAAAGTGATTTTGTAGAATTATAGAAATAAAATATGGAAATTGGAAATGTTTTCAAAAGATCATGGGAGGTGAGCGAATTTTGGAAAGAATGCCGCACGTCGAGAACGAATGATGACAGAACATAAAAGATGTATGTTCGTAAACTGAATTCGAGAATTTGCATAAACAATGATTTGATAAGAAATTAAGAACTGGCTAGAGATTAGTCAAGTTGGATGACTTTCTGAGTGTTGATCTGATGTTGGTTTCGGCCTTCGGGGTTGATACTTAGGAAGTTGTCCGCTTACTAATTGACGGTCGAAGTATGAATGTGAAGAAGTGATAATGCGTGAAGGAAAAATTTGTGATAAGAAGAAAAAATCCGGAGTTTTGAGCAAATAAAGATGTTGATGAAGTGATGAATTTTATAATTAGAAATTGAAAGAAAAATTTGGTTTATAGCCAGTGGATTCAGAAAGCCGAGTTTGAAGTGATATCAATCAATCATTTGAATTGATTAAGAGTTTAAAGCTAAAATTTTAAGATTAGAATGGAAATTGAGGGATGTTCGAGTTTAGATATTTAGCATAGAAGTTTCGAAACTTATATGGAGAAAAATGTGATATAATCAGTTTGAAATAAAGTCTTATATAACAGAATTTATATAAGAATGAGATGTTTGATTTGGAAAGAGAATCTTATGTAAAGTATGAATTATGAAAAGTATGAGAATTAGATACTATATGTATATAGTATTATATGTTTTCAAGTCAAGATAAGGGAAGTATCATCCTTCTTCTTTGAATTTCGAGCTTATGTAAAAGGACTGCAGATAGCGCAATCTGCAGTGCTGCTGGTGGCGGTAGGTTGTCCGGACATAAAACTCATGAGTTGTCGTTGAGCACGACTGCTAGCGTAATTCGCAGGGCTGCAGATAGCCTACAGCGGTCGGATGTTTCTTGAGGGAATCGGGCGTAACCATTGTGATCGCTGCGATCTAGAGTCGTTGGAATTCGACCGTGTAGCGAAATTCGCAGGGCTGCAGATAGCCTACGGCAGACGGATGTTTCTTGGGGGAACCAAGCGTAACCATTGTGACTGCTGCGATCTACAGTCGAATGTAAGGGCGTAATCCGCAGAGCTGTGAAAGCTTACGGGTATGGATGTTTCCTGGGGGACCCAGGCGTAACCATTGTGTACCTGCGGTCCACAGTATTTGAGATATCTTAGTGATAGTGAGCCACCTGTTGATGCAGCAGTTAGTCTTCGTGACTTGATTGGTCTTCGTGACCTGGTTTGTCTTTGGGACTTGTTTTGTTCTCATGACTTGAAGTATCTTCAAAATTCCTTGATTTGTTTCCGTGATTCTGAGAGAGAGTAATCAACGCTCAGTGACATCAGAAAGTCTTTTGATTCGTAAATATTTTCCGTTGATCTGTCCATGACGAAATTCGCAGGGAAGTGATTTCCTACGGATACGGATATTTTCTGGGGGATCCAGACGAAACCATTGTGTATCTGCGATTCATGAACAATTAATATATCAATAACACATTGGTACTTTCCATATCTGTTTTTAAAATAGGATTTTTGAAATATTTTTCACTGGGAGTTGAAGCAAGGATATTTAGTACTTGGAGATTTTAGTCGTGCGCCTGGCCAGCGTATGCCTAACATCTGTAAAAACGACAATAGACTTGTCAAACTTCAAGTTATAAAATATTTTTAAATAAAATATTTTGAAGTTAATACATGCCTAGTTTAATAAGTTAAGAAAGAGAGATTCAGGATAATAATACAAATATTTTTGATTTAGATTTTGAGAATTTTCAATCCAACAATTTCTTACTTGAAGAAGAAGAGGTTATCTTTACTCTTCAATGAGTGTTTGGGAAAGAGTAAATGGGCTGAACGTAAGGAGGCTTGGTTGATGATCGTTAAGCCTAGACCCATTACAGTGTAATGATGGATAAGTAAAGGTTTATAAAGAGATTTGGAATAATTTGAGAGGCGTAAACCCAACTTATGCGAATTTTGAAATTTAAGAAGAGGTTTAGTTTTGGAGGGAAATTTAATGATCAGAATAAATTGAATATGATGGAAATAAAGAACATCGATGACTTAAATATCAATATTTAAATCAGTTATGGAAGAATCTCACATAAATATGAAAATTTGAAATATACAACGGTATAACTCTAACAATTTTTCCTTTTCGAGGACGAAAAGTTTTAAAGGGGGGAAGAATGTAACGACCCAGATATTTCGACTACTGAAATGTAGGGATTTGTTTGAGATTCAATTACTAATGATCATTTTTATATTGATATTAGAGTTAGAAATTTAAAGATCATATATATATATATATATATATTATTTGTGTATGAGATGAATTTAATAATTTACTCAGAATGATTAGTTTAGAATTAGATATTTATTTTTGAATTGAAATTGAATTGGATAGCTGAATTTGATTTGAAAATTTTACTAAGAAATATAAAAGGGTTAATTCAAAATAATAATAATAATAATAAACGTTATTAACGGGAGATTATATTTATATGGAAAATTGGGTTATACGGGTGTTTATAAAGAAATTGAAATTACAGAACTCGTTTGGGGTGAACATTCAATTGTCCACAATATATTGCTTCAGCAGTAATCTAAAATTGGTGAAAACTAACTAATGGTTAGGGAAAATATCCTCTATGAAAGCATGAAAAAAAAAATGTCTGAATACCAGGTTGTAGGAAAAGAAAATACAAGTGAATTATATCTCATGGTTCAAAGGCCGCGATACGTTGTTATCTTGGCCTGCGATACTTTTGCCTTGGCCATCACGCGATACTTTTGCCTTGGCCATCACGCGATACTTTTGCCTTGGCCATCACGGAAACGTGCTAACCACGGTTTCTGCCTTTATAAAAGAGTCAAGCCTCCGTTTTTTTTTCCCAGAAAATCCCAAATTCCCTAAATCTAAGAAGTAATGGCCGAGCCTAATCCTTCAAATTCCCAAATCGATTCCTTTTCAGAGATCGCAACCAACCCCTCTTCTCCAATCGAACGTTTTCCCCATTTAATCAAGCCATCCGCCTCAAATCTCCACCGCCTTCCTCTGTAAAATCGGAGCTTCAAGTCACTGATCAAACAACTCGAAGCCTGCTCTGTTGCCAACAAATCAGAGCTGTCGAAGCCACCTACGTCATGCGCCTCCCTCAATTCAAAAGCCTGCGCCACCGAAGCGAATAACGCTAGGGTTAACGCCGGTTCGAGGTGAGTTACCTCACTCGCGATTAATCTTGTGTTCAAGTAATTTGATTTCAGTTAAATTGAATATAATAGCGAGTGATTAGACTCACGATCCATTATAGTTCCTTTGATTTTTCCTTATTCAAATCAAGTGCAAGAGTTTTAGGTGCCATAAGCTTTTGGCCTCTTGAAATATATATTCCAGTACAAACGTATTTTGTGAAAAATTATGTTGTAGCTTGGTCTGGAAAGAAAAAATGAGAAGTTGAATTTGAATGCAACTTTTATATTGCAAATAGTCTTTGGTTAAACTGATGAGAAAAACTAATCTTTGCATCTAAATGCTTCTTAGCTAAGAAGTTTTTGAGTACTTATTTTCAACTTGATTGATTTGTCTTTCACAACATAATATCTATTTTTAAGTCCGCCATCATTCGTAGTTTATTTACAGAGTTTGTTAGAAAAATATATTCGATATTGTTAGCTATATATATATATATGTATTCTATAACTAAGAGAACTAAGCACTATGTTGTATAAAACACCATCTGATTGAATTGTATATACTTGCATATTTCCTTATGGGTCGCCTACCTTGGTTATTCCATTTCGTATAATATTATGTAAAATTTAAAACTGAGAAAATCCCTTGTCCTTGCATTGTCCAAAGTATGTATATGTCTCACCTGTACCTGGGAATTGTTACTTGCGCATGCATGCTCTGTTGCATGTGATCTTTTAATTAAATCTATGGAAATTTAAACACTTGGTTATTTGAGCTACTGTGGCTCCCTTTGTACACCAATGTATGTGTTGCTTGCTTCTTTTTGTTCTCAGGAGGATTCAAATCATTAAAGTTTGAGCTAACTATTTTTAGACACTCAACTATTTACATTCAATAGAAAGAGAAATTTGTCAGCTTGACTAGTATTTTTAATATGAATAAGTAAATATGTTGTGTGTGGGTGGTTGTAAAACATGCATATTCACGCATGAACTGGCTGCAAACATATGGGCTAAGCATAGTGTATACATAACTATATTGACCACCCCTGTAGAAATATTGAGCCATGAAGTAGGAAGTGCAAACAAACATGCAAATGATTTACACATGTTGTACGAAAATTTCTGGATAAATGTAATATAATAAGGAGTGACCGCTAGGAAAGTGGAATACACATGGATATAATTAAGGACACTGACTGAATCATTGATCCTTAGATCTTAAGTATATTATTTCTTTTCAAACGTGTTTGAACCTGGGTACTGCCAGATATTGAAACCTGGACAACCATTTTGTGTGATTCTCTGATGTGCGTCGGTATACAGTGTGTCTATTGGTCTCAAAACATGTTCCTTGCTCATTCCACTATTGCTTCCCTTCGTGATATGTGTGTTGCCTGTCCATATTTCTATTCATTGTGATTCAAGGCTTGCTGCGGGATGCTTTGCCAACCAAAATATGCATTGGATTGTCATGTTACCCATATGAAACTATGGGTGTTTTTTATTATAAAATGGTACGGGTGGGGTGTAGTTGCGCTGCCTAATTTACGTTTATTCGAGCGCACTCTACGAACTTCCCTTGGACCTGCTATTCGCGGTTATGGGACGCTGGGGCAGTACACACGTGTACTTGTACATGTGTGTATGTGCAAGCTTCCATAACCATTTGTCCCTGAAATGATCTGATATGCACGGATGTATGGCCGATACTGGGATATTTACGTACCCCACTGTACACATATGTATATATATACCACTATATATGTATATATATGTCAGTGGCATACGTACATAAAAATACATGTTGTCCTGACTGGTTCATTCTAAAGCTATCATGATGGGCTAACTATTATATTTCAGTTTCTGTTGGAATTAATTTACTTGAACTATGATTAATTCTGACTCGAGTTTTTTTTATGTTTTGCATGGAACGCTCGAGTCAGATCCGAGCAATTCAGATTTAATGATTACAACTTAGGATTCGAAGATGGGAAGCTGGGGATTCCAAAGACGGTGCACTCTGAAGTTTCAAACAATAAATAGTTTTCTATGTTCAAATTGTTTTAATTCCGCTGTATGTATAAAAAATGTCTTGTATTCAGAATTCTGATAAATGAATAAAGGTTTTATTCTGCTATCAAATACTGTGTTATTTACTTATTCTGTATCTTGTGTTGATTCTATTCTTGAACCCTGTAAGCTAAATACGCTCCGTCGATTTGGACGTTTAAAGTTGGTTAAATCACCAATTTGAAGCGGTCAAAAAGGCGGGACGTTACATATTTATCCGATCTCTTTGCTTCAGTAAAACAAGGTTTTGGAAGAAAAATGAAGCCATCCCCTTTCACTTCGATCGAATGATGTTTGAATTTGGGTGAGCTCCTTGTCAATCGATATATACTCTGAACGGCTTGGGTTTACTCCATTTTTTGTCGAGTTTGATTGATTCAAATGATTGGCATGATTTTTAGCTCCTATCTGATTTATACTTAGCTCAACTTCTTCAAAACTTCCTACCGATTATGTATAGGAATTTATACGAGTTTATCCTTATTATTTCTCTAATTTTGACATTGATAATTTCAGCTATTTCTGGCTTTTGCGTAAAAAAGGCGTTCAATTATTCTCACATATATCGGTCTGGCTTTGAATTTTGATTACTTACTAGAGATTGTTGACTTGCTGAAATTCAACTTGAAATCGAATGAACTGAATTCCTTGGTTATGTTTTTCACCGCGTAAATTCCTGTTAAACTTGTCACTACCATGTTGAACTTGTTATCCTTATGTCGTTTTAGATGTTGTTGCTCCTAGTTCCCCGTGTATATGCTCGAATATGCTTTGATCTTGCCTGTACCTTGCTGCCCTATGCACAGGTTGTCCTTTTGCTATTGTTTTGTGCATGTTACTCATTTGCATTATGGGCTTGATTACGTTTTCTATTTGTTAGTATCCTTGTTCATGTCAGTTTGTGCTTGTCGAGGCATGAACTACTTTGTGTTCACATTTGCCTTGATTTTATAAATTGATCTTGCCTGGTGGCTTTATGCATTGAGTTTCCTTTTCTTATTGAATTTGTTGCTTGAACATGTGCACCTGATTTGTTTTGCTCTTGTGCTACGCCATGTCAAGGCTATTTGCAAATTTGCAGTTTCGATATTTTTGAGTTTTTGCAACTCTTTATGTATATGTCAGTTTGTGTTTTTACATGTGTTTGGTTAGTTGCATTTTGGATTTCCCTTGAACATGATTTGTTTCGTGCTTCATGCACCTTGAACTGCACTTTAAAATTTTGTTGCAGTCTTAATTTTGTTGAGTATGTATTGCACTTGCTGCGTAGTTTGGATCTAAATTAACTTGGTTTCTTTGTACACTTGTGTCGAGCAGTTTAATCACTTTGTTTTGATAAGAAATTTGATACTTTACTTGATTTGGGTTGGCCTTGCTTTGAATTTGAAAAACTTGTGCACAAGTGCACTTAAGCTGAATTCATCTTGGGTTTAATTTGACCTTTTGCTCACTTGCACTAAATTGAACCACTTGGCTTGTCCTTTGCAGTTGTCTGTAATGGACGACAGTGATAGTGCGCTTGGCCTTGTAGTATTTATAGTGTATCATTGTAAATATTATATGTTCCTCGATATATATGTATATGTGTGCGTGTGTGCACATATGTATATATATGTATATGTATATATGTATGTGTGTGTGTGTGTTTGTGTTTGTCTGTGTGTGTGTATGTCAATTCAACGTCCGGATTTCGACAATAATACATCCTCTGTATTCACATGCCTAAACACAGGTACAAAGAACCTAGAAAGTTAAAAGAAAGAAGTCGAGATACACCTCTGGATCTCGTTCCCTAAATCCACCACCGGATCTGGTCGTTGTAACTCCAGACAAGCCTCTTCCTACACAGTTGAACGTATGCGTTGACGATCTGTAACAAATCAGAGATTCAATGTCCGGATTTCGACAGTAATACATCCTCTATATTCACATGCCTAAACACAAGTACAAATAACCCAGAAAGTTAAAAGAAAGAAGTCGAGATACACCTCTGGATCTCGTTCCCTAAATCCACCACCGGATTCGGCCGCTGTAACTCCAGACAAGCCTCTTCCTACACAGTTGAACGTATGCGTTGACGATCATTATTATTATGTTGATGTGACATATAAATGGAAACCGGAGATATGCAGCTCTTGCAAATCATTTGGACACATAATGGAGAAATGTACTGCAAAGAGTGATAGTATTCAGACTGAGAGGATTCCTCTGCCGCGTGCCCCTCCTATGGTTTGGGTACCCAAAATCAAGCCTGTTGTCATTCCAACTGCTAGTAATGTGATTAGTGTTGAGGAGCACACTAATAAAGTACCAATGGAAAGTCAGAGTTTTGGTTGGAGCAAACCTCTTAGGGTCCTGACACATTCTAATACTGGTATGAAACAAAGGTTTAGCGAAGGAACATATTATATTTCTGTTGATGAGAATGACGAAACATGAAATTTTGTGTACCATTTGGTAGGTGAAGGGTTAATTTTAGAAAAGGAAGGTGAAGATGGAAAGAATAACGAGTAATTACTCCATGACTCAGTTTGGGACAGACGACATCTTTATTCCGAGCTTTCTCCTTTCTTTGTGTTGGATCTGGCTACCCATTTTACTGAGGCTGTGTAGGAAGTTTCACCAAGTGATGCTGATGGGGGTTAGCCCCTGTAAGTGCTTAGTAGTCTTGACACTTCAGTCGAGCTCCTGTTTATATTTCTTTTAGTAGTCTAGCTGATAGCTAGCTCCAGTGCTATAAGCCTGTATTGGTATTCGGTGGCCGGTCCACCTAAAAAACCGAGAGCTAATTGTCTAATAACAATCACCTGTATATTTCTGTACTTCTATTATTTGTTATAATAAAAGGTGTTTGCGGTCACCTTAAAAATGGTCGGCTTTGCCAAAAAAAAGTTAAAAGAAAGAAGTTGAGGGTGAGAAAGAAGAAAGAAAGGCTAGAGTAGAAGAAGAAGAACACAAACGCATCAGAATCAGAAAAGATTGGAATCTCACAGCGGAATGAATTAAATGTAATATACTAATACTCTTTACACAAGAGAAAAATTGTATATATACTTTCATTAATAATCAAAGCATACAATTAGATCAACATATACAATCATAACAATTTGTCTACATAATTCTTGATTAGTACAACGCACAGAGCGGAAATAAATTAATACAATAAATACAAGAATACGTCCCGACTCCGGCTCCTTTCCTGCAGCTCCAAGCAAATCCAATGCAACCTGGAAAATATATTTGGTTCGACCCGAACACAATTTGTGGGAAAGCAAAACCACCCTGATTGGTCTGGAATACTTAACAGTGAGAAAACTCACATCACAAACAACTTGCTTAATTTTAGGAATCCTTTTTTAAAGAATGGAACTCTTGTGTGACACGACCACACATAAACATGGCACGTGTTTTTTCCATACAATAACCAAAACACTTTCTACGAAATCCTATGATATTACAATAATGTCTAAAATACAAATACTTATCAATTTTGTCGAAATTATTGCATTTATTAAGTTCTAGCATACTGGTATACAACTAAAACTATAAAAGGCTCGTATTAGAATTTGGATTTCCATACAATGACCGGGTACTGGGTGAAACGACCCGAACTTCCCCGTGAAGGAAAGCATGGATTGAATTAGGGACAAGCCACATCGGAACACAAACAGAAGAACATTTCATTGCTTATTACAATAATTTCATCAGAATACAAGAATATACAGAATATGAATAAATATTATACATAAGAGAAATATCAGAGATTTAAATACATTACTGCAGTGGAAAAATAATACAATACACAACTGAAAGAGATATACGGATACGGAGCTTTCCGGATATCATTTCGGCTGTAAACCAGGTTCCTGTGAATATAAATATGCAAAACCAAAATTACTAGCTGCCTATGTGGAAAATAGGGGCACCCAGAGTTTAGGTTAAAACAATAAACTCCAGATCAGTCATGTGACTGGTGTGAGAACTAAAACAGTTATTAATCTTTATTTTAAAGTTAGGTAATCTAGGGACCACGCCGTACAACATGGAACAGGTTTCCTCCCAAGAATACCAGTGCATAAAACAATAGGGCAGTGCTAAATAAAGAACAATGAAGCTATTATAAGACCCAGGTCCCATCACACAATGCAACACAAGCCGGAGGATAGGGTTTTACCTTATAAAAGCCAAGGAATGATTGATACGTTGAAACAAATCATTTGATACTGTTATAAGTGTATAGTGTTTAAAACAACTTCAAATATAAATGTATCAATCCTAGATGGCATGGGTACCATATATCATGTCGCCAATACTAGGCTCTACAATCAAAATCGCAAATGTCACGTACTGGAAGCTGGATTTCCGTTTGTGAACCAAGGAAAAGGATCGTCCTTACTTCTTCGAGACACTCTAGACCGTGTCTTAGGAGCAGCTGCAACTGCACCTTGGATCGTTAGGGCCGGTCCACTCGATGAGGATTATAATGCTTGAACACTGCATTTCCCTACCCTATGGGGGTGTCAATGAGTCCAATGACTCCATCGGTCCCGGATCGACCGATATATCCGAGGCGCCTCGCATTCCAACAACCACATAAGTAAAACTCGTCAGTGTGTGTAAAACCACTGACGCCACTTCTAGCTAGAAGGAAACGCATACCCTCCCTGTTGTCCTCTCCTGTTTCTGGTTCACACCGGGGTGTGTGGCTCGCGATTTAACGCTACACAAAGCTACGCCATAAAGGTCGTGCTTTGATCATCACCACAAGACTTTGCTTTTCAACAGAAGCCTTGATATTTGCATCTCAGCATGCCACACAGGCAAACCACTCCATGCAACCGATATCCATCAATCACACAGAATGATATCCAAAGTCTGACACACAGTCCATTTACACGTTCGTTCTAGGTCTGAACGAAACCGGAGGAACCTTATTCCTCACATATCCATTGATCTCCAAGTATGTCTGAACGATCACTAACTGATTCCCTCCTCTTGGGTGGACGGCCCAATCAAGATCATCAGTAATTATCCAAACGACGTGAAGACCGCCGGTCTTCAACCACCGTCTTCATCTTCGACTAATCGTCGTATCAGTTATCCAGAATAGGATAAACCCGATCTTTCCGAATAACCCGCGTATTTTATAAACAAGTGTTACACAAAATCAACATTCGCCTCATTCCAATTCAGAATATTCTTTTATTCAAATATTCACATTATTAGGGAAAGGTTCCCATTGATTTTATCAAAGCTAAATTCTTTAAAATTTATTCTTTAATCTTCCTTTGAATATCATTTCAAACTAGTCGGGATTAGCGAACCACACTAAAGTCATCATTTAATTTATTTCCTAATCTCTACCTATTCATCCCATGAAGTAAAACTGGTAATACTTCATATCTAACACCACTGTGTTATCGGTAAATTCAATTACCATTTCACGTTCAAATCTAATTAAAGATTTAACTATCGTTTGGAGTAAAACTGGTGGTATTCCATTCTCGGTCATTTCTTAAATTTGATAATTTTAATTATCAAATTCAATATTCTATCTAATTAAAGATTCATTAAAACTCTAATTCAGTTTTAATTTCCAAAAATCATTATTTAATGATTACTCAAATTCAGGATATAAATCTATATTTAACTGGGTTAAAGAACCAATGTCATTTAAAACACGGTTCACGATAAACCCAAAATCATATTCCATTAGCAATGGAATTTTCATGGAAAAAATATCAATATATATAATCGATATAAACTTCCATATCTAACTAATAATATAAATGGAATAACGGTAAAGCCTTTTAAATTCCGTATATACTGGCAGTCTTCCTCCATAGAAATTCACTTCGATTGTTAAGAAATCGAATTCCATTCCATTCCAATTTATTTTATTAAATTAGAAAACTTTACTTTGGAAAATTTCCTTTAAATATTATCAAAAAGATTTATAAATTCCAAATCCCATTTCACTATAAATCGGGTTAAAGAACGAATGTCGTTAAAACACAGTTCACGATAAACCCAAAAATCAATTCCAATTCAATTCTAATTAAATATCATTTAATTGGTGTACTTCATTAAATCTAAATAAAAAGATTTAATCTTTTTCTAAACTGGGTTTAAGAACAGTGTTAATGAAGACACCATTCACGACAAACCCAAATCCCATTTGATATTAAATACAAGGCTCTAAATAGAAAATATATCGTCTTATACTCAATATCAAATACAACAACCAACAAATATCGTATTGGAAATAACGATATAAACATATCTTTCAAATTTCCATAACAATATCTGTATAATCACGGAATTCAATATCGAAATATTCCAAAGATAATTTCGATTCAAATCCATTTCCAATTTATATATTGGAAATTCTGGTTATTCTCAAAACCATCTCAAATCCACTTTATTTATTTCAAAAATAAATGAGATTATAATTCTAGTTCAAAACTAGTTCATTTCGATAAAAATCTATTTTTATCTTTTCAAATTTGCAATTTTTCATCCCAATTCTTCCCAAATCATTTCTTATGATTTTACACTAATTGTTGATATTTTTAATAATTTTATCAAGGCACGTACAGTCGATTTCCATCAACGGCCATCGAACTGCACTTACAACGACCTTTTTCAAATTTGATTTGGACATAATTCCAAATCCTACCATTAGATTTCTAATTTCTTGTATTCTTAGAAAGCTCATTTCGATACGAACCCAACGGTTCCGGTTTTAGGAGAATCTGACGTTTTGATCTCCCGTAATGTCCACTCGAAGTCAATGGTCGAAATTCGCAAACTGCCGCAGCGCGGCGCGTTCTATTCAGGCCATTATATATATATATATATATATATATATATTACGTCGATTTCCTTTCAAAAAGTATTTTATAAATCGTTTTAAATTCGTTTTCAAAACGATTTCAACTTCATATTCAATTTCTGATCAAAAATGAATATTCCATATCATTAATATATAAGTGATAAAATTTTCAAAACATTATATTTTGAAATCACTTCCTTTTCTATATTCATTATAAAAATGAATAAAATCGATATAAATATCGTTCACGTCAAAATGGCATAAATCTAATCGACACGGCTATATATTTTTTTATTTCAAATATTTCTATTTCAAATATTCCTCTTCAAATATTTCTTTTCAAATATTTCTATTCAAATATTTCATTTCAAATATTTCTATTCAAATATTTCTTTTCAAATATTTCTTTTTCAAATATTTCTTTTCGAATATTTCATTTCAAATATTTCATTTCAAATATTTCATTTCAAATATTTCTATTCAAATATTTCATTTCAAATATTTCATTTCAAATATTTCTATTCAAATATTTCATTTCAAATATTTCATTTCAAATATTTCTATTCAAATATTTCATTTCAAATATTTATTTTCAAATATTTCTTTTCAAATATTTCATTTCAAATATTTCATTTAAAATATTTCTATTCAAAAATTTCTTTTCCAAAACTGGAATGAGGCCCAATCAATTACCATAGATTTCCATACAACACACGTATATCTCAATAGTGACAAAAAATCATCCATCATCCAGAGTGCACTACTCAACTGCATAAGCATTGAATATAAATAATCAATGCTTACAACAGCCTGTCAACCAATCGATCGACAAACAACTAAACAATTGGGATTAGTGTACGTCAATCTCATCCCAACACCCATGTGGGATTTTCAAACAACAAACATAGATTTATTTGTGCAGTTGGGCGATGTGTAAAATTTATCATCCCAATCAATATCAGTTAAATGTGTATACATAAAAAAATCATCTGATTTGTAAATGAATATTTATTTCATTCACATACACGTTAAAAATTATATTTTTAACGATAAAATATTTATTCGGTTCATTTACACAATAAAAATGATATTTTTTACTTTTCGAATATATTTTAGAAAATTTCGGGGGCATAACGGCATGATACTAGAAATGGGATAAGGCCCAGCATTATCCCCAGTCTAATAATGGCCTGTGCCATACACAAACCAAATTCTAATCAATTCCACATTCACACCACAAACCAATATTCAACCAAACACTTCAATCAACACAAGCAACCAAACAAGTCGTCCATGGTCTGTAGACGATGGGTGTCGGGTGCTGCTAAGCACCGTCTGCATCCTAGTATATATTTCAAACTAGAAATTAAAATAAAAGTAAGGAGTTCTCACCTTTGGGTTCCACTCCACCGTTTCATTTTTGAATTTTTGAATAGCTGGGGTTTGCCCGAAATTCATGCAATCCTTTACACGCTGTTCATAGTAAAAATCACATTTTTTATTATCACTACAACTACCTAAAAATCGTATTTTTATTTCCACTTCATATGTATAAAAATCGGATTTTTATCGCTACTTCATATATATAAAAATCGAATTTTTATCGCTACTTCATATATATATAAATCGAATTTTTATCGCTACTTCATATATATAAAAATAGAATTTTTATCGCTTCATTCCAATAAAATAAAAATCATATTTCTGTCTCGCCTTCAAGATGATAAAAATCGTATTTTTACTTTGCAAACTTCAAAATAAAAATCATATCTTTATACCATTATTCAAACAAATAAGAATCACATTTTCCAAACGAACTTTACTTTATAAAAACTTTATTTTTACTTTAGATAAAAAAAAGAAAATCATATATTTACTTTAGATAAAAATCCAAGCTTTCTATGTCATGAATCAATATAAAAATCCAAGTTTGCTTCATAAAAATATAATCTTTTTTCGTAAAAATATAATCTTAAAAAGGATTTGCAAAAAAAAGCTTTTAAATTAAAAAAACTTACATTATTCTCAGCGAAGGGGGGGCTGCTGCTGCGACGGACTACAGGGGGTGGCGGCGGTGAACAATGCAGGCGGTGGTGGGGGTGCTGGGGCGTGGTGCTCGGCTTAGGGTTAGGGTGGAGGATCTTATCAGAGGTGGGGGGTTCTCGATAGGACGGAGGAACGAATGAGGGAGGGGAGGAATCGATGGCCACGGCGAAGGATGGGGGAATCGGCAGCCTGGCCGA
Source organism: Allium sativum (assembly GCA_030737875.1). Taxonomy (NCBI): domain Eukaryota; kingdom Viridiplantae; phylum Streptophyta; class Magnoliopsida; order Asparagales; family Amaryllidaceae; genus Allium; species Allium sativum. The sequence continues at coordinate 226,856,368 of CM060922.1, forward strand.
TGGTGGGCGGACGGCGGTTGGAGCGGCGTTGGGATCTACGGCAGAGTGAGTTTTTTTTCTTTTATTTACTTTTCCCGATCTGAGAAAGTCACATGGGAGGGAGAGTGTGGAAAGAGAGGGGTGAGGATAAGCTTATATATTTATTAAACTATTTTATCTTTCAAAAAGTTGACTTTCCTTTTGAACCCCAAACGAGGCCCAACGACTGTCATCCCTAGCATATTACCCCCATTCCGAACACAATGGGATATGTTTCATAAGCCAATTTGGTTGTTACGATCAGTTTTTATCAAATTCAAAATATAAATCAGTATATATTGAATTTGAACGTTCATTTTAATTTACCGGGGCTACATACGGACTCTAAAAATTCTAGAAAAAATATTTCCAGCTTCATATTGACGATACAGTCCTAACAAAACTAATTTCGTCAAGTTCCGAGACCGTTTGAAAAATGGTCATTTTCTGGTCGATCCAAATTGATTGAAACTGTTAAAACACGTTTTCTTTCGCCACGCTCACATATTGATTCGAAAAATTACGAATTTTGGAATCTAGCAATAATTCGACATCGTGGATCCAACAAAAGTGGTTTCGTCGAAAACAGAGGCCGTTTGCAAAATTTTCATTTTTAAGGGCCAGAATTCCATAGCGACTATTCTGAATTTTCAACTGGGCATAACTTTTTATTGCCGCTATGAAACTTCAATTTTTCGGATTCGTTGGAAAGACATTCTCAATTGGATTCTAATGTTTTTGGTTTCACTAACATCTGGCTTATTTTGAATCATGTACATTCGTTTGAAATTTGAAATCGAATTTTCGAACTACCGCGCCATTTTCGATTCCTTTTATATTTTAATGACAATCTATATAAATATATATGTTTTAATACTATTCAAATTAAATTTCTCGTTGTTATTATTTAAAATAATCATTTTAAATATCTAAAATTCATTAAAATGAAAAAATAAAAATTTTAGATTAGCTCAGATTTTCTGGGTTATTATAATCTCCCCCACTTAAAACTTTTCGTCCCCGAAAAGGAACGAAACTGAAAGCTGTTTTACAAACCAACTCAACTTTCATTATTTTCATTATGGCTTAAGTTCTTTAACTTTTCAGTTTCTAAGAACTCTTCAAATTTTCCAAAAATTTGGCTAACATCCTAAATTTTTGAAAAATTTCGCCATAACCTCACCTGCACGGGAGCACCGGGAAAATCCCGAAATTGCCATACAGGCCTCTCCAATCCAAAAGAAAAATAAACAGCCAAGCGGCTCGTAAAATTATCAAAAACCCCAAGAAATACAATAAACATGTACCTATTTGTCGGGCATACAATTTTATTCCTCTTCTCTAGCCTCCTTGCATTGACCTGTTCACACATATATATGTACATGCATGCATTTCCAAACAATTTTCAATATGGTTCAATATTTGGTTCGATTTGGCCTAAATTCACCTTTCTTTCACATGTTGATTTGAATAAATAATCACACAACACAACCATCAATCAATTAGTGAATTAACGTTTCAAATTCATAATTTTAATGCATAGTCAAAAAATCACATTTTTGGTTCCAAATTACAACAATATATGCTAACTATATTTTGGTTCTCACACCAGTCAATTAGAAATTATATAAATATCCCACTTTCGAAACTCGAATACCAATTCTGATGATGTTCGAACTATCATCAGAACCATCTCCGGGCGACTAGAGTGTGATTCTATATCTATCCAGTATATTAAAACTTCGAATACACGTGGATCAGACGTATATGCAAAATCTATATATACTAGATTGTCCAAATCAATTTAAAATAAATATTCAAATACGAATAATTGATTTGAATTTTCAAAATAAAATTTGTTTTCATTTTAAAAATATACTCTTCACACTCATTTTAGGATACTACTAATCCCATCTCTAACGAGTCATTCTCATTGGATATTACTAATCCAATCTCTGATGAATTCTTTCATTTGGTTCTAATATGTCTTGTTTTCTGAGCTTTGTAAACCAAAGCTCTGAAACCAAAATGAAACGACCCGAACTTCCCCGTGAAGGAAAGCACGGATTGAATTAGGGACAAGCCACATCGGAACACAAAATGAAGAACATTTCATTGCTTATTACAACAATTTCATTAGAATACAAAATATACAAAGTATGAATAAATATTATATATCAGAGAAATATCAGAGATTTAAATACATTACTGCAGTGGAAAAATAATACAATACACAACTGAAAGAGATATATGGATACAGAGCTTTCCGGAAATCATTCCAGCTGTAAACCAGGTTCCTGTGAATATAAATTTGCAAAACCAAAACTACTAGCTGCCCGTGTGGAAAATAGGGGCACCTAGAGTTTAGGTTAAAACAATAAACTCCAGGTCAGTCATGTGACTGGTGTTAGAACTAAACAGTTATTAATCTTTATTTTAAAGTTAGGTAAATCTAGGGACCACGCTGTATAACACGGAACGGGTTTCCTCCCAAGAATACCTGTGCATAAAACAACGCAATGCTAAATAAAGAACAACGAAGCTATTATAAGACCCAGGTCCCATCACACAATGCAACACAAGCCGGAGGACAGGGTTTTACCTTATAATAGCCAAAGAATGCTTGATATGTTAAAACAAATCATTTGATACTATTATAAGTGTATAGTGCTTAAAACAACTTCAAATATAAATGTATCAATCCTAGATGGCATGGGTACCATATATCATGTCGCTAATACTAGGCTCTACAATCAAAACCGCAAATGTCACGTATTGGAAGTTGGATTTCCGTCTGTGAACCAAGGCAAGGGATCGTACTTACTGCTTTGAGACGGTCTAACCCGTGTCTCAGGAGCAGCCGCAACTGCACCTTGGATCGTCAGGGCCGATCCACTAGATGTGGATTGTAATGCCTGAACACTGCGTTTCCCCATCCTATGGGGTGTCAATGAGTCCAATGACTCCATCGGTCCCGGATCGACCGATATATCCGAGGCGCCTCGCATTCCAACAACCACATAAGTCAAACTCGTCAGGGCGTGTAAAACCACTAACGCCACTTCTAGCTAGAAGGAAACGCGTGCCCTCCCTGATGTCCTCTGCCGTTTCTGGTTCACACCGGGTGTAACAACCCGAAAATCTTAGCCAATTTAACTTTTTTATTTTAGCTATTTTAATGAATTTGGATATTTAAAATGAATTATTTTAAATAATAACGACGGGAAATTTGTTTTGAATAGAATTAGATCGTATATATTGATATAGATCCTCGTTAGAATATAAATATTTTATTCTAATTATAAAAGGAATTGAAAATGGCGTGGTAGTTTGAAAATTCGATTTCAAATTTCAAATTTCAAATGAATGTACAGGATTCTAAATAAACCAGATTTTAGCAAAGCCAAAAATATTAGAATCTAGTTGAGAATATCTTTCCAATGAATCCATAAATTTGAAATTTCACAGCGGGAATAAAAAGTTACGTCCAGTTGAAAATTCAGATTAGTCGCTATGGAATTCTGGCCCTTAAAAATGGAAATTTTGCAAACGACCTCTGTTTTCGACGAAACCACTTTTGTTGGATCCGGGATGTCGAATTATCGCTAGATTCCAAAATTCATAATTTTTCGAATCACGGCAATGGAAAACGCGTTTAACCAGTTTTAGTTGATTTTAATCGACTGGAAAATGGCCATTTTTCAAACGATCTCAGAATTTGGCGAAACTAGTTTTGTTAGGACTGTGCCGCCAATACGAAGCTAGGAATAATTTTTTTGGAATTTTCTGAGTTAGTATGTGGCCTCGATAAATTAAAATGTACGTTCAAATTCAATTTATATTGATTTATATTTTATTTTCAATGGAAACTAATCAAAACAACCGAATTGGCTTGCCAAACATATCCCATTGTGTTCGGGATGGGGGTAGTTAGCTATGGGCGACAGTCGTTGGGCTCGATTTGAGATTCAAATTAAAAGTCAACTCTATGGAATTTAAAAATAATTAAATATATGTATATTATATATAACCCTCCCTCTCCACACACTCTCTCTCTCCATTCATTCAGAATAGAAAAAAAACAAATAAAAACAACGGAGCCCTAATCAGCCAGCGCGGTCGAAGTCACCGTCCTCCAGCCGCCTGTGCCCCACGCCACCCCACTTCTGACGATCCCCCCTTTCTCCTTCTTCACCCTCTCTGTCCCCATTCAAAAACCTCGAGCCCCCAATCGCAAAATCTAGATCGCAAGCATGATATTTGAGGGTGCTCTCACTTCCAGTCCCCGTGAGATCAACAGAGCCGCTACGCCAAGGCCTCCTCTGACTGCCGCGCGCCGAAAACAACCCCTCCTCTCAGTTCAATGCCGAACGAACAGTGAGCCCTTTTATCTCTTTTATTTTATTTTATTTTTATTTTAAAATCATTGTACAAATCTGAGCTTTTTATTTAAAACATTGTGAGATGTTTAATTTATAAAAGATATGATTGTTAATTTATAAAAGATTTGATCTTTAGTTGGAGAAAAATATGATCTTTATTTGGAGAAAGACTTGATCTTTAGTTGGAGAAAAATACGATCTTTATGGTATGAAAATATGATTTTTGAAAGTAAGAAAATATGATTTTTGAAAGTAAGAAGTTATGGTTTTTGAAAGCAAAAAGGTTTAATTTTTAAATGGTATAAAGATTTGATTCTTAGTGGAGGAAAGAATACGAATTTTAAGTAGTGAAAATTAGATTTCTAAGGTAATGAAAAGTATGATTTTGCATATGAAGAAAGCATAGATTTTTATATGCGAAAAGATATGATTTTTATTATCCATAATGAAGTATAAAAATGTGATTTTGATATAGTAGAGATTGTAAAAATATGATTTTTATATATGTAATGGATACGGACAACGAAAGTGAGAAAAGGTGAGCACGGCGAAGGTTTTCTACATATGAAGAATCGCGACGTTTGTTTTAGCTTCTCTGTGATAATTTCTCACTTTTAATTTAATTTGCTAGTTATAATATATACTATGATGCAGACGGTGCTTAGCAGCACTCGACACCTGTCGTCCACAGACCATGGATGACTTTTTTGTTTGATTGATGTGTTGTGAAATTTTATTGTGTGATGGGAATGAATAAATATTTTATAGTTAAAAATATAATTTTTAACGTATATATAAAATAAATATTTATAAACAAATCGAATGATTTGTTTGTGTACACACATTTGAATGATATTGATTGGGACGATAAATTTTACACATCGCCCGACTGCACAAATAAAACCTGTGTTTGATTGTTTGAAACCCCACATGGGTATTGGGATGAAATTGGACATAAACTAATCCCAATAATTAGTTGTATGTCGATCGATTGATTGACAGACTGTGTAAGCATTGAATATTTATATTCCATGCTTATACAGTGTAGAATGCACTCTGGATGATGGATTGCTGTTTTCATTGTTGTTATACACATTTGTTGTGTGAGATCCATATAATCAACATTATATGGTAATTGACTGTGTCTGATTCCAGTTCAGAATTATCGAATATTTTAAAGTAATATTCAGTGAATATTGAAATGTGAAGCCATGTTAGGTAGTTAAACGCCATTTTAACACGAACGAGATTTTTGTGGATTTTATTCATTTTACAATGAATACCGAAAAGTGATTTCAAAATCTGATATTTTGAAATTCGAATTAAATTGAAATAATTTGAAATTCGAGTTAAATTGAAATAGAATTGAAATTCGAATTAAATTGAAAAAGAATTGAAATTCGAATTAAATTGAAATAGAATTGAAATTCGAATTAAACTGAAATAAAATAAATTCGAATTAAATTGAAATAGAATTGAAATTCGAATTAGACTAGAATAAAATAAATTCGAATTAAACTGAAATATAATTGAAATCGTTTTGAATCGAATTTAAAACAGATTGAAATTGAATTGAAATCGATTTGAAATGAATTTAAAACGAATTTATATTTGAAAATTCAGTTTTGATTTGAATTTCAGATGGAAGTTGAAATCGTTTTGAAAACGAATTTAAAAAGATTTATAAAATACGTTTTAAATGGAAATTGATGAAATATATATTATATATATAATATAATGGCCTGAATAGAACGCGCCGTGCTGCGGCAGTTTGTGAATTTCGACCATTGACTTCGAATGGACATTACGGGAGATCCGACAGTCGGATTCTCCTAAAACCGAAACCGTTGGGTCCGTATCGAAAAGAGCTTTCTAACGAATACAAGAGATTTGAAATCTAATGGTTGGATTTGGAATTATGTCCAAATCAAATTTGGAAAAGGTCGCTATAAGTGCAGTTGGATGGCCGTTGATGAAAATCGACTATACAGGCCTTGATAAAATTATTAAAAATATCAATAATTTGAGTAAAATCATAAGAAATGATTTGGAAAGAATCGGGATGAAAAATCCCATATTTGAAAAGAACTAGTTTTGAACTAGAATTATAATCCCATTTATTTTTAAAATAAAATAAAAAGTGGATTTGAAATGGTTTTGAAAATAACCAGAATTTCCAATATATAAATTGGAAATGGATTTGAATCGAAATTATCTTCGGAATATTTCGATATTGAATTTCGTGATTATACAGATATTGTTATGGAAATTTGAAAGATATATTTATATCATTATTTCCAATACGATATTTGTTGGTTGTAGTATTTGATATTGAATATAAGCCGATATATTTTCTATTCAGAGCCTTGTATTTAATATCAAATGGGATTTGGGTTTGTCGTGAATGGTGTCTTCATTAACACCGTTCTTAAACCCAGTTGAGAAAAAGATTAAATCTTTTTATTTGGATTTAATGAAGTATACCAATTAAATAATATTTAATTGGAATTGAATTGGAATTTATTTTTGGGTTTATCGCGAACGGTGATTTAAATAACACTTGTTCTTTAACCCGATAATTAATGGAATGTGGATTGGGTTTACTGTGAACTGTGTTTTAACGACATTCGTTCTTTAACCCGATTTACAATGAAATGGGATTTGGAATTTATAAATCTTTTTGATAAGATGTAAAAGAAATTTTCCAAAGTGAAGTTTTCCAATTTAATAAAATATATTGGAATGGAATGGAATTCGATTTGGTAATAATCGATCACTACAACAAAATGAGGATTTCATAGCGTTTGAAAAACGCTATTATAGGCTATCATAGCGTTTCAAAGAACGCCATGTAACAACATGCTATCTTAGACCTTCAACTTTAAATAGCATAGAGTAAAACGCTATGAAAAACAATCTTTCTATAGCATTTTCTTTTTGCTATTACAGAAAAACGCTATATGAAATACTAGCTAAATGCTATATATTATAGCGTTTAGTCTGCTTCTACTATAGCGTTTGCTTTTTGTATTTATAGCGTTTATTGTTTATGTATCATAGCGCTTGTTTACATGATCCTATAGCGATTTTAAAACGCTGTAATATATATATATATATGTATATATATATATGTATATATATATATATATATGCACACAAATACATATATACTCATTTCTTAAATGTATGCAGACATAACACATTTTCACAAACAACAAACATACATATTACAATATAACATTTCATATATATCATCCAAACAACATTATGTATCCAAATTCAATATTTCGTACACATAGTTCAAACTACTTTTCCATGGCCATAATATGTCATACACGCTAGCACCTTACAGGGCAATCAAACGGTCGATTTAATCTTGCTTTGTTTTTGGTATTTTCTCCAGAACATAAGCATTTTGGTCCTGTTACAACAAAGATGAACAATATTTAGTTCAAGATTTTTGATCGCTATATGAAATGAGATAACAATTCAAATATAGATGGATATTGCCATCATAGTGAGGATAATGAATAAAAATCAAGTAAATAAAAGGGAAAAAATGCATGCATGAATCAACAACAAAAGTGCAAAAAAGATGCATTGTATTACTAGTTTCGGTCATTAAAAAGAATTAAAAATAAGATATTTTGTTACAAGAGTTATACATTAACGCTTATGATAAAATATCAACCTATCAACAAAAAATTCTATTTGTGTTGACAAGCAACATCGATCAGATGGTTGCTCTTCACTAGTAACCCAGAATCATCGAAAACAAAACCAGTATTTATAGCTAAAAGTTGTATAAGTCATCAGAGGATTGATCATACAAAGCATAGGAACCATAAATACTACCAAATAGAGAATCCATACCTGAGTCAGGACTAGAAAAATATGAAGAAGCCTTTCTCCTAATTCAGGCACTCCTCAGGCAAGAGCTCACTTCAAAACAAGAGCGAACTGTAGTCTTCATCTTTTTTGGAGTGTACAAATCCCTACATAACAAAGGTGCAGAAAATCTAGACATGATCCTTTAAACTTAAGTTAACATCAACGGATTTCATACTTCTCGACTCAATCGAACAAAAATTCATGCAATGCGGCAAATTAGGATGATCTAAAATAACACAACATGCTGGAGACAAAGCCAAACATTTAATAAGCATCAGATCACTCATTGTCTCTCAGGGCAACGATTAACACCAACAACAAAAAGCATACAATTTCCATACATTAGTACAAGATGAAAGAAAGCAATACCTCCAATGTCTAGAAGGACGTGGGCTGAAGAAACTTAATATTAAAAGTTGGGGTAACAACATTTGTCTTAATTTGAGCCAATTTTTTATCTTAATCCAATTTCCATACATTAGTACACAGAAATTCTCCATCATGTTTAGGCCCATTGAACACACTGTACAAGCTGCGAATAGGTATGAATATCCCGCTGCAATAATAAATACACTGCATCGATCACTGATCTATTTCTTTAATTCTTTAAGCATGAATTATACTAAAAGTTGTTACCTTGGGAAATATTTTAGGGCAGTTATCCAAATAAAAATAATTTGTCTTTCGCAGCATACAATGGACTCATTTATAAGTTTATTAATTCCAGCAACCACAAGTACAAGGGCAAAATATACTTCTGCTTACATATATGTGCAAGTTTATGCATATGTGCGCATTTGTAAAAAAAAATCCAAAACTGAAATGTTCGCATCAACAACCCCAAGCAAAATAGGCAATATATTTCTACAGTATTTATATGTGCAAGTCAATGCATGTGTGCCATTTGCATTTTTTTTTCAAAACTGAACTGTGTGCTAACAATGTTCATTTGGCCATAAACTTCAAATAGTTTATCTGATTTCAACTATTTTTCTTTTTCTGGAAAGCTAAGATAATAAGCTACAACTTTTGTTCTAAGCATCTTGTAAAAAAAATTTCTAAGCATCCTGGAAAATCAATACAACAATCACTCAATATTATCAAGATATTAAAGCCGCATTTTCTTTTAGTGCAGGAGTTTAAAAATGTTTTCAAAACTCTTACCATCAAATATCAAAATCATTTGAAAAAACAAATGTCTTAATGAACTAAGGTTTTAATGATACGTAAGGCAAATTGGCATAAACATCACATTACGGCATTTACTATAATAACCCGGAAATTCTGAGCCAGTTTAAAATTTTTATTTTGGCAATTTTAGCGAATTTTGAATATTTAAAATGAATTATTTTAAATAATATCGATGAGAAATTTATTTTGAATAGAATTCGACGTATATATTATATACGTCATCGTTAGAATATAAATAATTATTTTAAATTATAAAAGGAATTGAAAATGGCGCGGTAGTTCGATAATTCGATTTCAAACTTCAAATGGATGTACAGGATTCAAAATAAACCGGATTTTAGTGAAACCAAAAATATTTGAATCTAATTGAGAATATCTTTCCAATGAATCCGAAAATTCAAAATTTCATTGCGGGAATCAAAAGATACGTCCAAATGAATTTTCAGAATAGTCGCTATGGAATTCTGGCCCTTAAAAATGGAAATTTTGCAAACGATCTCGGATTTCAACGAAACCACTTTTGTTGGATCCGTGATGTCAAGTTATTGCTAGATTCCAATTTTCGTAATTCTTCGATTCAATATGTGAGCGTGGCAAAGGAAAACGCGTTTGACCAGTTTCAGTTGATTTTAATCGACTGGAAAATGGTCATTTTTCAAACGGTCTCAGAATTCGACGAAATTAGTTTTGTTAGGACCGTATCTTCAATACGAAGCCAGAAAATATTTTTCTGGAATTTTCCGAGTCAGTATGTGACCCCAGTAAATTGAAATGCACGTTCAAATTCAATATATAGAGTTATATGTTGATTTTGACGAAAAATGATCGAAACGATCGAATCGGCTTACGATACATATCCCATTGTGTTCGGAATGGAGGTAATTAGTTAAGGACGACAGTCGTTGGGTTTGATTTCGAGTTCGAATTTTAAACTAACTTTTTGAAAATAAAATTAAAATAAAATAATATATAATATATAATATAAACCCTTTTCCACTTAAACCCCCCCCCCCCCCCCCCTCTATTTCATTTTCCTCGATCAATTAGCTTTCTCCCTTTCTGAAAGAAAAACCGCTCCTACACTCCACGCCCCCGTCGCTCTACTCCACCGACGATCGTGACCTACCGCCGCCGCCGTGAGGTGATAGCCGCACCCCCCTCCTTCCTCTCTCCTCCCTCCTCTGATCGAGACTCGTGCCGCCATCCACGAAAACTCACCCACTTCCACCGAGGTTCGCAGTCGCTAGCCCCCCTCCGACTTCCTCCTGCCACCGCTATTCCCCCTGTCGCGCCTCCTCCTTCTATTCTCTCTCTCCTCGTGCGACAGCCACCCTCCCTCTCTCCACTTCCATTTCGAACCCTCCCTAGCCCCAAACCGCCTACCACCACCGCAGCAACCACTCGACGCCCTACCTGCGCCTCCGCGTGAGCACCAACGCCCCTCCTCTCCGATTCCTGTAAGCTTTATTTTTAATTATTTTTATTTTTAACCTTTTCAGTTGTTTTTTTTTATTTCAAAGTAGTTGGTTCATTAGAAAAAAAATAGGGGTTCTATATTATTTTTAAATAAAAATTTGATCTTTATAGAAAAAAGGGGGGTTTTTATATAGAAGAAATTTTGAATTTTTATATAGGAGAAAGATTTGATTTTGAAGAAGAGAAAAGATATGGTTTTTAAATATAAACTTCGAAGTAAAAATTTGATTTTTATATATTGAATAGCGAAGTAAAAATTTGATTTTTATATATTGAATAGCGAAGTAAAAATTCGATTTTTATATATTGAATAGCGAAGTAAAAATTCGATTTTTATATATTGAATAGCGAAGTAAAAATTCGATTTTTATATATTGAATAGCGAAGTAAAAATTCGATTTTTATATATTGAATAGCAAAGTAAAAATTCGATTTTATTTATTGAATAGCGAAGTAAAAATTCGATTTTTATATATTGAATAGCAAAGTAAAAATTCGATTTTTACATATGTAGTGGCTACGGGCGACGAAAGTGATAAGAGACGAGAACGACGAAGATTTCTACTTAAGAAGTGTCGCGAAGTTGGGATAGCTTTCGGTGAGAATTTCTCACTCTTCAATATCATTTTTTCTAGTTATATATATATATATACTAGGATGCAGACGGTGCTTAGCAGCACCCGACACCCGTCATCCATAGACCATGGATGGCTTGTTTGTTTGATTGATGTGTTGTGAAAATTGTTTGTGATGTTGATGTGAATAGATAATAAAATATATTCATAGGTTAAATAAAATAATTTGGTCGTTAAAAATATAAATTTTAAAATGAATGTGAATAAATAAATATTCATTTACAAACCGGACGGTTTGTATATGTACACCAATTTGAAGGACATTGATTGGGACGATAAATTTTACACATCGCCCAACTGCACCAATAAAAATCTATGTTTGTTGATTTGAAACCCCACACGGGTATTGGGATAATATACGACATACACTATTCCCAATAATTAGTTGTATGTCGATCGATGGATTGACAGACTGTTATAAGCATTATATATTTATATTTGATGCTTATACAGTGTAGTGCACTTTGGATGATGGTTGATTATTTATCGTCGCTATTATATACATGTACTGTATGGAATCCATATAATTAACTTTGTATGGTAATTGATTGGGCCTCATTCCAATTTAGAAAATAAAGAATATTATAAAATAAAGCTTTATGTGTTGACCGTACTCATCCGTTGAGATTAGTCATGTGTTGAACGAAATATTTTAACAATAAAATTTACATCTTTATCATATATAAAATTAGAAATTAACTGGAAAATAGATGAGATGAGTGGTCTCCTGGATATTGATCTGATGTTGGTTTCGGCCTTCGGGGTTAATATTTAGGGAATCGTTCTCTTACTAATTTACAGTTGGAGTCTGATTTGATATCAAATGATAGATACCATAATTTTTATAAAATATATTAAATAACAAAAATAGTCACACGTGGACAGTACTCCTTCGTTGAGATTAGTCGTGTGTTGACAAAAATATAGATTCACGTATTGAATAGGATAAATATTCATTTGTTGAATAGAATAACGGAATTATTGAAATATATAAAGCCGTATTGATTAGAGATGCACTATTTTGACGCGAACGATATTTATATCGATTATATTCGTTTTTAAATTTGAATTGAATCGAATAGAAAACCAATTTGAATTGAATCGAATAGAAAACCAATTTGAATTGAATCGAATAGAAAACCAATTTGAATTGAATCGAATAGAAAACCAAAATGAATTGAATATAAAATGAATTCGAATTGAGTATAAAACGAATTCGAATTGAATTGAAAAACGAATTCGAATTGAATTGAAAACGAATTGCAGTGAATTCAAAATGAATTGAAATTAGAATTGAATAGAAACGAATTTTAAAACGAATTTATAAGAAAAAAAATTCAATTTTGATTTGAATTGAAATGGAAGTTGAAATTGTTTTTGAAACGAATTTAAAACTATTTATATAATTCGTTTTAAGTAGAATTCGACGAAATTATATATTATATATATCATATATATAATATAATGGCCTGAATATAACGCGCCGCGCCGCGGCAGTTCGTGAATTTCGACCATTTATTTCAAACGGACATTACGGGAGATCCGACCGTCGGATTCTCCTAAAACCGGAACCGTTGGGTTCGTATCGAAAAGTGCTTTCTAACGAATATTAGAAATTCAAAATCTAATCATTGGATTTGGAGATACGTCCAAATCAAATTTGGAAAAGGTCGGTGTAAGTGCAGTTCGATGGTCGTTGATGGAAATCGACTGTACGGGCCTTGATAAAATTATTAAAAATAGTAATAATTTGTGTAAAATCATAAGAAATGATTTGGGTAAAATTGGGATGAGAAACACCATATTTGAAAAGATAAAAATAGATTTTTATCGAAATGAACTAGTTTTGAACTAAAATTAAACTCATTTATTTTTAAATAAATAAATTGGATTTGAAATGGGTTGTAAATAGAATTGATTTGTGGGTTTATCGTGAACAGTGTATTAAACAACACTTGTTCTTTAACCCGGTAATAAATAGAATATGATTTGGGTTTGTCGTGAACTGTTTTTTAAAAGACATTAGTTCTTTAACCCAGTAAAAGGAGTTTTAATAAATCTTCAATTAGATTGAAATGTAAATTGATAATTTAAATTATCAACTTTAGAAAGTGAGCGAGAATAGAGTATCACCAGTTTTGCTCCAATGCGATAGTTAAATCTTTAATTAGATTTTAATGTGAAATGGTAATTAATTTTACCGATAACACTGTGGTGTTAGATATGGAGTATTACCAGTTTTGCTTCATGGGATGAATAGGTTGGGATTGGGAAATAAAATAAATAATTACTTCGGTGTGGTTCGCTAATCTCGACTAGTTTGGAAAACCATAATTTGGTTTGAAATGACATCCAAAGGAAGATTAAAGAATAAATTTAAAGAATTTATCTTGGATAAAATTAATGGGAACCTTTCCCTAAGAATTGAAATTCAGAAACTAGCTGAAGGTTAGTCAAGAAGAATGGTTTCCTGGGTAGTGATTTGATGTTGGTTTTGGCCTTCGGGGTTAATATTTGGGAAATTGCTCTCTTGCTGATTTACGGTTAGTGGCTAATGAATTGGAATGAGGCGTATGTTGTGTTTGTGTAACATTTGTTTTTAATATACGCGGGTTGTTCGGAAAGTCCGGGTTTATAACCAATCTGAATAACCGATTCGACGATATGTCGAAGATGAAGACGGTGGTTGAAGACCGGAAGTCTTCACATCGTTTGGGTGATTACTGATGATCTTGATTGGGCTGTACACCCAAGATGAGGGAATCAGTTAGTGGTCGTCCAGACGTACTTGGAGATCGATGGATATGCGAGGAAAGTGCCTCCGGTTTCGTTCAGACCCAGAACGAACTTGTAAATGGATTGTGTGTCTGACATTAGATTATATTCTGTGTTGATTGATTTCTGTTAAATATATATCTGTTTGGCGGCGGAGAATTTATTCTCTTGCTTAACGCCCTTCTCTGAGACGTACAAGCTTAGAGGTTATATATTGATAGATATCAATCGCATGGCATGAATTGCCTGTGTGGCACGCTGAGTTGCATGGATCAAGGCTTCTGTTGAAAAGCAAAGTCTTGTGGTTGATGATCAAAGCACGGTCTTTGTGGCATAGCTTTGTGTATAGTGTGGATTCGCGAGCCTCACACCTCGGTATGAGTTAAAAACGGGATAAGGACTGCAGGGAGAGCACGACGTTTCTTTCTAGCTTTGGTGGTGTCAGTGACTTACCAGCCCTGACATTGATATACTTTTCACCTATGTGGTTGTTGGATGAGGCGCCTCGATTTTAGGTCTGTAAGGACCGGGAAACGTGTGTTCAGGAATAATTAATCCTCAAACGTAAGAGAGGACCAGCCCTGAAGATCCAAGTGTTGCCCAGTGTAACAACCCTGAATTTTGGGGCCAATTTAAAATTTTATTTTAAGTAATTTTAATGAGTTTTGATATTTAAAATAATCTATTTTAAATAATAATGATCACAAATTTGGCTCAAATCGAAGTTAGAATGAATAATTTAATTTTAATTATAAAAAGAGTTAGAAATAGCGCGGTAGTTTGAAAAGTCAAACTTGAACTTTGACTGACCATACATGATGCAAAATTTAAGGGATTTTAGTGAAACCAAAAATATTAGAATCTATTTAAAAATATCTTTCCAATGAATTCGAAAAATTGAAATTTCATAGCGGGAATCAAAAGTTATGGCCAATTCAATTTTTAGAAAGGTCGCTGTAGAATTTATATATATATATATATATATTATATATGGCCCAAAAGGCTACTTTTCACATATGTAGGAATTTCGACTCGAAACCACTTCCATTGAGTTCAAAATGATGTTTCTGCATTGAAAAGGTATAAACACTTATATATTTCGAGTTTCAGAAATTATTTGTTTAAAAATGTATTTTTAATATTAAATATATACGCCTTAAAAATGGAAATTTTGCAAACAACCTCTGTTTTTGACGAGACCACTTTTGTTGGATCCGGAATATTAAATTATTACTAGATTCCAAAATTCGTAATTTTTGGAGTCAGTATGTGGTCGTTATTAATTTTACAGTGAAAGACGGTCAATTTTCAGACTTTAAAAATTCATAATTTATTCATACGGACTCGGAATTTAACGAAACCAGTTTCTTTGAATCCGTAATGTCAAGAAATATTTATATTTCAATTTTCATAAAAATTGGAATTCGTAGGTGTTAACACGAATTTTTAGAATATGAAAATGGGTGCAAATTGTATAAATAAATACATAAAAGGGTAATTGGGCCTAATAACATTCTTAACCGCATATAAAATATCTTTTCCTCAGCCTTTAGCTGAATCATAACCCTAAACCTACCAGCCACCTTCTCCTTCTTCATTTTCATGGCCTCCACTCTAAATAATTCTTTGCAAATAAGCCCCTGAAAACAAAACAATTTATAACTCTCAATCCAAACCAAATCAGACCAAACCCTTTCTGGGTTTTGTTCTTCTTCTTATCCTCTATCTACCACGAAAAATTCAAGACCTATCGTCGCACGGGTTCGTCGGAATCTCAATCTAAAGGCAGCAACCATATTTTCGTTTTTTGGCTATTGCGGGCCCCACGAAGAGAGTTAGGTCGAGCGACTTCAGGAAGAGGTAGAGGGGAACCATACGGTTCTTTTGGCAGTGGTGGCATGGTCTCAGGTGGTCGGAGTTGTCCGGAATGTCAATTTGATTGGAGGAGGGCTGAAAACAGGACAGTCGCAAAGATGAGCAATTTCCTGCCAACCCGTGCATTTTCAGGCGAAGTGACAAACAGAGAAGTTGTTCGCGAGGTCGAGGCCAAGCTACTGTAAAATTTTGGGGGCATTTAGAGCACCGAGGCGGCCGCAGCACCAAGATGAACAGAAACTGTACTTTTCTGTTCATCTGCAGATCGTGGGCCCCACGTGGCGAATTGGAGGGGGGACCACCAGCCGTGGAAAGAGGGGGAGAAGCCTGAGAGAATGACGCTGGTTTCGTGCAATTCCGACGTACGGTTTGGCCGTGGCGAGCATTTTAAATTCAGGGTGTTGTTTGAAAAAAAAAGGTTAGGGGCTTAAACGCGAAACATTTATGTTCTATGTTCGTAATGCAATATCTTTTACATACGAGATCGAGATTTGATGATTTCAGGTCTGCTGTGATCGTGGCGATGTGAGCTTCGCGTGGACAACAAATTTGTCCAATTTGGAGAAAATTGAAATTTTGGGTAATTTTTACAAATTTAAATGTTATTTTAATCGATTTGTTAACTTCGCAAGTGCATAACTTTTTGTCACGTTATCGAAATTGCATGAAACTGAATCCGTTGAGATCGTTATGTTAAGAGCTTCGAGCGAGCAGTAATTTTGTCCAATTTGGAGCAAGTTGAAATTTTGGGTAATTTTCATAATTTAAATTAATTATTTAATTATTACAAACTTCGAAAATTCATATCTTTTTTATACGAACTCGAAATCGCACAAAACAGGATTTGCTGCGATCAGTGAGTCAAGAGCTACGCGTAGACACTAATTTCATCAAATTTGGAGCATGTTGAATTTTGGGCTAAAATTGGGCCTGAACCGTCATTTAAAGCCGGCAAAGGTGAGAACTCTTTTGCTCACTCAATTTTCGAATGGTTATTTATTTTTATAATTAAATGTAAATAAATTATTGGTGATGGAAGTAATTGTTTGTTGAACGGATTGTGGATTTGGATGTCATGTCATGTTATGTTTGAAATTGAAAATATTCAACAGGTTAAACTAATGATTTATTATTTATGATAATTTAAAATGATGTTAGTGTCATTGACAAGTTACTTGACTTGTTGATGTTGATTGGGACGATTGTTTTACACCTCGCCCAAGTGCACAAAATTATGTGTTGGTTGAAACCCCACACGGGTCTTGGGTTGATATTTGACTACACATCACCCTTGTGTTTAGTGTAAATTGCACTTTGGCTGTTATGTGAATGGTTGACATTATTATAGAATAAGTGCAATGTTTGAAATCAGTGTAATTAAATTACATGGAAATTGTGTGAGTCTCATTCCAATTTTGAGTTAAAGAATATTATAATCCAGTATTCAATTAAAAGAACCAAAGGATGGTTTCCATGTTTTCAAATGGGAAGGTACGTATTGTCAAAGTTACAATAAAAAGAGTGAATTTGAAAGATAACATTTTTATTAGTAAAAAATTTACAATAAGAGATTAGAATTAAAAAGATACCCTTTTTAATTGTCAACATGTTAAATTAAGAAGATTTACATTTTTTTTTATGTAATAAAAAGAATGGACTTTACATTGTAATTAAAGAGTAAATTTTACATTGTAAAGAATGGATTTTATATTGAAAATTTGACGATGTAAATAGAAAGACGATCTTTTTATATTGAGAATAAAAAGACAATATTTTTATTGTTAATAAAAAGATCACATCTTTGTTTTGAAATGATAATATTTTTACATTATAAAATAGAAAAGTTAATATTTTTACATTGTAAAATAGAAAAGATGATATTTTTACATTGTAAAATAAAGAAGTTAATATTTTTACATAGTAAAATAGAGAAGTTGATATTTTTACATTGTGAAATATAAAAACTGATATTTTTACGTTACAAGTATAAAAGTTGATATCTTTACATTGTAAATATAAAAGAGAACACTTTTACATTGTACATAAAAAGATGATGTTTTTACATTGTAAGTAGAAGAATGAAATTTTATGATGTAAAATAAAGTTGCATCATTTTTATATGCAAATATAAGATAGAAAATGACGATGAAATAAAGTTGCATCATTTTTATATGCAAATATAAGATAGAAAATGACGATGAAATAAAGTTGCGTCATTTTTATATGCAAATATAAGATAGAAAATGACGATGAAATAAAGTTGCATTTTTATATGCAAAAAAAAAAAAAAAAAAAAAAATAGGAGTAGGAATTTACGACGAAACAAAATTTACATTTTTATTAACGTAAATAAGAGGGATTTTCATTACATTGAAATTTTACATTTTCCTTTGTAATTAAAAGGTGAAATTCATAGTTTGTCAAAATTTACATTTTTATATGTAAATTATAAAGTAAATTCCATCGTATGTTAAAATTTATATTTTTATATGTAAATTATATAGGGAATTACACCGTAGGATAAAAATTACATTTTTATATGTAATTAAAAACATGAATTTACATTGTGTGTTAAATATTACATTTTTATATGTAATGTATATAGGAAAGTATACCATATGACAAAATTGCATTTTTCTATGCAATTAAAGGATGCAATTTCATTGTATGATAGAATTTGCATTTTCTTATATATATATATATATATATATATATATGTAACATAAAATGAGAATGAGCATTAAAAATAAAATTCATTTATTTTATATGTAATTTAGATGTAGAAAAGTGACATTGCAATTAAAAAAATTGTATTTTTACAATGTAAATTAGATGTAGGGTTTGCATTGTAATTAAAAATCATGTTTTTACAATGTGAATTAAGAGTAGAGTTTGCATTGTTGTTAGAAGTTATATTTTTAATATGTAATTTAAAGGTAGGATCTTGAGTGTATCAAAATTTACATTTTCCATGTAAGTAAAAGAATGAATTTAGGATGCGATAATATTATCTTCATTTTCAAATGAATTAAAATTTAGTAAGTATCGGTAATTGTGTGGAGTGTTGTTTTAATCGAACGACGTTATTACGATTCAATGATTATATATATATATATATAAAATTAAAATTAAACGAATAGGGTGTGGTAGTTCGCGTTTTGAAATCGTACATTTAAACGTCTATACAAGAAGATCCGACCGTCGGATTTTCTTGAAACTAAAACCGTTAGGACCGTCTTGGAAAAATCTTTCCAATGATATATATTACGTTAAGATCCAACGGTTAGATTCTGAGAAATGTAAAAATCAAAATTGGTTGAATGCAGCGCCATAGTCGTCATGGACTTAAGGCGTCGTTATATAAAAATTTAATTATTTTAAATAATTAAAATAGAAATGAATCGTTAATAAAAATAATTATTAATGTGTAAGAAGGATTTTCATTATATATATGTATATACGAGGATTATTTGGAAAGTCCGAGTTTATCTCATTCCAAATAATTAAACGACGTTTAAAAATCCAAGATTGGAAGACGGCGATTGAAGACCGTCAAATCTCCACATCGAATGGACGATGATGATTGTTGCCTTAGAATGGCTCGCTACCATGATAAGGTAATAGTAGGAGTTGCCCAGACGTAGTGTTGATTTGTACGGGTTTGGCTTTCGCTCAGACCCAGAGCATAAGCTTATAAATGGATTGTGTGTCTGACATCGTACTCCATTATATATCATGTTATTAATCATCTGTCGAATGTATGGATGTTTGGTGGCGGAGAATTTATTCTCTTGCTTAACACCCGTTCATATATTTCGGCAAATGATTGGTAGTGTGATATGGAGTTATGATGTGGCATGCTAAGATGCATATGATCAAGGCTTTGTTGAAAAGCAGGCCTTGTGGAACGATCAAAGCATAGTCTGTTTAGGCATAGCTTTGTGTATAGCGTGACTTCGCGAGCCTCACACACCGGCGGAGTCTAAAACGGGAGAAGGGAACGCAGCGAGAGCAGCACGTTTCTTTCTAGCTAGAGTGGTGTCAGTGACCTACCAGCCCTGACATTTTACTTATGTGGATGATGGAATGAGGCGCCTCGGATGATAGGTCCTATAGGACTGGGAAACGTGTGTTCAGGTATAACTAATCCGCTAAGCTGTATCTGTGGACCGGCCCTACACCAATCCAAGGGTTCTCCGCGGGGGATCCTGAGACATTAGCTAGAGTGTCTCGAATCGGTAGGAGCTCCTCCCTAGCCTTGACTCATGAGGGAAACCAATTTCCAATACGCGCCATTCGGTTTTGATTGTATTACTAGTACGGAGGCATAGCATATGGTACCTATGCTTCCTAGGATTGATACATTATGATTGAAATTGTTTTTAAAACATATGCACACTAATAATAATATCAAATTCGTTTTTAACGTATCAAGCATGTTTAATCACCATAAGGTAAAACTCTATCCTCTGGTGTGCGTTGCATTGTGTGATGGGACCTGAGTCTTATGGTGATTTCATTTTTCTAAAAAGCATTGCGTTGTTTTACGATTTACTTTAAGTTATGCACGGCAATCCATTAGAGCAAACTCGTTCCGCGTTAGCGGCATGGTCTTTGGATTTTCCCTATTAATA
Organism: Allium sativum; assembly: GCA_030737875.1. NCBI lineage: Eukaryota > Viridiplantae > Streptophyta > Magnoliopsida > Asparagales > Amaryllidaceae > Allium > Allium sativum. Next base: position 226,877,245 of record CM060922.1, read on the forward strand.
GTGATTTATTAGTTAAGAATTCTCACACCAGTCCCACGACTGACCCGTTGTTTGTTTCCACCTTTTTGCAAACTCGGGTGCCCTCTTTCCACACGGGCAGTCGAGCAGTTGTCTGCAGGTCTATCTCTTTAGCAGGATCCTGGATTGAAACTTAAAGCTGTGTCCAGAACATTGGAAGTCTTCCGCTGTCTTAGTTATTTTGTTTCCGCTGCACTGTATTAAATTTATTGTAAAATTTTCCTCCGCTGTATTTTAATTTCGATGTACTCTGATATATTCTGTACTCTGATGTTATATTATAATGATGTAATAAAAATCTGCTATTATTGTTCTGATGTTGTTGTATTCCCAAAGTTAACGTATGCGGATTTTGAACGGTCTTGGTCGATTTTGCGATCGATTAAGGTCGGGCGAAATCCGACTCGTTACACCCAGAGTGCGTAGCCCTGGGACATTTGCTAGAGTGTCTCGAAAGCGGAGAGGAGCTTGCCCCTTGCCTCGACTCATGACGGAAATCCAATTTCCAATACGAGATATTTCGGCTTTATTTGTAGAGCCTAGTATGGCGACATGGTAGCATGGGATGCTATGCCGTCTATGATTGATATTTATGATTGAAATTGTTTTGACACTATACACTTATTATAGTATCAAATGATTTGTTTTAAACGTACCAAGCATGTTTGGCTATTATAAGGGAAAACCCTATCCTCCGGCTTGCGTTGCATTGTGTGATGGGACCTGGGTCTTATAATAGCTTCATTTTTCGAAAAAGCATTGCGTTGTTTATTCTATGCACTGGTATTCTTAGGAGGAAACCCGTTCCGTGTTATACGGCGTGGTCCCTTGAATTATTCTCTTTTAAAGTCAAGTTTTAAATAGCTGCTTTAGTTCTCACACCAGTCACATGACTGACCTGGAGTTTATTGTTTTAACCTAAACTCTGGGTGCCCTCATTTCCGCACGGGCAGCTAGTAGTTTTGGTTTTGCAGATTTATATTCACAGGATCCTGATTTACAGCTGGAACGATGCTCGGAAAGCTCTGTATCCGTGTATTACCTTCAGTTGTGCTTTGTATTATTTTCCGCTGCTATGTAATTTATTGTAATCTCCGATATTTATCGAATGTAATTTATTCATTTATACTCTGTATATTCTTGTATTCTGATGGAATTATTGTAATAGCAACGAAATGTTCTTCCGTCTGCGTTCTATTTTGTCTTGTACTCAACGCTATCCGCAGTTTCCTTCACGGGGAGGTTCGGGTCGTGTCATTTGGTATCAGAACTTTGGTTTACAGAGCTCGAGATCAAGACACATTAGAACCATATGAAAGAATTCATCAGATATTGGATTAGTAATATCCAATTATAATGACTCGTTAGAGATAGGATCAGTAGTATCCTAGAACGAGTGTGAAGAGTATATTTTTCAATTGAAGACAATTTTGTTTTGAAAGTTAAATTCAAGTATACGTATTTGAATATTTATTTGTATAGAATTTGGACAATCCAATATATAAAGATTTTGCATATACGCGTCATGAACGTATATTCGAAGTTTTAATATACTGGATAGATATAGAATCACATTCTAGTCGCCCGGAGATGGTACTGATGATAGCACGTGCATCATCAGTATTTATGTTCGTGTTTCGAAGGTATGATATCTATATATTTCCATTAGACTGGTGTGAGAACCAAAACTTATATAGATAGATTTTTGTTGTGATTTGGCATCAAAAACATGATTTTCTGTATATATATCAAAATTAAGAATTTGAAACGTTAAATTCACTAATTGATTGATGGTTGTGTTGTTTGTTTATTTGTTTGACAATTTTGAACCATTTAGCCTAGTATAATCAAATATTGAATTGTATTGAAAATTGGTCGCATTTGCTTGCATATACATGTACTTACATTGAATAGGTCATAGCAAGGAGGCTAGAGCAGAGAATAAAATTTGTTTGCCTGACAAATAGGTACATGTTTACTATAATTTACTGTTTTGTTTGGGTGATGATGATTTTATGAGCCTATTGGCTAGCCGCTTGGCTTTTTCTTTTTATTTTTGAGATCAGAAGGCCTATATGGCAATTTCGGGATTTTCCCGTGGCTCCCGGTGCAGGGGAGGTTATGGCGAAATTTTTCGAAAATTTAGGGTGTTAGCCAAATTTTTGAAGAATTTGAAAATTCTCAGAAACTGAAAAGTTGGAGAATGGAAGCCAGATCGAACGTAGAGTTGATTAATCAAAACACTTTCGACTTTGTTCCTTTTCGGGGATGAAAAGTTTTAAGTGGGGAAGATTGTAATAACCCAGAAATTCTGAGCCAGTTTAAAAAATTTATTTTGGAAATTTTAGCGAATTTTGAATATTTAAAATGAATTATTTTAAATAATATCGACGAGAAATTTATTTTGAATAGAATTCGACGTATATATTATATACGTCGTCGTTAGAATATAAATAATTTGATCTTTATAGAAAAAAAGGGGGGTTTTTATATAGAAGAAAGTTTGAATTTTTATATAGGAGAAAGATTTGATTTTGAAGAAGAGAAAAGATATGGTTTTTAAATATAAACTTCGAAGTAAAAATTTGATTTTTATATATTGAATAGCGAAGTAAAAATTCGATTTTTATATATTGAATAGCGAAGTAAAAATTCGATTTTTATATATTGAATAGCGAAGTAAAAATTCGATTTTTATATATTGAATAGCGAAGTAAAAATTCGATTTTTATATATTGAATAGCAAAGTAAAAATTCGATTTTTATTTATTGAATAGCGAAGTAAAAAATTCGATTTTTATATATTGAATAGCAAAGTAAAAATTCGATTCTTACATATGTAGTGGCTATGGGCGATGAAAGTGATAAGAGACGAGAACGACGAAGATTTCTACTTAAGAAGTGTCGCGAAGTTGGGATAGCTTTCGGTGAGAATTTCTCACTCTTCAATCTCTTTTTTTCTAGTTATATATATATATATACTAGGATGCAGACGGTGCTTAGTAGCACCCGACACCCGTCATCCACAGACCATGGATGGCTTGTTTGTTTGATTGATGTGTTGTGAAAATTGTTTGTGATGTTGATGTGAATAGATAATAAAATATATTCATAGGTTGAATAAAATTATTTGGTCGTTAAAAATATAATTTTTAACGTGAATGTGAATAAATAAATATTCATTTACAAACCGGACAGTTTGTTTATATTCACCTATTTGAAGGACACTGATTGGGACGATAAATTTTACACATCGCCCAACTGCACCAATAAAAATCTATGTTTGTTGATTTGAAACCCCACACGGGTATTGGGATAATATACGACATACACTATTCCCAATAATTAGTTGTATGTCGATCGATGGATTGACAAACTGTTATAAGCATTATATATTTATATTTGATGCTTATACAGTGTAGTGCACTTTGGATGATGGGTGATTATTTATCGTTGCTATTATATACATGTGTTGTATGGAATCCATATAATTAACTTTGTTTGGTAATTGATTGGGCCTCATTCCAATTTAGAAAATAAAGAATATTATAAAATAAAGGTTCATGTGTTGACCGTACTCATCCGTTGAGATTAGTCATGTGTTGAACGAAATATTTTAACAATAAAATTTACATCTTTATCATATATAAAATTAGAAATTAACTGGTAAATAGATGAGATGAGTGGTCTCCTGGATATTGATCTGACGTTGGTTTCGGCCTTTGGGGTTAATATTTAGGGAATCGTTCTCTTACTAATTTATAGTTGGAGTCTGATTTGATGTCAAACGATAGATACCATAATTTTTATAAAATATATTAAATAACAAAAATAGTCACACGTGGACAGTACTCCTTCGTTGAGATTAGTCGTGTGTTGACAAAAGTATAGATTCACTTATTGAATAGGATAAATATTCATTTGTTGAATAGAATAACGGAATTATTGAAATATATAAAGCCGTATTGATTAGAGATGCGCTATTTTGACGCGAACGATATTTATATCGATTATATTCGTTTTTAAATTTGAATTGAATCGAATAGAAAACCAATTTGAATTGAATCGAATAGAAAACCAATTTGAATTGAATCGAACAGAAAACCAATTTGAATTGAATCGAATAGAAAACCAATTTGAATTGAATCGAATAGAAAACCAAAATGAATTGAATATAAAACGAATTCGAATTGAATACAAAACGAATTCGAATTGAATTTAAAACGAATTCGAATTGAATTGAAAACGAATTGAAGTGAATTCAAAATGAATTGAAATTTGAATTGAATAGAAATGAATTTTAAAACGAATTTATAAAAAAAAAATCAATTTTGATTTGAATTGAAATGGAAGTTGAAATTGTTTTTGAAACGAATTTAAAACTATTTATATAATTCGTTTTAAATAGAAATCGATGAAATATATATTATATATATATAATATAATGGCCTGAATAGAACGCTCTGCGCCACGGCAGTTCGTGAATTTCGACCATTTATTTCAAACGGACATTACGGGAGATCCGACCGTCGGAGTCTCCTAAAACCGGAACCGTTGGGTTCGTATCGAAATGAGCTTTCTAAGAATATTAGAAATTCAAAATATAACGGTTGGATTTGGAGATACGTCCAAATCAAATTTGGAAAAGGTCGCTGTAAGTGCTGTTCGATGGCCGTTGATGGAAATCGACTGTACGGGCCTTAATAAAATTATTAAAAATAGTAATAATTTGTGTAAGATCATAAGAAATGATTTGGAAAAAATTGGGATGAGAAACTCCATATTTGAAAAGATAAAAATAGATTTTTATCAGAATGAACTAGTTTTGAACTAAAATTAAACTCATTTATTTTTAAATAAATAAATTGGATTTGAAATGGGTTGTAAATAGAATTGATTTGTGGGTTTATCGTGAACAGTGTATTAAACAACACTTGTTCTTTAACCCGATAATAAAGAGAATATGATTTGGGTTTTTCGTGAACTGTGTTTTAAAAGACATTAGTTCTTTAACCGAGTAAAAGGAGTTTTAATGAATCTTCAATTAGATTGAAATGTAAATTGATAATTTAAATTATCAACTTTAGAAAGTGAGCGAGAATGGAGTATCACCAGTTCTGCTCCAATGAGATAGTTAAATCTTTAATTAGATTTGAACGTGAAATGGTAATTAATTTTACCGATAACACCGTGGTATTAGATATGGAGTATTACCAGTTTTGCTTCATGGGATGAATAGGTTGGGATTGGGAAATAAAATAAATAATTACTTCGGTGTGGTTCGCTAATCTCGACTAGTTTGGAAAACCATAATTTGGTTTGAAATGACATCCAAAGGAAGATTAAAGAATAAATTTAAAGAATTTATCTTGGATAAAATTAATGGGAACCTTTCCCTAAGAATTGAAATTTAGAAACTAGCTGAAGGTTAGTCAAGAAGAATGGTTTCCTGGGTATTGATCTGATGTTGGTTTCGGCCTTCGGGGTTAATATTTGGGAAATTGCTCTCTTACTGATTTACGGTTAGTGGCTAATGAATTGGAATGAGGCGTATGTTGTGTTTGTGTAACATTTGTTTTTAATATACGCGGGTTGTTCGGAAAGTCCGGGTTTATACCCATTCTGAATAACCGATTCGACGATATGTCGAAGATGAAGACGGTGGTTGAAAACCGGAAGTCTTCACATCATTTGGGTGATTACTGATGATCTTGATTGGGCTGTACACCCAAGATGAGGGAATCAATTGGTGGTCGTCCAGACGTACTTGGAGATCGATGGATATGCGAGGAAAGTGCCTCCGGTTTCGTTCAAACCCAGAACGAACTTGTAAATGGATTGTGTGTCTGACATTGGATTTTATTCTGTGTTGATTGATTTCTGTTAAATATATATTTGTTTGGCGGTGGAGAATTTATTCTCTTGCTTAACGCCCTTCTCTGAGACGTACGAGCTTAGAGGTTATATATTGATAGATATCAATCGCATGGCATGAATTGCCTTTGTGGCACGCTGAGTTGCATGGATCAAGGCTTCTGTTGCAAAGCAAAGTCTTGTGGTTGATGATCAAAGCACGGCCTTTGTGGCATAGCTTTGTGTATAACGTGGATTCGCGAGCCTCACACCTCGGTATGAGTTAAAAACGGGATAAGGACTGCAGGGAGAGCACGACGTTTCTTTCTAGCTTTGGTGGTGTCAGTGACTTACCAGCCCTGACATTGATATACTTTTCACCTATGTGGTTGTTGGATGAGGCGCCTCGATTTTAGGTCTGTAAGGACCGGGAAACGTGGGTTCAGGAATAATTAATCCTCAAACGTTAGAGTGGACTGGCCCTGAAGATCCAAGGGTTGCCCCGAGTGCGTAGCCCTGGGACATTTGCTAGAGTGTCTCGAAAGCGGAGAGGAGCTTGCCCCTTGCCTCGACTCATGACGGAAATCCAACTTCCAATACGAGATATTTCGGCTTTATTTGTAGAGCCTAGTATGGCGACATAGTAGCATGGGATGCTATGCCGTCTATGATTGATATTTATGATTGAAATTGTTTTGACACTATACACTTATTATAGTATCAAATGATTTGTTTTAAACGTACCAAGCATGTTTGGCTATTATAAGGGAAAACCCTATCCTCCGGCTTGCGTTGCATTGTGTGATGGGACCTGGGTCTTATAATAGCTTCATTTGTCAAAAAAGCATTGCGTTGTTTATTCTATGCACTGGTATTCTTGGGAGGAAAATCGTTCCGTGTTATACGGCGTAGTCCCTTGAATTACTCTCTTTTAAAGTCAAGTTTTAAATAACTGTTTTAGTTCTCACACCAGTCACATGACTGACCTGGATTTTATTGTTTTAACCTAAACTCTGGGTGCCCTCATTTCCGCATGGGCAGCTAGTAGTTTTGGTTTTGCAGATTTATATTCACAGGATCCTGATTTACAGCTGGAACGATGCTCTGAAAGCTCTGTATCCGTGTATTACCTTCAGTTGTGCTTTGTATTATTTTCCACTGCTATGTAATTTATTGTAATCTCTGATATTTATCGAATGTAATTTACAGTTGTGATTTACAGTTGTTGTAATAGCAATGAAATGTTCTTCCGTCTGCGTTCTATTTTGTCTTGTACTCAACGCTATCCGCGCTTTCCTTCACGGGGAGGTTCGAGTCGTGTCATTTACTGTAAATATTAAAACTTATATCATATAACCATGGATGTAAAAATAAAGTTGCTGAAAAAACATTATGCATACGTGTCTAAACAAATGTGTTTCAAAACATATACCAAGGCATACATTCTGAATTCAAAGCAATCCATTCAAAATTTCAAACAGTCTAATAATATGAGCTAAATACCAATCAATTCAATCAGCATGCACTTGTGATTCGATCAAGGAAAAGTCTAAAGTTTGATTTCATACCTTGTGATTCGATCGACAATATAGATTAAAGTAAAGCTGCAAAATTGGATATACAAGTAGCAGTATCATTCTTGATCAGTGTAACATTAGAAACGAACACCCAAGTATATCATGACCTATTTTCTTCTGCTGAATAAGTGCAAAGAAATGCAGCGTGGAGATATTCTGCACTGCAGGTTCAGTCAACAATAATAAAGCATTAGTAGAACAATTGCTGTAATATGGAATTGTGAAATTAAGTAAGGAGGTTGAAGTTATGAAGACAACCGACAGAGGATTATTTGTGCCTACAGGAAACCCGACGTAGATGGATACTCCATTACCAGTTGGTTATAATGCAACTACATTTGTTCCTTATATGCATGCCACTGAATTGTTAGATCATTTGCAACTTGGCATGCGTGCTAGATGCTGGTTCAGGATCTGGATACCTGATGACATGCTTTACGATGATGGTGGGCCCAGAAAGTCATGCAGTTGGAGTTGAACATATTCCAGAGCTTGTAGCTCAATCGTTGGACAATTTTCAAAGGAGTGCTGCTGTAACAACCCGTATTTTTAATAACATGTTATAATGAAAATCAAGGCAGAATTAAATTCTAAAATCTGAATCAAGGGAAACGGGTTGTGCCATTGCGTTCGTCTCGGAAAAATACGCGAAATAGAGTCCGAGTTTTCGAAAAACGGAGTCCGTATGACCAAGTTATGGCCCAATGAAGTTTTTAGAAAATTCTAAGCCCGAAAACAGTTCAAATTCGACTTCAGATTCGAATTACAACCAAGGCAGAATGGGCGGGAATTTTCCCGCCCCAGGCAGGGTCGACACAGGGGTCGACACCAGTGTCGACCACCCCCAATGGGTCGACACCCATGTCGACCCAAGGGTTGACACCCATGTCGACCCAAGGGTCGACCACCCCGGTCGGACCAATTTTTCTGGTGCACCATTTTGACATGTTGGGTCCTCTTCTGGAAGTTTCTGACGGGAGTTGATGGCTCAGATTCGATTTAGGGTTAATCCTATGGTCTAAACTACCCCTAATCTCTATAAAAAGACCCCTAGACCTAGCCTAAACCCTCATTAATCATTTCTACAACTAAATGTTGCCCAAATGTTCACTAATCATGGCCTCCACCTTCTTCATGAGAGCATGAGTGTCTCAAATCAATATATATCATAAAGGAGCCATCTTTCTTAAGTAAAAGAGCCATCTTTCTTTGTCTTTGGGGTTATTCCTTCTTGTTCTCAAGTCTTGAAGTGGTGTTTATCGTCATTGGTTGCGGATTTGCTAGTGTGGCTTCATCTCAATCTTATTTTATATTAATTCTAGTCTTCATAGCATTGTAAGCCCTATACTACTCTTAGATTCTAACTATGAAGTTAAATATGACATGTTGCAAGTTGAGTTTGGGCCTAAGTATGATATGTGCTTTGATCCTATCATGTTATGCATAAATATATTCTATGCATGTTTGTAAAGCTATCACCTTTGCCTTATGCATAGAAAGCTATGAGCTTTGATTAGAATTGTTGCATAAAGCAACCTAGAAACTCTCATAAACCTTGTGTTATCTTGCATATGATGTTATATGCGAATCACTAGCCACCATCCTATGTCATTCATGATCATGTTTCACCTATTTGCTTAAGTTGATATTATGCATGTTTTGAGGCCTATGATGTAATATGCAAGCTTATGAACATATTTATGCCTCATATGCCACCATGTTTAACTTGTGGCCAACCTTATTACCTTATGGCCTTTTTGTCATGTTTCCCAAATTCCCTCTTTTGATCTATGTTATGTTATGCGAAACGTACATGCGAGGGGAATGCATTGGGTTTGGGTAATATTAATGACATGAAACACGATTTTAAAATATGACATGAACATTGACTTGTGATTATGTTTGTAAACATGAATTTGGACATGACTTCTAGAAAACATGAGAGTGGCCAACTCGAGGTTGGGTTGAGTTTGTAGCATAAATCTACCCGGAACCGACCGGCTTAACTAGTGGCTACAAACAATAGGACCCAATGTGAGTAGTTGGTCCTGTCGCACTTGAAACCCGAGGTTAGACTAAGTTGTGGTGTAAAGCTACCCGGACCCGCCCGGCTTAACTAGTAACCACAACAAGGTCTAATGTGAGAGGTTGGGTGCATTAAATTAATTAATGCCACAAGATAGGGTTAAGTCATGGACTACTTGAATACTTAACCAATTAAACACGATGGATTGGTAGGGTTAAGTCATGGACTACTTGAATATACTTAACCAATTAAACCCGATGTATTGATAGGGTTAAGTCATGAACAGCTTGAATACACTTGACCAACTCAATACATGGTTAGGATAGGGTTAACCACACTTAACCCGCTTGAAATCCTAGTTAAGTGGTCCTTTTCAGCAGTAACCTACTTGGAAGTATCATGGGTACCCTGGACTAGGCTAGGGTGGGGCACGATTACTGGACTGATTGTAAGAGACCAAAAGAGACGGCTGAAGGGTGCACCGGTTGTTCAGGAGGACCATGGTCGTGCACATTAAGTCCGGAGTTGAACATGGGCACCAGTAGGTTTAGACCGTGCGTGCTTGAATTGTGTCTGTGGTTTACACCTTAGGGTTGGATACACCCTGGGGTGGACCTAGCACAGTTAACTACATTCCACGATTAAGTCGTATGACACCGATACACTACGAGTTAGGCTTATAGGGAGCCGATCAACTAGACCGAGTAGTTGGACCTCGATTTAGGTCATCTCATGATGTGGGCCAGCTTTGGGCCAAGGGATCATTTCTTGTTTATACTTGACATGGATTGGAATACTAGTACACACCTGGTGCAACTTAACCTTGTATATGTGATGCCACACTTGATCAATCTTGTTAACTTTTCACCATGCCAGTTATCACCCTACATCTCATCTCTGTTTTACATGTTCAGTTAACTTTATTAGTTTTTATATTAATAGTAGATAGGACTTACCAGTCTTTTTGACTGACCCGTTTTCTTTCGCCTCTTTTCTTCCGTTCCCCCCCCCCCTCCCCCAGGTTTACAGGGTGGGAACACTGGTACCTAGCTTGGATCTTTAGCTGCTTTTCTGGATAGCTCATGTACGGTTTGGACTTGAGCTCGCTATGGCTTTATTCTACCTTGGGGATAGTTACTTTATGTTATTTCCAATTTTCAGTTTATGTTTCTAGACTATGTTTTGTGGAAATAATGACCAAGTACTTTGATGTAACTTGACTATGGTTTTGAAATGTTAGCTTTATCCGCTGCTTTATTTACTCTGTTTTACTTATATGTTCTGTCTTGTGATATCTGCATGCATGATTACCCCGCTTAACGCCCCTCCAAAGCCAGTGTACTTGCAAGAGTTACCCTGGCGGAGGTGGGGTGTTAGCTTCTCGGGAAGTGCCTACATGAGTCCGCTGAGGTGGTTGAACCAAGCATTCTTGAAGACGTGGAGGTAGAGAAAGAGGCAACCTTGAGGAGAGCTCCGATTCGTATCATGGGAACAGAGATCAAGAAGTTAAGGAATCGAGAAGTCAAATTGGTGAAAGTTCAGTGGAGTGAAGCCGATGAAGATGCAACTTGGGAAACTGAGGAGAAGATGCGTGGGGTTTATCCATTCCTTTTTTAGGGTACATTCTGAATCTCCTTTCTTAATCAGCATATCTTTCTTTTTGCTATCCATGTTTATCCCGTTTATCTTGTTAACCTTGTCATGAGAACCTTAAGTAGAAACCCTTTGGATGAAACATGTATTTGAAACATGTTATGCTTGATGTTTGCAAGTGGTTGCAAGTGGATACTCGTGGATGCATGATACACATTAGGCACTAAGATCGGCTCACACACTTTCATATTGCATATGCATGAGTGCCAATACTTATTCATAGATGAAACTTGTTGTGCTATCACGTGGATGTTGCATATGAATGAATGTTATGTGCACTCATGTAGAGATTATAAATTATGTTAGGAATTTGCATACATATGGACTCATTTCACTAACATACTTTGCATTAAGGAGGTTTACTGAATCAGTAACCGCCTGATTTTTGCATTAGATAAGTACATATACACACACCTTTTGCATATGTTCATACAGCATTTAGAATCTTTTTAAGGAAAATGGTTACTTGTGGATGATGTTTTGAGTAGATGGATGATGGATGGTAGGATACGTTCTTCCTAACTTGGAGATTTCGGGGACAAAATCCTTTAAGGAGGGGAGAATGTAACAACCCGTATTTTTAATAACATGCTATAATGTAAATCAAGGTAGAATTAAATTCTTAGATCTGAATCAAGGGAAACGGGCTGTGCCATTGCGTTCGTCTCGGAAAAATACGCGAAATAGAGTCCGAGTTTTCGAAAAACGGAGTCCGTATGACCAAGTTATGGCCCAATGAAGTTTTCAGAAAATTCTAAGCCCGAAAACAGTTCAAATTCGACTTCAGATTCGAATTACAACCAAGGCAGAATGGGCGGGATTTTTCCCGCCCCAGCAGGGTCGACACAGGAGTAGACACGAGTGTCGACCCCCCCCAATGGGTCGACACCCATGTCGACCCAGGGGTCGACCCCCCCGGTCGGACCAATTTTTCTGGTGCACCATTTTGACATGTTGGGTCCTCTTCTGGAAGTTTCTGACGGGAGTTGATGGCTCAGATTCGATTTAGGGTTAATCCTATGGTCTAAACTACCCCTAATCTCTATAAAAAGACCCCTAGACCTAGCCTAAACCCTCATTAATCATTTCTACAACTAAATGCTGCCCAAATGTTCACTAATCATGGCCTCCACCTTCTTCATGAGAGCATGAGTCTCTCAAATCAATCTATGTCATAAAGGAGCCGTCTTTCTTAAGTAAAAGAGCCATCTTTCTTTGTCTTTAGGGTTATTCCTTCTTGTTCTCAAGTCTTGAAGTGGAGTTTATCGTCGTTGGTTGTGGATTTGCTAGTGTGGCTTCGTCTCAATCTTATTTTATATTAATTATAGTCTTCATAGCATTGTAAGCCCTATACTACTCTTAGATTCTAACTATGAAGTTAAATATGACATGTTGCAAGTTGAGTTTGGGCCTAAGTATGATATGTGCTTTGATCCTATCATGTTATGCATAAATATATTCTATGCATGTTTGTAAAGCTATCACCTTTGCCTTATGCATAGAAAGCTATGAGCTTTGATTAGAATTGTTGCATAAAGCAACCTAGAAACTCTCATAAACCTTGTGTTATCTTGCATATGATGTTATATGCGAATCACTAGCCACCATCCTATGTCATTCATGATCATGTTTCACCTATTTGCTTAAGTTGATATTATGCACGTTTTGAGGCCTATGATGTAATATGCAAGCTTATGAACATATTTATGCCTCATATGCCACCATGTTTAACTTGTGGCCAACCTTATTACCTTATGCCCTTTTTGTCATGTTTGCCAAGTTCCCTCTTTTGATCTATGTTATGTTATGCGAAACGTACATGCGAGGGGAATGCATTGGGTTTGGGTAATATTAATGACATGAAACACGATTTTAAAATATGACGTGAACATTGACTTGTGATTATGTTTGTAAACATGAATTTGGACATGACTTCTAGAAAACATGAGAGTGGCCAACTCGAGGTTGGGTTGAGTTTGTAGCATAAATCTACCCAGAACCGACCGGCTTAACTAGTGGCTACAAACAATAGGACCCAATGTGAGTAGTTGGTCCTGTCGCACTTGAAACCCGAGGTTAGACTAAGTTGTGGTGTAAAGCTACCCGGACCCGCCCGGCTTAACTAGTAACCACAACAAGGTCTAATGTGAGAGGTTGGGTGCATTAAATTAATTAATGCCACATGATAGGGTTAAGTCATGGACTACTTGAATACTTAACCAATTAAACACGATGGATTGGTAGGGTTAAGTCATGGACTACTTGAATATACTTAACCAATTAAACCCGATGTATTGATAGGGTTAAGTCGTGAACTGCTTGAATACACTTGACCAACTCAATACATGGTTAGGATAGGGTTAACCACACTTAGCCCGCTTGAAATCCTAGTTACGTGGTCCTTTTCAGCAGTAACCTACTTGGAAGTATCATGGGTACCCTGGACTAGGCTAGGGTGGGGCACGATTACTGGACTGATTGTACGAGACCAAAAGAGACTGCTGAAGGGTGCACCGGTTGTTCAGGCGGACCATGGTCGTGCACATTAAGTCCGGAGTTGAACATGGGCACCAGTAAGTTTAGACTGTGCATGCTTGAATTGTGTCTGTGGTTTACACCTTAGGGCTGGATACACCCTGGGGTGGACCTAGCACAGTTAACTACATTCCACGATTAAGCCGTATGACACTGATACACGACGAGTTAGGCTTATAGGGAGCCGATCGACTAGACCGAGTAGTTGGACCTCGATTTAGGTCATCTCATGATGTGGGCCGGCTTTGGTCCAAGGGATCATTTCTTGTTTATACTTGACATGGATTGGAATACTAGTACACACCTGGTGCAACTTAACCTTGTATATGCGATGCCATACTTGATCAATCATGTTAACTTTTCACCATGTCAGTTATCACCCTACATCTCATCTCTGTTTTACATGTTCAGTTAACTTTATTAGTTTTTATACTAATAGTAGATAGGACTTACCAGTCTTTTTGACCGACCCATTTTCTTTCGCCTCTTTTCTTCTGTCCCCCCCCCCCCCCGCCCCCAGGTTTACAGGGTGGGAACACTGGTACCTAGCTTGGATCTTTAGCTGCTTTTCTGGATATCTCATGTACGGTTTGGACTTGAGCTTGCTATGGTTTTATTCTACCTTGGGGATAGTTACTTTATGTTATTTCCAGTTTTCAGTTTATGTTTCTAGACTATGTTTTGTGGAAAATAATGACCAAGTACTTTGATGTAACTTGACTATGGCTTTGAAATGTTAGTTTTATCCGCTGCTTTATTTACTCTGTTTTACTTATATGTTCTGTCTTGTGATATCTACATGCATGATTATCCCGCTTAACGCCCCTCCAAAGCCAGTGTACTTGCAAGAGTTACCCTGGCGGAGGTGGGGTGTTACAGCTGCTTTCGAGTTTCTTGATAAAGGCTCTCTCTCTCTCTCTCTTCATTCACGTTGTTGATGGAAGGCTTGGCTGGCCTGAACTGGCAGCTTATAGCGTAATTTATGTTGGAGTTGCATCACCCGAAACATCGAAACCGCTCGTCGATCAGTTGAAGCCTGAGGGCAGAGTGGTGATTCCTGGCGGAACATATCTTCAGTATTTAGAGGTGGTGGATAAGAAGCTTGATGGATCCGTGAGTGTGCATACAGTCACATCTGCTCGATGTGTCTGTCTGACTAGCTGAGAAGAACTGTTAAAAGGCTGCTGAACATAGTTCTTCCTTACTACCTATGTGTATATAGTTGCAATATTATATTAGTGTATGTCTGACTAACTTATAGCGTTATACGATGAATTTATCAAGTCAAATAGCATTAACACGCTTAGCCTGGATAGCGAACTGGAGCTAATGTGCGGACAGTGCTATGAAAATCCCTTTTTGTTGTAGTAGTGCCAGTGCACAATCTGTGCATGCGCTGATGCGCGTGACACAGCAACCACTCATAATAGTAAATGGCATGCAATTCCCGATGACCAAAATAAAATTAAACTCTCCCATCTCCCAAATTATTTCCAATCCCAACTATATAAACCAACGTGCATGCTTGAAAATACACAAACATTAGTATCCACAATCTCCTTTCGTCATTTAACTGGGCTAATAAGACTAGAATTAGCAAAAAATTCTAACCCTGCCTTTGCAATTAGCCTATTCATCCTTGAACCTAAAACATTTAACTTATCCACAACAAGCAAAATATAAAATTGCATCCCCTTCATCAGCTCATAGTGAGAGAAAGTAAAAGGAATGTAGCATAGAGGAACTGCAGTGATTGCTATTGTTACCTGTTCGGTTTTTGGTTATCTGAGCTTATTTCACCAATTAAGACAGTTAGGCTTTGTAAAGATGGAGCGAAAGATGTTATGATTAAGAACTTGCTTGAAGAAGGTGATCTATTCATATACCTGCAAGACATGTATGTATCATTAACACGGTGTAAGTAAACTCGTTAAGTTTTAACTACATTCTCACCATCTTAGCAAATGTCTCTAAAGCTAAATCCAATTTCCACATTTTTTTCTAAACCCACATATGTGTTCTATCACATCACGTTTGCACCCATTTTCTTTCACAGACCCAATTTTTGTATTGCATTATTAGTATTTCTGACATGATAATACCCTTTAATAATCGTGTTGTATCATATGTGACTTCACTAGGTAAAGGGGAAAGAGTTTTAACCGAACATAAGGAAATAACCGGTTCAACCGCCAAAAAAGAGGTTTAACTGATAAACATGATACGGTTTTCTGATGACTATTTCAGTTATCATCTAATTTTAATATTACAATCCAGGGCCCACATGAAGTTTGCTCACGATCAGCACACAGAACATGATAAAGAAGTAGGGATGCTTTTATATTGCCAAGTAAATGTATTCCTCAGGTAAACCAGGCGATGTGGGACTATTTCTCTACATATATTAATTACCTGCTTTGCAAACTTGTTGGTTAGATAGTAAATAGTTTGAATACTGCAACTAACACGGTTCTGACGGTTCAACTGGTCGGACCTTCGAAAACTTGAACCATAAACAATCACGGTTCGATCGACGGTCCGGTTTTCAGAACTATGGTATTAGGCACGCACCCTCTCTTTTCTATCATATCAAATACTCTCAACGCATCTTTAAGTCCACCTATTCCACATAAGCCAACAATGTTGTTGTATGTTACAACAGTTAAAACCAAGCCTTCCTTGCAGTTTCTGTTAACATTCCTATGCTATATTAGTTAACTTTAAAGCAAAAAATCCACCAATAAATGTAAAATAATTATGAACATTGAAGTGCAAATCTCTCTCTTATCATTAGCTAAATCAAAAGCATCCACGTATGACCCTCCTCACTAAAAACAACTAATGGATTAGTGTACATGTATATCGTTGGTGATAACCCTTTTTCCCACCATCTCTTTTATTAAATCCAAAGCATCCTCCACCCTAGTATAACTGTAAAATCCATTGATCAAATTAGTAGAAGTAAAAGAACTAGGCCCACATTCTAACTTTACCATGTTATCTAAAACATTAATGCATTTTTAAGGTCATTGTTATGGCAGTACCTGAGTAACAAAGAAATATATGTAAAATCATCAAGCACCATTCAGAACAAATATTATACAACACTGGAATACAAGAATGGAGATCAAAATACAATATTATAAAATCATTAGGCATCATTTTCAAGCTAGTTATTTTTGTATCATGCTAAGGTAGTTCATGATTATAATTAATTTTGACTGACGAAAGGCTTTAAGACAAATCATCAGTAGTAAAAGTTCTAATCAAAAGCAGTGTACCTTATTTGTTATATCTTCTAACAACAAGAGTACTGGAAATTAGTTTGGACACTCAATGATGGTGTTATTGAATAATGGTGAATGATACATTGTTAGTTCGAATGTAATCTCATTCCCAATTTATTTGATTCCTTAAAGCTTGATTTATTCAGAAATAGTAGTTTATATCACTTGTTATGTCCACGGTTCACGTTGAATGTACATGTCTATTATAAAAAGATATTTGACTTGTCAAAAGTTTAGTTTTACAAATATGTATAACCTTTAATATAGTCTATGGAAATTTTTATTTCTTTAATAACAAACCGATAAAACAAGTTGTTTGATGGAAATTAGCTAATTTCCTGAATTCTATGCTACTTTAGTCTTACTAATTTCCTACAAATTTTCCATAGTGTATTTAAGTTTGAGTTTTACTCTCTTGATACGTATATGCATTTCATATAAAAGTTTAATTGATATAGAAAATGAATTATTGGTTTGCAATCTTTTTTCGTCACTTTACTTCTTTCCTTCCTTCTTTTAGTTATCTACCTTTTACAATGGATGTTCTACATTGGTCGGATTTTCAGTCTTTCCAAATTATGAGTCTTTCTTTCATTTTTGTTAGCTTTTATAGATGATCTATTAGTTACATTTTGCTTTAAAGATAATTTAATTTCAAATATATTATTGAACAATATTTAGCCTGTTGAATAAAACCTCAAAAAAATGTTGATCGACGTTTTCAACTGCACAGTAAAGTTGAATAAAACATCAATATATTATAGCTTTAAATTGCACATTACAAGGGTATACAGATAGAATAAAGAAATGCAGTAACTCGAGTTAGGAATACGCTTGAAGTTTGAAGCCATTTTTCTTGTATGCAATTTGCTAGGTTAGGAAAGCATTTGTTTGAAATCAAAAATCTATTGTAAGGGAGGATCATTAAAGATTTTGTTGCTAGAGTCCGAGAATGCAAGCTAGTGAGGTGTTGAAACCTACCTAGTGCCTACTTGAGTGTTGGAACGATTTTGTTGCATTGCATAATTGTTAGTTATTGCAGTTCAGTTGAATAACGCATCAAGCATGGTAAAGAAAGATTGTGAGTTGCAGTTTGGTTGGAGAATTACTTAATGTTATTACAAAGTTGAAGCATGCAAAGAAGAAGCAACAATATGGAATAGCTAAAGAGCTGCTAAAATGATACAAAATTGGACTAGTTTTGCAACTTATGGACCGTATTAAAATGATTGTTTACTTAATAGAAAAGGCTATGGCATCTTTAAAAAAAAAGATTAGGACCAACTTGTATCCAAAAAGGGTAATTCCAACTCCCTCAAATATAGACAAAAAGTCAGAACCGAATCAAATCTCAGTTACCAATAGCGAATCAATGAAAAAATGTTGTGACAATCAACATACAACCAAAACTTAGGCTGAAGTCTGAGTTTCCTTGCATAGCATGCTAATAAACCAAAAAAACTTAACACCTTTAATTGATTTTCTCTTCAAGGCACCAAGTTTCTTATGCAGTCGAGACTATTCATGTTTGAAAACTTTGATTGTCACATAAAAAAAAATTGAACAGACGCAAATATACTTCATATTTCTTATAAATTTTGGTCCTTATGAGACCATAACATGAAAAATATATCCTAGCTAGTGCACTATGAACCCAGAAATGAACTATACTGGTTATTTTACCATGAAGTTCTGTTATTACATGTTAGCCTATCATATTTTCTACATCGTTCCTTTTAGTTCATAGAAGCTAATCAAATTACCATATAAAAATAACCACGGGCACAGTTTCATCTCTGTAGCTTGTTTGAAAATTAGTTTTTGATATTAAAGGAACTCTTACCAAGGAAATCAGACCCAAAACAATTATGGTAAAATAACATAAAATCTAGAAAGTGAACAATATTAACCCCAATACTAATTGGTAATCTAAACCACGACAAAAGAATACAAAATAAACAACTTAAGATATCAAAATAGTTAATACTTAAGAAGCAGAGTTCTTTGATCTATATTATATAGTATTACAATGAATATCAGAGTATTTGAATTCCATGTAACGAGTTAACTCCAACCTTTTGAACCAGAAAGAAAATACCCAAAAAAACAAGGAGCAGGTATAAAGAAAATACCTTAAATTGCAGAGCGTAAAACTAGGGCCATCTGAGATCTAGAAAAGTTGCAATCGGTCAAAGATGGAGAAGCTAAGGCGTGAAATCAGAGTTGTGATGATTTAAGTTGAGATCGACATACTGTGTTTAGCAAATGAAATCTAGGGCATGAAATGAGGCTGTAGGGGAAGACCGCGGGAAGTGAAATTTTAGGAGGGAAACGAGAAATGTGAAATGAAATGGACCCGCTTTCTACATGGATCCAAGTGAAATGTACAGCGTTTGATGAATTTTAATATTAATTTATTTCTTCCATGCGGTCAATGCGGTCAATGAATAGCATTTAGTATTTGTTAAAATTTATAATCCATTCGAATTCAATGGGTTTGAGAAGATACGCTATGAATAATTGCTATATATTGTTTATTTTCTTGTAGTGGAAGTGAATTTCTATGGAGGAAGAACGCTAATATATATGGAATTTAAAAGGCTTTGTCGTTATTCCATTTATATTATTAGTTGGATATGGAAGTTTATATAGATTATATATATATATTGATCTGTTTTCCATGAAAAATCCATTGTTAATGGAATGTGATTTTGGGTTTATCGTGAACCGTGTTTTAAATGGCATTGGTTCTTTAACCCAGTTAAAGATAGGACTTATTTCCTGGATTTGAATAATCATCAAGTAATGATTTTTGGAAATTAAAACTGAATTAGAGTTTTAATTCATCTTTAATTAGATTGAAAAGTGAATTTGATAATTAAAATTATCAAATTCAAGAAATGATCGCGAACGGAGTACTACCAGTTTTACTCCAGACGATAGTTAAATCTTTAATTAGATTTGAACGTGAAATTGTAATTGAATTTACCGATAACACCGCGGTGTTAGATATGAAATGTTACCAGTTTTACCTCATGGGATGAATAGGTTGGGATTGGGAAATTTAACAATTTATTACTTCGGTAAGGTTCGTTAATCCCGACTAGTTTGGATAAACAATAATTTGGTTTGAATTGATATTCAAAAGAAGATTAAAGAATAAATTTAAATAATTTATCTTTGATAAAATTAATGGGAACCTTTCCCTATCGATGTGAATATTTGAATAAAAGAACATTCTGAATTGGAATGAGGCGTATGTTGTGTTTGTGTAACACTTGTTTATTATATACGCGAGTTATTCAGAACGACCGGGTTTATCCCATTCTTAATAATTGATTCGACGAGGTATCGAGGATGAAGACGGTGGTCGAAGACCAGAGGTCTTCACATCGTTTGGATGATTACTGATGATCTTGATTGGGTTGTACACCCAAGAGGAGGAAATCAGTTGGTGATCGTCCAGACGTACTTAGAGATCGATGGATATGCGAGGAATAAGGTTCCTCCGGTTTCGTTCAGATCCAGAATGTACTTGTAAATGGATGTGTGTCTGACATCGGATTTCATTCTGTGTGATTGATATCATTTGCATAGGATGAATTGCCTGTTTGGCATGCTAAGATGCAAATGATCAAGGCTTCTGTTGAAAAGCAGAGTCTTGTGGTTGATGATCAAAGCACGACCTTTGTAGCTTTGTGTAACGTGGATTCGCGAGCCTCACACCCCGGTGTGAATCAGAAATGGGAGAAGGACCTCAGGGAGGGCATGTGTTTCCTTCTAGCTAGGAGTGGTGTCAGTGTTTTACACGGCCTGACATTTTACTTATGTGGATGATGGATTGCAAGGCGCCTCGGTTAGATCAGACGATCCGGGTCCGATGGAGTCATTTGGCTCATTGACGCCCCATAGGGCGGGGAAACGTAGTGCTCAGGATTTAAGTTTAATCCACATCGAGTGGACCGGCCCTGACAATCCAAAGATCACTTGAGCTCTAACTTGAGGGGCGGGCTAGAGGGTCTCGAAGCGGTGAGGACGATCCCTTACCTCGGTTCATAGATGGAAATCCAACTTCCAAATACGTGATTTTGCGGTTTTAATTGTAGAACTAGTATGGCGACATGATATATGGTACCCATGCCATCTATGATTGATACTTATGATTGAAATTGTTTTGACACTATACACTTATAGTAGTGATAAAAGATGAAATTTAGCGTATCAAGCATTCTTTGGCTATTATAAGGTAAACCCCTATCCTCCGGCTTGTGTTGCATTGTGTGATGGGACCTGGGTCTTATAATAGCTTCATTGTTCTTTATTTAGCGTTGCGTTGTTGTTTTATGCACTGGTATTCTTGGAAGGAAACCCGTTCCGTGTTATACGGCGTGGTCCCTTGATTTACCTAACTTTAAAATAAAGATTAATAACTGTTTTAGTTCTCGCACCGGTCACATGATTGACTTGGAGTTTATTGTTTGAACCTAAACTCTAGGTGCCCCTATTTCCACACGGGCAGCTAGTAGTTTTGGTTTTGCAGATTTATATTCACAGGAACCTGGTTTACAACTTGAATGATATCCGGAAAGCTCTGTATCCGTATATCTCCTTCAGTTGTGTTTTGTATTGTTTTCCGCTGCTATGTAATTTATTGTAATCTCTGATATTTATCGAATGTATTTTATTTATTCATACTCTGTATATTCTTATATTGTGATGAAATTGTTGTAATAAACAATGAAATGTTCTTCTGTTTGTGTTATGATTCGTCTTGTCCTCAATTCATTCCAGGCTTTCCTTATCGGGGAAGTTCGGGTCATCTCATTTTGGTATCAGAGCTTTGGTTTACAAAGCTCGAGAACAAGACACGTTAGAACTAAACGAAAGAATTCATCAGAGATTGGATTAGTAATATCCAATGAGAATGACTCGTTAGAGATAAGATTAGTAGTATCCTAGAACAAGTGTGAAGAGTGTTGTTTTTAAAATATAAAAATGAAAACAAATTTTGTTTTGAAAATTAAATCAATTATTCGTATTTGAATATTTTATTTTAAATTGATTTCGGCAATCAAGTATATAAAGATTTTGCATATACGTCTGATCCACGTGTATTCGAAGTTTTAATATACTGGATGGATATAGAATCACACTCTAATCGCCCGGGGATAATCCCGATGATGATGCATCATCATCAGCATTCATGTTCGAGTTACGAAAGTGGGATTTCTATATATTTCCAATTGACTGGTGTGAGAACCAAAACTAGACAGGACTTATTGTTGTGATTTGGCATCAAAAATGTGATTTTTTGACTATGTATCCAAGTTATGAATTTGAAAAGATAATCAACTAATTGATTATTGGTTGTGTTGTTTGATTATTGTATGACTAATTAAATGTTGAACCTTTAGCCAAATTGAACCAAATAGTGAATTGTATTGAAAATTTGTCACATTTGCATACATATACATGTATTTACATTGAACAGGTCATAGCAAAGAGGCTAGAGAAGAGGAATAAAATTGTTTGCCCGACAAATAGGTACGTGTTTATTGTATTTATTTGGGTTTGGATGATTTTATGAGCCGACTGGCTAGCCGCCTGGCTTTTTCTTTTTCTTTTGGATTGGTGAGGGCCATGGGAGGCTATTTTAAATATCCCGAAGCTCCGGTGCAGGGGAGGTTATGGAGAAATTTTTCAAAAATTTAGGGTGATAGCCAAATTTTTGAAAAAAACTGGAAAGTTCTTAGAAACTGAAAAGTTGAAGAACTTAAGCTGTAAAGAAAATAATGGAAGTTGAGTTGATTAGTTAAATAACTTTCAGCTTCGTTCCTTTTCGGGGACGAAATGTTTTAAGTGGGGGAGATTGTAACAACCCGAAAATCTGAGCCAATTTAAAATTTTTATTTTGCCTATTTTAATGAATTTTGGATATCTAAAATGAATTATTTTAAATAATAACGACGGGAAATTTGTTTTGAATAGAATTAGAACGTATATATTTATATAGATCATTGTTAGAATATAAATATTTTATTTTAATTATAAAAGGAATTGAAAATGGCGCGGTAGTTTGAAAATTCGATTTCAAATTTCAAATGAATGTACAGGATTCAAAATAAACCGAATTTTAGCGAAACCAAAAATATTAGAATCTAGTTGAGAATATCTTTCCAACGAATCCAAAAAATTGAAATTTCATAGCGGGAATAAAAAGTTACGTCCAGTTGAAAATTCAGAATGGTCACTATGGAATTCTGGCACTTAAAAATGGAAATTTTACAAACGACCTCTGTTTTCGACGAAACTACTTTTGTTGGATCTGGGATGTCGAATTATCGCTAGATTCCAAAATTCCTAATTTTTCGAATCAATATGTGAGCGTGGCAAAGGAAAACGCGTTTGACCAGTTTTAGTTGATTTTAATCGACTGGAAAATGGACATTTTTCAAACAATCTCAGAATTTGGCGAAATTAGTTTTGTTAGGACTGTATCGCCAATATGAAGCTAGGAATAATTTTTCTGGAATTTTCTGAGTCAGTATGTGGCCTCGGTAAATTAAAATGTACGTTCAAATTCAATTTATATTAATTTATATTTTAATTTCAGCGCAAACTGATCGAAACAACCGAATTGGCTTGCGAAACATATTCCATTGTGTTTGGGATAGGGGTAATTAGCTATGGGCGATAGTCGTTGGGCTCGATTTGAGATTCGAATTAAAAGTTACCTCTATGGAATTTAAAAATAATTAAATATATATATATATATAAATTATAACCCTCCCTCTCCACACTCTCTCTCTCTCCGCTAATTCAGAATAGAAAAAAACAAATAAAAATGACGGATCCCTAATCATCCACCACGATCGAAGTCACCGTCCTCCAGCCGCCTACGCCTCACGCTGCCCCCCTTCTGACGAATCCCCTTTCTCCTCCTTCACCCTCTCCGTCCCCATTCAAAAACCTCGAGCCCCCAATCGCAAAAGCCAGACCGCGAGCGTGAGAATTGAGGGTGCGCTCACTTCCAGTCCCCGTGAGATCAACAGAGCCGCCACGCTAAGGCCGCTTCTGACTGCCGCGCGCTGGAAACAACCCCTCCTCTCAGTTCAACGCCGAACGAACAGTGAGCCCTTTTATCTCTTTTATTTTATTTTATTTTAAAATCATTTTACAAACCTGAGGTTTTTATTTAAAACAAGGTGAGATGTTTAATTTATAAAAGATATGATTGTTTATTTATAAAAGATTTGATCTTTAGTTGGAGAAAAATATGATCTTTCTTTGGAGAAAGACTTGATCTTTAGTTGGAGAAAAATATGATCTTTATGGTATGAAAATATGATTTTTGAAAGTAAGAAAATATGATTTTTGAAAGTAAGAAGTTATGATTTTTGAAAGCATAAAGGTTTAATTTTAAATGGTATAAAGATTTGATTCTTAGTGGAGGAAAGAAGACGAATTTTAAGTAGTGAAAATTGGATTTCTGAGGTAATGAAAAATATGATTTTGCATATGAAGAAAGCATAGATTTTTATATGCGAAAAGATATGATTTTTATTATTCATAATGAAGTATAAAAATATGATTTTGATATAGTAGAGATTGTAAAAATATGATTTTTATGTATGTAGTGGATATAGACAACGAAAGTGACAAAAGGCGAGCACGGCGAAGATTTTCTGCATATGAAGAATCACGGCATTTGGTTTAGCTTCTCTGTGATAATTTCTCACTTTTAATTTAATTTTCTAGTTATAATATATACTAGGATGTAGATGGTGCTTTGCAGCACCCGACACCCGTCGTCCTTAGACCATGGATGACTTGTTTGTTTGATTGATGTGTTGTGAAATTTTATTGTGTGATGGGAATGAATAAATATTTTATAGTTAAAAATATAATTTTTAACGTGTACATAAAATAAATATTTATAAACAAATCGAACGATTTGTTTATGTACACTCATTTGAATGATATTGATTGGGACGATAAATTTTACACATCGCCCGACTGCACAAATAAAACCTGTGTTTGATTGTTTGAAACCCCACACGGGTATTGGGATGAAATTGGACATACACTATTCGCAATAATTAGCTATTTGTCGATCGATTGATTGACAGACTATGTAAGCGTTGAATATTTATATTCAATGCTTATACATTATAGAATGCACTCTGGATGATGGATTGCTGTTTTCATTGTTGTTATACACATTTGTTGTGTGAAATCCTTATAATCAACATTATATGGTAATTGACTGTGTCTGATACCAGTTCATAATTGTCGAATATTTTAAAATAGTATTCAATGAATATTGAAATGTGAAGCCGTGTTAAGTAGTTAAATGCCATTTTACTAACGAGAATTTTGTTGATTTTATTCATTTTACCATGAATACCGAAAAGTGATTTCAAAATCTGATATTTTGAAATGATTTGAAATTCGAATTAAATTGAAATGATTTGAAATTCGAATTAAAATGAAATGATTTGAAACTCAAATTAAATTGAAATAGAATTGAAATTCGAATTAAATTGAAATAGAATTGAAATTCGATTTAAATTGAAATAGAATTGAAATTCGAATTAAACTGAAATAAAATAAATTCGAATTAAATTGAAATAGAATTGAAATTCGAATTAGACTAGAATAAAATAAATTCGAATTAAACTGAAATAGAATTGAAATCATTTTGAATTGAATTTAAAACGGATTGAAATTGAATTGAAATCGATTTGAAATGAATTTAAAACGAATTTATATTTGAAAATTCAATTTTGATTTGAATTTGAGATGGAAGTTGAAATCGTTTTGAAAACAAATTTAAAACGATTTATAAAATATGTTTTAAATGGAAATCGATGAAATATATTTTATATATATACATAGTATAATGGCCTGAATAGAACGCGCCGCGCTGCGACAGTTCGCGAATTTCGACCATTGACTTCGAATGGACATTACGGGTGATCCGACCGTCGGATTCTCCTAAAACCAGAACCATTGGGTTCATATCGAAAAGAGCTTTCTAACGAATACAAGAGATTTGAAATCTAACGGTTGGATTTGGAATTATGTCCAAATCAAATTTGGAAAAGGTCGTTGTAAGTGCAGTTCGATGGCCGTTGATGGAAATCAACTGTACGGGCCTTGATAAAATTATTAAAAATATCAATAATTTGTGTAAAATCATAAGAAATGATTTGGAAAGAATTGGGATGAAAAATCCCAAATTCGAAAAGATAAAAATAGATTTTTATCGAAATGAAATAGTTTTGAAGTAGAATTATAATCCCATTTATTTTTAAAATAAAAAAAGTGGATTTGAAATGGTTTCGAAAATAACCAGAATTTCCAATATATAAATTGGAAATGGATTTGAATCGAAATTATCTTCGGAATATTTCGGTATTGAATTCCGTGATTATACAGACATTGTTATGGAAATTTGAAAGATATATTTATATCATTATTTCCAATACGATATTTGTTGGTTGTAGTATTTCATATTGAATATAAGCCGATATATTTTCTATTCAGAGCCTTGTATTTAATATCAAATGGGATTTGGGTTTGTCGTGAATGGTGTCTTCATTAACACTGTTCTTAAACCCAGTTGAGAAAAAGATTAAATCTTTTTATTTGGATTTAATGAAGTATACCAATTAAATAATATTTAATTGGAATTGAATTGGAATTGATTTTTGGGTTTATCGCGAACAGTGATTTAAATAACACTTGTTCTTTAACCCGATAATTAATGGAATGTGGATTGGGTTTATCGTGAACTGTGTTTTAACAACATTCTTTCTTTAACCCGATTTGCTGTGAAATGGGATTTAGAATTTACAAATCTTTTTGATAAGATTTAAAAGAAATTTTCCAAAGTGAAGTTTTCCAATTTAATAAAATAAATTGGAATGGAATGGAATTCGATTTGGTAATAATCGAAGTGAATTTCTGTGGAGGAAGACCGCTAATATATATGGAATTTAAAAGGCTTTGCCGTTATTCCATTTATATTATTAGTTGGATATGGAAGTTTATATCAATTATATATATTGATCTGTTTTTCATGAAAATTCCATTATTAATGGAATGTGATTTTGGGTTTATCGTGAACCGTGTTTTAAATGGCATTGGTTCTTTAACCCAGTTAAAGATAGGATTTATTTCCAGGATTTGAATAATCATTAAGTAATGATTTTTGGAAATTAAAACTGAATTAGATTTTTAATGAATCTTTAATTAGATTGAAAAGTGAATTTGATAATTAAAATTATCAAATTCAAGAAATGATCGCGAATGGAGTACCACCAGTTTTACTCAAGACGATAGTTAAATCTTTAATTAGATTTGAACATGAAATGGTAATTGAATTTACCGATAACACCGCGGTGTTAGATATGAAGTATTACCAGTTTTACTTCATGAGATGAATAGGTTGGGATTGGGAAATTTAACAGTTGATTACTTCGGTAAGTTTCGTTAATCCCGACTAGTTTGGATAAACCATAATCTGGTTTGAATTGATATTCCAAAGAAGATTAAAGAATAAATTTAAAGAATTTATCTTTGATAAAATTAATGGGAACCTTTCCCTATCGATGTGAATATTTGAATAAAAGAATATTCTGAATTGGAATGAGGCGTATGTCATGTTTGTGTAACACTTTTTTATTATATACGCGAGTTATTCAGAAAGACCGGGTTTATCCCATTCTGAATAACTGATTCGACGAGGTGTCGAGGATGAAGACGGTGGTCGAAGACCAGAGGTCTTCACATCATTTGGATGATTACTGATGATCTTGATTGGGTTGTACACCCAAGAGGAGGGAATCAGTTGGTGATCATCCAGACGTACTTGGAGATCGATGGATATGCGAGGAATAAGGTTCCTCTAGTTTCGTTTAGACCCAGAACGGACTTGTAAATGGATGTGTGTCTAACATCGGATTTCATTCTGTGTGATTGATATCGTTTGCATAGCATGAATTGCCTGTGTGGCATGCTAAGATGCAAATGATCAAGGCTTCTGTTGAAAAGCCGAGCCTTGTGGTTGATGATCAAAGCACGGCCGTTGTGGCGTAGCTTTGTGTAGCGTTAATTCGTGAGCCTCACAGCCCGGTGTGAACCAGAAACGGGAGAAGGACCTCAGGGAGGGCATGCAATTCCTTCTAACTAGGAGTGGTGTCAGTGTTTTACACGGCCTGACATTTTACTTATGTGGATGATGGATTGCGAGGCGCCCCGGTTAGATCGGACGATCCGGGTCCGATGGAGTCATTTGGCTCATTGACGACCCATAAAGCGAGGAAACGCAGTGCTCAGGGTTTAAGTTTAATCCACACAGAGTGCACCGGCCCTGACGATCCGAAGGTCATTCAAGCTCTGACCTGAGGAACGGGCTAGAGCTTCTCGAAGAGGTGAGGACGATCCCTTGCCTCGGTTCATAGATGGAAATCCAACTTCCAAATACGTGATTTTGCGGTTTTAATTGTAGAACTAGTATGGCGACATGATATATGTTACCATGCCGTCTATGATTGATACTTATGATTGAAATTGTTTTGACACTATACACTTATAGTAATAATAAAAGACGAAATTTAGCGTATCAAGCATTCTTTGGCTATTATAAGGTAAAACCCTATCCTCCGGCTTATGTTGCATTGTGTGATGGGACCTGGGTCTTATAATAGCTTCATTGTTCTTTATTTAGCATTGCGCTGTTGTTTTATGCACTGGTATTCTTGGGAGGAAACTCGTTCCATGTTATACGGCGTGGTCCCTTGATTTACCTAACTTTAAAATAAAGATTAATAATTGTTTTAGTTCTCACACCAGTCACATGACTGACCTGGAGTTTATTGCTTTAACCTAAACTCTGGGTGCCCCTATTTCCATACGGGCAGCTAGTAGTTTTGGTTTTGCAGATTTATATTCACAGGAACATGGTTTACAACTAGAATGATATTCGGAAAGCTCTGTATCCGTATATCTCCTTCAGTTGTGTTTTGTATTGTTTTCCGCTGCTATGTAATTTATTGTAATCTCTGATATTTATCGAATGTATTTTATCTATTCATACTCTGTATATTCTTGTATTTTGATGAAATTGTTGTAATAAACAATGAAATGTTCTTCTGTTTGTGTTCTGATTCGTCTTGTCCTCAATTCTATCCGGGCTTTCCTTACCGGGGAAGTTCGGGTCGTCTCACCGGGGTGTGAGGCTCGCGACTTAACGCTACACAAAGCTATGCCACAAAGGCCGTGCTTTGATCATCACCACAAGACTTTGCTTTTCAACAGAAGCCTTGATCATTTGCATCTTAGCATGCCACATAGGCAAACCACTCCATGCAACCGATATCCATCAATCACACAGAATGATATCCAATGTCAGACACACAGTCCATTCACATGTTCGTTCTGGGTCTGAACGAAACCGGTGGAACCTTATTACTTGCATATCCATTGATCTCCAAGTACGTCTAGACGATCACCAACTAATTCCCTCCTCTTGGGTGTACGACCCAATCAAGATCATCAGTAATTATCCAAACGACGTGAAGACCGCCGGTCTTCAACCACCGTCTTCATCTTCGACTAATCGTCGTATCAGTTATCCAGAATGGGATAAACCCAGTCTTTCCGAATAACCCGCGTATTTTATAAACAAGTGTTACACAAACACAACGTACGCCTCATTGCAATTCATAATATTCTTTTATTCAAATATTCACATTATTAGGGAAAGGTTCCCATTAATTTTATCAAAGATAAATTCTTTAAAATTTATTCTTTAATCTTCCTTTGAATATCATTTCAAACTAGTCGGGATTAGCGAGCCACACTGAAGTCATCATTTATTTTATTTCCCAATCTCTACCTATTCATCCCATGAAGTAAAACTGGTAATACTTCATATCTAACACCACAGTGTTATCGGTAAATTCAATTACCATTTCACGTTCAAATCTAATTAAATATTTAACTATCGTTTGGAGTAAAACTAGTGGTATTCCATTCTCGAACATTTCTTGAATTTGATAATTTTAATTATCAAATTCACTATTCAATCTAATTAAAGATTCATTAAAACTCTAATTCAGTTTTAATTTTGAAAAATCATTATTTAATGATTATTCAAATCCAAGAAATAAATCCTATCTTTAACTAGGTTAAAGAACCAATGTCATTTAAAACACGGTTCACGATAAACCCAAAATCATATTCCATTAGCAATGGAATTTTCATGGAAAATATATCAATATATATAATCGATATAAACTTCCATATCCAACTAATAATATAAATGGAATAACGATAAAGCCTTTTAAATTCCATATATATTGGCAGTCTTCCTCCATAGAAATTCACTTCAATTGCTACTAAATCGAATTCCATTCCATTCCAATTTATTTTATTAAATTGGAAAACTTTACTTTGGAAAATTTCCTTTAAATCTTATCAAAAAGATTTATAAATTCCAAATCCCATTTCACTGTAAATCGGGTTAAAGAACGAATGTCGTTAAAACACAGTTCACGATAAACCCAAAAATCAATTCCAATTAAATATCATTTAATTGGTATACTTCATTAAATCTAAATAAAAAGATTTAATATTTTTCTCAACTGGATTTAAGAACAGCGTTAATGAAGACACCATTCACGACAAACCCAAATCCCATTTGATATTAAATACAAGGCACTGATTAGAAAATATGTCGGCTTATACTCAATATCAAATACTACAACCAACAAATATCATATTGGAAATAACGATATAAATATATCATTCAAATTTCCATAATAATATCTGTATAATCACGAAATTCAATATCGAAATATTCCGAAGATAATTTCGATTCAAATCCATTTCCAATTTATATATTGCAAATTCTGGTTATTTTCAAAACCATTTCAAATCCACTTTATTTATTTCAAAAATAAATGAGATTATAATTCTAGTTCAAAACTAGTTCATTTCGATAAAAATCTATTTTTATCTTTTCAAATTTGCAATTTTTCATTCCAATTCTTCCCAAATCATTTCTTATGATTTCACACTAATTGTTGAAATTTTTAATAATTTTATCAAGGCCCGTACAGTCGATTTCCATCAACAGCCATCGAACTGCACTTACAGCAACCTTTTTCAAATTCGATTTGGACATAATTCCAAATCCAACCATTAGATTTCTAATTTCTTGTATTCGTTAGAAAGCTCTTTTCGATACGAACCCAACAGTTCTGGTTTTAGGAGAATCCGACGGTCGGATCTCCCGTAATGTCCATTCGAAGTCAATGGTCGTAATTCGTGAACTGCCGCAGCACGGTGCGTTCTATTCAGGCCATCATATATATAATATAATATATATATATATATTACGTCGATTTCCTTTCAAAACGTATTTTACAAATCATTTTAAATTTGTTTTCAAAACGATTTCAACTTCATATTCAATTTCTGATCAAAATTGAATATTCCATATCATTAATATATAAATGATAATATTTTCAAAACGTTATATTTTGAAAATATTAAATATATTAATGATATGGAATATTCAATTTTGATCTCACTTCCTTTTCTATATTCATTATAAAAATGAATAAAATCGATATAAATATCATTCACGTCAAAATGGCGTCAATCTAATCGACACGGCTATATATATATATATATATATATATATATATATATATATATATATTTCAAATATTTCTGTTTCAAATATTCCTCTTCAAATATTTCCTTTCAAATATTTCTATTCAAATATTTTATTTCAAATATTTCTATTCAAATATTTCTTTTCAAATATTTCTATTTCAAATATTTCTTTTCGAATATTTCTATTCAAATATTTCATTTCTAATATTTCATTTCAAATATTTCATTTCAAATATTTCTATTCAAATATTTCATTTCAAATATTTCTATTCAATATTTCATTTCAAATATTTCATTTCAAATATTTCTATTCAAATATTTCATTTCAAATATTTCATTTCAAATATTTCTATTCAAATATTTCATTTCAAATATTTCATTTCAAATATTTCTATTTCAAATATTTCTTTTCAAATATTTCATTTCAAATATTTCTTTTTCAAATATTTCTTTTCAAATATTTCTATTCAAATATTTCTTTTCCAAAACTGGAATGAGGCCCAATCAATTACCATAGATTTTATTTCTATGAATTTCCATACAACACATGTATATCTCAATAGTGATAAACAATCATCCATCATCCAGAGTGCACTACTCAACTGCATAAACATTGAATATAAATAATCAACGCTTACAATAGCCTGTCAACCAATTGATCGACATACAACTAAACAATTGGGATTAGTGTACGTCAATCTCATCCTAACACCATTGTGGGGTTTTCAAACAACAATAACAGATTTATTTGTGCAGTTAGGCGATGTGTAAAATTTATCATCCCAATCAATATCAGTTAAATGTGCGCACATAAACAAATCGTCTGATTTGTAAATGAATATTTATTTTATTCACATACACGTTAAAAATTATATTTTTAACGATAATATATTTATTTGGTTTATTTACACAATAAAAATGATATTTTTACTTTTCGAATATATTTTAGAAAATTTCGGCGGCATAACGACACGAGACTAGAAACGAGATAAGGCTGAGCCTTATCCCCAGTCTAAAAATGGCATGTGCCATACGCAAACCAAATTCTAATCAATTCCACATTCACACCACAAACCAATATTCAACCAAACACATCAATCAACACAAACAACCAAACAAGTCGTCCATGGTTTGTGGACGATGGGTGTCGGTGCTGCTAAGCACCGTCTGCATCCTAATATATATTTCAAACTAGAAATTAAAATAAAAGTGAGGAGTTCTCACCTTTGGGTTCCACTCCGCCGTTTCATTTCTGAATTTCTGAATAGCTGCGGTTTGCCCGAAATTCAATGCAATCCTTTACACGCTGTTCATAGTAAAAATCACATTTTTATTATCAGTACAAGTACATAAAAATCACATTTTTATTTCCGCTTCGTATATATAAAAATCGAATTTTTATCGCTACTTCATATATATAAAAATCGAATTTTTATCGCTACTTCATATATATAAAAATCGAATTTTTATCATAATTCATATATATAAAAATCAAATTTTTATCGCTTCATTCCAATAAAATAAAAATCATATTTCTGTCTCGCCTTCATGATGATAAAAATCGTATTTTTACTTTGCTAACTTCAAAGTGAAAATCATATCTTTATACCATTATTCAAACAAATAAGAATCACATTTTTCTAATGATCTTTACTTTATAAAAATCGTATTTTTACTTTAGATAAAAAAAATCATATATTTACTTTAGATAAAAATCCAAGCTTTCTATGTCATGAATCAATATGAGAATCCAAGTTTGCTTCATAAAAATATAATCTTTATTCGAAAAAATATAATCTTTATTCGTAAAAATATAATCTGAAAAGGGATTTACAAAAAAAGCTTTTAAATTAAAAAAACTTACATTATTCTCAGCGAAGGGGGGGCCTGCTGCTGCATCAGACTGCAAGGGGATGGCGGCGGTGAACAATGCAGGCGGTGGTGGGGGTGCTGGGGTGTGGTGCTGGGCCTAGGGTTAGGGCAGCGGATCTTACCAGGGGGGTTCTCGATAGGACGGAGGAACGAATGGGGGAGGGGAGGAATCGATGGCCACGGCGGAGGAAGGGGGAATCGGCGGCCTGGCCGACGGTGGGCGGACGGTGGTTGGAGCGGTGGTGGGATCTAGGGCAGAGCGCGGTTTTTTTCTTTTATTTACTTTTCCCGATCTGAGAAAGTAACGTGGGAGGGAGAGTGTGGAGAGAGAGGGGTGAGGATAAGTTTATATATTTATTTAATTATTTTATCTTTCAAAAAGTTGACTTTTCTTTTGAACCCCAAACGAGGCCCAACGACTATCATCCCTAGCATATCACCCCCATTCTGAACACAATGAGATATGTTTCGTAAGCAAATTTGGTTGTTACGATCATTTTCTATCAAATTGAAAATATAAATCAGTATATATTGAATTTGAACGTTCATTTTAATTTACCAGGGCCACATACGGACTCTAAAAATTCTAGAAAATTTATTTCCAGCTTCGTATTGACGATATGGTCCTAACAAAACTAATTTCGTCAAATTCCGAGACCGTTTGAAAAATGGCCATTTTCTGGTCGATCCAAATTGACTTAAACTGTTAAAACACGTTTTCTTTCGCCATGCTCACATTTGGATTCAAAAAATTACGAATTTTGGTATCTAGCAATAATTCGACATTCCGGATCCAACAGAAGTGGTTTTGTCGAAAACAGAGGTCGTTTGCAAAATTTCCATTTTTAAGGGCCAGAATTCCATAGCGACTTTTCTGAATTTTCAACTGGGCATAACTTTTTATTCCCGCTATGAAATTTTAATTTCTCGGATTCGTTGGAAATATATTCCCAATTGGATTCTAATATTTTTGGTTTCGCTAAAATTCGGCTTATTTTGAATCCTATACATTCGTTTGGAATTTGAAATCGAATTTTCGAACTACCGCGCCATTTTCAATTCCTTTTATATTTAAAATAAAATATTTATTTTCTAACGACGATCTATATAAATATATACATTCTAATACTATTCAAATTAAATTTCTTGTCGTTATTATTTAAAATTATCATTTTAAATATTTAAAATTCATTAAAATGCCAAAATAAAATTTTTTAATTGGCTCGGATTTTCTGGGTTATTACACTGGGGTACCACTCAAA
This sequence comes from Allium sativum, assembly GCA_030737875.1. Lineage (NCBI taxonomy): Eukaryota > Viridiplantae > Streptophyta > Magnoliopsida > Asparagales > Amaryllidaceae > Allium > Allium sativum. The sequence goes on from CM060922.1 coordinate 226,912,019, forward strand.
ATGATACACCTCTAGAAGATGTACCTGAGGACCATAAAAACTCTTTTCTCCCCGGCGAAATAGGACCAACCTACCCATTCCTGGATAGTATCGAATGTTCCACCACCACGGTTAGTATCAAAAACCGTACTGAAGCATGCATAAAAGGATCAATAACGAATCTAGAATGGTGGTGGTTATATCCTAATGGGTGCGACCCACATTGTAGGATCTAAATTAACCCTGGGGGCTGAATAGGGTTTATTGTAGTTTTGTAGAATATAAAAATTATCACAGCAGAATAAATAAATGCATAAAATAAACGACTCAGAATTTACCCAACTTCGGCAAACCCCTGCCCACTACTGCATTCCTGAAGGTTTCTATCAAGTATTAAAACAATATCACGCATACAGATCCTGTACACTCGTGACCCCTCGCCATTGTTCTAATCCAATGCTCAAAACCCTACATTGATCTCAAACCCTAAGATCGGATTTTTCAACCTAGTAGCTAAAATCCTAATTTATAGAGAAACTAGAAAACTATAGAATGATTACAAAAAAACACTTAAAACAAAATAAAACCCCCTTATTTCTTGCTTTGTCACTTGAAAGAATTATGTCAGCTTCTTTTTTTTCTTTCAATGGCAACCAAATAAAAAAAAGGTTTTGCTTTCCCCGAAATCGCAATTCCTGAAATCTGGAAAATTCTCTGATGGCTTTGAATGCTTGTTGCTCGCTTGTTGAAGATTTGGATTTTTCAGAGGATTGAAACAATATTTGTGAGTTCTCCTGATTTTAGATTTCAATATTTCTTAATTGAATTGCTTGGTTTCAATGCATTTGCCTATGATGAAATTGGTGTATATATAGGGTTTTCGAAACCCTTCTCTTTGATTTCCTTTATGACTTGCCATGAATGCCCAAACGATTTCTGGAATCTTTTGATTGATTTTCTTGCCAAAAAAATGCTCTTGTGATTTTTTTCGAAGGTTTTGAAAATGTGAATTCATCCTTGCCCAAACCTTTGATCAGATTGATAAATCCATGCGTGATTTTCATTGATTAATTCATTACTACTTTCGGGAAATAACATTTGTGCCTAGATTAGATCTTTGTGTATTTGGGAAGTAAATTGATGGATATTCTTGGTATTGATTCCCGGCATCTTTGAATAATATTTGTGAAAATAAAATGCTTTGTCCAGAATGTTTACTTGCTGATTGTACATTTGCCAAGAATAAAAATTGTGTTCTTTTCCATTTTTGAACCAGTCAATTTTAAAAGAAATTGCCTTTTCTTTTATAACCATCCGAACATGAAAACATTTTCTGGTGCTCCACTATGATTGTTTTCCTAAAGCTCTGCTTGCTCCATATACATATGCTCATGTATGCAGCACCAATGTCGCTGCACCTTGTATTCTTCTCTGACCATTGCCATGCATGTTTGCATCATTTCACTATGTACTCATACACGCCATATATGAGTTTCTTGCTGATTTTAACATTGTTGATACTTTCCATATATTTTGTCACTTTATTCTCTGGTCTAATATGAAAATATTCTGCTGCCTCAATATTAATTCAAACCATAAGAAGTGTTGTATCAATGCTTGCATTGATTTGAACAATTCTTTGCGTATTTCTGATAAGATCAGATGCAATTTGATTGTACAAAAAACTTGAACAACAACTATACTTGCATAATACTTCACTGCCTCATTTGTTTGATACGAACAGATGCATTCTTTCTTTTTTAATCTTGCCTGTTGTGCATTGTTACTTGTTCACAAACATGTTGTTGCACTTGACCATGCTTTTGTACTTGTTCTTGTGCTTCACCTTTGGCAGCTGCAGTTGTCTCATGTGCTTGCAATTGCTTGCCTCTTCTTCTCTTTGCAATTCTGCCTTCATGTGTATTTGTATTCATTCATGTTTGTTGTTCATAAGTTAACCCATATACACATGCTCATATATATATATATATATATATATATGTGTGTGTGTGTGTGTGTGTGTGTGTGTGTGTTTGTGTGTGCATAATATTTATGTGTATATGTTTGTTGTGTTGTGCATTTAAACATCCATTTAAATATCTTGCATATCCGTTTGTTGTGTTACACCTGTGCATTTACCATTTCACTTGAGCTTGCATACTTTACTGCTTCAACTTCGAATGTTTTCATGTGCCATGTACTTTGTTTGGCTGTTGTAAAGACCCGGTTGGGATTCAACACCCGAATCCCAACAATAATACATAACCCTGTATTACCTGCCAAAACTCAAGTATCGAAAACCACCAGATAATTATTAGAAAGAATTTAGAGGGTGAGATAAGAAAGAAAGAAACATTAGAATAGAAGAAGGAGAAGATCCAACACGACACAGACCGGCCCAAAGTTTACATAGCACCGGATCAATCTGGTGAACCAGAGTGAGAAAATCTCGCAAAGTTTACATAACAGCCATCTTGATTTTAAAGTTCAAAAATCCTTTTGAATGAAAAGGATAATAGTAAGACCAACCCACACATAAATACGGACAGTTTTTACCTTACTATAACCCAAAACAGTTTTGAAATCATATCTTGTCTGATATTATAATAGTGTCTAAATACAAATAAATAGAATCTAGTAGAACGCTTGCATCTCACGCTCCACATACATAGTATACAAACAAAACCGCGGGTGCTTATTGGTGAATGGATTCCGACTATGACAAGTTATGGAACCACCTACCGATAGTGTATCACTAGAGGCAAATACGCCGGGTTCAACAAAAACGTCTTGCAACCTGGCCCACACATGACCGACCACTCATTTCGCTTGAGTGTATCGAATGTATATCACTAACGGTTGAGTGTGAACCACCGTTTCCCGAAAAGGGACAGCATCGATAGATTAAAGAAGCAAAAGGAATTTCTCTAGATAGGTGATTATACACCCTAATGGGAGCGACCCACATAGCCATGCTGCCTCCCGATTTTTGTCATTGCCCGGTTGATGAGGCTTGAGGTTTGATTATCTCTTAGAACATTTGGCCCTCATTCACTTTGAATGCCACATCGTCAAATCCATCAGATATCACTAATTGACATCCACAAAAATACTCTAGTTGGGAGCTAACCAACTATGATACGTTTGAAGAAATCAACGTACGTGGTCCTTTGGAAATACTTTGTCAGACACTCGTCCATACAAGTCATCCGGGAACAGGATGAACCGAAGGTACGCTCCTACCACATCCTAGGAATCACCCTATGGATCAGTAGCGAGAAGTCCTTGCAACCCATAGATTTCAACCACGACCGAGTTACCATCAAAATATCTCTGGTTGCAACATCAGAGAAATTTATCAAGTAGCCCTTCCGCTTATGAAGATCCACGGTCTTCAACTACTCTATCTACAATCAGCATCCTTTCGTATTTGTTGGTTCGGAATGGTTTTGGAATATAAATTCGATCTCGGACTTTCCGTACCAACAGCGTATTGGGCATGATTTTGATAGTCGGTTATTTAACTATCAAAATAAACAGTCATAGAAATAAGAATAAATCCACTGGTTTATTACACTGCGTCACTTGGCCATTAAAATAATAATATAGTTGTAGTACCAAAGATAATATACATTTCTATATATATATATAAATATTCTTGAATCATTTTAAAAATACTTAAAAGAAATACCTTAAAACCTTATCCAATTTCTCGTTATTGTCCTTTAAAACATTTTCCACCACATTTCTTACCATCTAAAATTTCGAGATCAATTTACTTACCATAGTAAACATTCGTTACAAAATCCCTTTCATTCCGTTACCACGGAAATATCATTTCATATCCTCTCGTCCTCTTTATTCCCTTATATTTCGGAATCCCATCATATATGTATCTAGATTCTTCACATAACGTTTCACTATTATTTTCCCAAAATAATTTGCTTTAACATCTCCCCTATCTCGACTCATACCATCCTTCGACAATCCCGAAGTCGTTCAAGTTGGGGTATTTTAGTTACCTCTCAGACCTTGATCAATAACATTCATATCGTAAGATAAATATGAATCGTAATTCAAAAACTCTTATTCGTTTTAACACCACTTCACTATTTATACACACTAACCTTTTTAGCCTTTAAATCCTTTAAACTATTTGTCCCATTATCTGGGTTTATTATTTCAAATCCTATTACTCAACATTTTTCTAAATCCAATTATGGAAATCCCTTTTCTAATTCTTTAAATTATTTCATTTGGGAAATCTCAATTCAATCTTATCTGTTACACTTAACGTTAACTTACAACTTAACGCTCTAACGCCTCATCTCCTTATTCACAACTCATTCACATCTCTGGTTAAATACAAATCCCTTTCCATCTTGATTTCCTTTACTTAAAATATTAAGTAACATTCATTTTAAATTCACCGCAATCGCTTAAAATCACTTCATAACTTTCTTTACTAAATTTGATTTAAATATAAACCGTTCATAAACTTCCTTTGAAACTCAACTACAGTCCATTTCTAACTTCCATCATTTACTTAAATGGACTTCATTTAAGTAATAAAGATTTTAATTTACTTAATCATTAACTGGAATTAAATTCCTTTTTGAAATCTCATTAAGTTAAACAACATTCGCTAATTTATTTAATTAGATTAATCGGCATAATCTAACCTAATAAAATAATTAATTTTTGTTAAAATAGTTGGCTTGGTCAATCGGAAAACATGATTAACCCATTAATCAACTCTAACTCGTCATTTCATTCTAAATTAATAAATAACATTTATAAGTCCCAAAAATCTCATTTGGTTCGATTATTATTAAATAAACAATAATCTATTTCTAAATAATCTTATTTTAACCCCGATTATTAATCGTCGTTAATTCCCGCCCACTTGCTCATCAATCTTATTAAAATTATTCAGTAATTACGATGAAGCACGTGCTTCGCACACGGTAGATTTTGACATAAAAATGGCGGTCAAAACATATGATATGTACACGGTTTAATTTCTTTTATAAACTTCATTTAAAAATGATAAATTTTAAAAATCCATATAAAAATAATTTCATAACTTTACTTCATACGGTAAATCAAAACAGTTTGTATTTGGCCATCTGCTATAAATTTCTCAACCAATATAACTCATTGGTTAATTAACCAACAAATGTCGAATTTGGTTTTAACAATCAATAACCAATTCAATAATCCAATCATATGGGTTCAACAGTTCATACAATGATCATATACATATAAATACTCACTTCAAATGATAGCGGTCAAGCACCGAATTTAATCTACATACGTTTATATTATTATAAACGTAACCAACAAGGTAAGTTACCTTGTTTGGAAATCATCGTTAAAAATAACGATGTTATTTCTTTTAAATTAAACAACCGTTTAATTTAAATAGTTGATATAAAAATATTTAACACACATCAAACAAATAATAAGTAGCCGCCATAGCATATAGATAATAAACCCGACTTATAATCTTTATAAGTAGGGAACTGAGTGAGGTTAACTCACCTGGATCTGCGTTATATACAAATGCCGTTTTAGATGAATTCCAACTCGTTCTATTCAACTCCATTCCATAACGTCGTGTTCATAAATACGTTCCAATCTATCTTGAATGGAAAATTTCTGGTAAAATATGAACACGTTGTAAATATTTAAATTTTACTTTATTTTAAATAATTAACTAATTTAAATAGATGTAACACCCCACGTCCGTTAGTGTCACTCACAAAGGGAATGCACTAAGTTCTGTCGAGCATTTAGGGTAAAAGATGCAGATAAATTACAAGACAGACAGAAATTAAACAACGGAAAATAAAACTTTGCTTTAATGATAAAATAATTTGTACAATGGTTTCTTTACAATATCATCTGTCTTACAAAATAAAGAAGCATAACAATACATTTATATTCCCCAATTTTGGCAAGAGCCAGCCATAGCATCCGAAAAGAGAATCCAAGCAAAACCTCGACAAATCTTAAAGCTGGGAAAGAGTGACAGTCCAACTTAACCTGAGCTATACTATTCCCTCCTTTACTACCTTGGGGGGGCGGAAGAAAAGAAGACGAAAGAAAAACAGAGTCAGACATAAAGCCTGAGTAAGTTCAGTAACTTCTAGCATGTGAACATGGAAAACAAAACGACATGAATTAACTGAATACAAGATAACACCATGATGATAGGGTCAGCAAGATTACACAAGATCAACACAAGATATGCTAAGATAAGATAAACCGGATGTTCTCTAATACTTTCGCCGCTTCGCTATTACCTTTATACTGGTTTGTAAATCTCTGCACCGCCTATCTAGTATCCCAACTAGTAACGATAACGTGATCCCAATCCCTGTATTTTCCATTGCCTTCCGACATACATTCATTATTTATTACCTAGATCAAATCTGTGGTTTTCTATCAAGTGTTTTCTAGATTTAACTAGAGTTTACGCTATCTGCTGAACGCTTCTCGGATTCAGGATTTATGCCACCTAGTCCAACTACGGATTATGCTACCTGTCGAACGATGCCCCCAAGTCTAAGACACACTACCTAGAGTGGTATATGTTCCAATACTTCCCCATGCATGTATCGCGAATCGTTATCGCTTGTCTAGATGCACATGTCCTATAATGTGCGGTCCGAGTCCTGTGATAGGGCAAATCAAGGAATAAAGAACTCGGTCGGGAGCTTTCAGATATCTGCCGATGCATATGCTAAGGTCTGTTTTTATTCCAGTGGCTATGGTCCGACTTGACCCCTCCCTCAACTAATGAAAGGCACACCTTGTAAAATGAGAACTATACGCCGGCCCCCGGTGCCCCTCTATCCTATGGCAATCCTCACCCATAACTAGATAGCAAGTATATGGTCTTTTGGAGTTCTCCGCCTTTCCGCTTCACGTATCTCGATTAACTCAAGATGGATGGTAGACGACGAGTTGTTATCACAGGGCTACCGTTTTCTCGCCAAATCACGTCGGTCCATCCTGGTCTTTAGGTTGCCATGTGTTGACTAGCTTTTTGACCAAGCCATCAAGGTTCACATTTAAAAAGAAAATATGAAGTCTCACTCCTCTAGTTCACGAGAAGTCAGATCATAGTCGTTCAACCATCCTCAGGTCGGATCGCCCCCCCCCTTCGGATCGCCCTATCAATTCGCTACAAGCCCATGCGACCCGATCCACCCTTGTCTGCGCGATCCGGTCCATCCTCTCCACTTCTACCCGATCCGATCTGAGCCCAGAAGATGAGGTGAAGGCTGTGACTAAGTCCACCATGATCCGAGAATGCAGAATCTCGCGACACGTGTTACCAACTGTGACATTGACCAATTCTTCATCATGACCCGAACTGATCGGGAAGACACGATGATGGCCACGGGCTTGGTCATCCACGATCCGATATTTAAGGGGATCGCGACACCTGTCCACAACGGCTAAATTTACTAATTCATCATCAAGCTGCGATCCGATCCGATATTCTCGGGATCTGTGCCACGTGTGACCGCGATCCGCCTGACAAAATCAGCTATAAATAGCCCAGTGCTTGGCATTTTTCAGGATCTTTTTGGCAGTATTGAGCACTGATTCCACCATTACTGTCATACCACTATTTCTTATCAGTTTTATTACGAGATTACTGAGAGAAATCACAATTGTAAGAGTTAGTTTGAGAGAAATCATTGATTGTACTAGCATTCAAAGTATAATCGATAACATATAAAGTGGACGTAGGCTCGTTAACGCCGAACCACTATAAATTCTGTGTGTTTTCTGCTTTTTCTTCATTCTCCAGTTATAATTCTTTACGAATCAGAATAATTTGGGTGTTAGGTCCAAATTTTGATCTAACATTTTTGGTGCTTTCACTGAGAATTCAATTCTCAGCCCACTGGATTGCTATTCTACTATTTGGATTTGAAAATCCGAAGAAAACAGTCCCAAAACTTCACTGTTCAGATTTTTGAAGATTCCAGCGACATCTGATATCATGGCTGGAAAGAAGTCTAAGGAAGTGCGAGCTTTGCAAGCGAATGAAGTCGCGAATGAAGTGGTTGGCGAAAGTGCACACGAGCAGGTCGTCGAGGGGGTCACGGATCGCGAGGACAGGGGGGCGACCCGAACCAATCAAGGTGCCACGATCCGACTTGAGGGTGGCGCTGCGAACCGCGAAGTTGGAGGGGTTGTTACTCGATCCCGTGATAACGCCACGAATCCTCCGCATACCGTGACCACGAACCGATCCCAAGGGGGCGCTACGAGCCACCAACCTCGATCCACAGCGATCCAAATTGATGACCAGACTACAACTCGACCTGGAAAGGAGCCTATGGCTCGCTCCTACTGTCCTGGCCCCTCCGCTCGACCTGGCTCAAGCTCTTTGCGCATAAGAGAAAATGATGATGATCAATATGACCCTTCTGCTCCTGTTACTGAGGGAGATCTTTCTCGCTTTTCTGAAATGTGGGAGAGGCTGTTTGATGACTTGGTTGCTCAAAGGCAGGAGAGCTCCGTTCTGCGACAGAACTTGACTGCTATGGATAGAAGGCTCAATGATCTCGCAAGGCAAAGGACGCCCCCAGTTCGTCCGCTCACCCCAGAGTACTCTTCTTCGTCAGAGGAATCGCCAAGACCTCTGCGGCGACCATATGAGAGGCCTGATAACATAGAGCAGCTTCGATTTGGAACCCTTCCATCACGGGAAGAAGAGGCACTGGGCGTAGGGCCCTCAAACCGCAATGTGAATGATCGCGCCACAACTCCCAGAGCTCGAGGTATGGACAGCCCTGTTCAGAATAGACTACCTCAGCCCCTTCGCCATACAAATGCTCATGGTAACAGGGGCAGCGAAGCCCAATCCGAGCCCCGGATTTCGTGACGGCTCCTGGAAGGGAGATTAGAGAATCCCACTGAGCAAGAAACGCTAACCCCGAGTCTCCGCTGACCAGTGCAAATGTTGCAGCTATGATCCATCAAATTCTGGCAGATAGCCGTGGACAACGGAATGAAGATTGGAGAATTGACCGCAGTCACACCCCTTTCACTGATGACATTTTAGATGCGACGTTCCCGAGGCGCTTCAACATGCCGCAGATGAACCGTTACGCGGGTAGATCTGATCCCGTCCAACATCTGATGAGATATTCTTGGTCAATGACCGCTGCCGCAGCTTCTGACGCTGTCAAGTGCAAAGCATTTCCCATATTCTTGGAGGATGTAGCATTATTATGGTTTACTCGCTTACCAGCAAGATCAATTTCCAGCTTCAGGGAGTTGAGTGAAAGGTTCGTGGAACAGTTCCACATCGATGCACAAAAGACGAAGAGTGTGATTGACTTGTTCCTTGTCAAGCAACGACCAGGCGAGAGTTTGAGGGTGTATCTAGACCGTTTCAACCTAGCCGCTATTGAAGTCAAAGATCCTCATGAGCCAACTGTTGTGGCAGCTTTAATTGATGGGGTAGATAAAGACACTGAATTTGGAAGATACCTGGCCGGCAAGCCACCTCATACTAGAGAATTATTCTACGAAAAAGCTAACGTGCACTTACGCCGGGAGGAAGTATATGCTAACCGAAAGGCAAAAACGGCCGATAAAGAGGAAATCCAGAGCAATGTCGCCATTAAGCAGACAGGAGACAGCTCGGGGAAGGTCGAGGTTAATGTCGGAAACCGGAACCAAGGTGGTCGTCAGTCAGGAAACAATGATAATAACAGTAATGGCAAAAACCGGAAGAGGAATCGAGGGAACGACTCCCAGAGAAGGACTCGTCCCAGGTCTTTTGAGAGTTATACGCCAATAAATGATACTTTGGAGAATATCTTCATGGATTCGTACAACGTCCTCCAAAATAAAAGGCCTCCTCCTAGAGAGTCGACGGAGAAAGAACGTGAAACGGGGAAGTTTTGTCTCTTCCATCAGATTCATGGCTATTCGACAAATGAATGCCGTCACCTAAGAGATGTGGTCGAGAGGCTTCTACGAGAAGGAAAATTGGATGAATACAGAGTGACACCCAGAGACAGGGGGCAAGCCGTAAAGGCCCCAAATCAGAACCAGAATCAACCTGCTGTCAGGCCAACTGCCCAGCAAAAGGGAAAGGACCTTGTTATCAATACCATAATCGGAGGGCTTTATCTCGCCGGGCACGGTTCCAAGGCATTGGATCAGTATGTCAATGCAGCCAAGCAGCACCTCGGGGTAGGGGAGTGTAGCAACCCTGAGGACAACGTCCCGGTAAAGCAACAAAAGATGATGTCCGACGACGTCGTTTTCCGTGAACGAGAAAGCATTGGAGTCCATGCTCCGACCGAAGATCCATTTGTAATCACAGTACCTATTGGACCAGCCACTGTTCATAAAGTCTTGGTTGATAACGGGAGTTTCATCAACATTCTTTTCAAAAAGACATTTGACCAGATGAATCTCGAGATACAAGACTTGAAGCCCTGTGAGGGATGGATCCGTGGATTTAACGGAGCATCCACCGCTCCAATGGGTTATGTAGAGCTACAAGTTACGCTTGGGGAAGGAGAACGCCAGAGAGTGAGAATTCTTCCCTTCGTGGTTTTGGATATTGAATCACCCTATAATGCCTTCTTGGGCCGACCAGCCCTCGCAAAGTTTAAAGCCTGTATAGCCCCCTGGTGCTTGTTATTGAAGTTTCCTATGGAAGCTGGTGTTGGTATTGTCAGAGGAGATCAGGTTGCCGCACGAGCATGTTATATTGCAGAGCTAAAGCTACTCCGCAACGGAGGAGACATAGAAACCAAGGGCGCTTCTCCCCCCGCAAGGGCAGAAACCTTATAGCAATTAAAGAGGATAACCGTAGGAGAGTCGCCCAGAGAGTTGCCCGAGGATATAGATCCCGGAGAGGACAAAGAACCTGGGGGCAGAATGGCGACTCCCAACGAGACAACTGTGAATGTACCGATCGATGATAGTGACCCAGAGAAGGTCCTTAAGATTGGATCCCAGTTAAATCCGAATTTAGCTAAAGAACTGACGGATTTCTTGAAAGATAATTTGGATGTATTTGCTTGGACCCACGCAGACATGTGTGGGATATCTCCATCAATCATGAGCCATTCATTAAGCATTAACCCTAAACATCCTCCGGTAAAACAAAAAAAGCGAATGCTGGGCCCAGAGAGGTCTGCAGCCTTGAAAGAAGAAGTTGGAAAGCTAAAGAGTAATGGATTTATTAGAGACTCAATCTATCCAGACTGGATTTCAAATCCAGTCCTGGTAAAGAAGGCCAACGGGAAGTGGCGAACGTGTATCGATTTCTCGGATTTGAATAAAGCCTGCCCAAAAGACAGTTTTCCGTTACCCCGGATCGATCAGTTGGTGGACTCAACGACGGACCATGAACTTCTCTCCTTTATGGATGCTTATTCAGGATATAACCAGATCCCAATGCACGTTCCAGATCAAGAACACACTAGCTTCATTACAGATATGGGATTATACTACTATGTGGTAATGCCCTTTGGCTTGAAGAACGCAGGTGCTATATATCAACGGTTAGTGAACAGAATGTTCTATAACCAGATTGGGAAAACAATGGAAGTATACGTCGATGAAATGTTGGTTAAGTCCAGGCAATCCTCCAATCACACTACGGAATTGGCAGAGATGTTTGGCATTCTTCGAAAGTACGGGATGAAACTCAACCCAACAAAATGTTCATTCGGGGTCACCTCCAGAAAAATCTTGGGATTCATCGTCAGTTCTCATGGGATTGAGATTAATCCAGACCATATCGCAGCAATCAGAAACATTCAGGAGCCTAGGCAGATTAAAGATGTGCAAAGCCTTGTAGGGAAAGTAGCCGCACTAAGCAGATTCATCTCCAGGGCTACGGACAAATGCATCCCATTCTTTGAATTGATAAAGCAAGGAAAACGCCACTTCAAATGGACGCCCGACTGCATAGAAGCGTTTCAGAACTTGCTGAGACACCTGGAGAAACCTCCGATATTATCTAAGCCGGTGGATCACGAGGACTTATTCGTGTACTTGGCAGTGTCGTCCCACGCGATCAGCTTAGCATTGGTGAGAGAAGAAGATAAAGTTCAAAGATCTGTGTATTACGAGAGCAAAAATTTGACAGCAACAGAGCGTAATTATCCAAGGATAGAAAAGTTGGCGTACAGTTTGTTGATTGCCTCTAGAAAGCTTCGACATTATTTTCAGGCTCATCCCATTACCGTATACACTGATCATCCACTCAGCAAGTTCTACAGGGACCAGAAGCGTCTGGAAGACTACTCAAATGGAACATTGAGTTGAGTCAATTTGATCTGAACTTTCAACCCCGGCGGTCAATACGGGGGCAAGTGATAGTCGACTTCATAGCAGAGTTTACTGTCCCAGAGGAAGATATAACGAACGAAGAAGTTAACCCCTCAAAGTTACTTCTCGACCCCAGTGCCTGGAGATTGTATACTGATGGCGCTAGGAATGACAAGAGATCCGGCGCTGGAGTAGTTCTTGAAACTCCCGAGAAACAGCTGATATCCTATGCTATCCGGATGGAGTTTCACGCCACTAACAACGACTCTGAATATGAAGCCCTGAAAGCCGGGCTAAGGATCGCAAAGGAGTTGGAAATCACAAAGCTAGACATCTTTTGCGACTCCAAGTTAGTTGTAAACCAGGTCACTGGAAAATTCTAAGCCAAAAGCCCAAGATTGATATTATACTTGGAAAAAATGAAGGAGTTGCTGAACGGCTTCGATCACTACAGCATATCTCATATTCCGCGGTCCGAGAATCAACAGGCGGATAAGTTGGCAAAGATGGCTAGTTCCGACGATCATGAAGAGATTGGGCTAGCCCCAGTTGAAGTACTTCGGTCTCCTAGTATAGATCAGATGGAAATTGATCCGGTACTAGAGACGGAACCAGAAAGGGAGTCATGGATGACCCCTCTAAAGAATTTCTTGATGAATGGAACGCTTCCTACCAAGAAGAGCGAGAGGCGTAAAGTATTCGTAAAGCTTCCCGATACGTTCTGCAAGGCGAAGTTCTTTACAAACAGGGATTTTCAATGCCCCTTCTCCGGTGTATAGCTCAGACGACATCAAGCGTGTGCTGCAGGAGGTACACGAAGGCGAATACGGCGATCACGCTGGAGGGAAAACATTGGCGAAAAAGGTGTTGCGGCATGGTTATTTCTGGCCTACCATAAACAAAGATGCGGCAAAGTACGCACGACAGTGTGATGCATGCCAAAGATTTTCAAAGATACCTAGGGCACCTCCTAGTCAATTAAAAATGATGACAAGCCCATGGCCTTTCGCTACGTGGGGAATTGATATCATCGGAAGTCTCCCCATAGCTAAGGGCGGAGCGAAGTTCGCTATTGTAGTTGTAGACTATTTCACTAAGTGGGTCGAGACTAAGCCATTGACTACAATCACAACCAAACGAGTGATCAACTTCGTCGTTAGGAACATCATCTGTCGATTTGGAATTCCAAAGATTGTTATAACTGACAACGGAACTCAGTTCGATAGCACTGAATTCAGAGACTTCTGCCAGAAATACCACATTGAGAAACCGTACACCTTTGTGGCGCATCCGCAGTCAAACGGACAGGTCGAAGCGGCGAATAAAGTGATTAAGTCCATTCCGAAAAGAAGACTGAAACGGGCCAGAGCCATGTGGGTTGATGAATTACCCTTAGCATTATGGGCCTAGAGGACAACGTATAAATCGGCAACAGGACATACCCCCTTCTCCCTTGCTTTTGGAGCAGAAGCAGTCATCCCGGTTGAGATAAAAGTACCTTCTCACCGAGAGACTTATTACGATCCGATGACTAATAACGAATTGATCCTTGAATCCCGGATATGATCGAAGAAAAGAGGGACGAAGCAGACCTGCGTGCCTTGAGACACAAACAACAGGTCGCCCGATACTACAACAAAAAGGTTCGAGCCCAAACCTTTGAACCCGGAGACTTGGTTCTGAAGCGTGTCTTTCTAGCCCCAACTTATATGGGTGCGAAGTGGGAAGGACCGTACTCCATTCCGTGCAAGCTTGGTAATGGAACCTTCAAGCTAGCAACCGTAGATGGAAAGGAAATCCCCAGAGTGTGGAATGCCCAACATTTACGACCATATCTAACGTAAAGATGTCAGATCTGTTCTTTTGCTTTATTAAGGGCCATGTACAAGGCACGACATGCCTAGAATAGTCCGATTTCTTAAGCAAAAAATTATAAAGTGGACGTAGGTCATGATTCGACCAAGCCACTATAAAAATATTGTGTGTCGTTTACCTTTATTGCACTATTATTTATCCGCCATCCTATTTTTATGGAAATTGCTGTGAACCATGCAACGATCATAGAAGCGTATAATTATAGGTGCCTTCCATCAGAATGGAATGCAATTACCATTCAAAACTCTGAGGATGCGATAAAGTAAATCATATCATTGATAACGCTCTAACTCTCCAGAGCAGAGAGAGTATAAAAGCTTCTCCGATTGAGCGTTGAGAAAGAGCTCCTACCCCGCTGGAGGATCGGGGAGCGATTGAACTGCTGAGCTCAAACTCTAACTCTCCAGAGCAGAGAGAGTATAAAAGCGTCTCCGATTGAGCGTTGAGAAAGAGCTCCTACCCCGCTGGAGGATCGGGGAACGATTGAACTGCTGAGCTCGAACTCTAACTCTCCAGAGCAGAGAGAGTATAAAAGCATCTCCAATTGAGCGCTGAGAAAGAGTTCATACCCCGCTGAAGGATCGGGGAGCGACAGAACTGCTGAGCTCGAACTCTAACCTCGGCGACTGCCAGGAGAGTATAAAAGAGTCTATGATTAAGCGCTGAGAAAGGTGCCGGAAACTCAGCACCACAAGGACAGTTATCTTGCTAAATTTTCTAAGTCCCCCATATTCAGAAATAGGGGGCAACGTGCATACAACACTAATCAATCCTTAATAAGCCCTGGTTAGGCGCTACGTTAATGATTGATTGGGGGCATATACATATATACATGAACCTTGACGCAGAACAGAAATTTTCAAATTTTTCTTTCTGTTGCTTGACTGATTTGCAGTTATAATCAGATGATCTATGACTAAGCATGAGAAATTTATTAAATGCAGGTACACGATGATGCAAAAGAGATAAACTTTCATTTATAAACTGCAAGCCTACCAAGTGAAAAACAACCTAAAACAAAAGTGAGGGCCAGTCTCACAATTACATTTCATGGCCAGTGGGAAGCCTAAAGACAAAATATAGACAAGCGACAATATCCTATTTACGCTTGGACTTCTTCTCCTGTTTCTGCTTCTCCATCTTCACCTTGTCAGTTTCGGATTGATCACCCTTCTTTATTTTCCTTTTGTCTATAAGAGGAACGTCCGACTCAACAGAAGACTCCTTCTCCTCCTCCTCCTTTCTCTTTTTTTATCAGTGAAGGAAGCTGGGAAATCATCAGGGTTCGCAAAATGAAGCTGTTTCTTGATGGATTTGGGCTGGAGTTTCAGAACCATCCCAGTTTTAGGACTAAACTCCAAGATAGGAGCTACGTTCAAAGGCTCTTGTCCCACTTTCTTCAAAGCCAGCTGCTTTTCCTACCTAGCCTTTCCTTTGGCCAAAGTCTCGTCGTCATCGCCTTCGACTTCTTTGGTACTGATGATATCCTCCTCATCATATACATGGCGCCCGTCCATATCTTTCAAGGCATCGATGGTTTCGTCATCCTTGGGAGCATCAGCACTGGGTGCCAGGACGCCCTTCTCCGTTATTGTACCTTCAGCCTGCTTCGGTATATCAGCACCGACGCTAGGCGAGACGTCAATCTTCTCCGCCTCTGTCCTTTTCTCGACATCCTTGTCAACGGGTTCGCCACCTGTATTATGAGGAACACTTGTTATTAATTCGATTGGTTGCTCCACCAGACGACGACAACTCACAATTGCTTTGACAAATTGTGAGGAAAAAAGGGAGATACCTTCCGCTAATCCTCCATCTAGGCTAGCTGCAGAAGCTCCGACAACCACAGGAGTCAGGCCCAAAGGAATTAATGGATCATCAGGATTGTATTCCTCAACTCCGGAGGCCTTGGGCTCTACAGCTGAGCTCGAAACTTCGTCAATCTTGTTTTTGCCCTTAGCCAGGGTCCTCTCCTTCTCCATTTCTTCTTGAATTAGGCGCCGACCTTCTGCTAGATCCTCGGGCTCGTTATCCCTCACAATGGTCCTCATCAGCTCATCTTCATCAATCTCTTCAACTCCTAATCTCCGCTTCTCACCCTCGACGATGACATCCCATATGTTGGCTAAAGTGACGTGGTAGTCCGGGATCCACTAGATGTTACGGGTTTTGAGGACGTGGCCGAGGAAGTCAAATATCATCTCTTCAAACCCTTCGATATCCTTTTCCCTCTCGAGGAGCTTGTTGTTAGAAGCAGTAGCCATTTCAATGGCACTTTCTACATTCTTTTCGGCGAGAGCCGCGCGCCTCTCCGCATCCGCAACTTGATCATTCAAAATCACCTTCTCTACTTCAGCCAAAGCTAGACTTTCTTTTAAACTTGCTTTTTCTTCCTCCCAAGCAGCTCTCTCAGCTTCAAAATGGCCCTGTGCCGTCTTCAACTCAATGTTGGCCATTTTAAGATCTTCTACCTCCTTCTTTAAGGCCATTTTCTCTTGACTATTTGAGTCGAGTTCAGAATGAAAGCGTTTCTTAGCATTCTCTAATTCAGTCTTATAATTTTCAGCATCTCTCCGCGCTAAGGCAAGTTGGGATTGAGCGTCTTCCAAATCCTTCTCCATTTTTGTCCTGGCCCTTTCATTGTTATATATCTTCACTTTGGATCTATGTGCTTCCATCTCAAGCGTTCGGATGACTTCTGAAAGATTAACAGCATGTTTCTTCATCACTTCATACTGCCTGGCTACATGGCGAATGTGCCCGATGACTTCATTATCCCAGTTCCTAGGGACTGGTTCCAAGGCTGGAACAAACATCATCCTTTCGAAGAAGATGTTAGGGAATTGTTCTCGCAACTTTTCCAGCTTAGCCTAAGTTTCAGGACCATGGATGTAATCTCGTGACCCTGGGACAACCAAATCTTGCTGGCTGGAAGGGACAATGTCAATTTTCTCCTTCTCAGAATCCTTGATTGGATCCTTGCTTTTATCCTTGGGCTCGTATTGTCTTTTTGATGACCTGCTGTGAGAGGGTGCACTCTTCGGAGGGGTTAACTCTTTAGGAAGTTGTTTTCCCCCTGTAGGTGGCACCGAATAACTGGGAAGCTTGCCAGAGGTTGATTTTGGTGGAGACCAGGATTGTGAAGAAGTAGGCTTGTGAGAAAGGCCGCGAGAATGCTCAGGATTTGGATGAAGACTGGGTGTGCCTTCACGAAGAGAGCGATAAGAATAAGACCGCCTGCGAGACATCTTTCCTGCAAAAGAAAAAAGAGCATATTAAAACCTTGAATACTGTTGATATAAAAGTGTGGGGTCAGGCAGTGCGTGTGATTTGTGCATCCCATATAATTCCCCCTAACAGACCAGGGCCCGATGTCAGGCTCATCTGAGTAGTTTCTTGTCCTCCAACTGGAACAGTTGTTTCCTCAGAAACAGGGAAAAATGGCTCCCCTTCAAAGTCCCTCTGTGTGTATACATCATCAGGCAAAGGAATTTTGCTCAGCTCTTTAAATAGTTGTTCTTTTGTTAAATCATCGGGAGCAGCAAGTTCAATCAGAAGAGAGGCCCTTGAGGGGAAACCCCCCCGGAGAAACTGGTATTTCCATGGATTTACCACCACGGGCCTTATCTCCTCTATATATGTTTAGGTCCTCGTCGTCCTGGATGATTATTGGCGAAGGACTCTTACGGAATTTAATTGTTTCTGTTGCCCGTGACGTTCCTTCTCCCTCCGTTGGGGGCACGTATTTGTAGGGTTTGCCGCCTGCACCAAGTCCAAACCTTATATCCAGAAGGCGATGCTTGTGAAGATTCTCGTCAGTAATGCACTTCTTGATCCTTAGAAAATCGGATCTGCTTTATAGAAGAAGAGACAGTCGATTATTGTATACCGAGCCTTCCGTCTTTGGAAAGGTGTGATCTACATAGAGAAAAGAAGCATGTTAACACTTTGATTTCTTAAACAGATTATTCATTCAGAGGTTTAAAGTTCACTTGATTTAAGCCATCTCCTTGAACACCCGGCCTGTATCTTTAAATAGAACCAATCGGCTTTGGGATCCCCAATGTTGCTGTAACCGTCAGATAAGACCCTCCTATTCGCTACCGATTCGAAGAAAGAAAAATTTGGGGTTGCCGTAGAGTGGTGCTTGAAAAGGTAATAGAATTTCAAATCTTTAAACGTAAGCTCCGTTTGCAGGATTTTCGCATATGCGATGTATAGAGTGTATAGTGCTGCGTAGGCATTGGGATGAAGCTGCATCGGAGCAATCCCCAATCGCTTTAAGGTTTCAAGGACGATTGGAGGAAACAGAGGAATATCACCTACCCAACACATGAGTCGGCTTACTGTCATATACCCATCCGGAGCCAGATGGGGTCTATCTTCACTACTAGGTGTCCTCACATCATCTCAGGGGATCCCGTGTCTCAAGCAAATTTTCTTAAGCTTTATGTCATCAAGTTTGGAAGCTAAAGAATCAGTAAATTTCTCTATCCCAAGTGCGCCAGGAATCTCATCGGGAGCTCGGCCGTCTACTTCAGACTCCTCATCAAGTGACGTAATTTCAGATGGATCTGATTCCGTTGCCTCATATTCGGATCCAGAATCCTCTCCCCTTGGGTTAATTGGAGGGACCTTGGGGTTGTGATGCTCAGACGTCTCGGGACCCATCTCTGTATCAGATCTTGAAGGGGAACGGTTATCCAACATTACTGTTTAGGCGAGTAAACATGAGAAATAAGAATATAATTGTCCTTCCCCCCCCCCCCCCCCCCGTGTGTGAAAGTGCAAGTGTGTGCCTGTGCATGCATTAAAGAAAAACATAGAAGTTAAAAGATCATCGAGAAAATAGTAGTTGTCCGTTGTTAAGTTATGCTGCTGATCAGTCCAGAAATGTTC
Source organism: Allium sativum (assembly GCA_030737875.1). Taxonomy (NCBI): domain Eukaryota; kingdom Viridiplantae; phylum Streptophyta; class Magnoliopsida; order Asparagales; family Amaryllidaceae; genus Allium; species Allium sativum. The sequence goes on from CM060922.1 coordinate 226,931,102, forward strand.
GTCTAGAAGGCTCTAACCTAATCGTCCATTGGTGAGTCAAGGTCAATTTTCTTTGTTTATTTAACAAGTAAACCGGATCGCACATCTCATCAGATCGCCCATCTCTTTGGATCGCAGGTTAAGGATTGGATCGCCCATCTCTTTGGATCGCGGGTCAAGGATCGGGTCGCTGAGCCTCAGCAGATCGCGAAGCAAACATAGACCTGTAGGAGAAACATCAGTCCAAGTAAAAACGTTGGATCGTGCACACCGAAGCGGGTCACACTGACCCCTCACGATCCGATTCGATCATGACGATCCGATCCGACATTCAAACTTGGAAGCATTCGTTTACCCTCCTCGATCCGATCCATCCTTCAATTTCTACTCCTCCATACCCACGATCCGATCCACTGACCGTGTTAACGCATCCCTTCATCGATCCATCTCCGAACTCAAGCCTCACTCATGAACCAAACTGACCAGCTCTTTCCCTTCCTCATTCTCCTTCTCCTCCTTCCCTCGAGCGATCGAAACCCATCTGCCATGGTACCTCGACAACCTCAAAAACCATAAAAAATATGCTCCTTTATTCCTCGAATCAGTCAAAAACTCAAGTACAATGAAGGTAGAGACGTTAGACTATGTTTTTATGTCATTACCTTTCTTAAAAATGAAGAAATATGGTTTTTTCTCTTTTGAAATCGGAGAGGATATGGGTTCGGTCGAAGCTTCAGGCGGCGGAACGAAGAAAGAAGAAGAAGAGAAGAAGGGAGAGAGGTCGGGTTTATATAGACGGGTTCGTGACCGTTAGTCTCCCCTTTTTTGTCTCGTTCGAACCGTGGGGGCCTGGTGGGCCACGAGTCCAAGACCGTCGGAAAAAAGGAGCGACCTACTTCACTGAAGACCCATTCGAATGCTGGATCGCGACGAGCCTCCTTCCCACGATCTGCATTACATAATCACGATCCAAGGCCAGAATATCCGCGTTTGACCTATACAAGCAACTCACCACGAACCGTGGCACGTTGGAGCGATCCGAACCATCGAATAACAGACGGAAGTTAAAATTCAGAAATACTTGAGAAAATTCAGAAATTTACCTGGTGAATTCGACAACGAAGTCTCCAAAAAATTCCAGAAAGGAATTATCCAATGAACAAAGAAATGATGAATGATTTAATCTGATATTTATACCAGTCAAGGGACACGACTTTTTGAAGTAGTACGACACAACAGACAGACACAACCTTTGGTTAGTATCACTTTGGGAAAAGACAACTCAGAAATTTCGAAGCATGTTCCATACTCGGTAAAACATACTTCGAGGGGGCAAAATGTTGGCTAGCTTTTTGACCAAGCCATCAAGATCCACATACAAGAAGAAAATATGAAGTCTCACTCCTCTAGTTCACGAGAAGTAAGATCATAGTCGTTCAACCATCCTCAGGTCGGATCACCCCCCCCTTCGGATCGCCCTATCAATTCGCTACAAGCCCATGCGACCCGATCCACCCATGTCTGCGCGATCCGGTCCATCCTCTCCTCTTCTACCCAATCCGATCTAAGCCCAGAAGACGAGGTGAAGGCTGTGACTAAGTCCACGATCCGAACCGATCGGGAAGACACGATGATGGCCACAGGCTTGGTCATCCACGATCCGATATTTAAGGGGATCGCGACACCTGTCCACAACGGCTAATTTGACTAATTCTTCATCAAGCTGCGATCCGATCCGATTTTCTCGGGATTTATGCCACGTGTGACCGCGATCCGCCTGACAAAATCAGCTATAAATAACCCAGAGCTTGGCATTTTTCAGGATCTTTTTGGCAGTATTGAGCACTGATTCCACCATTACTGTCATACCACTATTTCTTATCAGTTTTATTACGAGATTACTGAGACAAATCACAATTGTAAGAGTGAGTTTGAGAGAAATCATTGATTGTACTAGCATTCAAAGTATAATCGATAACATATAAAGTGGACGTAGGCTCGTTAACGCCGAACCACCATAAATTCTGTGTGTTTTCTGCTTTTTCTTCATTCTCCAGTTATAATTCTTTACGAATCAGAACAATTTGGGTGTTAGGTCCAAATTTTGATCTAACACCATGTATTGCAACCAAGGCATACCCCTGGTTCTTCTACGCAGACCTTAACCTCTGTGAGCCCAGGAGGATCATCTGCAGCCTCACAGAGGGATACCAAGAGTACCCTCACGTTACATCGAAGCCTCGGGCTTCGTAACCCAATTCGTTGGAGCCTTCTTTCTACTCATATGGACATTCGCTCCTTCCCGTGTTATACTAAGAATTACTACTTAGTTTTACTAACTAAGATTTACCACTTAGTTTCCAGAATCGTTGTTTTCTTAACTAAGGTTTACTACTTAGTTCCATTTCCCATCAATTTGGATTGGTTAAGTGTCATTAGTCAATTCAAGCCGACTTAATGCTCTTCATTTATCCTATCAAACTGGTTAAGTGTTATTAGTTATTCATGTTGACTTAACCCCACCACAAACCAAGTTATATTGGTTAAGTATTTCTTATTACTTAACCCTACCCTTTCATTCTGTATTGGTTAAGTGTTCCTTTTTAACTTAACCCTGCCCATCTATTTTGACTAACATGTTATTAATGGTTAAGTATTATCACTTCATGTTTTAGACTTAACCCTATTCCTTTATCACAACCTGATTGTTAAGTGTTCAAGTTTACTTAACCCTACGGTCTAGCCCAGCTAACACATCAAATTGGCTAAGTGTATTAGATTTTACTTAACCCCACCTTCTAGTCTTGTTAACATGTTAATTTGGCTAAGTGTTTCCTTAGTTACTTAACCCCTACAAATCTTGTCTTGTTACCATGTGAAGTTGGTTAAGTGTCCCTTTGGACTTAGCCCTCCCATTCTAGCTTAACTGTGTTATGTTGGTTAAGTGTTCCTATGGACTTAACCCTCCCATTCTAGCTTAACTGTGCTAGGTGTCTATATGAACCTAACCCCACCCATTGGTTTGGTTATCATGTTGAATTGGTTAAGTGTCTTAGTTAATTTAACCCTACCATTCTTGTTCTAGCTTTAATTAAATAGATTAAAGCCACGACCACTCACATTAGGCAGATATTGTTGCGATTACTGGATGTGTCGGTTGGTTCCGGGAAGATTTACATCGCAACTCAGTCTAACCTCGGGTTAGGCCTATTCGTGTTTTCTAGGTCAAAGGGTATTGATTAATTTTCAAATCTGGTTTTGAAAGTAACCATCCTGTCCGTCGGATCAGTTTGGGATAGCCAAGGAGAGCAGGAAACTTGTATTTTCCAAACCCAGGCCTAGACACTATCCTCTCTGTCACCCTAGAACTTTCTGGTGTGTTATTAAAAGAGATGTCGTTAACAAACCATTAATTTGTCTAAATTTACATTTCCTCATTTAGGCCAAATTCTATAAGTAAATTATTCCTAATTTACTTATTTCCCAATTACTCTTTTAATGTAATTTGTCTACATTTATTTCTATGGCCCATCTTACCCTCTAAATCATATTTATGCTTTTTGGTATGTAAACTATACCAAATTAAGTGTCACTAACCATGATTTTTTCTAAACCTGCCAATTATGGCCAATTTCAAATTTATCCCAATATACTTACCGTGCCAAATTAGCTAATCCAATCCTGATTTAACATTCTAATTACAGTTCCTGTCAAACTAGACTTATTATTCTAGTTCACAATTCATGTAAATGCTAGATTTACAAGTCAATACTAGATTCAAATTATATATATACTATAATTTATGCCAAATTTATCCAATTTGCATTCCTATGAACATGCCATAATAAATGTTCCCAATTTATGCCAATTTCCTAGTTTATAACTATGTTTTTGGTAAATTTCATATTTTGCCCAAATCGTATTCCCACCGTTCGTATAATCGTGATTCAATCTAGATTATAAATAAAGCTAGATTCGTCGATAAAAGGGAATGAACCAAAATGCCATGAAAGAACGGACATAACAACTGGCATAAGATGGTAGTTCACAGGCATATCGATTACGACGTAGGTTCAAGAGCGTGGGTAGACCTAACTTAATAGGTTAATTCCCAAGGTCTAAAACCAAGGATAGACAGAATAGAGACGCAGGTTCAAGAACATGGGTAGACCTAACTTAATAGGTAAATTCCCATGGTCTAAAACCAAAGAAAACCAAGGACAGGAAGAATAAATAATTGGGTTTAATCTCATAATCACAGAACTTAAGCAACACTTTCCTAGTCATGAATCATAGGTGTTTAATCACAGATGTCCTTGTTATGTCATAGGCAATAGTTTATGCTTTTCCTAATCAAAGGCATAGGTTTAGTCAAGGAAATAATCCTCATAGTCACAGTCACAGTCACAGTCATAGGCAATGTTCGTAGTCATAGGCAATGTCCATAGTCATAGGCAATGTTCATAGTCATAGGCAATGTTCATAGTCATAGGCATATGGTTCTAAGGTCCATAGTTTCATAGTCACAGTCTTATTTGTCCTTGAATCATGACAGTTCTTAATTAGATCCAAAGAGATAGGCACAGATTCGAATAGAAAGATTTGGCATATTCTTTTATTCCTTTAATTTCATGTCACGAACAGAGAAAAACGTTCAAATCTAAAAAGTAACTGACTTACAGAGATTAGATTATAATAGAAAGATGGCGTTGCTATGATTCGTAGAAAAACAGTCGTTGCAGTCGTTCGAATCTTCACTTGAATTCTAGCTTGAATCTCCTCTTTGAAAGTCTTTGAGCAGCACCTCCTCGTCTTGATTTATTTTATACATATTATTTTATTTATTATTTGATTAAGAGGAGGAGAAGAAGCCATATTCACTAAGAATCTTTGCAGCATAAGGGTAGAGAAGAATTGTGAATAGAGAAGGAGTCTAAGGCTGTTTATACAGTGTAGAAGTCAACGAATCTGGTCAGGATGGCGTCCGAATACAGAAGAACGAACCAGGTGCAGAAAACAGGAAAAAGCAGGGGGGTCGACCTCCAGATCGACTACCCAGTCGACCTGGGTGCCTTAGGCGGTAAAATTCCCGCCCTACCGAATCTGAGTCTGTTTTTGAATTTTGAACCTGACCTGTTTTGAAATTTGAACTTCGCTGAATCTTCCGGAGGCCATATCTTCCTCATACGGACTCCGATTTACGCAAACTCGGACTCGTTTTCATGCAGAATTCCTAGACGAACGCAATGGCGTAGCCCGTTTTCCTTGATTTTGATTTTTTACTTTTAATTCTGCCCTGATTTGTGAATCCTAGTGTTACAGAATTACGGGGTGTTACATTCTCCCCCACTTAAAATGATTTCGTCCCCGAAATCTTCAAGGAAGAATGTGTCCTACCATCCAATCACCCATCTACTCAACCATTCAACCACAGGCATTCAACGTCCTTAAAAGATTTCTAATGCTTTCATGTTCATATGCATAGTGTGTGTATATGTCTTTATCTAATGCAAAATCGGGCGGTCTACTGATTCAGTTGACCTCCTTAATGCGAATCGTGTCAGTGCCATGCGCCCAATCATGTATGCAAGCATCCCTAGTTATGTAAATACTACATGCGTGCACGGCCATTCATCCATATGCAACACCCATATGATAACATATCAAGTTCAATTTACAAACAAATACATATCTGTAAATGCAATATGAAAGCGTCTGAACTGATCTAGTGCCTAATACGTATGCATATGCATCCACGAGAAACCATTAGCAACCACTTGCAACCATCAACCATAACATGTTTCAAATACATGTTTACATCCATTGGCTTCTACCTAAGGATCGAAGATACGACCTAGGTGATATACTTTGGAAAGAGAGAAACAATTATGCGTAAAGCTCCTACCAAAGAAATCAAGGATGCACCCTTAAAGAAAAGGGTATGATGCTAGTATCTAGCCTTCTTGAGCTTTACTCCACCGTATCTTAACTAATTTAACTTCACGATTGTGAAGTTTCGGATCTCCATTTCCAAAATAAACAGATGTTAATCACGGTACCAGGTATACGTACTAAGATGATTAGAGGTTTCCCTCTTATCCGCCATGCCATAACTATAAGAGTCGAAAGGTCACTACGTGCTCTTTGGAGTGCCTGCCACAACTATTTATCTCTCATGCAAACCATCCTAGTCAAACTCGACATTCCTCAAGTACAAGCCCCAAAGGCCTAAACCAACATCAGACAAGCACCCAAGGAATATCTCCTCTGAATTTAGACGATCTACGCGAGATGATATAAGCAAACTCGATAGCTATCCTCAAATCCCTACTAACCAAAAATAAACTGGTCGGACCACCAATTGGATTTGTGACTCTAGTGGGATCTTTCTACTATACAAGTACTATGGTGCAGAGACCCAACTATGGAAGTGGATATAAACAAATGAGAAGCGCTAGAACCTAAGGAAATAGTACGAATAGAAAACTAGACTCTTCCAACCGGACTACCTTTCTCCTAGGTACGCTTGGTGGCGAAAGCATGTACTTGTCCTTCTGAAAATCTCGTCCTCGTTCTTGCCCTTGTCCTTAAGTATATGCCCTATCATACCCTAGTAAAGATACTTCCTCTTGTCTTAGGTTTTATAATTTCTTCCTCCTTCGTGTGCTAAGTCTACATCCATGAATTCCTCATCCTAGGGTTATGCTCCTTAGCCAAACTCCTCATCCCCTTCCGTGTGTAGTCGTGTTGACAAATCTCTCGAAAGTTGCTTCCATCATCCAGAAAACCCTATAAGCTTTGAAAGAAAACTGGCCGCAGGTGAAACAACTATGGCTATGGATGGAAGCCGGGCACTACTTCGCCCATCGATGAGGTTACCTCCCAGAAAGCTAGGATCCCTAGAGACTCAAGAAAGAAGGAGACAAGAATTCAAACAGAGGAAGAGAAGATAGTGCGTATGGATTTTTGGGTAATATGCCTTTAAAACAAATCTTTTCTTTTGAAAATGCTTCTTTTAAAACCGTTTTGAAAATAATTTTTCAAATCCTTTATCTGATCTAATAACCTTCAGCTCTGATACCACGTGTAACACCCCACGTCCGTTAGTGTCACTCACAAAGGGAATGCACTAAGTTCTGTGGAGCATTTAGGGTAAAAGGTGCAGATAAACTACAAGACAGGCAGAAATTAAACAGCGGAAAATAAAACTTTGCTTTATTGATAAAATAATTTGTACAATGGTTTCTTTACAATATCATCTATCTTACAAAATAAAGAAGCATAAAAATACATTTATATTCCCCAATTTTGGCAAGAGCCAGCCATAGCATCCGAAAAGAGAATCCAAGCAAAACCTCGACAAATCTTCAAGCTGGGAAAGAGTGACAGTCCAACTTAACCTGAGCTATACTATTCCCTCCTTTACTACCTGGGGGGGGGGGGACGGAAGAAAAGAAGACGAAAGAAAAACAGAGTCAGACATAAAGCCTGAGTAAGTTCAGTAACTTCTAGCAAGCGAACATGGAAAACAAAACAACATGAATTAACTGAATACAAGATAACACCATGATGATAGGGTCAGCAAGATTACACAATATCAACACAAGATATGCTAAGATAAGATAAACCGGATGTTCTCTAATACTTTCGCCGCTTCGCTATTACCTTTATACTGGTTTCTATATCTCTGCACCGCCTATCTAGTGTCCCAACTAGTAACGATAACGTGATCCCAATCCCTGTATTTTCCATTGCCTTCCGGCATACATTCATTATTTATTACCTAGATCAAATCTAGGGTTTTCTATCAAGTGCTTTCTAGATTTAACTAGAGTTTACGCTATCTGCTGAACGCTTCTCGGATTCAGGATTTATGCCACCTAATCCAACTACGGATTATGCTACCTGTCGAACGATGCCCCCAAGTCTAGGACACACTACCTAGAGTGGTATATGTTCCTATACTTCCCCACGCATGTATCGCGAATCATTATCGCTTGTCTAGATGCACATGTCCTGTAATGTGCGGTCCGAGTCCTGTGACAGGTCAAATCAAGGAATACAGAACTCAGTCGGGAGCTTTCAGATATCTGCCGATGCAGATGCTAAGGTCTGTTTTTATTCCAGTGGCTATAGTCCCACTTGACCCCTCCCTCAACTAATGAAAGGCACACCTTGTAAAATGAGAACTATACGCCGGCCCCCGGTACCCCTCTATCCTATGGCCATCCCCACCCATAACTAGATAGCAAGTATATGGTCTTTTGGAGTTCTCCGCCTTTCCGCTTCACGTATCTCGATTGACTCAAGATGGATGGTAGACGACGAGTTGCTATCACAGGGCTACCGTTTTCTCGCCGAATCACGTCGGTCCATCCTGGTCTTTAAGTTGCCATGTATTGCAACCCAGGCATACCCCTGGTTCTTCTACGCAGACCTTAACCTCTGTGAGCCCAGGAGGATCATCTGCAGCCTCACAGAGGGATACCAAGAGTACCCTCACGTTACATCGAAGCCTCGGGCTTCGTAACCCAATTCGTTGGAGCATTCTTTCTACTCATATGGACATTCGCTCCTTCCCGTGTTATACTAAGAATTACTACTTAGTTTTACTAACTAAGATTTACCACTTAGTTTCCAGAATCGTTGTTTTCTTAACTAAGGTTTACTACTTAGTTCCATTTCCCATCAATTTGGATTGGTTAAGTGTCATTAGTCAATTCAAGCCGACTTAATGCTCTTCATTTATCCTGTCAAACTGGTTAAGTGTTATTAGTTATTCATGTTGACTTAACCCCACCACAAACCAAGTTATATTGGTTAAGTATTTCTTATTACTTAACTCTACCCCTTCATTCTGTATTGGTTAAGTGTTCCTTTTTAACTTAACCCTGCCCATCTGTTTTGACTAACATGTTATTAATGGTTAAGTATTATCACTTCATGTTTTAGACTTAACCCTATTCCTTTATCACAACCTGATGGTTAAGTGTTCAAGTTTACTTAACCCTACGGTCTAGCCCAGCTAACACATCAAATTGGCTAAGTGTATTAGATTTTACTTAACCCCACCTTCTAGTCTAGTTAACATGTTAATTTGGCTAAGTGTTTCCTTAGTTACTTAACCCCTACAAATCTTGTCTTGTTACCATGTGAAGTTGGTTAAGTGTCCCTATGGACTTAGCCCTCCCATTCTAGCTTAACTGTGTTATGTTGGTTAAGTGTTCCTATGGACTTAACCCTCCCATTCTAGCTTAACTGTGCTAGGTGTCAATATGAACCTAACCCCACCCATTGGTTTGGTTATCATGTTGAATTGGTTAAGTGTCTTAGTTAACTTAACCCTACCATTCTTGTTCAAGCTTTAATTAAATAGATTAAAGCAACGACCACTCACATTAGATAGATATTGTTGCGATTACTGGATGTGTCGGTTGGTTCCGGGCAGATTTACATCACAACTCAGTCTAACCTCGGGTTAGGCCTATTCGTGTTTTCTAGGTCAGAGGGTCTTGATTAATTTTCAAATCTGGTTTTGAAAGTAACCATCCTGTCCGTCGGATCAGATAGGGATAGCCAGGGAGAGTAGGAAACTTGTATTTTCCAAACCCAAGCCTAGACACTATCCTCTCTGTCACCCTAGAACTTTCTGGTGTGTTATTAAAAGAGATGTCGTTAACAAACCTTTAATTTTTCTAAATTTACATTTCCTCATTTAGGCAAAATTCTATAAGTAAATTATTCCTAATTTACTTATTTCCCAATTACTCTTTTAATGTAATTTGTCTACATTTATTTCTATGGCCCATCTTCCCCTCTAAATCATATTTATGCTTTTTGGTATGTAAACTATACCAAATTAAGTGTCACTAACCATGATTTTTGCCAAACCTGCCAATTACTCCCAATTATGGCCAATTTCAAATTTATGCCAATATACTTACCATGCCAAATTAGCTAATCCAATCCCGATTTAACATTCTCATTACAGTTCCTGTCAAACTAGACTTATTATTCTAGTTCACAATTCATGTAAATGCTAGATTTACAAGTCAATACTAGATTCAAATTACACATCCTATAATTTATGCCAAATTTATCCAATTTGCATTCCTATGAACATGCCATAATACATGTTCCCAATTTATGCCAATTTCCTAGTTTATAACTATGTTTTTGGTAAATTTCATATTTTTCCCAAATCGTATTCCCACCTTTCGTATAATCGTGATTCAATCTAGATTACAAATAAAGCTAGATTCGTCGATAAAAGGGAATGAACCAAAATGCCTTGAAAGAACGGACATAACAACTGGCATAAGATGGTAGTTCACAAGTATATAGATTACGATGTAGGTTCAAGAGCGTGGGTAGACCTAATTTAATAGGTAAATTCCCAAGGTCTAAAACCAAGGATAGACAGAATAGAGACGCGGGTTCAAGAAAATGGATAGACCTAACTTAATAGGTAAATTCCCATGGTCTAAAACCAAAGAAAACCAAGGACAGGCAGAATAAATAATCGGGTTTAATCTCATAATCACAGAACTTAAGCAACACTTTCCTAGTCATGAATCATAGGTGTTTAATCACAGATGTCCTTGTTATGTCATAGGCAATAGTTTGTGCTTTTCCTAATCAAAGGCATAGGTTTAGTCAAGGAAATAATCCTCATAGTCACAGTCATAGTCACAGTCATAGGCAATGTTCGTAGTCATAGGCAATGTCCATAGTCATAGGCAATGTTCATAGTCATAGGCAATGTTCATAGTCATAGGCATATGGTTCTAAGGTCCATAGTTTCATAGTCACGGTCTTATTTGTCCTTGAATCATGACAGTTCTTAATTAGGTCCAAAGAGATAGGCACATATTCGAATAGAAAGATTTGGCATATTCTTTTATTCCTTTAATTTCATGTCACGAACAGAGAAAAACGTTCAAATCTAAAAAGTAACTGACTTACAGAGATTAGATTAGAATAGAAAGATGGCGTTGCTATGATTCGTAGAAAAACAGTCGGTGTAGTCGTCCGAATCTTCACTTGAATTCTAGCTTGAATCTCCTCTTTGAAAGTCTTTGAGCAGCACCTCCGCGTCTTGATTTATTTTATATATATTATTTTATTTATTATTTGATTAAGAGGAGGAGAAGAAGCCATATTCACTAAGAATCTTTGCAGCATAAGGGTAGAGAAGAATTGTGAATAGAGAAGGAGTCTAGGGTTGTTTATATAGTGTAGAAGTCAACGAATCTAGTCAGGATAGCATCCGAATATAGAAGGACGAACCAGGTGCAGAAAACAGCAAAAAGCAGGGGGGTCGACCCTTAGGTCGACTACCCAGTTGACCTGGGTGCCCCAGGTCGACTACCCAGTCGACCTGGGTGCCTTGGGCGGGAAAATTCCCGCCCTGCCCAATCTGGGTCTGTTTTTGAATTTTGAACCTGACCTGTTTTGGAATTTGAACTTCGCTGAATCTTCCGGAGGCCATATCGTCCTCATACAGACTCCGATTTACGCAAACTCGGAATCGTTTTCATGCAGAATTCCGAGACGAACGCAATGGCGCAGCCCGTTTCCCTTGATTGTGATTTTAACTTTTAATTCTACCCTGATTTGTGAATCCTAGTGTTATAGAATTATGGGGTGTTACAATAGATAAATGAACAAATTACCAGGTTTTAAATATTATGGCTCTACTCTTTTATTCACTGCTCCGCCTGTCCTTCCTTTGTTCCAAATCATGACTGAATCCCAGAACCTGGCCAAAATGTTTTTCACTCTGACATGGTTTTAAAATATTTATATAATCATTAACAATTTAAATTTTAATTTAATTAACTTTGATTTCAAATAATTTGCACTAACTACTAGTGGATGCCTTATCAGGCCATTTGCGTTTGTTAATTGGAATTTGGTCCTCCTTGTATTGTCAGCGCACTACCTTAAGGCCCAAACCATTCACATTAAAATCCCTTTCCCTTTACAAGAACACAACCGTCTCTCTCTTTAATCCCCACTATTCTTCTATTTGACCTCGTCCAAATCAGATTACCACTCTGCCAAAATAAAATCCCAACTCCCCACTCCTCCCTCCTCCCTGGGATGATGTGCACCCACCGAGAAGAGCTCCTTCATGTCCTCTTTGAGCGCCAACAGTGCCACTCCGCCTTGAATCCCCTTCACTCCAGAAAACAACACCATTTCCATCGCCTTCCAGATGAGATCTAGTCCACTCCGTCACCTCGATCTCCATTAAATCAGGTCAGTGTCCAGGTCTCACTGTCCTTTACATTCTTTCTGTTTTTATACTTTGTGAATCCATGCATAAATTGAGGCTTCTATAGAGTAGGAAAATCGGATTGGTTTACTACCATTTTGTTGTTAATCAGCATGACTTAATTGGGCAATTTCAGTCATACTGAAGAGTTGCGAAGTGGAAATTTAATTCAGTGGGTCGTTTTTCGGTTGGGGAAACACTGATAGGCAGTGGTATTTATAGGTGAAAGTATTTGAAGATAAGCACGACGTCTGGTCATTTGGTCTGTGCAGCCATGTGCTTTCTCCTCACCTGGTAGCTGCTGTAACAGTCCGTCGATTGGAGAAGACTGAGGTGAAAACGACATGAGGTTGATGGGTTGAGGCTTCAGCATTGTGTTGTCTTCTCCATAGGTATGCTTGCTACCGAGAGGTATAAGTTAGGCCTACTGTTTGTACTAGTTGAGCGTTTTGCAAAGTGTTGTCACTCAAACCTTGCTACAGGAATCTGTAGGAGTACGCATAGATGTAATCTATGTTTCGAAAAGTGTTCTCATTGGTAATAAGGCTTGTAAATGTATCTTGGCAAATGATTTTGTATAGGGCACATGGACGTGGAAAAACTGTTCCTACCTGGCTTTATATTTTAACAAAATATTGGTTTCAGAAGCACATGTATGCGAAGCACACCAGTACCAAAATTGGTGAATGTGTCTACACAAAAGATTTTGTGTATGAACGTGAAGGGCTATTATACTGTATTGTTTTTTGTTTGTTTTTTTCTCTCTTTGATTCGGTATTCTCTATGTAAATTGGTTGGATGGTTTCACAGTAACATAGTTGTGAGGCTATATGTAAGCTATTGGATTGTAATATCCAGATGTGAAGATTTGATTCCCATATTGGTAGAATAGTTATAGGTTTGTACTTTGTACAAATTTGAAATAAAATTTGTTTTATTACTTTACTGAGTTGTTTTGTACAAGTTGACCATTATTGCCAAGCATCGTCATTCAATATTGATGGCAGAAAATTTATAGAATTACCATATGTAACAACCCGCATTCTACGCATCAAAGGATTGTAGAATATTTATTTCTTTCCCATATGAAGTTGTATGGTCATGTAACTTTGGGAAACATCCATTAGAGTCATTTCCCATGCTTATGATTTTTGTCGATTTTTAAATGACCATTTTGCCCCTTGTTGGTACTGTTTTGGCCATAACTTTTGATTGGAAAGGAATTTTGACCTAAAACCACTTCCATTAGATTCGTTTGATGGTTTACCTTTTCGTAGAGTGGTCATAATAGCCAAACGGACTTACCGTTTGGGAGATATGGCTGAATTAAGGTTTGGAAGGTGAAAAACTGCTTAACTGGGCCAAATAGGGTGATTAGTGAATGGGCCCATAACCCATTTCGGGATTAGGGTTATGGGGAGGCTGAAATGAGTTAGAGAATCATTCCATTTCAGTTTTCTAGCCTCCACTTATCTCCAAGAAACCCTAAAAATGGCCTTCAACCTCTATATCACCTCCAAATTATCTTTTAATCAAGGATTTAGCTTAGCAACATCTAATCAAGGGAGATTAGCACCACATCAACATTGGAGCTGCTGTTTAGCATTGGGATTTGCATCAAATCAGAGATTTATTTCAGATCTTAGTTTATTTGTGGCTAAGGTGAGTGATTTGCATAGGTTTGCACTAATTATGGCTAATTAAGGGTAACTAGTGTTAGTTAGCGAATTTAAACGTGATAAAATTCTGGAAAAATGTTCATAAATTCTTACTTGGTGTTTTAGACCTCTGATATGAATTTGGGTTAATTTGGTTAAGTTTTGCTAATCCTATCATTAGCTTCACCTAAACATGCTTAAGGGGAAATATGGGGTTTTGGGTATGTTTGATCCATTTTAACCTATCATATTGATGTTTTGATGTTTGTGGTTGATTATGCATGTTGCTATGACTGTATGATATGCTTTGTGATTGATTTCAATAGTTAGAATGGTCGAAAACGTCGTCGAATGGCGTAAACACTTGTTGGAAAAGCTTCAGGAAACAGTGCAGGTTTCGGATCGGATCGGATATGGTGGCTCGGATCGGATAAGTTGAACTGGGCAAGAGATTCGATCGAATCGGAACCTGACACTTGAGAGAACTGGCAAAAAGGAAGGCCACGCTAATTGAACTGGGATCAGATCGGATAAAGAAGGAGGGATCGGATCGGAGCACGTGAAGAACGAGGGAGCGGATCGGAGCGGAAGCACGAACTGGAAGGGAGATGGCACCCGACACGACCCAAAGTGGGACACCCGACCCGAAGAAGGACACCCGACGCGAACCGATGCAATGCTGGAAATCCGAACCGAACCACTACAGGGGAGGACAACACACCGAACTGACTCAACGTAGGCACCCGACCCGAACCGATGGCTTGAAGGGAACCCGACCCGACCCAGTATTGACCAATAACCCGAGATGCAAAGGTAGTCCAATATGGGAAGTTGGAGCTCAGGATCCAATTGGGAACCGATGAGTTCACTTCATGGTTGGGCTTTGCTGCGGGACGTGTGCTAAGGAGTTGTCGACGTTCATAACTTCGATTCACCACTAAAAATGGATGATGGGCTACTTATCAGTGCAGTAGAGTCATTACGACTCGAGGGGCAAGGTGATGGTAGCAAGACTACGTTATCAGTGCAGTAGAGTCATTACGACTCGAGGGGCAAGGTGATGCGTAGTAAGACTATGAGCCAGCGCAGATGGGGTGAATAACTCCATGGGGCAAGTGGACATAGTAAAGGATTGGTAAGACTATGAGCCAGCGCAGATGGGGTGAATAACTCCATGGGGCAAGTGGACATAGTAAGGATTGGTAAGGCTATGAGCCAGCGCAGATTGGGTGAATAACTCCATGGGGCAAGTGGACATAGCGAAGGATCAGTGGCTACGTTATCAGTGCAATGAAGCCATTTATGACTTCATGGGCAAAGTGATCGTAGCAAGGATGGGTGATCGAAGTGGTGAATTTCGTATGCTTTACGCACTGAGTGAGAGATGTGAGGATGGTTGATATGCTTGATTATTTTCCATCACTATGACATGCACACCCCCACCTCCGTATCTTTACACCATTTAATATGGCACCTTAGAGTGCTGTACAGTATGTAGTGCTAACTCTTTGGTTGCAGGTCCAGGTTCAGGTATGTTTTAGTCTACCTGTTATTGTTCACTTTAGATGCTTATCGCTCATACTAGGCTTTATGTCTGACCCAGAGTTTTATGTCTCCTCTTATTACTCTGGGTGCTCACACGAGCAGACTAGAGACGGGTTAGCTGGTGATGCGCGAGTAGCTGATTCGAAGGCGGGCAGGAGGCTTCCACGTATGATATATATATTCTCCCTGTGTCGTTGGTGGTCGCTACTTGGGCATTAGTAGTGTACCTCCTTTATCTTGCTTTTGCTTTGAGGCAGTTTGAAAATTTGTTATAATGTTCAACTTTGGATCATAAGCTGTACTTACATTTTCCGCTGCTATGTTAGTTGTTTCAGCTTATGCACTGTCTCACATGTTTTATGTCAAGTATGTTACTATTATATTTTATTCTATGCGTTGTGAGACATTCTACAGGTTCCTTGATTAGTTCATTTCCTTCTTCCCTTTTTCCTTCTGACGACCCGTTCCGTGCTAACTGGACATGTGTACAGCGCACTTTTGGAGTAAATGTCGGTTGGTGTGGGGCGGGCCGTCACCCATGGTATCAGAGCTTTAGGTTGCGCAGTTAACCTAGGGAAAGACACTAGGGAGAGATAGTACGTATATGAGGGCGCGTATTTGTGATTACTTTGGTTTTCAAAAGCTATAGATATATACTATTAGTAGTATAAGAATGAAGTCGTACTGCACTAGCACCACTATGGGGTCGTTAATCGTTTCCCTTTTACAGATTGACGATGAGTCGAGACACGAGGGGTGCTGGTAGAGGGACCAACCAGGGGAATGCTGCTGACATGAGGGTGATGTTTACTGACCTCATGAGAGACATGCTTAGAGAAGTGCAAGGGGCAGTTCCCAATCTCGGAGTTGGTATTGGTCCAGTAGTGCAGGCGCCTAGGGTCAATTTCGCCAAGTTGTGCAAGGATTACACTAACCTTGGTGGGAAGCCGTTCCACGGGACGAAGTCGGCCACAGATGTTCAAGACTGGATGGATAGCTATGACCATATCTTCGATGACTAGGGTCTTGAAGATGCGATGAAGAGAAGGCTAGCGTCTCGTCAGCTGCAAGGGCGAGCGATGAATTGGTGGAATGCCATTAGAACAGCTGCTCCAGAAGATCAGGTTACTTGGGATCAGTTCAAGGCTCGCTTTAGCGAGAAATTCATTCCAGCTGCCCAGAAGTCAGTGCTGTTTAAGAGGTTCTTGGAGCTCAAGCAGAGTGGTGGGGCAGTTTCTGACTATATTAATGAGTTCGACACCTTGTCAAAGTATGGACTGTCTCTTATCGATACTCCTGAGAAGAAGAATGAGAAGTTCATTACTGGTTTGGATGGATACTTGGGGGAAAGGCTTATCAATCACATCGATGAGACTTTTGAATCGATTGTGGGGAAAGCTTTGAGATCAGAGAGCCTTTACCCTAAGCCAAAGACTGAGGCTGCATCTGCAGAAGGGCCAAAGCCGCAAGCAGGCGGTGGAGGCAAGAACAACTCTCAGAATAAGAGGAAGAAAGACCAATCTAAGGGTGGCCAGAAAAAGAACAAGAAAGATGTTGAGTGCTTCAGCTGTGGTAATAAGGGCCATTATGCCAAAGATTGTCGGGCCAAGCCAGCGAATAAGAAGTGCTTCAACTGTGGTCAAGTGCGACATTTCAAGGATAAGTGTCCGCAACCTCTGAAGGAGAAGCAGATTGTGAAAGCATATGCTATTGATGTTGTTCCTTCTTCGTCGAATGCCCCAACTACAGCGGAGAAAGGGAAGAATGTTGTTATTCAAGGTATGCTTTCTATTTATGATGTACCAGTTCGAGTTTTGTTTGATATTGGGGCTTCCCGTTCCTTCATATCTAGAGACCTGGTAGATAGGTTGGGACTAGAACCCGAGATAGTCGATAGACCATTGGTTGTGACGAACCCGATTGGTGGTTCAACTAGCCTTAGTATGATTTGCAGGAATTTGGTCTTATCGAGTCATGGATGTATGTTTGTTTGTGATTGCCTTGTTTTGGGCTTTACTGGGTATGGCATTATATTGGGAGTCGATTGGCTCCAAAGATACGGGGTGGTGGTGGACAGTGAGGGCTTTTTGGTGACAGTTAGGGCGGATGATGGGCGGAGGGTAGTTTTTGGTAGTCTACCTAGTGATGGGGTTATGGCTAGTTTTGTAAATTCCCTCGACATCCCTTAGGATGAGTTGTCAGATGTGCCCGTGGTTGGCCAATATCCGGACGTCTTCGAGGAGGTGACCGGGCTTCCACCACACCGAGAGATTGAGTTCCGTATTGATTAAGTGAAAGATGCCAGACCTATAGTGATGCCACTTCGTCGTATGGCACCAAGGGAGCAGCGAGAGCTCGAGGTGCAAGTCAGCAATCTTTTGAAGAAGGGATTTATTAGAAGAAGTGTCTCCGAGTGGGGAGCACCAGTTGTGTTTGCCACTAAGGAAGATGGTTCCCTTCGTTTGTGTGTGGACTATCGCGAGTTGAATAAGGTAACGAGGAAGAATAAGTATCCTCTACCGCAGATAGATGATTTGTTTGATCAACTGGAAGGAGCAAGAGTGTTCTCCCAGTTGGACCTTGCGACAGGATTTCATCAGCTCCGAGTGGCGGATGAGAGTGTTCCGAAAACGGCATTTAGGATGCCGTCTGGATTTTATGAGTGGTTGGTCATGCCATTTGGGTTGACCAATGCACCAGCCTATTTTATGGATCTTATGAATCGAGTATTCAGAGATCAGTTGAATAAGTTTGTTCTTGTGTTCGTGGATGATATCCTTGTTTACTCGAGGACAGAGGAGGAACACAAGGGACACTTGAGGAGAGTGATGGAGGTGTTGAGGAAACACCAATTGAAAGCGAAATTCTCTAAGTGTCATTTTTGGAGAAGGGAAGTGAGATTCTTGGGTCATGTTGTTTCAGAGAGTGGTATTGCCATGGACCCTGCAAAGGTGGCTAAGTTACAGGATTGGCCTACGCCCAAGAATGCAACAGATGTAAGAAGTTTCTTGGGGTTAGCGGGATATTATCGTAATTTTATCCAGGACTTCTCCAAGATAGCAGCACCGTTGACTCAGTTGACTAAGAAGAATCATTCCTTCGTTTGGGACGGAGTGTGTGAGAATGCATTCAAGAGTCTAAAAGAGAAGTTGACGCGTGAACCAGTGTTAGTCATTCCTAAAGGGAATGAAGAGATGATGGTATACACGGATGCTTGTGGTACTGGACTTGGTGCTGTGTTGATGTAAGGAGGTAGGGTTGTAGCTTATGCTAGTCGACAGCTAAAGCCGCATGAGAAGAAGTATCCTACCCATGATTTGGAATTAGCAGCGATCGTGTTTGCGCGGAAGATGTGGAGACATTATCTCTTGGGAGAAAGATTTGAGTTGCTCACTGATCATAAATCGTTAAAGTATCTCTTCTCCCAGAAAGATCTGAATCTCCGTCAGCAGAGATGGTTAGAGTTCTTGGCTTCGTATGATTTTGATATCGCATACACACCTGGGAAAGGTAATGCGGTAGCCGATGCCTTGAGTTGGAGACATGCCAGCTTAGGGGCAATGTTTATTGAATGGAAGCAACTGGAGTATATCACGGGGTTTGATTTCAGACCAAAGTGCGAATTGGATCCAGTCATGCTAGCTAGTTTAGCGATCAGACCCACTTTGATAGAGCGGATTGGTTCCAACCAGAGGGACGATCCTAATCTATTGGAAATCATATCCAAGTTAGAGACGAACATCGACGGTGAGGAGATGAATTTGTATGGGCTTGATCGAGATGGATGGCTTAGAAAGAATGGAAGACTAGTTGTACCCAAGTGAATGGTTTGAGAGATGAAGTACTTAAAGAATGTCATCACTCAAAACTGACTATACACCCCGGTGGTAATAAGATGTATCGAGACATGAAGCAGACTTACTACTGGGAAGGGATGAAAAGAGACGTTGGGAAGTTTATATCCAAATGCATGAATTGCTAGCTAGTTAAAGCCGAGCAAAAGAAGCCTAGTGGGTTGTTGCAACCATTAGAAATTCCCGAATGGAAATGGGAGCAAGTCTCGATGGATTTCATCGATGGTTTACCAAGGACTAGATCAGGATATGATAGCATTTGGGTAGTTGTGGATCGATTGACTAAGAGTGCAAGATTTATACCAGTCAAATCGACCAGAGCGGCAGCCAAGTTGGCAGAGTTGCATATGAAGTGGGTAGTGAGATTTCATGGAGTACCTAAAATCATTGTGAGTGACCGAGACCCGTTGTTCACTAGTGGGTTTTGGAAGAGCTTACAAGAGGCTCTAGGGTCAGAACTACATCTCATTACCGCATATCATCCGCGGACCGACGGTCAGACAGAGAGGGTGAATCGTATATTGGAAGATCTCTTGAGAGCTTGTATATTGGATTTTGGTGGATCATGGGATGACCATTTGCATCTAGTAGAGTTTGCATATAATAATAGCTACCAATCCAGTATCGGTATGGCTCCATATGAAGCTTTGTACGGAAGACCGTGCAACTCACCATCATGTTGGACAGAGACTGGCGAGAAGTTTATGCTTGGACCAGATGTGGTGAGGGAAACTTTGGATAAGATTAAGATCATTCAACGACGAATGAAAGCTGCCCAAGATAGGCAGAAGAGTTATGCTGATAAGAGGAGAAGAGACTTGAAATTCTCCGTTGGTGACTTGGTGTTTGTCAAGATTTCTCCGTTAAAGAGCGTGATTCGATTTGGCAGGAGAGGCAAATTGGCACCAAGATTTATTGGCCCATTCCCTGTTCTTGAACTAGTCGGGAATTTGGCGTATAGAGTTGGCTTACCAGAGAAGATGGCGGGAGTTCACAATGTATTTCATGTTTCCCAATTAAGGAATTAAGTTCGTTCACGACTCAGATGTGACTATTTCACCTGATCAGTTAAAGGACTTCGAAGTAGAACCCGAGGCGGTTGGGAACCGCAAGCCGATTCGTATTGTGGGGCACGATACGAAGCAACTTCGAAGGAAGGCGGTGAAGCTAGTCAACGTTCAGTGGGGCGAGAACGAGAATGACTGTACTTGGGAGACAGAGGAGAGCATTAGGAAGGCGTATCCAGAACTCTTTGCCTAGTAAGACTTACATCGTAATTTAGTTATTCCGCATGCTAGGATAGACTTGTTTTGCATATTTGATTGTTGTTTTATGATTGATAGGCATGTAGGACCCTTTGTGTGTTTTAGTTAGGGAATTTCGGGGGCGAAATTTCTTAAGGAGGGGAGAATGTAACAACCCGCATTCTACGCATCAAAGGATCGTAGAATATTTATTTCTTTACCATATGAAGTCGTATGGTCATGTAACTTTGGGAAACATCCATTAGAGTGATTTCCCATGCTTATGATTTTTGTCGATTTTTAAACGACCATTTTGCCCCTAGTTGGTACTGTTTTGGCCATAACTTTTGATTGGAAAGGAATTTTGACCTAAAACCACTTCCATTAGATTCGTTTGATGGTTTACCTTTTTGTAGAGTGGTCATAATAGCCAAACGGACTTACCGTTTGGGAGATATGGCTGAATTAAGGTTTGGAAGGTGAAAAACTGCTTAACCGGGCCAAATAGGGTGATTAGTGAATGGGCCCATAACCCATTTCGGGATTAGGGTTATGGGGAGGCTGAAATGAGTTAGAGAATCATTCTATTTCAGTTTTCTAGCCTCCACTTATCTCCAAGAAACCCTAAAAATGGCCTCCAACCTCTATATCACCTCCAAATTATCTTTTAATCAAGGATTTAGCTTAGCAACATCTAATCAAGGGAGATTAGCACCACATCAACATTGGAGCTGCTGTTTAGCATTGGGATTTGCATCAAATCAGAGATTTATTTCAGATCTTAGTTTATTTGTGGCTAAGGTGAGTGATTTGCATAGGTTTGCACTAATTATGGCTAATTAAGGGTAACTAGTGTTAGTTAGCGAATTTAAACGTGATAAAATTCTGGAAAAATGTTCATAAATTCTTACTTGGTGTTTTAGACCTCTGATATGAATTTGGGTTAATTTGGTTAAGTTTTGCTAATCCTATCATTAGCTTCACCTAAACATGCTTAAGGGGAAATATGGGGTTTTGGGTATGTTTGATCCATTTTAACCTATCATATTGATGTTTTGATGTTTGTGGTTGATTATGCATGTTGCTATGACTGTATGATATGCTTTGTGATTGATTTCAATAGTTAGAATGGTCGAAAACGTCGTCGAATGGCGTAAACACTTGCTGGAAAAGCTTCAGGAAACAGTGCAGGTTTCGGATCGGATCGGATATGGTGGCTCGGATCGGATAAGTTGAACTGGGTAAGGGATTCGATCGGATCGGAACCTGACACTTGAGAGAACTGGAAAAAAGGAAGGCCACGCTAATTGAACTAGGATCGGATCGGATAAAGAAGGAGGGATCGGATCGGAGCACGTGAAGAACGAGGGAGCGGATCGGAGCGGAAGCACGAACTGGAAGGGAGATGGCACCCGACCCGACCCGAAGTGGGACACCCGACCCGAACCGATGCAATGCTGGGAACCCGAACCGAACCACTACAGGGGAGGACAACACACAGAACCGACTCAACGTAAGCACCCGAGTCGAACCGATAGCTTGAAGGGAACCCAACACGACCCAGTATTGACCAATAACCCGAGATGCAAAGGTAGTCCAATATGGGAAGTTGGAGCTCAGGATCCAATTGGGAACCGATGAGTTCACTTCATGGTTGGGCTTTGCTGCGGGACGTGTGCTAAGGAGTTGTCGACGTTCATAACTTCGATTCACCACTAAAAATGGATGATGGGCCACTTATCAGTGCAGTATTACGACTCGAGGGGCAAGGTGATGGTAGCAAGACTACGTTATCAGTGCAGTAGAGTCATTACGACTCGAGGGACAAGGTGATGCGTAGTAAGACTATGAGCCAGCGCAGATGGGGTGAATAACTCCATGGGGCAAGTGGACATAGTAAAGGATTGGTAAGACTACGAGCCAGTGCAGATGGGGTGAATAACTCCATGGGGCAAGCGGACATAGTATGGATTGGTAAGGCTATGAGCCAACGCAGATGGGGTGAATAACTCCATGGGGCAAGTGGACATAGCGAAGGATCAGTGGCTACGTTATCAGTGCAATGAAGCCATTTATGACTTCATGGGCAAAGTGATCGTAGCAAGGATGGGTGATCGAAGTGGTGAATATCGTATGCTTTACGCACTGAGTGAGAGATGTGAGGATGGTTGCTATGCTTGATTGTTTGCCATCACTATGACATGCACACCCCCACCTCCGTATCTTTACGCCATTTGATATGACACCTTAGAGTGTTGTATAGTATGTAGTGCTAACTCTTTGGTTGCAGGTCCAGGTTCAGGTATGTTTTAGTCTACCTGTTATTGTTCACTTTAGATGCTTATCGCTCATACCAGGCTTTATGTCTGACCCAGAGTTTTATGTCTCCTCTTATTACTCTGGGTGCTCACACGAGCAGACTAGAGACAGGTTAGCTGGTGATGCACAAGTAGCTGATTCGGAGGCGGGCAGGAGGCTTCCACGTATGATATATATATATATTATCCCTATGTCGTTGGTGGTCGCTACTTGGGCATTAGTAGTGTACCTCCTTTATCTTGCTTTTGCTTTGAGACAGTTTGAAAAGTTGAAATAATGTTTAACTTTGGATCATTAGCTGTACTTACATTTTCCGCTGCTATTTTAGATGTTTCAGCTTATGCACTATCTCACCTGTTTTATGTCAAGTATGTTACTATTATATTTTATTCTATGCGCTGTGAGACATTCTACAGGTTCCTTGACTAGTTAATTTCCTTCTTCCCTTTTTCCTTCTGACGACCCGTTCCGTGCTAACTGGACATGTGTACAGCGCATTTTTGGAGTAAATGTCGGTTGGTGTGGGGCGGGCCGTCACACCATATGTTTACTTGAAGTTTGTAATGTGTTCACATTTGCTTTGTTAATATATAAGTTTTGCTGATTTTTCCTTGGCTTAGTGTCTCTTTATTTACTACCAGATATTAGATGCTAACATAGTTTTTATTTTTTGCCTCATAACTATTTATTTCCTGTTGCAAATACTATTTGTTTCATAGAACAAATCTTATAAGTTTGATTGTCAACAGTATTCATTCTTACGTGTATTTCTACTTCCCTGTTGTATACAGTCTATTTCCTTGTTGTATGCGGCTTAGTTAGTGACATATGTTTTGTCAATTTGATTTGTCACTCATACATTTGGGGAACACAATGTTCACCATATGGTGGTTGTATACAGTTCATGTATCACTTGTTTACAATTCTATACGAAGGCCCAAGCGTTAAGTAGTTGTATATATACATACAAATAAGATCTGTAAATATATAAATAGTTTATAAAGAAAATACATCAATAAATTATTAAATAAATACCGAAGCTATTAAATTCAAAAATAAATAAATTAATATTGACATATATGCCTGACTAGAATAGTATCTTACTTCAGATCAATATCGAATTATAACTCACTATCAAAAATTTCAAGTTAACCAAAATCTAAAATGTATAGAAAACGTTATTAAATTTATAAAATAAACGTTATCGTTTATTAACGATTTCCATAGTGACTATTTGAAAATTTAAATTGGACATAACTAACAACCTATAAACTGAAATCCCGATTTTTCTCTTTTATTAGAAAATTATAACCAAATAGATTTAAACATTTCTCGTTTCACGAAATTCCAACTTATATCGCATCCTGTATACTCAATCGAAGTTCAAAACTGAATATTACGAACTGCAACGCCATTACGAGATCGTTTATAATTAAATATAAATTATAACGTTTAAACTTCGAATTAAATATTAAAAATCCATAAATATTCCAATTAAAATATTTAAAACGAAATTAAATATTCAAATTAAAATGACCGAAAATCTGGGTCGTTACATTCTTCCCCCCTTAAAATAATTTCATCCCCGAAATTGCTAAGGTCAGAAAACATCGCAGTCGATTATATTTTCTAAATTCTATTTATTTAAATCAAAACCCAAAATTATATTTTCACTAGGCGTACCTCATGCTACAGCTATCGAGTATATTTGCTCAACTTATTGTGATCTACTCATCCAAAATTTTATCCTCTTAGCTTTCTGACACCTGTATTCAACTCAATCCAACATGTAAGTGACCATTACCTGAAATTTTTAAATAATACTTCATTGGTCAACTCGTATAATTTTGCCAATACCCAAGGTATCATTCAAAAAGGTATATGCAAATTAGATTTAAGTCTCCCAGTTTTATTTCATGAGTAATTCCATTCAAATTTCATTATACTGGAACTTAGTTTCAATCTATTCAACTTTTCATTAGGTTATCGATGAATTTATCTCAACCAATCTAATACCCAAATAACAGACAATACATAATCATTTCAACCAACCATTCGATTTATATTAAATCCCATTAATATTTAACATTAATATTTACCTCACAATTTTAAGTCTCATTTCACGTCCAATTACCAATTTGATTTTCAATCATTTCATT
This sequence comes from Allium sativum, assembly GCA_030737875.1. Classification (NCBI taxonomy): domain Eukaryota; kingdom Viridiplantae; phylum Streptophyta; class Magnoliopsida; order Asparagales; family Amaryllidaceae; genus Allium; species Allium sativum. Next base: position 226,956,140 of record CM060922.1, read on the forward strand.
TTATAATCCCAATTCAGATTCTATTTCAAACACCATCACTTTAATTTATTCTGTTTTAACATATCTTATATTCTGATTTCAATTTCATACAAAAATTCCCTTTCACACTATATATGTGAAATTTTGGTTATATTAACCATTCAAATTGAAATTTCCATTTGAATTCCACTTAAATCAAACAAACCACAATATCTCAATAATTTAATAAAATTATTTCTTTTATATACAAAATATGATTTGGGTAAAATTATTTCATTTACCCTATTAACAAAACAATATTGTGTACATCCCCAGTCCAATGTTTCTCAAAACTTGAACCAATCAACAACACAATACAAAATATTTTTATATAAAATTTACAAATACGTTCTCATATATAAACAATCAACTCGATCTAGGGTATTACTAACCCTATCTCTACCGAGTCATGCCACAGAGCCAAGGTTATTACTAAACCAATAGCTCTGATACCACTGTAACGACCCGATAGGGATTCGACGCCCGAATTCCGACAATAATACATAACCCTTTATTACCTGCCAAAACTCAAGTATTGAAAACCACCAGATAGTTATTAGAAAGAATTTAGAGGGTGAGATAAGAAAGAAAGAAACAATAGAATTGAAGAAGAAGATCCAACATGACATAGAGTCTTATATCGCAGCGGAACAAAATATAATACAGAAATAAATCTTTATTGAGAGCTTGAAAATATACTTACAATCATCAGAGTACATCACACATCTGGATAGTTATAATAATCTGTCCTCATATACAACACACAGCTGAATATACTAGATAAGATCATACGTCTGAACTCCTCCAACCCGTCTTCTGAACTTCGTATTATCCAATAACCTGAACCTGTATAACCTGGTCTAACCCGAGCATTACAAACACCGGGTCAGTCTAGTGAACCAGAATGAGAAAATCTCGCAAAGGTTATATAACAGCCATCTTGATTTTAAAGTTCAAAAATCCTTTTGAAAGAAAAGGATAACAGTAAGACCATCCCACACATAAATACGGACGATTTTTACCTTACTATAACCCAAAATAGTTTTGAAACCATATCTTGTCTGATATTATAATAGTGTCTAAATACAAATAAATAGAATCTAGCAGAACGCTTGCATCTCACGCTCCATATATATAGTATACAAACAAAACCGCGGGCGCTTATTGGTGAATGGATTCCGACTATGACAAGGTATGGAACCACCTGCCGATAGTGTATGTCTAGAGGCAAATACACTGGGTTCAATAATAACGTCTTGAAACCCGGCCCACACATGACCGACCACTCATTTCGCTTGAGTGTATCGAACGTATATCACCAGCGATTGGGTGCGACCCACCGTTTCCCGAAAAGGGACAGCATCGATAGATTAAAGAAGCAAAAGGAATTCCTCTAGATAGGCGATTATACACCCTAATGGGAGCGACCCACATAGCCATGCTGCCTGCTCGTTTTTTGTCATTTCCCGGTTGATGAGGCTTGCGGTTTGAATTATCTCTTAGAACATTTGGCCCCCATTCATTTTGAATGCCACATCGTCAAATCCACCAGATATCACAAATTGACGTCCATAAAAATACTCTAGTTGGGAGCTAACCAACTATGATACGTTTGAAGAAATCAACGTACGTGGTCCTTTGGAAATACTTTGTCAGACACTCGTCCATACAAGTCATCCAGGAACATGATGAACCGAAGGTACCCTCCTATCGCATCCTAGGAATCACCCTATGGATCAGTAGCGAGAAGTCCTTGCAATCCATAGATTTCAACCACGACCGAGTTACCATCAAAATATCTCTGGTTGCAACATCAGAGAAATTTATCAAGTAGCCCTTCCGCTTATGAAGATCCACAGTCTTCAACTACTCTATCTTTAATCAACATCCTTTCCTATTTGTTGGTTCGGAATGGTTTTCGAATATAAATTCGATCCCGGACTTTCTGTACCAACAGCGTATTGGGCATGATTTTGATAGTCGGTTATTTAACTATCAAAATAAACAGTCATAGAAACAAGAATAAATCCATTGGTTTATTGCACAGCGTCACTTGGCCGTTAAAATAATAATATAGTTGTAGTACCAAAGATAATATATATTTCTATATATATATATATATATTCTCGAATCATTTTAAAAATACTTAAAAGAAATACTTAAAACCTTATCCAATTTCTCGTTATTGTCCTTTAAAACATTTTCCACCACATTTCTTACCATCTAAGATTTCGAGATCAATTTACTTACCATGGTAAACGTTCATTACAAAATCCCTTTCATTCCGTTACTACGGAAATATCATATAATATCCTCTCGTCCTCTTCATTCCCTTATATTTCGGAATCCCATCATATATGTATCTAGATTCTTCACATAACGTTTCACTATTATTTTCCCAAAATAATTTGCTTTAACATCTCCAATATCACGACTCATACCATCCTTCGACAATCCCGAAGTCCTTCAAGTTGGGGTATTTTAGTTACCTCTCAGACCTTGATCAACAACGTTCTTATCATAAGATAAATATGAATTGTAATTCAAAAACTCATATTCATTTTAACACCACTTCACTATTTATACACACTAACCTTTTTAGCCTTTAAATCCTTTAAACTATTTGTCCTATTATCTGGGTTTATTATTTCAAATCCTACTACTCAGCATTTTTCTAAATCCAATTATGGAAATCCCTTTTATAATTCTTTAAATTATTTCATTTGGAAATCTCACTTCAATCTTATCCATTACACTTAACATTAACTTACAACTTAACGCTCTAACGCCCCATCTCCTTATTCACAACTCGTTCACATCTCTTGTTAAATACAAATCCCTTTCCATCTTGATTTCCTTTACTTAAAATATTAAGTAACATTTATTTTAAGTTCACCGTAATCGCTTAAATCACTTCATAACTTTCTTTACTAAATGCGGTTTAAATATAAACCGTTCATAAACTTCCTTTGAAACTCAACTACATTCCATTTCTAACTTCCATCATTTACTTAAATGGACTTCATTTAAGTAATAAAGATTTTAATTTACTTAATCATTAACTGGAATTAAATTCCTTTTTGAAATCTCATTAAGTTAAACAACATTCGCAAATTTATTTCATTAGATTAATTGGCATAATCTAACCTAATAAAATAATCAATTTTCGTTAAAATAGTTGGGTTGGTCAATCGGAAAACATGATTAACCCATTAATCAACTCTAACTCGTCATTTCATTTTAAATTGATAAATAACATTTATAAGTCCCAAAAATCTCATTTGCTCCGATTATTATTAAATAAACAATAATCTATTTCTAAATAATCTTATTTTAATCCCGGTTATTAATCGTCATTAATTCCCGCCCACTTGCTCATCAATCTTATTAAAATTATTCAGTAATTACGATGAAGCACGTGCTTCGCACACGGTAGATTTTGATATAAAAATGGTGGTCAAAACATATGATATGTACATGGTTTATTTTCTTTTATAAACTTCATTTAAAAATGATATATTTTAAAAATCCATATAAAAATAATTTCATAACTTTACTTCTGATGGTAAATCAAAATAGTTTGTATTTGGCTATCTACTATAAATTTCTCTACCAATATCACCCATTGGTTAATTAACCAACAAATGTCGAATTTGGTTTTAACAATCAATAACCAATTCAATAATCTAATCATATGGGTTCAACAGTTCATATAATGATCATATACAGATAAATACTCACTTCAACTGATAGCGGTCAAGCACCCAATTTAATCTACATACATTTATATTATTATAAACGTAACCAACAAGGTAATTTACCTTGTTTGGAAATCATCGTTAAAAATAACGATGTTATTTCTTTTCAATTAAACAACCGTTTAATTTAAATAGTTGATATAAAAATATTAAACATACATCAAACAACCATCAAACAACTAATAATTAGCAGCCGTAGCATATAGATAATAAACCCGACTTATAATCATTATAAGTGGGGAACTGAGTGAGGTTAACTCACCTAGATCTGCGTTATATACACAGCCCGTTTCAGATGAATTCCAACTCGTTCTATTCAACCCCATTCCATAACGTCGTGTTCGTAAATACGTTCCAATCTATCTTGAATCAACAATTTCTGGTAAAATATGGACACGTGGTAAATATTTAATTTTTACTTTATTTTAAATAATTAATTAATTTAAATAGATAAATGAACAAATTACCGGGTTTTAAATATTATGGCCCTACTCTTTTATTCACCGCTCCGTCTGTCCTTCCTTTGTTCCAAATCATGACTGCAAATCCCAGAACCTAGCCAAAATGTTTTACACTCTGGCATGGTTTTAAAATATTTATATAATCAAATTTTAAATTTAATTTAGTTAACTTTGATTTCAAATAATTTGCACTAATTACTAGCGAATACCTTATCAGGCCATTTGCATTTGTTAATTGGAATTTGGTCCTCCTTGTATTGTCAGCCCACTACCTTAAGGCCCAAACCATTCACGTTAAAATCCCTTTCCCCTTACAAGAACGCAGCCGCCTCTCTCTTTAATCCCCACTGTTCTTCTATTTGACTTCGTCCAAATCAGTTTAACACTCTGCCAAAAGAAAATCCCAACGCCCCACTCCTCCTTTCTCCCTGAGATAATGTGCACCCACCGAGAAGAGCTCCGCCATGTCCTCTTTGAGTGCCAGCAGTTCCACTCTGCCTTGACTCCCCTTCGCTCCAGAAAACAACTTTATTTCCATCACCTTCCAGACGAGATCTGGTCCACTCCATCACCACGATCTCCGTTAAATCAGGTCAGTGTCTAGGTCTCGCTGTCCTTTACATTCTTTCTGTTTTTATACTTTGTGAATCCGTGTATAAATTGAGGGTTCTATGGAGTAGGAAAATCGGATTGGTTTACTACCATTTTGTTGTTAATCAGCATGACTTAATTGGGCAATTTCAGTCATACTGAAGAGTTGCGAAGTGGAAATTTAATTCAGTGGGTCATTTTTCGCTTGGGGAAACACTGCTAGGCAGTGGTATTTATAGGTGAAAGTATTTGAAGATAAGCACGACGTCTGGTCGTTTGGTCTGTGCGGCCATGTGCTTTCTCCTCACCTGGTAGTTGTTGTAACAGTCCATCGATTGGAGAAGACTAAGGTGAAAACGACATGAGGTTGATGGGTTGAGGCTTCAGCATTGTGTTGTCTTCTCCATAGGTCAGCTTGCTACCGAGAGGTATAGGTTAGGCCTATTGTTTGTACTAGTTGAGCGTTTTGCAAAGTGTTGTCACTCAAACCTTGCTACAGGAATCTGTAGGAGTACGCATAGATGTAATCTATGTTTTGAAAAGTGTTCTCATTGGTAATAGAGCTTGTAAATGTATCTTGGCAAATGATTTTGTACAAGGCGCATGGACGTGGAAAAACTGTTCCTATCTGGTTTTATATTTTGGCAAAAGATTTTGTACAAGGCGCATGTATGCGAAGCACACCAGTACCAAAATTGGTGAATGTGTCTATGCAAAAGATTTTGTGTATGAACGTGAGGGGATATCATAATGTATTTTTTATTTTATTTTATTTTATTTATTTATTTCTCTCTTTAATTCGGTATTCTCTTTGTAAATTGGTTGGATGGTTTCACTGTAACATAGCTGTGAGGCTATATGTAAGCTATTGGATTGTAATATCCAGATGTGATGATTTGATTCCCATATTGGTAGAATAGTTATAGGTTTGTACTTTGAACAAATTTGTAATATAATTTGTTTTGTTACCTTACTGAGTTGTTTTGTATAAGTTGACCATTATTGCTAAGCATAGTCATTCAATATTGATGGCAGAAAATTTATAGAATTACCATATGTTTACTTGAAGTTTGTAATATGTTCACATTTGCTTTGTTAATATATAAGTTTTGTTGATTTTTTCTTGGCTTAGTGTCTCTTTATTTACTACCAGATATTAGATGCTAACATAGTTTTTATTTTCTGCCTCATAACTATTTATTTCCTGTTGCAAATACTATTTGTTTCATAGAACAAATCCTATAAGTTTGATTGCCAACAGTATTCATTCTTATGTGTATTTCTACTTCCCTGTTGTATACAGTCTATTTCCTTGTTGTATGCGACTTAGTTAGTGACATATGTTTTGTCAATTTGATTTGTCACTCGTACATTTGGGGAACAAAATTTTCACCATATGGTGGTTGTATACAGCTCCGTATGTATCACTTGTTTACAATTCTATACGAAGGCCCAAGCGTTAAGTAGTTGTATATATACATACAAATAAGATCCGTAAATATATAAATAGTTTATAAAGAAAATACATCGATAATTATTAAATAAATACCAAAGCTATTAAATTCAAAAATAAATAAATTAATATCGACATATATGCCTGACTAGAATAGTATCTTACTTCAAATCAATATCGAATTATAACTCACTATCAAAAATTTCAAGTTAACCAAAATCTAAAATGTATAGAAAACATTATTAAATTTGTAAAATAAACGTTATCGTTTATTAACGATTTCCATAGCGACTATTTGAAAATTAAAATTGGATATAACTAACAATCTATAAACTGAAATCCCAATTTTTCTCTTTTATTAGAAAATTATAACCAAATAGATTTAAACGTTTCTCGTTTCACGAAATTCCAACTTATATCGCATCCTATATACTCAATTGAAGTGCAAAACTGAATATTACGAACTGCAGCGCCATTATGAGCTCATTTATAATTAAATATAAATTACAACGTTTAAACTTCGTATTAAAAATTAAAAATCCATAAATATTCCAATTAAAATATTTAAAATGAAATTAAATATTCAAATTAAAATGACCGAAAATCTGGGTCGTTACAGCTGGTGCACATAAAATAGCTTGGACTTGATTTGTGTGAGCCTTTGAATCATGCTGGTTCAACCAATTTTAATCATGTTGTGGTTTTCCTTTTCTTGTTTTTGTATATGCAAATGAATTGCTAGTTGCACCCATATGTGTGGCTTTGACCATTCTGAACATTTGTTGATGCTAATGCCATTACTTGGCTCTTGCCATCTATGTCATGCTAGTCTTGCCATGTTTTTGCATGTAATATTTGATGCAGTCAAACTCATCATATTCACAGCTGCATATATTGTGTTTTGTGCTTGTAGTTGTTCTTTGCCACACTTGAAACTGCTCCACTTGAACTACCATGTTTCATCTTCTTTATACATTGGTCCTTGCAGTATACACCTTGCCCATTTTCCATTTGTGCATGAGGTGGTTCGTTGACTTGAGAACTTCCTTGTACATGTGTACTTATGTCGTTGTGCATGCTTTATCTTTGTACTTGTTCACTTGAAAAATAACTGTATACAAGTGCAAAAATATTTCTATATAAATGTATATGTATCAAACCAAGTCTAGAAATATGATGAGAAACTCACCAAAATTCTAAGGCAAATAAAATTTAAAAATAAATTTATATTTGTTCATAGTTAATTCTATTTTGCTCCAGTTTACTATATGTGTTCCTGTGACAGGTATGTAGGTGACTGGACTGGGTCTGAATCAACTGAAGACAAAGTGTGTTATTGTGTGTATGAGTCTGTACATGAAACTGAATATGTAACTGAGTGAAATGAGTGTTGTAGTGAGAAATCAATGTAAATGTGAATTTGTACAATAGTGTTATATAAAGTGAAATGTACAGTAGTGGAGTCAAAAGTTTGTACTATTTCAAATGTTGAAATAAAATATCTATTTGAATAAAAACACTGTTTGAATAATAAATTATGTTCCATAGAATTTTATTCAAAACAAATATTTATTTCTATATGTGATGTAATATTAAATAGTACATATACAAACACATTTTTGATTGGTCTTCTGCCTCTTCGGAGCGGTGCATACATTGCACTAATGTCCACCTTGACCGCAGTTGTAACAACTTCCCCTGGGTGGCCTACTTGTTTGTGGCTTGGCATTTGCTACCGTGTTGCTTGATTCGGGCTGCCTTTCAGAAGCCTTGCCCCTGTTGCCCGCTTGATTCTTTGCACGGTCTACTTGCATGTTCCTCATATCCAAGCTCTCACAATTGCATGCCATTTCCACCATCTCGGCAAATGTAAGCTTAACGTAGCTCATTGCCTTATTCTGATACCTGCACTGAAGTCCATGGATGAACCTCTTCTTCTTCGCCTTAACAGTCTGAACAAGCTCTGGAGCATAGCGGGATAACTGAGTGAACCTGTTGAGGTATTTTTGGATGATGCGATCTCCTTGTTGGAGATTGGAAAATTCATCATGCAAGCGCTCCAACTCTTGCTCAGGAATGAACTTCTCTTTGAATAACACTTTGAATTCATCAGACAATGAAGCTTTTCCTATGATCCTCAAGACCTAAGCCATCGAAGATCTTCTCGCATGTTTTCAACCAACCTAAGGCTTCAGTCATAGTACCGGTGCCAGAGAATGTCTTGCCTCCAAGATTCTTATATTTCTTTGCCACTTGGTCTAAATCAAACTGTCGCGGGGGCGTTGATGGCTGAATCAAGGGCTCCTGAACAACGGGAACCTCTCCCCGTCCTTGGCCTCGGCCTCCTCGACCTCTAACTGCTCTAGATCTGGTAGCCATCTAAATCAGTTCTGTACAAGCAAGAAAAGAGTCAAGCCCACAGAAATGATAATTTTAAGATATAGTAAAAGTAGAAGAATATATGTAAAGATAATGATGTATTGATCAAGTTATTTTTCTATTCTGCTTAGTTCATTCTAGGACATTACTAATCATATCTCTAATGAGCTACTCGCCTTAGAACACTACTGATTCTATTTTAACGAGGTGTTTAATATGTTAAATTCCAGAACTAAGATTAACCAAAGCTCTGATACCACCTGTGACGATCCCAAACCCCTATGTGACGGTGGCGAGTATAATCATTGGAATATAACACATTAACTATCATTAGCAGAGTACAGATAATAGCATAAACATGAAATAGAACAATTTACATAAATATGACAACGGAATCATAAAATGTAATAAACATCAGAGTAGCACAGTGCAGGATACAACTTAGTGCATAAAAGGAAATGATCAGTCTACATCAAGTTCATTGGGACATATATATCAGAGGGTACATAATAGAAGTAAATCTGTCTACATCGCGATAAGCGGAATCATATACATAAGATAATAATGGTGGAATCTCAATAGCCAAACTACAAAGAAATCTAGTCTTCGCCATACAAGCCAAAAGTGCACTCCATGCTGCAGTGCAAAGCCAAAATACAACCTGTCACCTGTCACTAGGCTGCGCGTGTAAAAATAAGGGCACCCAAGTTTGCAAAGTGAAACAAACTACGAGTCAGTCATGGGACTGGTATGAGAAATCTACTTAACTGGTTAAACAACAATAATAAGGCAAATCATAGGATAACGCCGCTTTCGCGGAATGGGTTTACTCCAGTGATTGCTGGTGCATGAAATAAAGTAAATTATTTAAACAACGCAATGCTTTTTAGAAAGAATGAAGCCGTTATAAGACTCAAGTCCCATCACACAATGCAACGCAAACTGGAGGATAGAGTTTTTACCTTATAATGGCCAAAATATGCTTAATACTTGTAAAACAAAATCATATGATATTATTACTAGTGAATATATGTTTCAAAAGCAAATTCAATCATAATATCAATCATAGACGGCATAAGTTCCTCATACCACTAGGTCGCCATATATAAGTTACAATCAAATCTGTAATTTCATATCGGAAATTTGGATTCCATCATGAGTCTAGGAAAGGGATATACTCCTTTCCGCTTCGAGACACTCTAGCAAATGTCTCAGGACTACACACTCTGGGTAACCCCTAGAATCGGCTGGGTCGGTCCTCCCTTTCGTTTGACGATTAGTTATTCTTGAACACACGTTTCCCGGTCCTATCAGGCCTATCCATCGGCACCGTAGAGACCGATATAACCAAGGCGCCTAGCAATCCAACAACCACATAGGGAAAATAACAACGATGTCAGGGCTAGTAAAATGCTGACACCACCCACAGCTAGAAAGAAACGTCGTGTTCTCCTGTAACGAGCCGGGGGAAAATTCGACGCTTGAATTTTCGACAATAATACATAAATCCATATTACTTGCCAAAAACCCAAGTATCGAATCCCAGATTGTTATTAGAAAGAAATTAGAGGGTGAGAAAAGAAAGAATATTAGAATAGAAGAAAGAAGAAGAACAACACATCAGAATCTCACAGCGGAACAGATAAAATATAATATAACAAATCCTTTTTATACAAAAGAACTGTATATACATACCAAACATCAGAGTACAACATATATTAGACACAGCAGAAAAATAACTTTATATAACTAGCGGTAAAGCCGCCTGCTTCCAGCTCCTGAAACTCCAAACGAAACCTAACCTGGAACATACTCGGTCTGACCCGAGCACATTTGAAGCAAAGCAAAATTCACCGGGTCAGTCTGGAATACTTTCAGTGATAAATTCACAGAACACATAACTTGTCTAACTTTTGGATACTCCTTTATGAAATCAAAAGGTAATAGTAAGACCAGCCCACACATAAACACGGATGTATTTTACCTTACTATAACCCAAAACGTTTTTGAAATCATAACTTATTTTGATATTATGATAGTGTCTAAATACAAATAAATAACAATTTAGCGGAACACTTGCATCTCACGCTCCAAATATATATTATACAATCGAAAACCGCGGGCGCTTATTGGAAATTGGATTCCGACTATGACAAGGTATGGGACCACCTGCCGATAGTATATCTCTAGATGCGAATACACTGGGTTCAATAAGAACTTCTTGCAACCCAGCCCACACATGACCGACCACTCATTTCGCTTGAGTGTATCGAATGTATATCACCAACGGTTGGGATCAGCAACCGTTTCCCGAAAATGGGACAGCATCGAATATAGATTAAATAAGCAAATGGAATTTCTCTAGATAGGTGATTATACACCCTAATGGGAGCGACCCACATAACCATGCTGCCTGCCCGATTTTTATCATTTCCTGGTTGTGAGGCTTGAGGCTAGAATTTTATATTTAGAACATCTGGTCATCATTCACTTTGAATACCACATCGTCAGATCCTCCGGATATCACTAATTGACGTCCACAAAAATACCCTAGTTGGGAGCTAACCAACTATGACACTTTTGAAGAAATCAACGTGCGTAGCCCATTGGAAATACTCTGTCAGACATTCGTCCATATAAGTCATCCAGGAACAGGATGAACCGAAGGTACCCTTCTACCGCATCCTTGTATAGTAATCACCCCAAGGATCAGTAGCGAGTAGGCCTTGCAATCCGCAAAATCTCAACCACGACCGAATAACATCCAAATACCTCTGCATTGCAACACAGATAATATTCGACAAGTAATCCTTTCGCTTATGAAGATCCACGGTCTTCAATTGCTCCATCTTCAATCAGCGTCTTCACGTATTTGCTGGTCGGAATGGTTTTCGAATATAAGTTCGATCCCGGTCTTTCCGCACCAACAACCGTATTGGTCAGGTTTGATCGTCGGTGATTTAACTATCAAATAACGATCGTGTAAATAAAATAAGTTTATTGATTTAGCACTTGGCATGACTTGGCCTATTAAATTATATTTACCAAATCGTTAATAACTTATACTTCTTCCTATATATTCAAACATTATTCTTATTTAATTATACAAAACTTTTTTACACATTTCCGAGTATGTATATATACATACTCAGCTTTCCATTTCCTTTAGGAATATCGATATATTTCTTCAAAACCCTTTTTCCCCTTTTATTATTTTCGGTACCTCGATCTATATATATATAGTGTACTTAACTGTATAAAACAAATTTCCAGTTCTGGTATGGAAAAGCAAGTGTCGACTTATATAATTTAAAACCAAATATTCTTATTCACATTGTAACCAACATTTTAGTATTTTTCATATTCCAAAATCTCGCACTTATATTCGGTACTTCTCGTATGGGATATCACATTGATTACAACACCTTTTACTCGTTTCAAACTAATACCATTCCTCGATAACAATGAAGCTGTTCAAGTTGGGGTATTTTATTTACCTCTCAGACCTTGATCGACAACATTTTTATCTCAGAATGAATACCAGTTTGTAACTTAAACCCTCATAAGAACTTGTTTACCATCTCGATTTCAAATTTGGTTTCATAAACCATTTCTTACATTTGAAATTCTCTCTTCGATATAACCTCTTTACTTAATTCGTTTAATTAAGTAAGTCTTTACTAATAATACCACCTTTTACTTAAACCATAATTTCACTTATAACCTTTGGATTTTAGTAAAAATCCCGCGTCCAATATTTTATATCCATTTATTCGGCATCCTTATAATAAACTTTTAACTTGGATTTTATGATTAAAATTTGCTTAACACCTCCTTTAAATAAGACTCGATAATTTGGATTTTTATTTCAAAAATCCATTACCAATATTTAACACAAAACTACTACATGTATTTTTCTTTGTGGTGTTTTACTTAATCCAATTCTTAAACATTAAAGTCATCATTTTGGTTTAAATACCCCTTTTAAACCTCGCTTGGATTTCTTTAAAATAATCCGTTTACCATCTTTTCGCAACTTAGCTAGGATCTCGTATTGAAACCATTAACACCTCTCCAATTTCATTCAATTGAATTCACTTTACGAAATTAAGTGATTAAGTAAAATCTTATTTAAATCTTTATATTCACTATATATCCCATTTACAAATCTCGTCTTGAAACTTGGATTATACGTTTCTTTATAAAACTCTTATCGCCCCTTAATATCAAACCTTATCGCTTTAATTATCATTAATTAAAATAATAATTAACTTTATTATTAACTATATTAAAGATAGTTAACTTTGTTATCAACTAAAAATAGTATAATTATCATTTGGAAAAGCTTAATCAATAAAAATCACTTTATTTACTCTAAACTATTCAATAATTTCCTTAATTTATAGTTAATCAATGATTAACTAATATTTTACATTATTCGTTAAACTTAACGAATATTCGGGATATTTAAATCAAATTTATCTCATTTGTCCATTTTACTCAAAACGGCTAATTTTACCAACCGTACACATCAGTTAGCAGTTAACCGATTTTCATTTATCATTTCCCTTTTTATATTAATTAGATAACTTAATTAATCTAAAAATGCCATCTAATTGTTTTAAAAACAATTACTACGTTTTACCAACACGTAGGTAATTTCTTTGGCTTTCAGTGCTTGTATAAACTACAAGATTTCATTACATAAACCATTTAAAAGATCCTTTTATAAACATGATTAATATACATGTATATATAAATTTATAATTTTATTTACTTATATAAAATCATAAAAAAGCTCCAATTCAGTTTATAAAATAATCATGACTTTAAAACTTGCGTCGATTCACCGAACGGTAGAATGACGTCTAAAACAATACATTCTAGGCCATTCACTACCAATTACTCAATCAACACTGTCGATTGATTTAAAACACAACACTGGTGAATATCCATTCAACCATCACGTTCCAACAGGTCTTACTACCATATGGGGTTTAATCAGTTCAAATATAAATAATTTAAAACAAACAACATATATAATATTTGAGTAATCCGGTCAGATCCATCCAACCTGTCCTTCCCTGCACCGCAGCTCGTTATAACATTTCATAATAATATATGAAATAAATTTCCATAATCTACTAGTTTAAAACGATGAAATATAAAGGACATCAACCAATCAAACAATAAACAGCCAATAGCAACCAATCAACCAATTTATACCTTTAAAGGTAAATTATATTTTAATATGAATTTACCACATCACAGGATTCCAGAAGGTGTGAGAATTAGCTCACCAGTTCATTTCGGCTGACGGTTGACGGTCGACGCATTTGTTCCTTTTAATTTTAAACGGACGTTTAAAATTAGCTGAAATTTCAACTCCATCCAATCAGTTCCTAGTTAGCACAATCACCGAGGCGTCGTCCCTGTGATCCCAACGGATCCAGTTTCACTGAATTTCGTTAACGTACGAGTAAGTTACGATCGTTTCAAGTTTATAAAGTTAAACGGAAATAAAACTAAACTATTTATTTAATTAATTAAATATTAACTGGATAATTACCTTAATTAAAATGTTGTCCACGTCAGCACCCTTCTTAACTATGCTCACGCGTTTTCCTTCTCCGTTCAGAAATTCCCCCGATACTTTGTTCCTCCCTCTTCCTCATGTAACATCGACGTCACTTGAAGCCTTGCCGCCGACGATCTGACCAACCTGGACCCACCGCAACCATGCCCTCGGCTTCCTCTCACCATGACACCCCTTCACCTGAAGCGACGAGCTCCAAAACCCCTCGACGACGCCGGAATTCATCCATAACCAAAACCCGTTCCTACACAAATTTCTTCACCACCTCGCCACTAGAAGCCACCGGCGCCAGTGTGACCGCCGTTCCTCCCTCGACACTTCCCCTTCAGGCCCCCATCCCATCGATGACCACAACCACTAGAAATTGGTAAAGTCCGATCGCAACTTCCTAAAATAGCCCTAAAAACTCCACCCCCGTTCATCTCATCGCCCCGGCCTCCTCCGACCACCAGAGAACCCGAGACCGGTACCAAATCGAAGCCTGAACTCTCCTCTTCCATTTCCCCCAGGTCCCGTCCTCTGAAATCGACCACCTCGCCCGCAAAACAAGGAAAAACGAAACTATCCAGTTCCAGATTTAACTCGACTCCGACTATCATAGTGCTTCGATCACCCCCAACTTTTTACTAGAGCTAGGTATCGAGCCGATCTACACTTTTGCTTCAGGTATCCCTAGCCGATTCATCATAGATTTAAAGATATAAATTAAAATGTGAGTCGGGGCTTTATGGCAAAATTTATGGGCGGAAATGAGGTGTTGATCCGAGAATTCTGATTTGGGAGGTATATATAAGTGGGAAAATCATTATTTTAACCTGACGTGACTAAAGATATTTACTGATAGCGACTAACGATTTTATTTCATGTCTTTCGCTATTTTGAACGTTGTTTATTGGCTCTTGTGCTCACATACAAACTCTATTCGTGATGCGAATGGACATCATGATACAATTTGACGTTATGGTCCTAATGAAACTTGTTTCATCGAATTCCGAGTCTGTTTGCTCAAACAGCGCTCGTTCACGTCTAAATGATCGTTTTATTTGTATTTTATTTTGCCACGCTCACAGAATAACTCTGATTGACGCGCAACTTGAAATCTAGCAATAATTTACTATTACGGTCTCAATAAGATTTGTTTCGTTGAAAACAGAGGTCGTTTGAATAAAGGCCCTTTTCAAAGGTCCGATTTACATAAAAATAAACCAATTTTAAAATACCTCAATATGAAAATAATAAAATATTAAAATTGGCCATATACGACCATAACTTCATATACTACTAAAATAAAATAACTCGGATTGAGTCTGAAGCCAAATCGATATTATAAATATTTAAAAACCCTTTATTTAATATAAATAAATGTTATAATTTATAAAGAAATTCCATAGCAACTATTTTAAAATTTGATTTGGACATAAAAAAAAATCAAAAACACGAAAACTCGATTTTTCTCTTCCATTAGAAAAATATTATCCAACAGATTCGGACGTTTCTTGTTTCAAGGAAATCCGACTAATATTGGATCATGTACAACTGTTTAAAGTTCAAAACGCCATATTACGAACTGCCGCGCCGCTACAGCTCGTTTTATAATTAAATTATAAATTAAATACTCAATCGTCGTTTAATAAATGAAATCGCTAATATAATTCAATATAAATCACATTGAAACCATTTTAAATTATCCGTTCACATTATACAGCAAATTCAGCATTTTCCAAATATTTTGGAATTAAAATATTATTAATATAAATAAATATTCAAAATAAAATGGTTAAAATTGATTATATAAACTCAAATCAATATTTTAAATAAATAAAATATTTATAATAATTGGCCAGAAAATACGGGACGTTACATTTATTCCCCCTTAAAAAAATTTCGTTCTCGAAATTGCTAAGGTAGAAGAGAATGTTACAACCCATTATCTTTATAAAAATATTTAATTAAAACTCGATTTTAATTCCAAAACTAATCTAATTGGTTTTAAAACAAATTTATTTCAAATAACGAAATTTTCCAAAAATCTTCAAAAAATTTCCAACACCTTAAATTTTGGAAAAAAAAATTTGGCAGAGTCTCCCCTGGACGGAGGACATCTGCAATATCGCAGGTTTAAGAAATATATATACATCGACCAACAGGGTCGGAAGAATTCAAAAACCAAACTCAAAACCCAAATAAAAATCAAAATTCATATTCTGCATAGGCGTACCTTTTTGCGAGCATTATTACGCGATAAGCAATATTTTATATTCGAGCTTGCTTAGTTATTATGCAGCTCTATTCAAACTGGATTCAATTAACTCTAGAATTTTCTCTTAGATGAATTTTAAAGCTGAATTAGCTCGTCTGCACATGTTCTCAACTTCAATGAATTTCATTAGTCCTCAAACAAATGTCAATTGGGTTCAAAATACTCATATCATTCATATCAACCAATTATACACGCAATTCAATCCACACGAGATTATAATTATTTATAACCAAGTCCTAACGATCCATTTATCTCTATAATTATCCATCTGGATTTATTAAAATTTGGATTGATTTATCCAACTTATTTATTTCAGATTGGTTTTAAACCATGTCTATCATTTCCAGATTTATATTCAAGCAATCAACAACACAATCCAAACATACCATTCCAATCAACATTAACAAATCAATCGATTGCCCATATTATAATAATCATTACTTTCATTTTATAAAATAAATTGGGCAAAAATAATTTCAAAAATAATTTTATATCAAATGACAAATACGTGCTCTCATATATACACTCAAACTCAATCTAGGGTATTACTAACCCCATCTCTATCGAGTTACGCCACAGAGTCAAGGTTATCGTTAAACCAATAGTTATGATACCACTGTAACGACCCGGGGAAAAATTTGACGCTTGAATTTTCGACAATAATACATAAATCCATATTAATTGCCAAAAACCCAAGTATCGAATCCTAGATTGTTATTAGAAAGAAATTAAAGGGTGAGAAAAGAAAGAAAGAATATTAAAATAGAAGAAAGAAGAAGAACACCACATCAGAATCTCACAGCGGAGCAGATAAAATATAATATGACAAATCCTTTTTATACAAAAGAAATGTATATACATACCAAACATCAGAGTACAACATATATTAGACATAGCGGAAAAATAACTTTATATAACTAGCGGTAAAGCCACCTGCTTCCAGCTCCTGAAACTCCAAGCGAAACCTAACCTGGAACATACACGGTCTGACCCGAGCACATTTGAAGCAAAGCAAAATTCACCGGGTCAGTCTAGAATACTTTCAGTGGTAAATTCACAAAACACACAACTTGTTTAACTTTGGGAAAATCCTTTATGAAATCAAAAGGTAATAGTTGACCAGCCAACACATAAACACGGACGGTTTTTACCTTACTATAACCCAAAATGTTTTTGAAATCATAACTTATTCTGAGATTATGATAGTGTCTAAATACAAATAAATAACAATCTAGCGGAACGCTTGCATCTCACGCTCCACATATATATTATACAATCGAAAACCGCGGGCGCTTATTGGAAATTGGATTCCGACTATGACAAGGTATGGGACCACCTGCCGATAGTGTATCTCTAGAGGCGAATACACTGGGTTCAACAAGAACTTCTTGGAACCCGGCCCACACATGACCGACCACTCATTTCTCTTGAGTGTATCAAATGTATATCACCAACGGTTGGGATCAGCAACCGTTACCCGAAAAAGGGACAGCATTGAATATAGATTAAATAAGAAAATGGAATTTCTCTAAATAGGTGATTATACACCCTAATGGGAGCGACCCACATAGCCATGCTGCCCGCCCGATTTTTGTCATTTCCTGGTTGTGAGGCTTAAGGCTAGAATTTTATCTTTAGAACATCTGGTCATCATTCACTTTGAATGCTACATCGTCAGATCCTCCGGATATGACTAATATACGTCAACAAAAATACCCTAGTTGGGAGCTAACCAACTATGACACGTTTGAAGAAATCAACGTACGTAGCCCATTGGAAATACTCTGTCAGACATTCGTCCATACAAGTCATCCAGGAACAGGATGAGCCGAAGGTACCCACCTACCGCATCCTTATATAGGAATAACCCCAAGGATCAGTAGCGAGTAGTCCTTACAATCTACAAAATCACAACCACGACCGAATCACATCCAAATACCTATGCGTTGCAACACAGAAAATATTCGACAAGTAATCCTTTCGCTTATGAAGATCCACGGTCTTCAATTGCTCCATCTTCAATCAGTGTCATCACGTATTTGCTGGTCGGAATGGTTTTCGAATATAAGTTCGATCCCGGTCTTTCCGTACCAACAACCGTATTGGTCAGGTTTGATGGTCGGTGATTTAACTATCAAATAACGATCGTGTAAATAAAATAAGTTTATTGATTCAGCACTTGGCATGACTTGGCCTATTAAAATATATTTAACAAAATCGTTAATAAGTTATATTTCTTCCTATATATTCAAACATTATTCTTATTTAATTATACAAAACTATTTTACACATTTATGAGTATGTATATATACATACTCAGCTTTCCATTTCCTTTAGGAATATCGATATATTTCTTCAAAACCCTTTTTCCACTTTTCTTATTTTCGGTACCTCGATCAATATATATATATATATATATATATATATATATATATAGTGTAGTTAACTGTATAAAACAAATTTACAATTCTGATATGTAAAAGCAAGTGTTGACTTATATAATTTAAAACCAAATATTCTTATTCGCATTGTAACTAACATTTTAGTTTTTTTCATATTCTAAAATCTCGCACTTATAGTCGATACTTCTCGTATGTGATATCACATTGATTACAACACCTTTTACTTGTTTCAAACTAATACCATTCATCGATAATAATGAAGCCGTTCAAGTTGGAGTATTTTATTTACCTCTCAGACCTTGATCGACAACATTCTTATCTCAGAATGAATACCAGTTTGTAACTTAAACCCTCATAAGAACTTGTTTACCATCTCAATTTCAAATTTTGTTTCATAAACCATTTCTTACATTTGAAATCCTCTCTTCGATATAACCTCTTTACTTAATTCGTTTAATTAAGTAAGTCTTTGCTAATAATACCACCTTTTACTTAAACCATAATTTCACTTATAACCTTTGGATTTTAATAAAAATCCCGCGTCCAATATTCTATTTCCATTTATTCGGCATCCTTATAATAAACTTTTAACTTGGATTTTATGATTAAAATCCGCTTAACACCTCCTTTAAATAAGACTCGTTAATTTGGATTTTTATTTCAAAAATCCATTACCAATATTTAACACAAAACTACTACATATATTTTTCTTTGTGGTGTTTCGCTTAATCCAATTCTTAAACAATAAAGTCATCATTTTGGTTTAAAGACCCCTTTTAAACCTCACTTGGATTTCTTTATAATAATCCGTTTACCATCTTTTCTTGACTTGGTACAGAAATGGGATCCCCAATAGCTGGAGACAAGGATTTCGTATTGAAACTATTAACACCTCTCCAATTTCATTCAACTGAATTCACTTTACGAAATTAAGCGATTAAGTAAAATCTTATTTAAATCTTTATATTCACTACATATCCCATTTACAAATCTCGTCTTTAAACTTGGATTATACATTTCTTTATAAAACTCTTATCGCACCTTAATATCAAACCTTATCGCTTTAATTATCATTAATTAAAATAATAATTAACTTTATTATTAACTATATTAAAGATAGTTAACTTTGTTATCAACTAAAAATAGTATAATTATCATTTGGAAAAGCTTAATAAATCAAAATCACTTTATTTACACTAAACTATTCAATAATTTCCTTAATTTATAGTTAATCAAGGATTAACTAATTTTTTACATTATTCGTTAAACTTAACGAATATTCGGGATATTTATATCAAATTTATCTCATTTGTCCATTTCACTCAAAACGGCTGATTTTACCAACCGTACACATCAGTTAGCAGTTATCTGATTTTCATTTATCATTTCCCTTTTTAAATTAATTAAATAACTTAATTAATCTAAAAATGCCATCTAATTGTTTTGAAAACAATTATTCCATTTTACCAACACGTAGGTAATTTCTTTGGCTTTTAGTGCTTGTATAAAATACAAGATTTCATTACATAAACCATTTAAAAGATCCTTTTATAAACACGATTAATATATATGTATATATAAATTTATAATTTTATTTACTTATATAAAATCATGAAAAATCTCCAATTCAGTTTATAAAATAATTATAACTTTAAAACTTGCGTTGATTCACCAAACGGTAGAATGACGTCTAAAACAATACATTTTAGGCCATTCACTGCCAATTACTCAATCAACACTGTCGGTTGATTTAAAACACAACACCGGTGAATATCCATTCAACCATCACGTTCCAACAGGTCTTACTACCATATGGGGTTTAATCAGTTCAAATATAAATAATTTAAAACAAACAACATATATAATATTTGAGGAATCCAGTCGGATCCCTCCAACCTGTTCTTCCCTGCACCACAGCTCGTTATAACATTTCATAATAATATATGAAATAAATTTCCATAATCTAGTAGTTTAAAACGATGAAATATAAAGGACAGCAACCAACAAACAATAAACAGCCAATAGCAACCAATCAACCAATTTATACCTTTAATGGTAAATTATATTTTAATATGAATTTACCACATCATAGAATTCCCGAAGGTGTGAGAATTAACTCACCAGTTCATTTCGGTTGACGGTCAACGCGTTTGTTCCTTTTAATTTTAAACGAACGTTTAAAATTAGCTGAAATTTCAACTGCGTCCAATCAGTTCCTAGTCAGCACCTCACCTAGGCCTCGTCCCTGCGATCCCAACGGATCTAGTTTCACTGAATTTCGTTAACGTACGAGTAAGTTACGACCGTTTCAAGTTTATAAAGTAAAACGGAAATAAAACTAAACTAATTATTTAATTAATTAAATATTAATCGGCTAATTACCTTAATTAAAATGTTGTCCATGTCAGCACCCTTCTTAACTGTGCTCATGCGTTTTCCTTCTCCGTTCAGAAATTCCCCCGATACTTTGTTCCTCCCTCTTCCTCATGTAACGTCGACATCACTTAAAGCCTTGCCGCCGACAATCTGACCAACCTGGACCCACCGCAACCATGCCTTCGCCTTCCTCTCACCCCGACGCCCCTTCACCTAAAGCGACGAGCTCAAGAACCCCTCGACGATGCCAGAATCCGTCCATAACCGAAACCCGTTCCTACCCAAAATTCTCCGCCACCTCGCCACTAGAAGCCACCGGACCTCCGCCAATGTGACCGTCGTTCCTCCCTCGACACTTCCCCTTCAAGCCCGCAGCCCATCGACGACCACAGCTACCATAAATTGGTAAATTCCGATCGCAACTTCCTAAAACAGCCCCAAAAACTCCACCTCCGTTCATCTCATCGCCCCGGCCTCCTCCGACCACCAGAGAACCCGAGATCGGTGCCAAATCGAAGCCTAAACTCTCCTCTTCCATTTCCCCCAGGTCCCGTCCTCTGTAATCGACCACCTCGTCCGCAAAATAAGGAAAAACGAAACTGCCCAGTTTCGGATTTAACTCGACTCCGACCACCACAGTGCTCCGATCACCCCCAACTTTTTACTGGAGCTAAGTATCGAGTCAATCTACACTTTTGCTTCAAGACTCCCTAGCCGATTCATCACAGATTTAAAGATATGAATTAAAACTTGAATAGGGGCTTTATTGCAAAATTTATGGATGGAAATGAGGTGTTGATCAGAGAATTCTGATTTGAGAGGTATATATAAGTTGGAAAATCATTATTTTAACCTGACGTGACTAAAGATATTTATTGATAGCGACTAACGATTTTATTTAGTGTCTATCGCTATTTTGAATGCTGTTTATTGGCTCCTGTGCTCACATACAAACTCCATTTGTGACGCGAATGGACGTCATGATACAATTTGACGTTACGGTCCTAATGAAACTTGTTTCGTCGAATTCCGAGTCCGTTTGCTCAAACAGCGCTCGTTTACGTCCAAATGATCGTTTTATTTGTATTTTATTTTGCCACGCTCACAGAATAACTCCGATTGACGCGCAACTTGAAATCTAGCAGTAATTTACTATTGCGGTCTTAATAGGCTTTGTTTCGCCGAAAACAGAGGTCGTTTGAATAAAGGCCCTTTTCAAAGGTCCGATTTACATAAAAATAAACCAATTTTAAAATACCTCAATATAAAAATAATAAAATATTAAAATTGGCCATAAACGACCAGAATTTTATATACTACTAAAATAAAATAGCTTGGATTGAGTTTGAAGCCAAATCGATATTATATATATTTAAAAACCCTTTATTTAATATAAATAAACGTTATAATTTATAAAGAAATTCCATAGCGACTATTTTAAAATTTGATTTGGACATAAAACAAAATCTATAACATGAAAACTCGATTTTTTCTTCCATTAGAAAAATATTATCCAACTGATTCGGACGTTTCTTGTTTCGAGGAAATTCGACTAATATTGGATCATGTACAGCTGTTTAAAGTTCAAAACGCCATATTACGAACTGTCGTGCCGCTGCAGCTCGTTTTATAATTAAATTACAAAATAATTATTCAGTCGTCGTTTACAAACGAAATCGCTAATATAAATCAATATAAATCACATTTAAACCATTTTAAATTATCCTTTCACATTATACAGCAAATTCAGCATTTTCCAAATATTTTGGAATTAAAATATTATTATATTATTAATATAAATAAATATTCAAAATAAAATGGTTAAAATCGATTATACAAACTCAAATCAATATTTTAAATAAATAAAATATTTCTAATAATTGGCCAGAAAATACGGGACGTTACATCTCCCAACGGTTCTTATCCCCTTTTTAACTCATACCGAGGTGTGAGGCTCACGAATTAACACTATACACAAAGCCGCGCTATATTAAAGTTGTGCTTTGATCATCAACCACAAGACTCTGCTTTTCAACAAAAGCCTTGATCACTGCATCTCCGCATGCCACACAAGCAATTCACTACATGCGATTGACTTCTATCGATATACAACCTCTGAGCTCGTACGTCTCAGAGAAGGGTGTTAGGCAAGAGAATAAATTCTCCGCTACTAAACAGATGTATATTTAATAGAGATCGATCAGCACAGAATAAAATCCAATGTCAGACACACATCCATTTACAAGTTTGTTCTAGGTCTGAACGAAACCGGAGGCACCTTATTCCTCGTTCCACATGTCCAATGCAGAAGAGAGGCCCTCGCACATCCGGACAATCAACAAGTACGTCCAGACCACTACCACTGTAACCTCGTCAAGGGAGCTACCCATATCTAAGGCATCAATAACAACCTACACTATGTGAAGATCACCGGTCTTGCACCGTCTTCATATCTTTGACTTTTATTCGTCGATCAATTATTTGAAATGAGAATTAACTCAGCCTTTTCAAATAATTCACGTATATTAGAATTCAATTCAATTCTTTCCATGGTTAAATTATTCGACATCCACATTTCAATTCTTTAATATAATTTTCATGTCAAACACATTCAACCATAAAACATCAAGCAAACCAAGTAAAATCGGTTTATTTACATTCCATATTGCTTATAATATTTTATAACGATATATCGCTATTTTTATTTATTTAAAAATAGCTCTATTTAATTAAACGACGTTACAGATCGTGCCGTGGCACTGGCGCTGTTTTTCTTCAGATTTTTTTTACACATATATGAAAATCTAACCGTTGGATCTTAACAAAATTTATATCTTTGGAAAGATCTCTCCAAAGCGAACCCAACGGTTTCGGTTTTGGGAAAATCCAATGGTCGGATCTCTCGGTATAATAGTTTAAAATTACGATTCCAAAACACAAACTGCCACGCGCGATTCGTTTTATTTAATATATGTATATATATATATATATAATCCATTCTGGCGCTGTTTTTATTCAGATTTGAATTAAACATTTCACACAATCCAACCATTGGATCTTAACAAATTTTATATCGTTGGAAAGATTTTTCCAAAGCGAACCCAACGGTTCCAGTTTCGGGAAAATCCTATGGTCGGATCTCTCGGTATAATCGTTTAAAGTTACGATTTAAAACACGAACTGTAGCGGCTCGACTCGTTTTATTTAATATATATATATATATATATATATATATATATATATAATTCATTCCACAATTCCTATATCATTTTCACTTCAAATATTTCAATAACGCCGTTAAATTTCAGATAATTCCGCCATAAACCCCTTCGTACGGGAAGGGATTTGGAAATTTATCGGGCTGTATTAGGAACCCAATAAATCCTAAAAAGCATACGCATATTTATAGTGATATATTCTTATGTCCACATGGGAGTGTGTATAGATCATAACTCCAGAGAATAAATTCTCGTCACCCTATAAATGGTTTTTGTGCCTTAATGACTAGAGAGACGTGATTATTGTCAACTCCAGACCCGTGTGGTTTTTTTTTTATTAATATGGCAATTTACCGTTACATTTTTTATAGTCCATATCAGTCTTCTGTTCAACCTGAAATATAGTCATCGCCATACAAGCCTCTCGCTTGTATGGTAAATCTTCAACCTCGTCACATAAGCTCCAAATGATTATGTGGTATATGATAGAGTATGATATCTTCACGCATTATGCCATGTAGTGTAGTTCAAAATTAATTGTTACTATCCTATGGAGACGTTTATGATTTCACACAGAACAACCAGCACTCTGCATCCAATGGCATTCACAGGAGTTTATGTAATAATAAAATTGCGCATCCAACTCATTAAGGCTTACCTATTTGTCGGGCACGCAAATAAATTCTTTACTCAACAGCTAATACATTCCCCTGTTCAACATATGTATATATATGCAGAACTAAGCTACAAATAATATTTCTAGCGAACAAATGTTTATTTCAACACACGGTTATTTTTAACACTTCACACATTATATAAAAATGATATTTTTGGCGAACAAAAATATGTTTCAACACATGTGTATTTTATTTAGTTCATATACGTGATAAAAATGATATTTTTATCGTTCAAAATATTTATTCAACATATGAGTGTTTTAGCACTACATATTCACAATAAAAATGTTAATTTTATTGTTCACTCCTTTTCCTTACCACATGAATATTTTCAGAACTTCATATACACAATAAAAATGTTAATTTTATTGTTTCCACAATTTATTCAACACATGAATATTTTATATAGTTCATACATATAATAAAAGTGTTATTTTTGTCGTTAAAACAATTTATTTAAAACACGAATATTTTATATACTTCATATACAAGATAAAAATGTTATTTCTATCTTTTAAAGAATTTATTCAACACATGAATATTTCATATACTTCAGACGCATAATACAAATATGATTTTTATTATCTAAACAATTAATTCGACAGATGAACAGAATTCAACACATGAAAATAATTCAAACACATTAATATTACTGAAAATTTCAGCAGCATAACGGAAGGGGTTTTAAAACCAGCACCGTTCCTAGTACGGCTCCTCGCACTACCTTAGGCCTCGCGGCGTTCCATAAGGGGCTTATCTAAATGATCTAAGATCAATTTCATATCATATGAACTTTCCACAAATAATTCCAATTCGTTTTCAACCACAAACAATTATTTTCAACCATAATCCATCATTCTCAACCATTCGCATTGTCAACAAATTTTCACGCCAATCACTATCAATTTATATCATCCATGGTTTGTAGACGAGGGGAGTATGTGTATATATATATATATATATTCGTATATAAATATATTTCATTTCCATTTCTACTCCTTTTCAACACATATATGATTTATACAACGCATGTATAGTTTATACATCGCTTATATAACTTATACAATGCCCATACATGAGGTCTACAACGCGTATATAATTTATCTTTCGCTTATATAATTTATACAACGTATTTCCATTCCATATTTGAATTTAGAAGTCTCGTATCGCTTTTAGTCTTCTGTCTTCACTGCTCTGCAATCCAGTCCAGTCATCTTCATGCCTGTAACAAATAGAAAAACACACACAGAAGACTGCAACAAAAATAAAAATTAAATACAAGCAAATAAAAAATTATTTTTAAATTTTATTGCCTCAGAATTACGGTGTGTTTCTCATCATTTTTCTAGACTTGGTCTGATATGCAGGGACATAAAATCAGTCTGATGGCTGTATATACACACGTGTATAGATATACACGTGTGCACTGCCACGCTAATCAGTATGCATCTGAGGAGTAGCCACAAGGACCATCTCAACCCAGTGCACAAATAAAAATGGTGATAAAACATTCAAGTCATTAAACACAACTAGGTCGAGCCCAAGCAACAATATGGCAAAGCAACACATCAACAAATTCAAGCAGATTACAAGATTCAAGAGGCCAGAGAAATGGCTCAGCACAATGATACAAGACTGTGTGCAATCTGGACATGCACAAGTGTGGAACTAGTCAAGTAAAGTCAATAAAACAAGTCTAAGTGATACATACATCACCATAGTTCAGGTTAAGCTATATGTGAACAAGTGTCAAGTTCAAGTACAAAATCTTTCAAGTGTATAATGTGAATACATGGTCAAGTATGGTGCAGCCCAAATACAAGTTTTCATTTCAGCATATACATGGTAATGTACACATAAGTACATATGTTCATTCATGGCCAAGTTACACTGGAGAAGTGCACCTGCATCGAAATGGACCAACTAATTACAAAAGATATTTCAGTTTTAAAGGAAGAGGATACAACAAGTAAAAGTGAAATGAATCAGGATCATGGAGATACAAATATGATCAACACAGGTGCTTGGTGAGTCAAGTGAATACTGCATGGCTCAATAATGCAAGTAAAATCAACATAGCATTCACAAGTAAAGTTCAAAAGAGATGTGCTTACTGCATGATCAATTCCAGAAAATAACATATGACATTGGACATTGCCAAGGATTGGAGATGCAGCTCAATGGTGTTTCAGGTACACGTAAACAATGGTGGTACCAGTCAAACATAGGAGCTAATACTGTACGGATCAAGTGAGAAAGTGATCGAGACAGTGGTGAAGCTAGCACCAAGTTCACACAAAAATTTCAAGTGACAAAACCAAACAAGTTGGCAAGCTAATGTGATTCAAGAAACTACAAATGCAACATGTTCACACAACAAACTCAAACCATGTTAACAACGAGAAGTGCACCAATTTACTAAAGTTTCTGGCCAAGATAATCTAGTACAAGTTCTATGGTGAAGCCGGTCTAGCCAACATTTACAAGTTAAGCCAAGTTAATGACGCAAAACACATTAGAAAGTCAGAGTGGTTCAAGATGGCATCAATTTTTAACTTGAGCAAAGACAGGCCAATATAGTGGAACCCAAGCTAGTGGTCGAGCAGTATAACTATGGTGTACACAGCATGATGTCAAATAAGGAAGAATAACAAAAAGTCGAGCAGTATAACTTTGGTATACACAGCATGTTTCAAGCTCAAAAATTTATCAAGTCTTAGATGTGTTCAATGGCAAGTAAAATTATAGAGCATCTGTTCGAATCAGTTTCTTTTATGGATAAATTCAAACCCAAATTTCAAAATATATTTCAAGAAGTCATAGTTTAAATTCTGGGAGTATATACGAAATATATAAGGAAGATTTAAATTTCCAAATTCTTGCACAAAGTTCCAAAAATCAAGGGATTGATTCAAAGTAGGAAATTCAAGGTTAAAATATACAGGTTATCACAAGTTTATCCCAAAAGTTTGAACATTTCAAACTTAAATCATTCAAAGTCGTGGATCTCAAGCTCCAATATTTTCGTATATATCATAACCAAATCAACATATCGAAATCAGAGATATTTAAGGATTTTAATCCTATAAATACACCAATCATCATCGGCAGATAATCATCCAAGTTCAAGCACAATCAAAGAAGAAATTCGAACTAAAAATCATACCAGAGAACAAGCAAGTAACTTGGATCCAGATCGAAGCATCTGAAAGCAACATCGAAGTCGAGCATCAGAGAATCGCACTCCACCATCACTCAAGCGCAGAGATTTGGGATTAAAGAAAAACCCTATCTTTCATCAAAGCCGCCATTTTTTATTTCCAGAGAGAGATCAAAGAGACCGAGCAAAAGTGATGGGTGAAGCACAATTGGAAGATGGCCGGCCAAGTTTGATGAAAAGGGCTAAGGACTAAAACTTGGGTTTTTATTCAAAGGGGATAAGAACTTTAGTGTTTTATTTAAAACAAACTAGGGTTTTGTTTAAAGTTTCTTTTCAAATTGTTTTTTATTTGTTTAAATTTGTATTCGTCTTTAGAGTTTTCTAGTTTTACTCTAAGACTAGGGAGATGAATTATGGGATTTGTAATTCGGGGAAATCTGGTTTCGGGGATAGAAACCAGTGCAAGGTTTTGAGCGTAGGGTTAAGAATAGTTGGGAGCGAGTGTCACGAGTTTACAGGGGATTGTAAGCGTAGAGATTGTTTTAACTCCTAGTAGAAACCTTGGGGAATGCAGCAGTAGGCAGGGTTTTGCCAAAGCTGGGTATATCTGTATGTTATTTATTTTCCGCATTTATTCTGATTATTATATGTGCTGTGATTATTTAATTACTCTATGAAAATCTGCGATAAATCCTATTCACCCCCCCCCCCCTCTAGGGTTAATTTAGATCCTACAAGTGGTATCGGAGCAGATATTTTAATTTTATTTTAACTCTAGAGTCATGAATCTGCCTAATAACGCTTTTTCTAAGGGTCAGTCCATAGCTAGGCCACCAATGTTTAATGGAACTGATTATGCATATTGGAAATCTAGGATGCAAATTTATTTGAGTTCAGTCGATTATGATGTATGGGATATTATTGAAACGGGTTATAGATCTCCCACTGTTATTGTTAGTGGTGTTGAAATTCCTAAATCAAAAGACTGGTGGGATGCTAATGATAAAAATTATTTTCAACCAATGCCAAAGCGATGAATGCTTTAATCTGTGCTCTTGATAAAACTAAATTTAATTGAATTTCTCATTGTGAAACTGCGTAGGAAATATGGCATACATTGGAGGTCACACACGAAGGAACATCTCAAGTGAAGGAATCTCGTCTCACTTTCTCAGCAACGAATATGAAAATTTCTCTATGCAAAAAGACGAAGATAAAAGAGATGTATGGACGCTTTTCATCACTAGTCTACAATGCAAAAGCTCTTGGCAAAACTTATACTGAAGTGGAATTGATCAGAAAAAATATTGAGAGTGCTACCAATGAATTTTGAAGCTAAGGTGACGGCAATTCAAGAATCAAAAGATCTGAATAAAGTTAGCATGGAAGAGTTGATCAGAAATCTGATTGCTTACGTGATGGAGTTAAAAGCAAGAGAAGAACGAAAGGATTCTGAATCAAAGAAAAAGGCGATTGCTCTAAATAATTCTGTTGAATGTAATAATGATGATCCCGCTGAAGAGCTAACCATGGTTTTGAGAAAGTGGGCCAAAGGAAATTACAAGGAACAAAAGAAGGATTCAAAAACTAAAAAGTCCAAAAGTTCAGACGATGAAGTGTTTTGCTACAATTGCAAGAAACCCGGACATATTAAACCAAATTGCCCACAGCTTAAAAATGAAAAGAGTAAGAAGTTCAAAAGGAAGAAGAAGGCTTTTGCTGCTACATGGGATGACGAAGAAGGAGAAGAAGTTCCTAAAAGTGATGAAGAGGAAGAAAATTTGTGTCTTATGGCTCAATCTGATTAGGAAATTAGTGAAGAGGATTCAACTGAGGTATCGAATTTTACTTATAAAGAATTAATTTTAATGTGTCACGATCTCACAAAAACATTGATTCCTTTGAACTAAAAGTTAAGAAATTGAAATCTGATAGGTCAAAACTAGTTCAAGAAAATAACAGTTTAGAAATAAAACTTGAAAAAGTTAAGAATTCACCGCTTTCAGAATGCGAAAAATGTCAAATTTTGAGTAATGATCCTTTGAAATTCAAAACTGATTTTGAATTACTTAAAAGTGAAAACGAGAATTGGAAAAACGAAAATCGTGATTTTGAGAAGGAGATTGAAAAGTTTAGAGAATCTGAAAAACTTGATTTTGAAAAGCGAAAACAATTTAAAATTGAAATTTCTATGTCCAATGCTAAAATCAAAGCACTAGAAAACAAAAATTTATTTTTAAAACAAACTAATGCTGAAGAGAGAAAAATCGCTATTAATTGTAGTTCAGATTTAAAATAGCGATCTTAAATTTAAAATTCAATGACTTGAGTCAGCTTTGACTAAATTTTTCAAAGGAAAGAAATCGTTAAATATGTTGTTAATAAATTAATTTTTTGTTCAGAATAAAAGGGACTTGGTTTTGGATTTGATCCAGTTGAAAAGCAAAATCCTAATGATTTTAAAAATCCTTAAATGGCTTTGAAATTGATTAAATTGAAATTTTGAACTCTAATAATTTCAAAGGGATTTTAAATCATGAACGATATGAAAGCTCGTTTACAAACAATGCAATTAAACGAATTTGGATTCCAAAAAATAATAAAATGAATTTGAATAAATCTAAACAAATTCGGGTTCCAAAGGGTATGCTAGTGGATAGTAATGGATTGTTATATAAACGGGTTTGGGTACCAAAACTTGTAAACGAAGATAAGAGTGGTAAAACAACTTTTGTTAGACCACTCGATCATATAAACATTTAGGTACCGTGGGAGGCTAAGGAACAACTGTACTTAAGTGAGATAAAATTCAAATTGATTCATATTACCGAATTATTTGGAGTTTCTTAGCCATAGATTCTGAGTTGGAGATTCATTGGTTCACATTGATTATGGTAAGATAGGTATGATCTCTAAACATTTGTTTTTTATTTTATTTCCTTTTAATTTTTTATTTTATGCTGATTTATGTTGATTGACTAGTTGAGAAAATTTAATTTTTTACTTGGCTTGATTTTGAAACATTCATTAATTTCCTAGATTATAAAAAATTTGACTTTTTCTCAAGTGATTTCAAATAATTATCTTCGGATTTGATCGTTGACAGTTTCTTGCACTTATTTAAAAAACTCTCTGAAAAATTCACTTGTGATTCTTTCTTTGAAAATGATCTTGTGCTGCACTGATAAAGAAATTGATTTGATTCATTTGAATATCTTGGTGACTGGACGATAAATTGAAAAACAAGTGATTAAAAATCTTTAAATTCCATAGACAATTGAATTAAATATATAAATGTTGTTAAAATTGTCTAGAAGCAATTAACATTAGAATTAATAAAAAATTCTATATTCTACTGAATGATTTTTGAAACTGATTTTCAAACTTGCATTGATAATTTTTTCAAAACTCCTCTTGAAATTGATATTTTCAATTTTAAAATTATTATTTGATTATTTATTCAAAAATTGAAATTATTGATTGATTTGAACCGTTTTATGACTCATCAAAATTACTAATAGATTTATGAAATTGTGATGAGTTGTGACTATGGTATAATTCATAACTAGAGGTGATGTTATTTTAAATCTCATGATGATTGGACAGATTTTATAATATCTTTGAATTAGAGCTTATTTCACAACCATCTTCTATATCTACCATATTTCTGTCATACATCATGGTTTTATTTAATTTGGGGAGTTCTAATTATTCTTGGAAAAAAAATTATCCTTGGTATTCACTCTCATTTAAAAGTCCTTGCGGTTATGCGTGGGTGAATTACCTTAATCTCTATGTGCTTCCATTCTCACTTAAAAGACCTTTGGGCTGTGCATGGATGGAACTCATCCGAGAGGATAAAGTTGAGCTACTACTAATCCCATTTAAA
Source organism: Allium sativum (assembly GCA_030737875.1). Taxonomy (NCBI): domain Eukaryota; kingdom Viridiplantae; phylum Streptophyta; class Magnoliopsida; order Asparagales; family Amaryllidaceae; genus Allium; species Allium sativum. Next base: position 226,988,378 of record CM060922.1, read on the forward strand.
AGACCGTTGGGTTATGCGTGGTTACTAAGTGCTTAACACATTGAGCATATTTAAAATCTTCAAAATTCGTATTCAAATATTCAATTTTTATTGAACTCTCCTTGTTCTATAAATCCATCGTAAATCCATTCATTCTGAAAGTGAAATTTGCTTATAATTTAAAGATTATTATGGTTTTTGTTTGATTAAATGGGATTTAAAATATATATTCTCTCTCTTAATTTGAATTTATGTTTATGGTCTATATTCATCACTGTTTCGATTTCTATTATCCTTTTGATGATAACAAAAGGGGGAGAATGGTCAAGATTTTGATTGATGAGTATTTAATTCAAAAATATTTTATGATTGGAAATTGAATATCTAGAGGGAGAATGGTCAATTAGATTTCATCATTCATATTTTTCCATATATATAGGGGGAGTTCAGTTATAGGGGGAGCTAATAAATAAGGGAAGTTCAATATTCACTGTCAAACACATTTATTGTGCTCAAAAACTTTTATTTGTTTGTCATCATCAAAAGGGGGAGATTGTTGTACATGACGTAGTTGTATACACAAGTATATGATTTTTGTTTGATGATAACAACTAAATAAATATTATTTTAAATGTGTTTGTTACTGTACTATTCTATATATACAACACAAACAGGAATATAATATTTATATTTAAATAGAATACGACTTTATAGACAATCATATATTCATACAGTATTTTATTTAAATTAAATATTATATTTCAAACATTCAAACAGTACAACTATTTATAACTCCACTATTTATTCAATTCATATGAGATTGTACTTGTAAATAAACTGAATACGATAGACAAGTTTGTTTTACAACAATAAAATAATATGTTATTTCAATCAATTTTTTTTATTACATATAACAGTACAATTCTCAGCTCCTCACTACAGTTCAGTACATTTCGATATACACTACATTTCTACACAGTTCACTCATATATACTGACATATATGAACATCATCATTTTTTATCTTCTGTCTTCACTGATCTCCAATCCCGTTCAGTCATCTTCATGCCTGTAACAAATAGAAATTCACACACAGTAGACTGCAACAAAAATAAAAATTAAATACAAGCAAATAAAAATTTATTTTTAAATTTTATTGCCTCAGAATTATGGTGTGTTTCTCACCATTTTTCTAGACTTGGTATGATATGCAGGGACAGAAAATCAGTCTGATGGCTACATATACACACGTGTATAGATATACACTATGCACTGCCATGCCAATCAGTATGCATCTGAGGAGTAGCCACAAGCACCATCTCAACCCAGTAGACAAATAAAAATGGTGATAAAACATTCAAGTCAGTAAACACAACTAGGTAGAGCCCAAGCAACAATATGGCAAAGCAACACATCAACAAATTCAAGCAGATTACAAGATTCAAGAGGCCAAAGAAATGGCTCAGCACAATGGTACAAGACTGTGTGCAATCTGGACATGCACAAGTGTGGAGCTGGTCAAGTAAAGTCAATAAAACAAGTCTAAGTGATACATACATCATCATAGTTCAGGTTAAGCTATATGTGAACAAGTGTCAAGTTCAAGTACAAAATCTTTCAAGTGTATAATGTTAATACATGGTCAAGTATGATGCAGCCCAAATACAAGTGTTCATTTCCGCATATACATGGTAATGTACACATAAGTATATATGTTCGTTCATGGCTAAGTTACACTGGAGAAGTGCACCAGCATCGAAATGGACCAACTAATTACAAAAGACATTTCAGTTTTAAAGGAAGAGGATACAACAAGTAAAAGTGAAATGAATCAGGATCATGGAGATACAAGTATGATCAACATAGGTGCATGGTGAGACAAGTGAATACTGCATGGCTCAATAATGCAAGTAAAGTCAACATAGAATTCATAAGTAAAGTTCAAAAGAGATGTGTTTACTGCATGATCAATTCCAGAAAATAACATGTGACATTGGACATTGCCAAGGATTGGAGATGCAGCTCAATGGTGTTTCAGTTACATGTAAACAATGGTGGAACCAGTCAAACATGGGAGCTAATACTGTATGGATCAAGTGAGAAAGTGGACGAGACAGTGGTGAAGCTAGCACCAAGTTCACACAAAAATTTCAAGTGACAAAACCAAGCAAGTTGGCAAGCTAATGTGATTCAAGAAACTACAAATGCAACATGTTCACACAGCAAACTTAAACCAGGTTAACAACGATAAGTGCACCAATTTACTAAAGTTTCTGGAAAAGATAATCTAGTACAAGTTCTATGGTGAAGCTGGTCAAGCCAACATTTACAAGTCAAGCCAAGTTAATGACGCAAAACACAGTAACAAGTTAAAGTGGGTCAAGATGGCATCAGTTTTTAACTTGAGCAAAGACAAGCCAATATAGTGGAACCCAAGCTAGTGTTCGAGCAGTATAACTATGGTGTACACAGCATGATGTCAAATAAGGAAGAATAACAAAAAGTCGAGCAGTATAACTATGGTATACACAGCATGTTTCAAGTTCAAAAATTTATCAAGTCTTAGATGTGTTCAATGGCAAGTAAAATTATAGAGCATCTGTTCGAATCAGTTTCTTTTATGGATAAATTCAAACCCAAATTTCAAAGTATATTTCAAGAAGTCATAGTTTAAATTCTGGGAGTATATACGAAATATATAAGGAAGATTTAAATTTCAAAATTCTCGCAAAGTTCCAAAAATCAAGGGATTGATTCAAAGCGGGAAATTCAAGTTTAAAATATACAGGTTATCGCAAGTTTATCCCAAAAGTTTGAACATTTCAAACTTAAAACATTCAAAGCCGTGGATCTCAAGCTCCAATATTTTCGTATATATCGTAACCAAATCAACGTATCGAAATCAGAGATATTTAAGGATTTTAATCCTATAAATACACCAATCATCATCGGTAGATTATCATCCAAGTTCAAGCATAATCAAAGAAGAAATTTGAATTAGAAATCATACCAGAGAACAAGCAAGTAACTTGGATCCAAATCGAAGCATCTGAAAGCAACATCGAAGTCGAGCATCAGAGAATCGCACTCTATCACTCAAGCGTAGGGATTTGGGATTAAAGAAAAACCCTAGCTTTCATCCAAGCTGCCATTTTTTATTTCCAGAGAGAGATCAAAGAGACCGAGCAAAAGTGATGGGTGAAGCACAATTAGAAGATGGCCGGCTAAGTTTGATGAAAAGGGCTAAGGACTAAAACTTGGGATTTTATTCAAAGGGGATAAGAACTTTAGTGTTTTATTTAAAACAAACTAGGGTTTTTTTAATTTTCTTTTTAAATTGTTTTTTATTTGTTTAAGTTTGTATTCGTCTTTAGAGTTTTCTAGTTTGACTCTAAAACTAGGGAGACGAATTACGGGATTTGTAATTCGGGGAAATATGGTTTCGGGGATAGAAACTAGTGCAGGGTTTCGAGCGTAGGGTTAAGAACAGTTGGGAGCGAGTGTCGCAAGTTTATAGGGGATTGTAAGCGTAGAGATTGTTTTGACTCCTAGTAGAAACCTTGGGGAATGCAGCAGTAGGCAGGGTTTTGCCAAAGCTGTGTATATCTGTGTGTTATTTATTTTCTACATTTATTCTGATTATTATCTGTGCTGTGATTATTCAATTACTCTGTGAAAATATGCGATAAGCCCTATTCACCCCCCCTCTAGGGTTAATTTAGATCCTACACTTTGTTGAAATCGAAGTATACCTAGCCGAAGAGGCTGGAGTGGCGCGTGGATTGAGGGCAGGGGCGTCCAGTTCGGTGCAGCGTGGAAGGGGCGATGGCGAACGGAAGTTCGAAACTTCTCGGAGGCAGAACTCGACGAAGGTTGAACGAGAGGGGGTGCTCCTTATATAGATTTGAAGAGGAGAGGGAGTACTTCAAAAAGTTGAACTGGGGAAAGGGCTGATTCAGCTTGGATTCGCCAGAATTTGGTTGGGAACTATAGAAGCCTTTCCATCGTACGATACAGATAGTCGGGGTTTTTTTTTTTTTAGAAATTAAAAATTATGAAAGAAATTATTCTATTCGGCGATATTTATATTATTTCAAAAATTAGGGTTTTCTTATACGAGCACCAAATTAAACCCAATGAGTGTTGCACCTAGCTAAATACCCCTATCCCGGACATAATGAAATATGTTTTGTAATCCCATTCGACTGTTACAGTCAGTTATTCTTCAAATTAAAATATAAAACATTCAAATTCTGATTTGAACGTACATTTTAATTTGTTGGGGCCACATACTGATTCTAAAAATTTCCGAAAAATAAATCTAGCTATGTTGGGACGATACAGTCCCAACAAAACTGATTTCATCGAATTTAGAGACCGTTTGAAAAATGGCCATTTTCTGATCGATCCAATTTGACTGAAATCAACCAAACACATTTTCCTTTGCCACGCTCACATGCTGATTCCAAAAATTATGGAATTTTAAACATAGCAATAAATTGACATCCCGGATCCAACCAAAGTGGTTTCGTCGAAAACGGAGGTCGTTTGCAAAATTGCTATTTTCAAGGGCTTTAATATTATTTAAAAATGGAATTTTTAAATTCTAACCAAATTTTTGTTCATATTATCCAAAATAAAAAATTTAAATTGGCTTTGATTTTACGGGTTGTTACATTTATATAATAATATATATGTTTGTTATCATCAAACAAAAATCATATTGTTATACTCAACATATAGCCCTGCTACCTTTGCCCATGTTATTGTCATTACCGATTGATGAGGCTAGAGGCTACGTTTTACCTTTCATGCATGGAACATCCCTAACTTTGGACGCTATATCGCCATTCCATCAATCACTAATTGACATCTACAGAAATACAACCTCCGAGCTCATATGTCTCAGAAAAGGGTGTTAAGCTAAGGGAAGTTGCCTTCTCCGCCACCTAACAGATGTACGTTTGTAAATATCAATGTACGTCGTCCATACAAGTTGCCCAGGAATAAGATAAACAAAAGATACTCTTTTACTACATCCTATCGGGAAATCCCTAGGATTAGTAATAAAAAGAGTCCTCGCATCAGGTAGAATCCTAAATGTAGGGACCACTGCTACAAGTATAATCCAGGTAGCTAACCAGAGACGTCAACAAGCAGTCCTTTCGTTTTAAGACCTACGCCTTCAAATCATCTTAATACGCATAAGCATACCTGCAAATTCAGCTTCGAACGCAAAGTCGATTCGAAGTGATTTTGGATCTAATTCCAATCCCGGTTCCTCGAACCAACACGTTATAAGTTAAAAGGGAAGTTTTTGGTAGTCGGTTTTTTAACTATCAATCTGTATTTGTACAGTTAAGTACACTAGCAGCACATACCCCTTTAATTAAAACCATTCATAAAAATCATTTCATTAATTCTTAAAAATCAAATTCGTATACTTATCTCAACGGGATAAGTATATTAACAAATCTCTCGTTTTCATTACTTTGAAAATCATAGTCATACATTTATCACTTTGGAATAAGCGTATTCCCAAAACCATACTATTTTCATTACTTTGGAAAATAGCGCCATGTACTTAACCGAATGATATAAGTATATTTTGAAATCATATCAGTCTAAAACAATGTCACGGAATACATTGTTTGCTATAAAAACCTAATAGTTTTATTTAACCTGTAAACTTCGCAGATTAAAGTTTATAATATCATTTATGGAAATAAAAGTTTAATTCCAACATTTACTCTCGTTTCAAACTAGTATTATCTCTTGGATAATAATGAAGTCGTTCAAGTTGGGGTATTTTATTTACCTCTCAAACCTTGACTCGACAACATTCTTATTTTCAAAAAAAACAGAAGTTTGTTAACGCAAAAATCCAACATTCAGTAAATGTCACAATAAGTTCCATTTGCTATTCACTTTAAATAGGGTTTTAAAAACCATTTCTTGCATATGAAAATCTCATTTAAATTATAATCACTTTTACTTAATCCAATTGCTAAGTAAACCATTTAAAACCATCGCATTAGTTTTAAATATCTTTTATAACCCTTGTTTATAAAATTTGGATTTATTATAAAATCCCTTTATAAAATTCTTTAATTATGAAAATTCAATTAAACTCTTATCACAAACTCAATTTCCTTTTCTTTATAAACTTTAGATCTTATAAATTCTTGTTTGTAAAATCAAATCACTTAAAACTTAGCTTAAAACCAGTTTAAATCATTTATAAAGTTTTTTATGAATATTTAACTTCTATAGATTTTAATTTTGAAATCCAATATCATTTCTACATCGTTTTACAAGTTCAACAAAACTATTTATTAACTTGATCAAAATAGTTGAAAATCACTTAAAAACTCAATTAATTATAAACATTACAACAAAAACACCATATTACACCTTTAATTTTACAACTGTCACAAAATGCCAGTTGTAATAGAGGTTTTTTACAACTGTCATTTCCTAGTAGTTGTAATAAACTTATTTTTAACAACTCTGTATTAGTTGTAATAGATGTTTATCACAACCTTTCTTTTTAAGCAGTTGTAATAGATACCTTTTTTTTTAAACAACTCTTATTTTCATTTGTTCTTTTTTCTATTTGTTGTAATAGAGACCTATTGAATATTAATAACAACTAATATTTAATAGTTATTAATATTAACATTTAAGAATAATTAATATTCAATAATAATTTTACAAATTAATACTAATTATTTGTAATTACTATTAGATAATTAATAATAGTAGTTATTTTTTAATAATTACTGTAAAATATTTAATAGTAAATAATTAGTAACATGTACATAATAATTAACTTTTAATAGTTAAAAATTCGATTATAACTAAGAAGAATTAAGTAATAATTAATATTTAATATTATTAATAAATAATATTTAATATTTTAGTAAAATTAATGCTCAAGAAATTTATATTATGTTTAACATAAAAATTTACATATTAATTTTAACTTATAATTTTTAATTCTCTAAATTTTGGTATCGATAGTTCAATTTGCATGAACTAAAAAAAAACTAAGACTGCATGGAGAATTGAAAACGCATCCTAGGACAAGTCTTAGGTGGAAGCCATAGAGAAAATAGGGATACGTTCCATTTACTCCAAAGTCTAAGGTTGTACTAATTAGTAATATTCTTCTTTTTTTAATAGAAAAAAGAAAGCTTTTTTATGCAAAACGATGGAAAAGTGGCGGTCTACTTTAATCCAAATGATGAAACTCAAGGCGATAAAACTGAAATTTTGGCTCCAAACTAATTCTCGTCGTTTGTATTTCTAGTGCCTTCCATGGGCCGACCCCTCATGTTCTTCTCCGTAAGTCAAAATCGATACCCAATTCATTCTACAATGTAAATCTTAATGGCGCTAGTTCTCCATCGCCACCCTCATCTTCTCTCAAAACCACTTTTCGACTTTCCTTTTATACTTTTCTCCACATAAATCGATCATCTTCCTCTTTAGCCTTCCTCATCCCCTTGTTATTTTGTTTGTTCACCTTCCTTTGCACTGTTAATTTTTACATTATCCCTTTCGCTTCCTGTTGCTTGCTCATGTTGGAGCTCCTTCTTGCCTCTCTCAGTCTCACCTTCTCCTGAGATTCGCACAGCTATTCTCAATTTCAAGCGAACCATGGCCCTCCTAATATACTCCCTATCATTACAGGAAACCCTTTCTAAGTGTTTTCTCTTAGTTTTGATCAAGTTTTTGCTCGATATTAGAAAATAAAATAGAAGAAACAAGATTGAAGAGAAGTTTTATTATTGATGAATTGTAATTGTAAGATGATACAAATTGTATATAGGAGTCCTCTATTTATAATACAAGAAATAAATGTAAATAGGCTTGAATAATAGGCATGTGATCTTCGCTTTGTTATAATAGGCATGTGACCGTTGCATTGTTATAATGAGAATATGACCGTTGCATTGTTATAATAGGCATGTGACTGTTACTATGTTATAATGGGAATGTGACTGTTGCATCCCACTATTCTTTCTTTCCATTATTACCGCCCCTCAAATTGATGTTAGGTTTTACTGCCTTAATTTGCCAAGAAACATTCAATCTTCTACTTCGTATTTGTTTGCACTTCTTCAATTCCAAGTGCTTCTCTTAATCTATGAATTTTTTTTAGCTGAAAGTGATTTTATTAGAATGTCATCCCTCTGATAATAAGTTGGAATGTGATTCACTTGTAAATTCTTCTTTTGGACTTGCTCTCAAACAAAATAAACGTCAATTTTTATGTGTTTGGTTCAATTATGTTGAATAGGGTATGCTGTCATGTAGATTGTGCTTAGATTATCACACCAAATTATAGGGTTCTTATTGGATGATAGCTTTATCTCCTTTAATAATGATTGCAACCATAAGATTTCTGTTGTTGTGCTAGCAACACTCCTATACTCTGCTCCTGTACTAGATCTCGAGATGGTTGTTTGCTTTTTAGAACACCATGAAATAAGAATTTCTCCAACATAGATACAGTAACTAGAAATTGATTTTCTATCATCTATATCTGTAGCCCAGTCTGCATCTGAGTACGTTGTAATGCTTAAGTCTCTACTGTCTTTTAGTGATATGCCAAAGTTGATTATTGCTTTTAAATATCTGAGTATTCGTTTCACTATCATCTAATGCTCACTTTTGGGTTCCAGCAAAAATTGAGACACTTTGTTAACACTAAAAGAAATATCAGGTCGTGTTATAGTAGCATATTGTAATGCTCCTACAACACTCCTACATTGTTTAATATTTAAGATAGCTTCCCCTGTTCTTTGATAAGTGTTGGTTTGAGATCATAGGAGTTGGTTGACCATTTGCTTCAATCATATTTGTTTTGTTTAGAAGCTCTGCAATGTACTTTCTTTGACAGAGATGAATTTCTTTATCTGATTTCCTTTTGATTTCTATTCCAAGAAAATAAGATAAGTCACCCAAATCTTTTATTGAGAACTGATTATTCAAATAATCTTCCAATTTTCTGATTTCAGTTTCACTACTACCTGTAATAATTAAACCATCCACATATATTAATATATAAGTGGTAGATGATTCACTAATTTTTGTGAATAGTGGTGTATCAGAGCTGGTAGGTGAATAGCCTAGTGTTGTTAAACTTGCTTTTAATCTTTCAAACCATACTCTGGGTGCTTGTTTCAGGCCATAGATTGCTTTATTTGGTTTGCATACCAATGTTGGATCTTGTGTATAGCCTTGTGGTTGTTGCATGAATATTTCTTTATGTAGGTTTCCATTTAAGAATGCATTGTTGACATATAACTGCTTGATTTCCCAATTATTGCTTAGTGCTATAGTCAATATAAGTCTAATTGTTGAGGATTTTACCACTGGTGAGAAAGTTTCATTATAATCAAAGACAAATTCTTGTGTGAACCCCTTTGCAACAAGTCTTGCTTTATATCTGTTGATAGACCCATCTGGATTCTTTTTCAGTCTATATACCCACTTGCACCCAATTATATTCTTGTTGCTTGGTGGATTTACTAGTTCCCATGTACAGTTGCTCATCTGTGCTTAATATTCTTCATCCATTGCCTTCCTCCGTTCTTTGTGTTTCACTGCTTGTTGATAACTATTTGGCTCTTCTTCAGTAATGACTGCAGTATAAGTCTTTGGTTTGAATATTCCCCCTTTTGATCTGGTTATCATTGGATGTCCAGTTTGATGATGTGGTGATTGAGTTGGTGAGTCATTTTGTCTACTACTAGTATTTCGATTGCTCACATTGCTATTTTCTTCTCTTATTGCTTCTGATTTCCTGCAACTTGATTCTGTAGATGATTGAATGGCGTGGCTAGTTTGCTCTGATTGATCATCACTAGTTTCACTATCACTGTGATGGCCTTCAGAGTTACTACTACCAGCCTTGTCACCATTCTCTTGATGTCATGTGTCAGTAATACTACGCAGATCAGGTATACTAACCTTTGGATTATATATTTTGGTCGTGGTTTGTATATCTGATCTGCTATAAGGAAAAATATTTTCTTCGAAAATAACATGTCTGCTTATAAAAATTCTACCAGACTTGTCTATACATCTAAACCCTTTTTGATTATTGCAATAGACTATGCAAGGTTTAGATCTATAGTCAAGTTTATGATTATTATAAGGTCTTAGATAAGGGAAACATAGACAACCAAATGTTTTTAGACAATCAGGTTTCACATTGAATAGCTTTTCTAGAGGTGTTATGTCTTTCAGTACTTTAGTAGGCATTCTATTTATTAGATACACAGCAATACTGAAAGCATTAGGCCAAAATCTAAGTGGCAAAGATGCTTGAGCTAACAAAGTTAAACCTGATTCAACTATGTGCCTATGCTTCCTCTCAACTATCGCATTCTGTTCAGAAGTATAGGGACATGTTACTCTATGTATAATACCTTTACTTTTAAAATAATCTGTCAGAGGTTTGTATTCTAATCCTCCATCAGATTGCATGACTTTGATTTGACAGTTTATTTGGTTTTCAAACATATTGATAAAACTGATGATAGCACTTTTAGTATCAGATTTAGCTTTTGAGAAATATATCCAAGTATATCTAGTATAAGCATCAACAAATGATATGTAGTATTTATACCCATAATCAGAAAATATAGGAGATGGACCCCAAATATCAATGGTAATTAATTGACCAGGTTTGGAATACACAGTTAATGAATCAGAGATTGGTAATTTGTGGATTTTTCCCATCTGGCAATAAGTACATACATAAGGTAATTTTGTAGTAATAAATTTTATTTTATTATCATTAAGAATTTTTGTTACAATGCTAGCACTAGGATGCCCTAACTTATAATGCCATAAGTCAAAAGTACTTTTAGTTTGAACTTCATCAGTTATATCAGTCAGATTACACCGTGGGTGATCATTAATAGTAGTATTGCAATTGCTGAAATTGAATTCAAAAGTCCCTTTACAGCATTATCCTTTAGAAAAATTTCCCTAGTTAGTATGTCTCTAACTATAGAGTATGTTAGGAAAAATTCAAAGTAAACATTGTTATCCCTAACAAATTGAGACACACTAATCAAGTTTTTCTTAATGGTGGGAACTCTTAATAAGTTATGCAAAAATAATTGTCTATTACCAGATATACTACCTGTGCCAGTATGAGAAAACTTAACACACTTACCATTGCCTATGCTTATAGTTTGAATACCTTTGTATTCCTTGTTCCCTAGATTCAGGTTATTCAGATTGTTTGTAATATGATGGCTAGCTCCTAAATATGGGTACCATGTTTCATCTTGAATATGATCGACTCTGGCTTGTTCATTCTGATTTCTTGTGTTGTCAGATTGATTAGTTGTATCTCTTTGTCCATATGCTATATTAGTAGTGAAGTTGTTGTTCCTTTGATTGTTATTGTTGGGTTGACTTGCTAAGTAGTTTGAGTTGTACCTGAAATAACACTTGACAACAATATGGCCAACCTTCTCACATATTTGGCACTTTGGTCGATTGTTGTTGTTGCTCTGACATCCTCTTTCTCTGCCACCTCTACCTCTGGTGGTGGGGTTGCCTCTCTGAACGGTTTGCTCATTTCTAAAATTATTATTTGCCTGATTTTTGTTATCATTATTTTTGTTAACGACATAGTTAATAGAAAAATCACTTTCTTGAGTTTTCTTGCTTTCAATCCTAGCTTCATGTGGAAGAAGAATTGAATGAACTTCATCAATTGAGGAGAATTCCTTTAGTGAGAAAATTATGGCTTCTACAACCTCGTATTCTTCACTTAGGCCATTGAGTAGGACTTGTTCAGAATCTTGCACTTTGTGACCAATAGCTTCTAGCATGTCGCAGATAGATTTAATTTTTTCAAGTACTCTCTCATGGTAATGTTGTCTTTTCTTATTTTTTGCAATTGCCTTTTGTAAAACATAACTTTAGCAGCTGACTGGTTGTTGAAAGCTTTTTCTATTGTTGTCCATATCTCATTAGCACTTTTGCAGCCAATTACCTGTGGTAGTAACTTTTGATTGATAGAAGATAGTAACCATGAGCTGATTAATCGATCTTGCCTACGATATTTCATGTATTCTTTATTGTTGACTATCTTGCCTTCTTGATCAGTAATGAATTTTGATGGAACTGACAAGGTCCCCATGATGAATCCTTCAAGGCCATACCCTTGAATTGCAGTTTCAGTCTAAAGTTTCCATAGTAAGTAATTGTCTTCATCTAATTGTACTGTATTTAGTTCTGATTGTGGACTAATTACAGCTTTGATGAGTTTGTCTACAGCTGCAAAGCTGTCAATTGTTCCAGTAGCATTGTCTGAAGTTAATGAAGCAGTGTCATTAGTCATGATGCTGAGAAATTACTCAAAACTCTTTCGAATTGAAGAAGAGATGGATCAATGGCAGTTAAGCCTTAATGAAGCTCTGATACCATATTAGAAAACAAAATAGAAGAAAAAAGATTGAAGAGAAGTTTTATTATTGATGAATTGTAAATGTAAGATGATACAAAAAAATATATAGTATAATACAAGAAATAAATGTAAATGGCTTGAATAATAGGCATGTGACCGTTGTTTTGTTATAATAGGAATGTGACCGTTGCATTTCCACTATTCTTTCTTTCCTTTATTACTTGACAAGCTTGGAGGTTGTCAGGCCATTCTTGGTGCTTTGCATTGGAAGGTGAGGTTGTTGGCGTTTTGTCTTGAGAGCTTGATTATGGGATGGTTTCATGAGGTAATATCTGTTTGATGATTGTTTTTGTTCTTGGGTGTTTAATGACTATGGTTGGTTTTCCTTTTTCCTTGCGATTAGAAAGAAGGAAGTTTACCTGCCTTATTCACTTAGGTTACTCTCTTATGGTCAGCTGTTGAGATGATGCACCACCTTAGTTTGTGGTCATTGATGTAGTTTTATTTTCTTGAAGACTTATCATGTCACCTATTAGTCTTGACTTTTTGGGTGTCCTGGTTTGTTTTGTAGTGCGTTGGATTTATTTTTAGTTCCAAAAAAAATTTATTAGCTGCAATATGCTTACTTTTGTATCCTCTTCAGGTAGAAATGAAATTTAATTTAAATCAAATTATAAAACTATTGATTGTTTATTTTACTATCATGATTTTCATTAGCTTTATCCCTTATAAAATGTCCACCTCTTTTTATTCGTTGATTCACATAGTGAACCATACTTAACATTTCTTGGTGGAAAACATGTGTGTGTTCTTTCTTAAGGTAAAACATATCTAAAAATTTAACCAGTTAGCCTTCAACTTGCTTCTAAAACAATATTTTATTACAACTAAATTTTGATTTGTACAATCATGTAATGATGATATGACTAATTCAATCTATCACATTATTATCAACATATTTTCAGCTTAATCCAACCAAGTATTTGATTTTAATATCATAGTTTTTTTTATATAATTTCAGTTTTGTTTTTAGTATTTTGGAACTAATTGATATTTAGATATTTTATTTTCAATTAATATACTTATTAGCTATTTCATTGTTTAGTGATACTAATATTTAATAACGTTCAATAATATTGATGTAACATTTAGTTTACTAAACATAATAGATTCAATAGTTTCTTCACCGTACCGACCTTTTGGTGTTCACGTTCTGGGTCCGAAATTTAAAGGAAAGGCATGGTTCTGTTGTAAATAATGGTTCTACAAAGGGCAAAGAACTCAGTAATTAAATCGGTAATAAATAATAATTGTTTTATGTTTCCTACTCATTAAATATGGATAGAAACAATGTTTACTTATTCAAGGACCATTACGTATCATTTGAGCTATGTTTATGCATATTTGCTTTAGAAGGTGTTTTAAGATAAATATCTATTTCATACTGCATGAACAAAAATAATTAATGCAATATAAGCATGCGAGATTTGCCCAAAAAACATAATTAAGAAGTCAGATAGGTAAGTTTTATGGTCACTATCATGACTACCCATTCAGGAAATTACATTAAATGTGTGGTTATACCCTTCTTTTTAAAATTTTGGAACTGAGCATAGTCTAATCACTATCATCTACTATTACATGAAATTATCGACATACATTCCTTATTTATCAAACAGAAGTGATTCTTTTACCAAAAAAGTAATTCATGCCATTGATATTATTGCAGTGAAGGATGTGTTGATCCCCTTTTCAATTGCACCATGTATTAGCTCTTTCCTGTGGTGTCTTGACTCTGCTGCTTCCCTTTTGGCAGTTGAATTTCTCTCTTGATGCTGCTCAGCAGGTAAATTTTTGTGACACACAGTATTTTTTTGGGTTCTACTTCCAATGCATTTGGCTTCCTTGATGTCTTTGATACATCTTTTATTTTTTTGGGTTCTACTTCCAATGCATTCAGGTGTAGTTTGTTTTCATTTTTTATTTTTATATATTGGCTTGTAATGCATGTTTACAGAACATAATCCCGACCTCTATCAATAACTCAAGTGAAGTCTTGCAACTTGTATTCCTTCGTTTACACTTTTAAAACACTACTGAAAATTTCATGGAACATTCGCTTATTTTCTTACTGCTACCATTTTCCAATATGTTATCAATGACGACGAGAAATTTATTTTGAATAGAATTAGAACGTATATACTTATTTGAATCGTCGTTAGAATATAAATATTTATTTTAAATTATAAAAGGAATTGAAAATGGTGCAGTAGTTTGAAATTTCGATTTCAAAGTTCAAATGAATGTACAGGATTCAAAATAAACCGGATTTTGGAAAAACCAAAAATATTAGAATCTATTTGAAAATATCTTTCCAACGAATCCGAAAAATTGAAATTTCATAATGGGAGTAAAAAGTTATGCCTAGTTGAAAATTCAGAATAGTCGCTATGGAATTCTGGCCCTTAAAAATGGAAGTTTTGCAAACGTCATCGGTTTTCGACGAAACCACTTTTGTTGGATCCATGATGTCAAGTTATTGCTAGGTTTCAAAGTTCGTAATTTTCTGATTCAATATGTGAGCGTGGCAAAGGAAAACGCGTTTGACCAGTTTCAGTTGATTTTAATCGACTGGAAAATGACCATTTTTCAAACGGTCTCAGAATTTGATGAAATTAGTCTTGTTAGGACCGTATCATCAATACGAAGCTAGAAAACATTTTTTTAGAATTTTTAGAGTCCGTATGTGGCCCCGATAAATTGAAATGTGCGTTCAAATTCAATGTATAGATTTATATTTTGATGGAAACTGGTCGAAACGATCGAATCAGCTTATGATACATATTTCGTTGTGTTTGGAATGGGGCAATTAGCTAAGGGCGACAGTCGTTGGATCTCATTTGCAGATCAAATAAAAAGTCAACTCAAAAGGAGAAAATAATATTAATTTATTATATATATTTTATAAAAATCCCTTCACCCCCTTACTTTCTCTCCCCTCTTCACTTTAATTTTCCCGAACAGGAAAAGTAAAAAGAAAGAAAAAAAAACCGCAAACCAGATCTCGTCGACCCCCACCACTGCGACTCGCCACCGTCTGCTGTGAGCTTCGGCGAACCCACCCCCCTCTCCGATCTTCTTCTCTCCTCGTTCCCCTTCCTCTGCACCGCGACGCGAACCCCCTCCCCCTCTTACTTAAATCGGACGCCGCACCCAAACCACCGAACCACCCACCGCCGGCTGCAACCTCCCCTGGCACCACCAAACTCCAACGCAACACCGCAGCTCCGACCATCCCGCCACCAACGTCTACCGCGTAGCGAAAACCTTCGAATGATGAAAACAGTGAGCTTTTTTATTTTGTTTTATTTTAAATTCAGTTTTTAATGTAAATACATTGTTTATATAAAAAAGGAGGATAAAAATCTGATTTTTATACGAGTAAAGAATAAAAACATGGTTTTTATATATGTAGGGTATTAAAGATATGATTTTTGAAAGAAAATCGATTTCATTTGAAAGCAAAGAGGTGAGTTTCTTAGTGTAACCAATTTGAGTTGAATACTTAGTTTAAATTCAGTTAGGAATATATAACGCGAGTAAAAATTTATTTTTTAGTTTATAAAAGTTATGATTTTTAATTTACCAAAGATTTGATCTTTGGTATGAGAAAAATATCAACTTTAGTTTTTTTTTTTTTTTTGAAAACAAAAATGTATATCATCTTGAGTTTTAAATGAAAGATTATATTATATTTTTGTATAAATGAAAGAACAAGCGTTTTTAAAAATATAATAACATAGAGTTTTGAATATATATATATATATATATATATATATATATATATGTTTTGAAAATAAAATGAGAACTGTTTTTGAAAATAAAATTCGCATGGTTTTAAAATAAAAAAATAGCTTTGTTTTTAAACTATGGTTTGAAAAATATGAACATCATTTGTTTGCATTTGTTTAAAGATATGAACAACATTTGTTTTAAAAATATAAAAAGAAGTTATTTTTAAAACAGGGATAGAAATAAAAATAGAATGAAAATATGGTTTTTAAAATATATAGAACTGTATAAAAAGAAATTAACATTGATTTTAAAATAGGATTTTTAAATAGAACTGGCATTATTAAAAATATGATTTGAAATATAAATTTCGTGAAACTGATGGTGTTGGAAGTACGGCCAGATCCATATGTTCTGAATTTCAGAAATAGAATGGAGGAGTGGATCCCAAAGGTGAGAACTACTCACTTTAAAATTTGTTTTCTAGTTGAAATATATACTAGGATGTAGACGGTGCTTAGCAGCACCCGACACCCGTTGTCCACAGACCATGGACGACTTGTGTGATTGTTTGTGTTGTGAAATTTGACTGTTAATCGTGATGTGAAAAGTATATATTCATGTGTTGAGATAAAATAATTTCATGTGTTGAAATAAATAATTTCATGTGTTGAAATAAAATAATTTCATGTGTTGAAATAAAATAAATATTCATTTACAAATCAAACGATTTATTTATGTACACTGATTTGACTGATATTGATTGAGACGATAAATTTTACACATCGCCCAACTACACAAATAAAAATCTGTGTTTGTTGATTTGAAACCCCACACGGGTGTTGGGATGATATTTGACGTACACTAATCCCAATTTTTTAGTGATATGTTAATCGTTTGATTGACAGGTTGTTGTAAGCGTTAAATATTTATATTTAATGCTTATGCAGTTGTGTGGTGCACTCTGGATGATGGTTGGTTATTTATCGTTGCTATTCTATACATGTGTTGTAATGGAATCCATATAATTAACATTATATGCTGATTGATTGGGCCTTATTCCAATTTGGAAAATAAGGAATATTATAGAAAGAAAATTCATGTGTTGAATAGAAAGAAAATTCATGTGTTGAATAGAATAACGAAGTTATTGAAATATATAAAGCCGTGTTGGTTAGATATGCGCCATTTTGACGCGAACGATATTTATATCGATTATATTTGTTTTTATAATGAATATAGAAAAGGAAGTGATTTCAAAATATAACATTTTGAAAATATTATCATATATATATCGATGATATGGAATATTCAATTTTGATTTGAAATTGAATATGAAGTTGAAATCGTTTCGAAAACGAATTTAAAACGATTTATAAAATACGTTTTAAAAGGAAATCGACGAAATATATATAATATATAAATTATATATATATAATGGCCTGAACAGAACGCGCCGCACCGCGACAGTTCCCGAATTTCGACCATTGACTTCGAATTGATATTAGGGGAGATCCGACTGTTGGATTCTCCTAAAACCGGGACCGTTGGGTTCGTATTGAAAAGAGCTTTCTAATGAATATTAGAGATTTGAAATCTAACGGTTTGATTTGGAATTATGTCCAAATCAAATTTGGAAAAGGTCGCTGTAAGTGCAGTTCGATGGCCATTGGTGGAAATCGACTGTACGGGCCTTGATAAAATTATTAAAAATATCAATAATTTGTGTAAAATCATAAGAAATGATTTGTGAAGAATTGGGATGAAAAATTCCAAATTTGAAAAGATAAAAATAGATTTTTATCGAAATGAACTGGTTCTGAGCTAGAATTAAAATCCATTTATTTTTAAAATAAATAAATTGGATTTGAAATGGTTTTAAAAGTAACCAGAATTTCCAATAATTGAATTTGGAATGGATTTGAATCGAAATTGTCTTTGGAATATTTCGATGTTGGATTTCGTGATGATACAGATAGTGTTATGGGAATTTGAAAGATATATTAATAACGTTATTTCCAATACGATATTTGTTGGTTGTAGAATTTGATATTGAATATAAGCCGATATATTTTCTATTCAGAGCCTTGTATTTAATATCAAATGTGATTTGGGTTGTCGTGAATGGTGTCTTCATTAACACTGTTCTTAAACCCAGTTGAGAAAAAGATTAAATCTTTTTAGTTAGATTTAATGAAGTATACCAATTAAATGAAGTTTAATTGGAATTGAATTAGAATGCGATTTTGGGTTTATTGTGAACCGTGTTTTAAATGACATTGGTTCTTTAACCTAGTTAAAGACAGAATATGATTTCCCAAGTTAAACAATCATTGATAATGATTTTTGGGAAGATTAAAACTAAGTGGAGTCTTAATGAATCTTTAATTAGATTGAAATGATCGAAAATGGAATATCACCAGTTTTACTCCAGGCGATAGTTAAATCTTTAATTAGATTTGAACGTGAAATGGTAATTGAATTTACCGATAACACCGTGGTGTTAGATATGAAGTATGACCGGTTTTACTTCATGGGATGAATAGGTTGGGATTGGGAAATAAAATAAATGATTACTTTGGTGTGGTTCGCTACTCCCGACTAGTTTGAATTGATATTCAAAAGAAGATTAAAGAATAAATTTAAAGAATTTATCTTTGAGAAAATTAATGGGAACCTTTCCCAAAGTATAAGAATATTTGAATAAAAGAATATTCTGAATTGGAATGAGGCGTATGTTGTGTTTGTGTAACACTTGTTTATTATATACGCGAGTTATTTAGAAAGATCGGGTTTATCCCATTCTGAATAACTGATTCGACGTGGGGTCGAAGATGAAGACGGTGGTCGAAGACCGAAGGTCTTCACATCGTTTGGATAATTACTGGTGATCTTGATTGGGTTGTACACTCAAGAGGAGGGAATCAGTTGGTGATCGTCCAAACGTACTTGGAGATCGATGGATGTGCAAGGTACAAGGTGCCTCTGGTTTCGTTCAGACCCAGAACGGACTTGTATGGACTATGTGTCTGACATTGGATTTTGCTCTGTGTTGATTGATCTCTATTAAATATACATCTCCCTGGTGAAGGGGAATTTATTCCCTTACTTCACCCTTCTCTAAGACGTACGGGATCAGATGTTGTATATCGATAGACATCAGTCGCATGGTTTGAATTGCCTGTGTGGCATGCCTAAGTGACAATTGATCAAGGCTTCTGTTGAAAAGCAAAGTCTTGTGGTTAATGATCAAAGCACCGCCTGTGTGGCATAGCTTTGTTTAGCGTTGATTCGCGAGCCTCACACCCCGGTTGTGAACCAGAAACGGGAGAGGACATCAGGGAGGGCATGCGTTTCCTTCTAGCTAGGGTGGTGTCAGTGACCTACCATCCCTGACATTTATACTATTTTCACCTGTGTGGTTGTTGCTGTTGCGAGAGGCGCCTCGGATATATCGGTGACTATGTGGAGCCGATGGAGTCATTTGGTTCAGTTACGCCCCAAAGGGCGGGGAAACGCAATGTTCAGGCATTTTAATCCACATCGATGGAACGGCCCTGACGATCCAAGGGTCACTCGAGCTCTGATCCAGAGGCTCAGGCTAGACAGCCTCGAATCGGTGAGGACTATCTTTTGCCTCGGTTCACAGATAGAAATCCAACTTCCAATACGTGACTTTGCGGTTTTGATTGTAGAGCCTAGTATTGGCGACATGATATATGGTACCCATGCCGTCTATGATTGGTACTTATGATTTGAAGTTGTTTTATACACTATTGATTGACATAGAAATGTGTTTATTTTTACGCTCATATCTTATCTTTATTGTAAATAAATAAATATTACTTTGGGTATTTTCGTGTGTTTTCACAGGTTGTTAAATAAATGTCTCCTTCATTCAATTAAAGACCAATTGCATAGGAAATGCTACTTCTTGGAATCAACAAATTTTCAATCATAAAGGAAGCTGTAGCACACTGATAAAGCCTGGAAATTTGGACAGAGTGTTCTGAGTTCAGCCACCGCCAAAGCCCTATTTTTTGCTGAAGAAAAGAACAAATACATTGCCTCCGTCGCTTTGAAGAATAAAGAGACTAGTGCTATATTATATATATATATATTTATATGTATATAACATATGCACTAAGATTTGAAGAGCTAGACATTTTCTTCTCAATGAAATCAATTGAAAATCTTGCATATTTACTTGCCATTGAGGAGAAGACTTGACATATATTTACCAGAATGCAACTCAATCAAATGCCACATGTCAGCAATCAAGGAGGGAGAATCATCATAGAACATCTCAAATCTATATCCATATCTCTTTTATTTGTAAATAGAATATCTCAAGAGATATTTCTTGGCCCAAAAGTCATATAGGATGGAGGCTACAACCCCTATAAATACCTATTGTATTCATTGTAACAACCATCGATTATTCTGTAATTCTTCTGCCATTAACAAAGTTCTTCTTTTTATTTTTCTGCTATTTTCTAATTTCTTAGCAATTAGTGTTGTCTACACGATTAGATTCGATAGAGCATTAATTGTATTTTTCACTTATTTTCATTAGCGATTGACCGTCTGATTAGATTCAGCGGTAATCCTAATTCTTATTTTCTGTTCGTTTAATTTTGTTCTGCAATTTTATTTCCATTGTTCTATTTTATCTTTCATCATTGGATTCATTACAGATCCGATTAGATTCGAATCTGCAGTGAATTTAATTGCATCTTTTATTTGTAGTTTCAATTTTTATTTTGCTTTGCGAAAAAAATCAACCTCTAAGCTTTGTCTAACTCGCCCAAGAGATTAGATAAATAATTGATTTAATTCACCTCCCTGTGTTCGACCTGTATGCTACACACCTGTATGCTTGCAGAATTTAATTTAAATGTCGCGCTTTTCTAATTCATAGACTAGCGTCGATCAAGTTTTTGGCGCCGTTGCCGGGGAGGTAACGATTAAATTTTGTTATTTATTTGATTTCTGATTCGTGTTAGTTTTTATTTTTGTTTTGTTTCCTTTCGTTTTCTTGTATATACATATATATAAAAATCTCAATTAGTTGATTTGGTATTGATTGTTGATACTGTAATCATCTAAATAAGAAAAAAAAATATTTTCCTTCTCATTGTTTTCTTTTATTTCTTTCCTGTTTTCAACTTCCTTCTACCTTCTCCTTTCTTTCATTTATTAGTTTCCCTCTTACAAATTCATTCCTCTCTTTTCTGAAAAAAAAAATTCTTTCCATTTTATTTTTGTTCTTTCCTCTTTCCCAAATCGTCATACAAGTTGCTGCCATTTTTCAATTTCTTTAATCTCTTCTTTTACAAGTAAAAAAAAAAAAAAAAAAAAATCTTGCTGATTTTTCTTTGACTTCTTTCCCTTTAATTTCTCAATCTATTCCTTTTCTTTTACTGATTCTTTCCACTTTTCAACATAATTAAAAATAAAATAAAAATCTTTTACAATTTCCTTTTCATTGATTTCTTTCCTCCTTCACTCTTGCTCTTCACATCCAATCTTCCTGACCTCACGCCATTCCCACTTGTATCTCACCGAACCCTCTCTCCCATATTCTCACCATCAATTCAAACACTCCAACATACATCATCACCTCAACATCTCTTCCCATCTCCCACGTCTCCTCCGAAAAATCAATTCTCGAAACCTCAACCATATTCAACATCTTCTTCCTCGACTCAAACCCACTGCATCACCATACCAAATCCTTCAAACGCCAATCACGCCCCAACATACCCACCCTCGAACAGCAGCAAAAACCTCTTACATAGATCACCTTCGCTCTCCACAATCACCATTCCTACAGCCCCAAAATTCACGCTCACTACCTTGCTGTCCACAAACACTTCCACCACTCAACAATGAAATCCTCCTTCCATCGCATGTCCACTGTAATTCTCAAAAACTGGAGTCCAAATTGAATCTAGTTCCGAAAACCACCTCCACCGAAAACTGTCTTGCATCACTCTACCATCCTCCTCAATAATTCAACCTTCCCTCCACCATTGTCACAACAAATCACCGTTCATCACTGCTGTACTCCGGCTCATTCACCACCCAAACCCCAGGGCGAATCAAATACCTGAAACTCGATTCCACTCCTGAACCAAATCGAAGATCCTCAAGACACTCAAATCAATTACAAACAAACACCACCGTACAACCAGTCCACAAACAAATCTTCCACCATCACAAACACCAACGCAAACTGCTCGGCCTCTCTTCTAACTGACACCGCAACCCTCAACATCTTCAAACAATCAAAACCCACAAATCCCTCTCATTGAACCCAATTCGCAAAAATCGAAAACCTAGAAATCTGATTCGATTTGTTTTGTGTTTTTGGTTTTGAGTGATTTGTCCTGGACGGCATTTTCCTTCGACTTTGGTTTTTGAGAAACTGGAAATAGTGGCCGGGTTTTTACAGTTAGAACCCGTTGATACTTGAATTGGTTTGGCAGAGGATTTGTTTCCATTTGAAGATTATTTGGGCCTGTTATTGACGATCAGAGAGGACGTGGTCTTTAACTGAGCATTTATTTGCTTTTGACTATATTTTTGGCACGCGCATGTTTGTTTTGGGCATTTTTTGTTTTATTGAGAAACAATATCTTGGGCACACTCATTCTTCCTTTTTTTTTTTTTTTTTTTTTTTTTTGATGTTCCTTTCAGTTTCTTTTGTGAATTAATACACATTATTCAGGAAGGCTTTTATTGTTTGAGGAAAAGTGGTTTGTGATTCATTTTAGACTGTTGTTTGAATTGTTAGTTTGTTTCCAAAATTTTCATTTCTCCTTATTGCCTTCAAAAAAATAAAAAAAACAGGTACAACTGAAATTAAAAAAAAAAGGTCTTAAAAAAAATAAAAATCGGGCTCCTAGCCCGAACCCGTGCCGCAACGCAGTCAAGCAATTAATAGAAGGGGACAACAACAGAAAGCAGCGGACGATTCAGATGGGTTGGAGCGGTTGCACACCAAGTGGGGTGTGAACGCGCTAGCGCTTCCCAAATTCACTGGAGGACTGCCGATCAAGGTGAAAACTTTTAAAACTCTACAGGTGCTCTGCTGCAAAAGGAAAAAGAAAAAAATATATAGACAATTGTTGTAAAAAATTTCTGCAGGGGCAGCGGCTTGAATGTAAATTTTAATTCTGCAATTTATATTTCTGTGTCTGTTCTGTGACTGATATTTCTGAATTTGTGGTGAGGAACGGTTTTCCATAACTAATCACTCTCATCGATTTTCAATTTTAACACGTGATTTTGATTTTCAAAATAATATAACTGAAAAGTGGTGCTTTGTGAAGTTGACTGTCTCGTACAATTGGATCGCGGATATATATTAGTTCAATTTATTGAACTTTTAGCAAAAGAGGTTGCATACTACCCGTAAAACATTGGTCGTATCCCTTAGTTTTATACTATACGTGAACGACCATAAGACCCTCTTCCCCCTTCCAATTGAGTCACTTAATTAATAGAGCACAACTCATTATTTTATATTATTTTGAATTGAGAATAATTTCTGTCTTGCCGTGATTTCATTTCAAATGTCTAATTCAAAAAAATCATTGAGAGAAATGTGGGATAATAACCGAAGTAGACGCCCTCTTGAAGAGTATGAATTTGAATTACAACTCATGAAACAAGATTTTCCAAAATTTCGTGAGCCCAATTTCAACAATTTTCAAAATTTTCCAACCGACCAACATTTTCAAAATCATAGAAATGATCGAAATTGCGATTTCAATTCAACTTTCAATAATTTCGATTATGGACCACACCCACATCAAAACGGTTTTGAATCCCAATATAGCTTTGATCCACATAAGTATGGAGTTGGAAACCAATTCGAAAATAATTTTGGATATGAAAATGATTTTCAAATCGATCAAAATCTTCAAAATAATGACCCATATCCACAACTTGAATTTAACCAAGATTGCAATTTTCCCTCGAATTTTAACAGTTTTGGTTACGAACATAATTTTTATGATCAAAATGATTTCCAATATCAAAACGAAAATTCAAACAACCACCACATTGGAAGTAATTTTGATTGTGAAATTGATATGGACTATAATTTTGAAACTCAAGAAATCCAAAACGAGAGCTCGCAAATCAACGATTTTGAAGAATACCATCTTAACGTTTTTAGAGAGAGGGTAGAAAGGCTAGATAGACAGCTTAATGAAAAAGATAGAAAGATGGATGAACTTCTTTGTTTAATGACAACTTTGAAAGAACAGCGAGAGCAACAAAATCAAATTCAAACATGTGATGAATCAGGAAATAGTCCATTCTTTACTGATGGTGAAAATTTTCAATTAACAACTTTCGAAATTGAAAATAACGATCTAAATGAAGTTGTTCAAAATTCAACGAATGATCTGGACTTCGATTCTTTTCAAGAAAAAGATGTAAGCTTAGATTTTTATCTTCCTCTTTCGGGCTGTGAGAAACTTGAAATTTTTGAAATTGAACAGAATAAAGATGTTGAATTTTTCAATTCAAATTTGGAAAAGGATTTTAACGAACATGAATTCTTTGGATTGTACAAGGATGAGTTGCCAAATGAGGAAGAAATAGATTCACGTCACGAGTTCGAAAATTTTAACTGTGAGAAAATTTCAAACGAACTTGAAATTGTCAGTGTCGAAAATACGTTGTTAGTTAATGATGAGAAATGTGATAACATACTCTTGAACAACACTCAGAATTCGAATTTCACTGAATTTATATACGATCACAAATTTTTGAAACATTACACTGACAAATTTGTTGAATACATGAATTACTTTTGGAATGCTGGCTTGGTTGAAAAACTTCAGGTTAAGACGACCCTAGATATTTATCTCCTGGACTACAAATCGAGGTATAAAGATGAGATGGTTTTCAAAAACTCTTGCTTGTTAGAAAACATGTCTAGACATAGTGGGAATGGGACTCATAGGGCAAGAACCAAGTGTGGGGGAAAAAGTTGGTGGAATTCTTTGCATCGCGTTCACCGCAAACACATATATCACTGTATATATGATCCATTCTTACATATAGTTAGATTGCATTTCATTTTACAGATCATTTTGCATCTCATTCACCTTTGGGTGCGATCTTTCAAATTTAGGAAACGTTTACAGTGGGGACACTGTCTCAATCAAGTGTGGGGGGGAGTCTGCATTTCATCCATTTTCATTTTTCTTCGTTTTTATTTCTTTTTATTTTAACCATTTAAGTAGGATCATCATACATTTTAGATTGTAGTAACATACCATAATTTTTTTTTTGGAAGATACGACTCATTTTCAATTGATACAGCAAAATAAGTTTACAATTTTTAGCCAGTTGATAGTATTTTTCTCTCTCAACTTAGATCGAATAGGAAATACAATGAAAAGTTTAATTTTTGAGGGATAATAGTGTAACCGGTACATAGGGAGATTCTTAGGTGATGGCCATGAAATCTATTCTACATTGTAGACTTTGTTTAAATAAGTGGAGGACTTAAAAGACTTATATTGGCTTTTCAAATCTTTAAAACTAAGTTGTGTTAAGTTGAATTCGCGTAACTCTCTTTTGTGCTTATATTTTCGATAACAATAATAATAGTATTCCAAGGGTATCCAACATTGCTTGTATATCGAGCGTTGGTGTGCAAACCCGCCAAGCTCTATCCGACACGTTGTTGACAAAGTCAAAGTTGGAATATCTTGGTCTCATTTTATGAGATTGGACACCTAAGGATTACCGACACGTTGTTGACAAAGTCAAAGTCGGCCTGCACAATCCGCCAAGCTCTTTACCTACTCTCCGTTAGTCCGCGAGGCAGTGCATGGGTGGTAAACCTTGGTCTTTTTAGTTAGGTGTATGTACTTAATCATAAATCTTAAAATTTTATAGAATAAAGAATAAGCGATGATACCCAAACACTTCTTGACCTTATTGATTTGACTAGCCATACATGAGAAAATTAGAATACCACTTTGCAAACTGTGCCAAGCAAACTAAGAATTTATTTCATGGCTGCACTATGTTATCGACCGAACTAACTGGCCAAACTGGAATTTAACATTTGAAAACTTGATTTATATTGAAAATTTGTGACAAGTCGAGGTATCTAAAATAAAATCAACTGGTTAGAAATTATTAACTTAACTTGTTGTACCACTTTCCTAAAATAAGTCGTGTTGTCATTTTTCGTTTTTATTTTTTGCATATGTCCATTGCATTCATGTAGTTTCATTAGAATCATAGCATACTGCATTTGGATTTTGTGGGTAGTATCCGCTGAAAACCCTCACGAGACACCACTCGTCCTACTAGGGACACCTAGAGGTTTAACGGCTTGTTGCATACGCTCAATGCAATCGTGTTTCCTACGAAAGTGTGACCTATCTAGTTAGTTTTCCATTTTCTTTTTTTACTCGAGGACGAGTAAAAGATAAGTGTGGGGGTATTTGATTGACATAGAAATGTGTTTATTTTTACGCTCATATCTTATCTTTATTGTAAATAAATAAATATTACTTTGGGTATTTTCGTGTGTTTTCACAGGTTGTTAAATAAATGTCTCCTTCATTCAATTAAAGACCAATTGCATAGGAAATGCTACTTCTTGGAATCAACAAATTTTCAATCATAAAGAAAGCTGTAGCACACTGATAAAGCCTGGAAATTTGGACAGAGTGTTCTGAGTTCAGCCACCGCCAAAGCCCTATTTTTTGCTGAAGAAAAGAACAAATACATTGCCTCCGTCGCTTTGAAGAATAAAGAGACTAGTGCTATATTATATATATATATTTATATGTATATAACATATGCACTAAGATTTGAAGAGCTAGACATTTTCTTCTCAATGAAATCAATTGAAAATCTTGCATATTTACTTGCCATTGAGGAGAAGACTTGACATATATTTACCAGAATGCAACTCAATCAAATGCCACATGTCAGCAATCAAGGAGGGAGAATCATCATAGAACATCTCAAATCTATATCCATATCTCTTTTATTTGTAAATAGAATATCTCAAGAGATATTTCTTGGCCCAAAAGTCATATAGGATGGAGGCTACAACCCCTATAAATACCTATTGTATTCATTGTAACAACCATCGATTATTCTGTAATTCTTCTGCCATTAACAAAGTTCTTCTTTTTATTTTTCTGCTATTTTCTAATTTCTTAGCAATTAGTGTTGTCTACACGATTAGATTCGGTAGAGCATTAATTGTATTTTTCACTTATTTTCATTAGCGATTGACCGTCTGATTAGATTCAGCGGTAATCCTAATTCTTATTTTCTGTTCGTTTAATTTTGTTCTGCAATTTTATTTCCATTGTTCTATTTTATCTTTCATCATTGGATTCATTACAGATCCGATTAGATTCGAATCTGTAGTGAATTTAATTACATCTTTTATTTGTAGTTTCAATTTTTATTTTGCTTTGCGAAAAAAATCAACCTCTAAGCTTTGTCTAACTCGCCCAAGAGATTAGATAAATAATTGATTTAATTCACCTCCCTGTGTTCGACCTGTATGCTACACACCTGTATGCTTGCAGAATTTAATTTAAATGTCGCGCTTTTCTAATTCATAGACTAGCGTCGATCAACTATGCACTTATAATAGTATCAAATGATTTGTTTTAAACGTACCAAGCATGTTTGGCTATTATAAGGGAAAACCCTATCTCCCGACTTGCGTTGCATTGTGTGATAGGACCTGGGTCTTATAATAGCTTCATTTTTCCAAAAAGCATTGCGCTGTTTTATTACATGCACTGGTATTCTTGGGAGGAAACCCGTTCTGTGTTATACGGCGTGGTCCCTTGATTTACTTTATTTTAAAATAAAGATTAATAACTGTTTTTAGTTATCACACCAGTCACATGACTGACTTGGAGTTTATTGTTTTAACCTAAACTCTGGGTGCCCCTATTTTCCGCACGGGCAGCTAGTAGTTTTGGTTTTACAGATTTATATTCATAGGAACCTGGTTTACAGCTGGAATGATATTCGGAAAGCTTTGTATCCGTATATCTCCTTCAGTTGCGTTTTGTATTATTTTCCGCTGCTATGTAATGTATTGTAATATCTGATATTTTTCTGTTGTATATTATTTGTTTATACTCTGTATATTCTTGTAATATGATGAAATTGTTGTAATAAACAATGAAATGTTCTTCTGTTTGCGTTCTGATTCATCTTATCCTCAAAGCAATTCGAGTTTCCCGTAAGGGGGATTTCGGGTCGTGACACAACAACTTCAAAATAAACTTACCTGCATTTTAAACTCAATATTTCAATCTCAGGTAAATTTAACGTTTAAATTCTCGCTTTAAATTTAGCTCCGTCAAATTATTCTTAAAATTAATCATTTTAAATATTTAAATTAATTAAATATTCTTATATAAAAATCCAGGTTGTTACAGCGTCACTGTCTAGAACATGAAGAGAAACATGCCCAAATACCGAGGCAAATAAAAAATTTAATTTTAATTCATATTTGCTGTTTAAATTTGTTTCTTTTTCAATTTGCTACGTTGTTATTTTTTTGGTAGGTATAACGGACGGCTGGATAATTTCTAAAGCAAACACACGAAAAATTCAAACGAGTGTGAGTGAGTGGGCAAATATTGTACATGAGTGTAAAAGTGTATAGTGAGGATATGAATGTACATATATGAGAGTTTGTATAGTGATCGTGAATTGTAAAATAGTGGGAATCGAATTGTGCACTATTAAGCATGTAATAAAATATTTATTTAAATAAAATTTCTATTCAAAATTTAAATTTTGATTTTGAATATTTTGTTCTATAAATATTTATTTATTTACGTGGAAAAATAGAATAGTACAATAACAAACACATTTATCGAATATATATGTTTATTATTATCAAACAAAAATCATCAACAACGTCAAGTTCTCTCTCTATAGGGATCAGTGTGATTCATCACATAAAGAAGTGGAGCTTGACACTTTTCCGAGGACTTCGTCAAGTCAACGAGGTTCCATCTGAATTTTTTTAAGGAGATATTAGAAGTAATGTTTATTTTAGGGAGCTTTACACAATTCCATTATATTCGAGTATTCTTACTGACTCACCCGTCTTAAACTCGAAAAAGCAAATGAATAGTCAATAAAATCTTTCAAATGTACAAACGACGAACCGCTACAAATACCAAAACACTATAAATTTGTGCATTGCTGATTCTGCGTTGTTTTCATTTAATTTCAAAGTTTATTTCTTTATTTTCTATTTCCGGAGGGTCGACACAACTTTTGGTGCAAACCCTTGCTCGCTGCTGGTTTAATTTGTTATGTTTTCCTACTCGCTTTAAACCTTGATTTCTAAAATTTAATTATGTATCCATTAATATATATATAATCCCCGGCTAAAAGGCTAAAATCCTTCTCCCCTTATCCCAGATTTCCTATTCAAAAATGTCGTTTTTCTTCTCCACGCCAATTAGACTTCCCCCAGTTTTACAGAAAAGTCCTAACAGGTTACCCAAGTCATTTTCTGCACTCTCAACTCCATCCAAAACGTCCCGGCGTAAAAAGCAATCTTCAAAAGACGAAGACAGCAATACTAGCCTACTTCCCGCTTCTTTAGTTTCCGCGATTGAAAGAGGTCTAAGATTTACATTCATGGAAGAGTTGATGCATGCAGCGCGCGAGAAGGATGCTGCTGCTGTTTCGGATGTTATGTATGATATGGTTGCTGCGGGACTGAGCCCGGGCCCTAGGTCGTTTCATGGCCTCATTGTTGCGCATTGTCTTGTTGGTGATGTTGATGGCGCGGTACAAATTTTCTTTTTTAATTTGTTATTGAAAATTTGATAGTTTTGAGCTGTAGTTGAATCCTGTTAATCTTTGTTGAAACGGCTGCTATCATGCTAAACATATAATTTATGTAACTGTAAAACATAGTCATTTGATGCTTTGAGCTATGCATGGTCCAAATAAAAATGCAGGCTCTTTTCTATTTTGTTAACTTGTAATTTGTCCGAGATCTGTATCAATTACCATGTAAGTGCTACTAGTAATTATCTGTGAGAGCATACATGACTTTTAGATTAATTTTGGTTCACAACTGGTCACTGTGTAGATCTAATACTCTTTTAATCTGTTATATGTAATGATATTATATTATTTGATTTGATCGAAGGGAAGATTGTTAAAAATTAACTGAAAAACATTTCATAAACATTATTAATCATGAACACTAAAGAAAAGCTTATGATGTAAGGAATTTAGAAAAACAGGAATATATATGGAGAATTCAAGCAGATGTATAATATTTCTTTATATCTGTTTACATTACTAGTTAACCCGTGTTAATAACAATGTTTATGTTCAGATGCGGTCTCTGAGAAGAGAGTTGAGTGCAGGCATCTGTCCTCTGCAGGAAACATTTATTGCTCTGGTTCGTCTGTTTGGATCTAAAGGTTATGCAACAAGAGGTTTAGAGATTCTTGCAGCTATGGAAAAATTGAAGTTTGATATTCGCAAGGCTTGGCTAGTCCTTGTTGGTACTTGTATAATACATTGTCAAATGTATTTCAGTTTATTTCACCTTCATCCCAACCATGAATTTTTTTGCTTATGAATGTAGAGGAGTTGGTTAGGAATAACTTCTTAGAAGAGGCAAATAATGCATTTTTAAAAGGTGCTAATGGAGGATTGAGAGCTACCGATGAGCTTTACGATCTCTTAATTGAAGAAGATTGTAAAGCTGGGGACCATTCAAATGCTTTGACTATTGCATATGAGATGGAGTCCGCAGGTAGAATGGCTACGACTAAGCATTTCAACTGCCTTCTTAGCGTCCAGGTAATATATATCGCTTTGCAAGTTCGCATAAGTTAAATTCATATTCAGTTTGCACTGTGTTGAATCAATTGATATGGTTTGGACATTGTAGATATATTCTTACGTGTGGCAATTTTAAGCATTTGTTCTTTGTCCTCTAAAATAGAAAAATTGAAAACAAATTGCTATGTTAAAAACAGCAATCTAAACCAAAAGTAACACATGATGTCACCATAATTTGATTGCAAGCAAAATACGTAATCAACTCAGTCAATAAAATGTAGTTCTGAAAATGTAACTAAATTGCACTTTCCCAATTTGCAACATGGAACCTGCAACTTAGCTTGTACTTTGGAAAGATGCAAGTCTCATTTTCTTTATCCATTAAATTTGCAGATGAGGTAAACTAGAATTGATTTCATAGAAAGACAAGCCACTTAAAAAATAAACCAAATAGTGGAATCTGGTTTATGATCTTAGGCCAATCGCTGATAATTTTTGGTAGTTTTAAAAGGATTGTATAGAGAAGTACATCAACAGAAACAACAAAGAATATAGGAAAATAGACAGTATGAAGTAAATATGTATTTAGCCCTCCTAAAATATATAAGATCCGTGCAAGAACTTCACTTATTTCATATGATTGATTACAAACACATAGGTGTGTTCTTAGTAAACTCAATGAAAATCGATCTTTTTTCTATCAATATCAAATTCGATACTAAATCGGAAGATCCTTTGTTTAATTTGGAGATGGTAAATTGTAAATATATGCAATTCAATTTCAAATGCTTGTTATCCCTTTTTCAAATTGCAAAGTAAATACATGTTATTGTAAATATTTACAGTTTCTTCTACGTTTTTGCAAAATATTTACGCTTTTACGGAATCATGACATATGAATGTAGTTGGATGTTAGTAAAATTTATGAGAATGACCATAACAACGTTCCAAATGGACATATTTATTCATGCACGTAAAATGCAAGTATGTGCATGTAAAATGCAAATATTTGCGAAATGTGCTTTATATCGTACCTAATTTTGCGAAATATAAATTCCAACTGAAACATATAATTTAAGGGTTGTGTTGAGAGAAGTATACAATCTGTGATTAAATGGTAAAAATGAAATTCCACTAAGATATTTCACATGAGAGATATTATTTTTTCGGTGCAGCATTAATTATAACAGATAGTTCGAAGTTCATTCGAATTAATTTGTAGAATGTGATCAGTCGACATTATTTGTCAGTACATGTGTTGATAATTTGACCCGATGGATTGGCTTTGGACTTGATCCAACGGGTCTCGATTCTAATAGGGTTGGGTTTGTGGAGTCTAACTTATACATTTTAAAATCTTGACTCGACATTCGATTCAGATTGAGTCGGTTCAGGTTTGGTTGGGTAATAACACAAGAATGTACATATTTTCTCTTTTTTTGTCTAACATACCTGGTCGGATTGGTTTTTCATGCTATTTTTCTTTGCATAGGCTCGGTCGGGATGAAGATTATTAGGATCTATACTAATATAGGTCTGAATTGTGATAGCCACACCGTCTTAATAGCAGAACTTGCTCAAAACGATAGATAATCATCGGGGTATGAATAGTATCAACTACAGAATAAAAAATAGAGATAAATACAACTCAGAATCTCGTAGCGGAAATAAATAAGTATATAAGTAGTTCATGAAGCTAGTACAAAAATTTAGGCGGCGTTTGGTTTACGCTTTAGTTTCCACCCATAGTAAAATGCGAACGATACATGTATAATGCCAAAAACGATCGTTTTAGAAAACAAAGCTAATACACAAAATAAAAAATAACTTTTATTTGTTTTCCCTATTTTGAAAATTAACACAAAAAATAGAGATAATATATCATTTTGTCGTCCCTCTCTCCTTTACGTGGTCCCCTCCATCACCACTTCAATCCCTTCGTCATCCCTTAAATTTTCTTATGTTTTGTTATCAAGATTGAAAACTCAGAACTCAAAATATACTTTAAACCAAACACTACCTTACATTTTATTATCAGAAATAAAACAAACTGAAAATAATAGAAGTTCAATAACAACATAACTAAATTGAAATGATGAGATAAATATGAAGTTATAGCAATGCATTTGTCTCTAGAAAACGATCCTCAGCTGTAATACTCAAACTGATCCGAGCATAATGGAAAAACACGGTACTCATGTCAGAACTAACATTCTCATGTAAATAAACCAAAAAATGCAAAGTAGCTTAAGAGATGTTGCAGGATTTTTCATCTTCTAAGGATTCATTAAACTATACACTTATATATATAATAAGATACCCTATGTATAAAATGTCTATCAGTATAATATTGAAATTCCATTAAAGCGTTACTCATATTGCTCCTTAACACATTTTATATGCATGTAGTCTATGCAGGTGGGCTGCACACAACCCTACCTAACCCATATAAACTCAACCTAGACCATTCTAGTTCGGGTCGGATATAGGTTACAACTTCTGACACATATTATATACGAGTCGGGTTTATATTTTGTTCAACCCAACCTTATATTAAAAAACTAATTTAATATCATCTCACTTAAAAATTAGAATAGTATAATCCTAGAATAATATTATGTATTTTATAGTAAATATACCAAAAAACATATTTCACGTCAATCCAAACTAGATAGAATTTGACAAATACATTTTAAAGAGCATTTTAGTGTATTTTAAAATGAAACACTTGTTCAACTATGTAGTAAATTAATTATGCCATGTTGGCATTTTTGTGTATGTGTTTTTGGCTGTGCTTTAGTCGCAACAGTTTGGGTTGCCATGTTTTTATGAGCCATCGAAAGAAGACTTTTTTCTCCAATTTTGATTATGATTTCTATTTGAAAAAAAAGTGTTTTACAATTAGGTTTTAATAATATGTCTTATAACGAATCGCTTATTTTAAATGCATCATGCTAGCTTAAATCTGATATATTATACTGAATATTTTAATATATATATATATATGTTTTAAAATCTCTTATATTCTCATTTTTATTATATTCAAGCAACCCAACCCTACTAAATCCGAGTCCCTATGCAGTTAAAGCCCCGCTAAAGCCCCGCAATATCCCCGCTATAACCCATAGCGCTCTTCAACTGCTACGCTATTTCAATTTAGCGCTGATGAATGGTAGATCCGCTTTTAGCCCCGCTATATTTCGCTGCATCCACTAAATCAACGTTTTTTAGCATCCGCTTTAGCAATATTAATCTATAGAGCTTGATTTAACTAGTTCTCTTTTAAAAAAAATTGTAAAGTTAGCGTAAATTGCTAAATTTAAGTCATAGGTGCCTAATATATGGTAATAGTCAATTACATTCATCAAATTTAGCATGAATAACTATGATATTCCACAATTTTGTTATATAAGATTAATTAATACTAGTTTTTTATGCACATATAATATGAGAAAGATGATTAATTAATTTTAAAATATTTAATTTTACATATAATGAATCTTTTTACGTCTCCGCTATAGCCCCGCTATTTTCCCGCTTTATCCCCGCTACACCTTTTTGCACCTCCACCTCTATAGAACCGCTAAGTACTTTAACTGTACAGAACTCGACCCAACCCATACTTCAATCCAACCTGATATAGGATCGGATATAAGTTGAACTACCTTAAACCCATACCTATACGGGTCGGATGAAATATTTGGTCTAACCCGACCCAACTCATACTTTGTGCAGCCCTATTAATGTAGATACCGTAACATCATCGTAGATTGATAACTGTCAGAGGGTTCTCTTATTGGTACAATACAAATTAAAACCGTAGCTGGCTCGTATAAGGATAAAATATAATAAGACACGTGAAGCAATGTCCAACGTAGGATTCTATTAGTTTACCCTTTCTGTCTGGTCGTAACCCAACGACGACCACGTCTATCAATCCAAAATCTAATGGGTGCATCCATCAAGTTCAAATTAATGATGGTAGTACGATGAAAAAAATGTCCGCAAGAGGTAGCTAACCTTATTGGCTAGACGTGGACTCATGCTTTAGTCATTTTAATTTAACATAAGTGTCAGGTCATCTGTCATCGTTCTCTTACTTCATTCTCTATCGCCCTGACCACATTGACTAAGGTGGATGGAACAAATCCTCCCATAGCCCAGCTATCTTCGGAAGTGATAAGGATCAATCAGCGGCATTAAGAGTGAAGTATTCGACATTCCTATCTCCACCACTAGCACTTGAATCTATGTTAGCAGTGATTGACTGGCTTATAGTAGTATGCGACTTGCCTCTTCTCTTACTCTTTCAACCACTACATTCTAGATAACGTCTGTTGTATACACGGTTATTAAAGTTGCTCCGGGATTGACACATAGTATGTCAATGTCAGTCTTTTTAACAACCAATCGTTTGTTTTAGTCATTTATATTTTGAAAACATATTCATACTACATGAATTGTGATTATTCATATTCCAAATTGCTATGTGCACAATTGCCGTTTTAACAATCCAATTTTTAAGAAAGTTCAATTCAAAATTTACTTTATCCTGTACAAACTCAATTCGAACAAATTTCCATTTATTTCAAGTCATTATCATACATTTCAAAATAACAATTTTAAACTTCAAAGATTGCAAAATTTACCTTTATATTTTCAAACATTCAAATTTTCAATTTCAAAAAATTAAACCATACGTAGATTAATTTCAACTTCAATTCAATTTCAAACCAACATTTACTAAATCACTTCCAATTTAAAATTAAGGTTAATTTAGTCAATTCAAAGTCAAAATCATTCATCATTTTAATAAACTTTGCCTTGACTTTGTTATATTTCCAATTTCAAATTTCAATCAATTTGGATTTCAACTTCAAAAATTAAGTTTAAACTTAATAACTTAATTCAAAGTATTTGTCGATTATTTCAATGTTACCATATAAGTTCAACAAAAATTCACATTTCCTTTACCAAGTCTGGCTATAGATCAAATTAAAATGTTAAAACAATTTACTTACACAATTTCAATCCTTGAACATTTTATTTAGGAATTTAAATTCCCTTACGAAACATTTAAATAAAATCTTATATTTACAACTTCCAAATATATTATTTTAACAAATTTAACTTGACCTATTACCAGAGCTAGTAAGTAAAAGTGAATTTTGTTGAACTTATATGGTAACATTGCAATTAATTGACAAATGATTTGAATTAATTTATTAAGTTTAAACTTAATTTTTGAAGTTGAAATCCATATTCATTGAAATTGGAAATTTGAATATAACGAAGTTAAGGCGAAGTCTATCATAGGCGTGCTGATCCATTCTTAACAATCAACACCGACTTATCCTATATATTCAATGGCAGTTCCTATTTTCTGATTAATCCACGTTGCCCCATAAACTCATTCCCTCCTTTGGCTTTGGAATTAGGTTCTTCATTAATTGATCACTACCGATCTATCAATTGATTGGTACCGATCCATATGTTGATCAGTACTAGTTGATGCTTATGTCCTATACTTTGTCTTTTTCTTGGTCTTCTCTTCCAGTTTTGCCTTTGTCAAATAGGGCACTAGTCATGCGCCTTTAGCTTGGCACTTCTTTACATGATAAACTACCAGTCAGGAGCTGCTAAAGATTTGCGGTGACCAATCTCCCAACTTCTTTGCAACCCTAGGTATACATGCTTCGTCTCCGCTTCATTATATTTATTGTTGCATAGATTCCAATTTTGATGCATAACACACCCATCAACCCTTACAAAAGCCACCCTTGCTCCAGAATCATGGTCATTAGATGTGCTGTCAACAAACAATCGCCATTCATGTTGATATTTTTTAGTAGTTTTAACAAACAAAGGCTACCTTATATAACCTTTGTGCATGAACAGTTTTTAACATTTGTCCAATCTTGTGCATGAGCTATATTCTTTTTTAATGATTTAGAACTAGAGGCACTTATACATCCATGTCACGGTTTGGAATGCAATGTATATCTTAGTAGGGTTAATTTCAATGATATTTCTTAGAAGTGGTGATACACAAAGCTTGATCATATACGTACCTACATTTTCTCTCACTGTCAGCTTACTCTATTGAGGATGCCAGCTTTTGCCATAATATATACAGCAATGTTTATTTTTCTCCATATAAACATATAAAACAATGAGACCGAGGTGAGGAAGGAGTATGATTAAAGCATATATAACTTACTGTACACAGTTCTTATGAATGTATAGTCACTTAAACCATTTTGATTTGCCTTTTTTTCCCATGTGAATTCATGACTGTATTCATGTCTCTATGCAAGCCTATGTTTCATTCTATTCTCTTGTAATATTATGCAGGCCACCTGTGGGATACCTGAAATAGCTTTTACTACATTTGAGAACATGGAATATGGGGGCGAAGGTAAATATTTCATAAACTGGTAAATTTGTATTGCTCGAGTGTTTCTTATACTTTTGGTTTGATGATGGTTAATGAGCATTCTTCATAATGTGGAGGATTGTGAGTCTGGATTATGGTGTCTTTATCTGCACCATGATTTAGGCTTGTTACGTTGTTCACATTTTTCCTTGTAAAAATTGGCAACCGGCACCTCCTCAAGGTATCAAGTCCAACGCCTTTGATTGCATTAACAAAAGCCTTTCCATTGTACCTTTAGTTATTAGCAGGTTCATAAATTCTTATGTGTAAACGTGTCACCCAAATTAAATTTCTGTATACAAATGCATCTGCACCTACTTAAACATCTGTATGTATCCCATCTGTATGCATAACAGTACTCTGCGTTACTGGAAAACATATTAAGCTGATAATGTCTCCGCATGATCCCCTTTAGGCTCCATCCAAGCTCTATACTTGAGTTTTGAGCGGGTATTGTGACACTTTGCCTCTTCTGTTATAGCATTGACTATTGGCATCTAAACTTTTTATAACCCTCACTGCTTACCTCTTCACTCATACTCCTATTAGCAGATAATTGCTATTATCATTGCTGACATTTTCAATCTCCACGGTGCAGCCAATGCAATAGTACTCGTGTTATGTTGCAGAAATATTTCTCCAGGAGTCACTTATGTCTACCATTATTGGCGTTTGTAATAATAAGCTAATCTTGATAGTGTCAAATTTTGTTTTCTAACCTTGGGAACTATGTCCGTTTTTGTAGATTTTATGAAACCAGACACAGATACCTATAACTGGGTGATACAGGCGTATACAAGAGCCGAAACCTATGATAGGTATTAGCTGGGTTGTTAACCACTGCCTTGATGCTTCCACGCATTTGTATTGAAATCCGACGCTTGTATTAGTAAACAAAGTATTTATTTGTTTTCATCTTTGCATTCACAGAGTGCAAGATGTGGCAGAACTGCTAGGAATGATGATTGAAGATCACAAACGGTTGCAACCTAACGTGAAGACTTATGCGTAAGCATAAATTTACAAAACGAATGTCATCCTAAACTTATGGCTATAATTTAAGACTATTATGGATGATTGGTTATTGCTTCGTGATGTAACCATAATATTTACCAGCGAAGATGCTAATTACTCCAAAATGTTACACAAATATTTTTAGCACCTTGAAAGCAGAAAGCGCTTGAAAAACCAACCTTAATTAAGAGTGCAATGCAAGGACTTGAATGTTATCAGGGGATTTGGTGTTATGGAGTGGGTTTTACTTGCATAGAGAACACCGCTTAGTGGTCTAACATTTATATTATGATGCTATTTTTCAACTGGTAAAACACAAATTTAAGTGGATATACGATGCCAACCTTTCTTGATGGGATGTTTGGAACTTTGAAAGTGAAATTTTCGTTTCTACAGGTTGCTAGTTGAATGTTTTACTAAATATTGCGTAGTGAAGGAAGCAATCCGACACTTTCGAGCCTTAAAAAATATCCAAGGAGGGACTAAGGCTTTATATTGTGAAGGAAAATTTGGAGATCCACTTTCTCTATATCTCCGTGCACTGTGTCGTGAAGGTTAACCTTTCTATCCTTCAACTTTTACTTGTATTTGTGTAACCCTTTCAAATGATAATATTCTTATCGTTTGGTTTATTTGACTTTTGTTTCTATTACAAGATTGGTACATGAGTACTAAAATTTTGTTTTCCCGTGACGTTTCCCACATAACGTTTCCCACATTGCACTTACTGTTTCCTTGGAACTAGTAGAACTGGGTAATATGTAACCATGGTGCGTTAAACTACTGAGAATGTTTGAGATGGTCATGCCTGATAATGCAAAATGACATGTAGATTCTGGATAGTAACATTTTTTATTTTTATTTTACTTCTACGACAAAATAATGGAGTAACTACGGTATTGGTAGTCTCCCTAGTAATTTAGATCGATTAGGAGTCTAAGAGTATGTAGTGATGTGCATTAACTTAAATTAGCTGTAGCTATTTGTCAGTAACATAAAACAGTTCCATTTTGTCTGTCTGCAGGAAAAATATCGTAGTTGCACATGATGAAGAACATGACATTTTCTCTTTTTGATACATTTTTCCTAATTACGTGTAATACTGAAATTGAATTGGAATCATAAACTTTTATAGTCTCATCTATAATAGATTTTTTTGTCTTTTTCTTTACTAAATTCTATTTGTTTATTACATCAAACCGCATCAAATTAGTAACATGCTGAGCAGGTGTGTTATTCAAATAACCAGGAAGGGTTGTTGACTTGTTAGAAGCTTTAGAAGCAATGGCTAAAGACAACCAGACGATACCACAAAGAGCAATGATTTTAAGTAGAAAATATCGAACACTAGTGAGTTCTTGGATTGAACCTCTGCAGGAGGAAGCTGATGTTGGCTTTGAGATTGATTATGTTGCTAGGTTAGCTTCCTTTGTTACCTCTGTTATATGTATATAAGTTTCCATCTGTCTGCTATAGATCAATTTAAAATTTCTATGGGTATATCATTTCAATCCACAATCCCAAATTCAATAAAAAATCATTCAGGTCTGTCATTTCAATCCATAACGATTTTTTTCTATCTAATGTCCGTTCGGGTATGTATCATTTCAACCCTTGGTTATTTTTCCTAAACTAGGGAAATAAACAACAATCACATAGCATCAATCACAGTATATATATCATCAGTGCACCTACGTGTCATATGAATATTGTGTCATATCTTGTATTCTCTGCATGAATAATACGAAGAATAATCATAGTATTAATTTATGCAGAAAATAATCAAAATATAAATAATAGGCATTTCGATAGAAATCATCTAGTTAACAGGGGAGATAATCCTTGCAGACCTCTGAGTGAATTAGCAAAACAAAGAAAACTGCCTTTTCTATTTTATATGAATTAACCTGCGTTAGACCAACATATCATACCAAGAGCAGTGACTCCTTCTTATATAGAAGTAAACCCTTACTACTTCGACCTATTAAAGAATAAATTAAGGTTATATTGTGTATGTCAATACATACATTTACTTCCACCTTATGATCACTTATTTGGACCAGTTCTGAAGTTTAACGGAACTATTAGCTCTAGAATCTAGATAAACAAATACCCACCTCCGTTATCAGCTTACCCAAAATATCTGCCTCCTGCACTGATTAAACTCTATTTATGCACTATATGTCTCTTTAGAAAGCAGTTTCTAAACAACTCGGTGATCACAAAGTCATCTAACCAAGACAAATTTCAAAGTTTTGATTCCATTTCTTAAAATAGCTGCCAGTCAAAGTCTCTACCAATAAGAAATTCAAATCGACCGCGTTCATAACTGACGCAACTCAGCAACAACAAAGAAGTTAACGTAGCTCAAATTTTCTGCTGAGTGTTAACTAAAAAATATATAAAGAAAACTTCTATTTGTTCTTCAAACTGTATTTATCTTTATACATTAAGATATTTTACCTTTGTGTGACACATAATTAACAGAAGTTTCTTTAGTTCTATAACAAATGTGAAAATACTATGTTCATATTTTGATATATAACCTAAACCCTGAGGCAAGGTAATACAATAAAATATTCTATAAACTTCATGTACTAATTATATGCCAAACCAGCAAATTCATCCCTCTTTAGAGTAATTTTTTCAGTTACAACTATAAATGGCAAATGCTGTTATAACTATAAATGACAGTATTAGCCTGAAATTTATATTTTAAGAATACTAAGTTAAGTTTTTATCTGCCTTTGAGAAAGCGTGTCATTTCTCATAAGAGAAGGCCATGGTCTTTATTTTAGTGCGAACCAAATGTATAGATATCGCATGCTGCTGCAACAAGTACATAACAGAGTAAAGACAAAAACTTGGTTTTCTCTTGTATACTGATGTGTGGTAACAAAATAACATCAATGTCATATATGTAGGACTGTCAATGAATACTTTTAGTTTTGAATACAAATAATGTCATATCCGCGTCCACATGCGATATTATTTTCGCATATTGGATTTCCGCATCCCTAAGTACATATGGATATCAGATATTTATTATATATGTCCATAATTGATGATTATAAAGTCATAAATAGAAAATTTTGGTTTAACATGATTTTTTTTAATTCCAATGTTTATAGAAGTACGAAAAATAAATAAATATGGTGAAAAAAAAAGTTTTGAGCAGTTAATATGCGTCAAATGCATGTAATATAAAGTAACAACTCAATAAAAAAAAAAAAAAAATACATATCATTCATCATATTAACTATCTACTTAATAAAACAATAGGTATACATCATTGTTATATTAAAACACACCTAATATAACCTATGATCAAGATAAAAAATGGATGAAACAATTTTCGGATGCAGATGTCTTCATATCTGCATTTGTATCTGTTTTTCGAATATTGTATTTAACTATTTTTGGATATGGATGTTCGATAGATTTCCAAGTTTCTGGGTATCCATTGACAAAACATATATAAATCCAAACCGAAAAGTATACAATCGATTCTACATTTCTTTTATGACTAAAATATTAAGACACACAGTTGAATATTTATGAAAATATGTTCCGAATAGATTTTGCGCATATAAAGCTTTCACATCAACACTTGGGCCATCAAACTATGTGCTATGATACCAATTTTGATCTTTTGATATGTGCAAGGAATATATAGGGCACAGGTACTTAAATACCAACTGTTTAGTCTAGCAGGAGAAGAATACTACTGAAGAACCCATGAGTCAATTAGTAAAAGATACGAGTTCTGCTGTCTTCTATTTTAAATAAGTTAAACAGCAATAGAACTGAAGTTCTTTTTCATAACAAAAGTAGGGACCCCTCAAATATAAATCCTGAATAGTTCCATCTATTGAAAAATTTATTATGATTATCCTGAGATATATCGATAACTATCTTTGGTTCCATCCATCACACTTTGAACTGGTCTTGAAATTTAGATCTAATGTTAACTCTAATTGAAACAAGTCTTACGGAGGCTGCTGGCATGTACATAGGGCACAGACACTTCAATACCAACTGTTTAGTTTAGCAGGAGGAGAAGAATACCATTGAAGAACCCATGAGTCAATTAGTAAAAGAAACGAGTTCTGCTGTCTTCTATTTTAAATAAGTTAAACAGCAATAGAACTGAAGCTCTTTTACATAAGAAAAGTAGGGACCCCTCCTTAGATATAAATCCTGAATAGTTCCATCTATTGAGAAATTTATTATGGTTATCTTGAGATATATCAATAACTATCTTTGGTTCCATTCATCACAATTTGAACTTGTCTTGAAATTCAGATCTAATGTTAACTCTAATTAAAACAAATCTTACAAAGGCTGCTGGCACGTATTTTCAATAAAACAATACCATCTAACTTCTTCTCCCTTCAAGTCTATTTTATTCCCTTCAAGTCTATTTTATTCAGCATCCATTACTATCCATTTTTTAGATTATGTCCAAGTACGCCTATGTATACCGGTGCCCTCCAAAATATTAAGTTAAAACATATTAAAAAACCAATTGTATGTGCATGATACAATCATTATTCAATGAGATATATCTGTCCGCATGATATAGAATTATAAATATTAATCCGTTTGCATGATATAAAAGGAAGTGTCTCATATTAATTAATATACATATAACCTTGAAGTTGGAGTTAGCTGTTCAACATGTGCTAAAGAAGAAAAGAAGGGTGCAAATTGACCGTCCCAATTAGATATTTTACTCTAGAAAAGTCTATAGATCGATGGCCATTGGTATGAATCAATTGATTGTCATGTCATCAATGTTTATTTGAGGTGAAGAACTCTCTCTCTGATAATTTCAAAAGCGTCCATTGTCATTTTTGGTGGTTCAATGATTTGTCTCATCAATCTTATTCTTTAAAATCTGGACGTTTATGTTAATTTGTCTCATCTGATTACGAAAGTATGAGACCAGATGATGTCCATCTCATTTTTCCATGTCTCTTTCTGCTACTTTTTCATGTCTCTATCATTCAACCAATGACAGAAAATAATGAGGAAAATGTCTTGGTTGGCCTGATTTTTTTTTTTTTTTTTTTTCATTTCCACCGTTAGTAAAAGCGTTGAGAAATGATACACTATGAAAACAGGATCGGTACAACAAATGCCTGACACTTAGCGGGGCACGAGAAATTGAAATGGGGTATTGTTTTGTATTGATGAGTCCATGACTCCATGTATATTTTTATTTCAACATACCATATAGGTACCACTGTAGTATAGTTCAAATTTGTTGTTTGTAACGTTAATTTTCAGTTCAAAATGATTGCTTTTACATTATTAACCAGTGTGTATGTGTTATAATCTAATGGGGCCGGCTATTTGGATACAAAATTATATATAAACGGGAAGACATGGAATCTTGATCATTGAATCTTTTTGTCTTTATATGAAAGATGGAAATCAGAAGACGATACACATTAAAAAATTAATCGTATGTGCATGTATTCTCAATAAGAACAAACTATCTAACTTCCTCTCCGTTCAAGCCTATTTTATTCAGTATCTATTACTATCCATTTTTCAGATGCATGTCCTGATTATGTGCAAGTACTCTGAAGTGGGGCTGTGGGGTTTCCGTTGAAACCTGAAACCTGAAATGAGTCATCCATAACCTCTACGCACTAATGCCAACCAAAAAAATTTAAGTCTAAACATTTGTGTAATCAATCGTATGCGCATGATATAATCACAAATTATTATATAAAATAATTTTATCTGCATGATATAAACATATAAAAACACAAACTTTTTGCATGATACAAACATATAAAACACCAATTGTATGTGCATGTATTTTCAATAAGACCAAACTGTCTAACATCCTCTTCTTACTAACCTATTTTATTCAGTATC
Source organism: Allium sativum (assembly GCA_030737875.1). Taxonomy (NCBI): domain Eukaryota; kingdom Viridiplantae; phylum Streptophyta; class Magnoliopsida; order Asparagales; family Amaryllidaceae; genus Allium; species Allium sativum. Next base: position 227,032,782 of record CM060922.1, read on the forward strand.
CATTATTATCATCTGTTTGTTTGGATGCATGCCTTGGTTATGTGACTGATGCCATCCGAGATTTAAAAAAAATCTATTGCATGCACATGGTATAATCATAATTACATTTAGTAAAATATATCTGTGTGCATGATATAAACATATAAAAAATCAATTGTATGTGCATGTATTTTCAATAAAACCAAACTATCTAACATCCTCTCCCTTCAAGCCTATTTTATCCAGTATCCATTACTATTCATTTTTTGGACGCATGCCTTGATTATGTGCGAGTATTGCCTATGTAGACTGATAACATCCATGATATATAAATCAAAACATATACAAAATCGACCGTACGTGCATGATATAATCTTAATTGGGCAAGCCTAACTAGTTAGAAATTAAAACATACATTCTTAATTGCTTTAAGGCTGAAATTTCATGACTTTTATGAGAAATGATTTAAAATCCCCAATTTTTGCATCCTTTGATTTCACCTTTTCATTTAATAGATACATAGCCGAAGGAGGGCTAACAGGAGAACGCAAGCGATGGGTCCCACGCAGAGGGAAAGAACCTTTAGATCCAGATGCACTGGGATTTGCTTATTCAAATCCAATGGAAACATCTTTTAAGCAAAGATGTTTAGAAGATTGGAAGATACACCATCGCAAGCTTCTCAGAACTCTTCGTAACGAAGGACGTGCAATTTTAGGTGAAATTTCAGATAATGATTTTATTAGAGTGGAGGAAAGATTAAAGAAGATAATTAAAGGTCCCGATACAAATGCGTTAAAGCCGAAAGCTGCAAGTAAAATGATAGTATCCGAATTAAAAGAAGAGTTGGAAGCACAAGGATTACCTATAGATGGAACTAGACAAGTTTTATATCAAAGAGTACAAAAAGCTAGAAGAATAAATCGTTCAAGAGGTCGCCCTTTGTGGATTCCTCCAGTTGAAGAGGAAGAAGAAGAGGTATTTTCTGTTATTTCTGGTCAATTCGTGTAGTTACTTTTTGCATGCCATGAATATTTAGTTAAATTTGTAACTTTTAAAACCAATTTATACCACGTATAAGACACCCAGTGGTTATAAAAATACAAGAAAAAAAAATAGGTGTGTTGAGCTTTCAGGCAGTCGGTGGTATTTTTTCTCAATCTTTTTTCTTAAAATTTATTATGAAATAGAAATAAATATTGCTTTTAGGTCATTAAGGTTAAGCAGTCATTAGGCTTAATTTATCATATTCAGTTTTTACTGTGTTTCACTGACAATGATTTCGTAGATAACCAAATTTGTGCTCCCTTAAAATCACGACCAAATCATATATCTTGTTGACTTTTAAATCTTTTAAGAACCAATACATAGTTACTTTTTTTTTCCTCGGTCCTCAATACAACTGACAGATTGACGAAGAGTTGGATGAAATAATTTCAAGAATTAAACTTGAAGAAGGAAATACAGAATATTGGAAAAGACGTTTTCTGGGAGAAGGCTTACATGATGTTCAAGAAGACGACATAGCTGTTGATGATTCAGACATCCATGACACTATAGATGAAGCTGATTCATTAGATGATGCTGAAGAAGAAGCCGAAGATGAAGGAGCAGATGAAGAGGAGGAAGTAGTTGAACAAGCTGAAATCGAAACCGAAAATCAAGAGGCAGATGTGGTTAAAGACAAGGAAAAGGAAGTTGAAAGAGCCAAACCTCTACAAATGATTGGTGTTCAATTGTTAAAGGATTCTGATCAAACAACGACGACTTCAAAAAAGACAAGAAGCAGAGCTTCACGTGCATCTGTTGAGGTTTGCACTTTTTTGAAAAGATTGTTTGTGTGATGCAAGTGCATATTCTAGGGACAATAGCTACAATTGGCAAATGAACATTCTGGTTACAAATAACATGCTTTCCACTATGGCAATTGGTTTGACCTATGTGGTTGAGGTGGCTAATTTATTTATAACGTCTGCATTAATTTGTAGGTGTGAGTTGTCCACCATGCATCGTGTAACATTCTTTCAACATAATTTTATACCTTTTTTTTTTTTTTTTTTTGGGGTATTTGAATAATCTTTAATGTCAGTGGAATGATTTGATTCATAATATTTAAATATGCCTGAATATCTCACTTTAAAACACACACACACTCACTCACACTGTATATTGTGGCTACTGTAATAAATTGCTTTACCAATTCTAGGATTTTCAATAATATATATATTTGACTTATGTCAGGATGATGCTGATGATGATTGGTTCCCTGAGGACGTTGATGAAGCATTTAAAGTAATGAGAGAAAGAAGAATATTTGATGTATCTGATATGTATACTATTGCTGATGCATGGGGTTGGACATGGGAGAGAGATATAAAGATGAGAAATCCTAGAAAATGGTCACAAGAGTGGGAAGTTGACTTGGCAGTAAGAATCATGCATAAGGTGGCCAACAAATATCTTGCTAATTTGTTATTTTTAACCCTATATCTGAATGGTTAAGAGTTAAGACCATTTAGGTTTGTCAGTAGATACATATGAGTACGGACTGTCCTATATCTGCATTCATATCAGAAATCTTTTTAGGTTATCAGAAGAATACGTTTCATTTTTCAGATAAAATTTGACAATTGGTGGATTTTCAAATAATAAGTTGAGAAATTTGAAAATTTCTGAATTAGTCCTTGGGGAAATGCCAGAAATAAAAAAGAAGATAACAAAAATAAAATTTAACAACTTTTGTCTAAAATCTTTATCATTAAATATGCTGAAATGCACATGAAGTTTGTTTTAATCCGAAAGAATATTAATATATTTGGAAGTGAATATCACCATATGTATATCTGCATCTTTTTTTTAGGATTACAAATATTCTCTTACATTTTTTTATTTATTTTAAATATGGATGTGAGGGAAAGGCTTTGGCACTAATCGACCACCCCCAGAGCCCGGAAAGCCGTGAGAATAGTACCAGGATGGGAGACTGACCTGGGAAGTCCTCTTGCGCTTGAGTACGGGAGCCTTTGGCACTGGGTATCCACCTTTTAAAATATGGATGTGGATGCTAAAACCTATTCCCACCTTATTTATAATTGTGTTCAGTTTTTTTTTTCACCAATGAACATAGTTGTACCTACAAACTTGCAACTTTTATATCTCTACTTTCATAGCTCTCCATATTATCTTGAGGTCTGTAAAATAAAGGTTATCGAACTTGGAGGAATGCCCACGATAGGAGATTGTGCCATGATATTGCGTGCTGCAATAAAAGCTCCTGTCCCCTCAGCCTTTTTGACAATATTGCAGACGACTCATAGTCTTGGTTATGTTTTCGGGAGGTACTGATTGAATTCTAATATGCATTATTGCTTTCAAGATTACCAAGTTTTCATGTGAGTAGATTTCTGTAACATGTTTATTCATGCTAAAAAAGTGGCCTTTCCCTGTAGGTAGATGAAATACAAAAATATCTTTTGGTTTGAATTACCAAAATTACATTTTATTTGTTGAGTTAAAACAAAGTGGTAGATCTCTACGATTATTTTAATTCCTATCTCACACAAGTTAAATTAGCAAATAAATGGACTAAGGCGTCGGTCTAGACAAGTTAGAAGAAGTTAAATTAAAATAAGTGACAAGATAAACTTTTGAAATAAATTTTTTTTTTTAAATATTGTTCACTGATGCCATCAAGTGTCAATCTTGGGGATCAAACTTGTGACATTTAATCTCTAATCTCAAGTAACCAACCGACCCATCCCTGTTGGCATATAAATTATACTTTTAAAACAAGTGTTTCTTTAGAAGTTATAATCTATATTATGTAGGAAGAATTAATTTTTCTATTTACATTGTATAGAAAAAGGTTTTATTTAAAAACTCGTGTTTAGTTTTTTAATTAATTTAAAAATTATTTAACATATCTTATAATTATAAAACAATACAGTTTTTAATGTTTTTGTACTTTCTATTTATTGAAGAACAAAATAATTGTTCTCAAACCTCTGATTGGTTTCCAAAATGATGTCTATTTTATGCTTAAATTTTCTTGGTTGTTAAAAGATCAACTTTGAATCATCTTTTAGTCAAATTGTGAGGTTTGTTAAATTATCTAACCAAAATATTTTGTATATTTTTTCTTCTTCATTTTTTAATTAATTATATTTATCATTGTAAAGTTTTTTTTTTTTTTTTGAATTTCAAATTCTTGATGAGTTAAATTTAACTTTGAATCTCGTTCTCAAGTGTTCATATTATATGCTTGTTATATGGGAAATTTTATATTCTAACATTTTTTTCTTCTTCTAAATATTGAATATTTCTTATATTTTAATTCAGTTTTACAGTTTGGATTTTCTTTTCATTTTTTTATGACAATGCTGTTAAAATTTGAATAATTCAAAATATGTATAGTGGCATTATTTTGAAAAATTACACTACTGTATTTCAGTGTTTCATGTAAACATGTTTCACATGTGCCAAGGTGTTATGCATATATAGATTGCATAAACCTAATGAATCACATTTTAATTTCAGGGTACAATTGTTTTCTTTCCAGTAGGAATGATACATGCCAAAATACTAGCAATATGATGACTATAAGATAATGATGTTCACATTAGAGTTTCCTAAAATGTAGCATTGTCATGTGTTTGAAACTTATATATACATTCAAGGCTTATTGCTCAATATTTTTATGCATATACCTCCTAAATTTCAAATCTGGTTTATTCGAAATTCCCTTTTGTTTGTTCTAGCCCATTATACGATGAAGTTATACTGCTTTCGCTTGAGCTTGGAGAAGTAGATGCAGCTATTGCGATTGTAGCAGACATGGAAACAACTGGAATAAAAGTTCCAGATGAAACACTTGATAAAGTGCTTGCTGCTAGACAGACCAATGATTCGATGCTGGACGAAGAGATTTCTCCTAACGTTGTTGGTGAATAAACCATTGACATATGCACAATACGAATGATCTCCATAAGGTACAAAACTCTCTGCTTGATCTTGAATCTTATACCATAGAGCTGAAATTGGTCTCAGCACAGCATGCACAACATTCATCGAGTAATGCTTTCATTGACTATTCCAAGTTATTCGTATCCACGGGAGCGACATCTAAGTGCCAGAGCATGCGATTCAGCGTTGAATAAATACATTTACATTTTCTATGTTAGCAGATAGCCGTTACTGTTGATATTTTACGCTGAATAAATACATTATAATATGCACATGTACCTGTACATGCAGTTCAATTATCAGCGGTCTGCATTTTGATTTCTTGCTGAATGATTAACGTACGTGTATTATGATGTTTACAATTCACTGGTAAAATTTCTCAACGACACTATATTAAAAATATTTGGGAGAGAGAAAAGTAGAGAGGTAGTTTCCGAATTTACTTGTATATTTCATCATTTTTGTTTGTTGTTGGATCATAAACAAGAGCTGTTTTGAAATCAGGTATATCTTCAACACTGTGACCTATTCGGTCGAAAACAGAAATTCACTAAAAATTTATTTGGGCTAACGTCTGAAGGACATATTAAGCAAGAAGCCAAAAGTTTTTATGAGTCTTCGTATTGAGGAGATAACCAGCATTCTGCCCCTTCTTCTGAACTCCAACACACAGACACTTACTGTGCTCGATCAAGAACTCAGCTATATTGCCAGTACCATTGGCTCCCAATTTGCTTAATATCGACGAAGTTTTGCGTTGCCCTATGATAAGAAGATCGATCCCAAGCAGCGTACTCTGCGACAAAATCGCAGCTGCTTTATTTTCTTTCGCATCCGTTTGCACTCTCTCTACCTGAACCTTAACCTTCGGCTGCATCGTTTCGCATTTCGATTTCATTCCTTCTACAAAGTCCGCATCGACCGTCTCGTCCAACGATGATGAAGCTGTAAGCGCTGCACCTGCAAAATATTAAACATCGTCAAAAACTGACTCAGAGTAGGTTTTAGATAATCCAAAGCAGTGTTGATACCTGAATGATTATTGATGGTGGGGGTACGCTTGAAATAGGTGGAGAAAGTGCTGCTTTTCCTGAAAGAAGAGACTTGTTCGACGTGAAGGAGAACGAGTTCGTCGTGTTCTAAGACGGCGTGAGAAAGAGCCCATTGAAGGGCTCCGGCAGCCTCGCGGCTGGGGTCAACCACGACCATGATGCGGCGTTTTCCAGGTGTACTGCCATTGCCCCCAAAGTTCATGATTATGGCCTTAGGGCCCTCCTTAGGTTTCTGTTTTTATTCTTGATTTTTTTAGTTTTCTCCCTCATTTTGATTCGGTTACTATTTTTTCCGATTTCATACATGATTTGCAATTTTCCAAGTGTTTGTTGGTTGTGCTTCTCCCCGCATTCTTTGGTCCTTGTTTGTTGCCATGCTGTGGACGTTGTTTCATTTGGTTATTTGACAATTATGCCGGTCATGTGTTAATCCCATTTTTGATTTTATTTTTAAAAAAAAAAAGGCACACGGATGCATTGCTTATGCGTTTACATCTCCATCACTTTGTCTTCGCATCTACAACAAAAGTGATTTACACGCGCATTTGATAGACGTTGAACACCAATTAAATTGACACACAATGCCATAACAACTAAATGGCTTGACGACTACCTCAAAGGAGGGTGTGAATATTATCGATGGTGTTTCATTTGGTCATTTGGCAATTATGCCGGTTATGTATTAATTCCATTTTTGAAAGAAAAAAGACACGAATGCATTGCTAATTTTCCTTGATGGTGTTTACATTTCATCACTTTGTTTTCACATCTCCAACAATGGAGATTGCACATGAGAAAACGAGTTGACCAAAAGTAAATAATTGGGCGGTATACATCATAGAATCATACTATGGAAGTTTTGAACTCGTGATCTCTTATGTCAAAGTCAAACTCTTCACCGTCAACAATTATGCTGGCCACGAAAGCTGTATTTTTTTTCTTATATTAACAGGAAACTCACTTTCAATTTTCAAAAAATCTTAGAATTCTTCAATGGTGTCCAAAGCATTAAAGAAGGAAAATAAAGCTGAAGTTAGTTTAATTTGTAGAGTGAACGCCATTATGGTATTCACCAATGAAGACATCAAGATAGAAGCAAACAAGTATAAGAGAATATTGACGTAATGTGACCTTGAGAGTTTGAAAGTGGAAACAGAACATCAAAAATACGTGCAGTCGGAGATGGATAAGGATTTGTAGTAATGAATACAATTGAAATCCAATATTGTATAGAGTGCAAAAGATAAACAATTACAGTTAAGATTTTTAGTTTGTTTTATGTTTGTATTAACCGTACTTTGTGCTTCAGAAAGTTATTTTATTTGGTTATGAATTAATGTCCTAGTATTTAAAATCCCACATAAACAAGGTACTACACATGAACAACTTTTCTAGACAAAACAATACAAATGCTGCCTTAAAGAAAGCACCAAGACATACACGTATGATTCATTTGAAGTGAACTGTAATTCTTCAAAGTGATTCCCAAATAAGATTCATAAGATTTTTCTCAAAGCCTATTAAGCAGTTGTGCATCTCAAAATGAAAGGTGTCATTCCATTTGAATGTCGAAAGTTTCTTTGATTACAGGAATGTTTTTTTTAAAAAAAAAAAAAAAAAAAATTAAGAGAAATGAGTGATCATCACATGGAGTAGAACACTCATGTAATTTTATTCCATATTTAAAAAGAGAGCTGTCAACATGTCTGACAGGTAGCAAAGCGCACCCCTTACGATGAAAAAAATAGCAGAAACAAGAAACCTTCAAACCTAAAACTAGAGTCCAAATATAATAAAATATACATAATACAATAAACACAATACCTAATCTAGAGTCCAATTAAATAACTATCGTAAACCTGTAACTGTAAAAAAGAAGCTAACAAGAGTAGAAAAATGTACACATATGGGAAGAAGTAAAAGACAACAAATATAGAATGAGACATAAAAAGGCAGACAGAAAGAAACCAATTAAATAATCATAGATATAAGCAGAAAGAAAACCACACCAGAGATCATATACAGCATCAGATCAATTTTTATATTATGTATGTATGTATGTATCACTACTAGAATAGATTGTTATTCCAATGTCCACTTTCCAACGGCCGCCAACGATTATTTAGGAGCCATTGGAAATCGATGTAACTATGGCCGTTGGCGGTCATTGCAAATTTACGTGATATTGCCTGCTTCAGCAAACCGAAAGCTTCATTCTTCCTTCTCCACTAATTAATCCTCTCCTCCAATCATTCATCTCCTTCCAAATTTGCTGCCAAAGCTTCCTCCATCACTCTAACCTCATTGGGCGCCATCTACGAGCTTCTCCAACCCATCTTCATCCTTCTCGTTCTTCAAATTAGGTAATTTCATTAAACCTAATTTTTAGGATTTAATTGATTTTGTGTTTAATTTGTAATTTGTTTAATTCCTATTTGTTTGTATATGTATATTACATCATGTTACCCTCTAATTGCTATTATTATCACAAGGACAAATTTTCAAAATAGGCTAATTTTTAAAAAATATAGCACAAATAGGTCAGTTTTAAAAGTACTAGCAGAAATAAGCTAGTTTTTGCCAACTCAGCAATGAGGTGGCAAAAGTTTGTAAAAAAATTACCGGGGGCGTACTTGACAAGTGCGCCTCTATAAAATAATAAGGATGCACTTGACAAGTGCGCCCTTGAACATTTTGTTAAGGCGCACCTGCAAGGCGCACCTATACTATCTGCTGCTTCACAGCAGCCTCTCTTTATCCACCCTGCTGTTTCACAACAGTTTTTCTACAGATTTGATCTTTTCTATTGATTTAACTTCAAATATACGTTAACCCAAATAAAACATAAACACATATGTATCATTTTCAAACATAAATACGTAAAAACAACGTTAATATTCGATTACAAACATAAATTGTAACACCCCACCTCCCCTAGGGTCACTCTCAAAGGGAATGCACTAGGGTTGGTGAAGCATTATCGAGGTAAACATGCACAGAAACATTACAAGACATAACATATATAAAATAGCGGAAGTAAAACAAATTTCATTACCTTATAAAATAAGGTCTAAAGCCTTTTACATCAGAATACATCAAAACCTGTCTTGCAATAATAAAGAAGCATAAAACCTTTTCATAAATTATTCCCCAAAATAATGCGGTGAAGCAGCCATAGCCAAGAGAAGACCAAGCTATACATGATGACCTTCAAGCATAAGAGGTCCGAACTAAACAACATCATTTCCTCCCTGAAAACCTGGAGGGGGGGGGGGGAACGGAAGACAAAGAGGCGAAAGAAAACGGGGTCAGTCATAAAGACTCGTAAGTCCTATCTACTTCCAGTATAAAAACAGGTAAAGGTAACATGACATGCATAAACTGAAAGTAAACATAAGGATGACGGCAAGATAGATAAGCTAAACCAAGATAACTGGATGAACTACTGTAGCAAGATAAACTAAGGTATCATGATAAACTACCGTGTCAAGATAAATCAAGGTATCACATTGTCAGGTTTCTATCAAGTATACAATTCCAAGGTATCTATCATGTATAACATCCCCCGGTATTTATCATGTATATTTGCTCTGCACCTCTCGTACTAGTATCCCAACCTGCGTCATGTGTTAACTATGAATGTCCCTTGCCCAATGTCATGTAATGATCCATGTCAACCTAATATATAACATATGTAAGTTTTCCCAACTCGTATGTTTCTTTCCATGTATAAGTTCGGTCCTTTGCCGTAGACCGTACGGGCTTTCCCATGTAAATCTATACCACCTCAACGTAGTACCATTTTATCCTTGGAGTTGTTTTGGACTGCTACCCTTGGTCTGGTTATGTTTTCTTACCATGAACTATCGCGTGTGCACTTAGGATTTATGTCACCTAGGACCACTAGGGATTATGCTACCTAATGAACGTTTCCATGTCTCGATTTGGGTTCAAGCCACCTAGGGCCACTAGGGATTATGCCACCCGTCAACCACGCCCTTTATCCCACGTATGTATCGTGAATCGTTTTCCATGTCTAGACGCACATGTATCCCAATGTGCCATCCGAGTTCCGTGCCAGGGCAAATCGAGAAATACGGAACTCGGTCGGGAGCTTTAAGTCGTATGCTGATGCAGATATCAAGGTCTGTTTTTGTATCTGTGGCTATGGTCCCACATGACCCCTCCCTCGACTACTGAAAGGCAATCCAAGAAAAATCATGTATGAGAACCACATCCCGGCCCCACTATAGCCCCACTTTCCTATGGGCCAACCTCACCCATGACTCGATAGCAAGAACATGGTCTGTTGGGGGTTCTCTGCCTTTCCGTACGTACACGATTGACTAAAGATGGTAGGTAGTCGACGACGTGCTATCCAGGGCAAAAACAAGTATCGTTGACTCCACGCTAATCCATCCTAGTCTTTAGGTCGCTCGCATAGCAACTAAGGCATACTCTTGGCTCTTCTACCGCAGACCTTAACCTCTGTGGGGCCGGGTTTCATGGACCATCTGCCACCTCACAGAGAGATACCAAGAGTACCCTCACGTCCCCCGAAGCTACCGCTTCGTCACCCAGTTCGTTGGAGCCTTTATCTAAGTCAGATAATTTGCTCCTCCTCGTGTTTTAAGCGATGACCTACCGTATCGGGTTACTCATCTATCTGTGAACTGGTCCAAATCCCTTGACTAAGAATTATTACTTAGTTTCCTAAACTAAGGTTTACCACTTTGTCTTCTTTCCCGTTATCCTTGTTAATCCCTGTCTTCCACCCAGTCCCCTGAACTGGGGTTTTGTCTAACGGGTTAAGTATTGTCGTTTAAGTTCATGACTTAACCTGCCTACGAATCATGTCAAGATTTGGCTAAGTATTCAAGTCCAAGACCTAGCCCTACAAGTTGGTTAAGTATACCAAGAAGCTCATGACTTAACCTTATTCAATCATCAAGTCAAATTAATTAAGTATTTGTTTATCTTAACCCTATCAGATTATCGTGTTAGATTGGTTAAGCATAGATTACCTTAACCTCATCGGATTATCGAGTTGGATTGGTTAATTATAGGTTAACTTAACCTCATCCACTAATCGTATTACAATGGTTAAGTATATTTAAAAGGTCTTGTGACTTAACCCTTTCAGGTCCGCATATTAGATTGGTTGAGTATAGGTTACTTAACCTCATCAAATCATCATGTATAATTGGTTAAGTATAAGTTACTTAACCCCATTAAATTATCATGTTAAGTTGGTTAAGTATTGGTTACTTAACCTCATTGAGTTACCAAGTTTAGATTGGTTAAGTGTTTAACTTAACCCCATCGAATTACCGTGTTTAGATTAGTTAAGTATAGGTTACTTAACCCCATCTAATTACTGTGTTTAGATTAGTTAAGTGTAGGTTACCTAACCCCATCTAATTACCGTGTTTAGATTAGTTAAGTCTAAGTTACTTAACCCCATCTAATTACCAAGTCGGAGTAGTTAAGTGTAAATTACTTAACCCCATTCCCTAATTGTCTTGTTTGGTTAAGTGTCATTAAGAAATCAAGTCCGGTTTAACTTAACTTACCCATTCGTGTCATATCGGTTAAGTGTCATTAGTCAAAATTACTTAACCTTTTCATGTGGCATTAATTAGATTAATGCACCTCAACCTCTCACATTAGACTTTGTTGTGGTTACTAGTTAAGCCGGGCGGGTCCGGGTAGATTTACACCACAACCTAGTCTAACCTCGGGTCTTAAGTGCTATATGACCAACTACCCACATTGGGTCCTATTGTTTGTAGCCACTAGTTAAGCCGGGCGGGTCCGGGTAGATTTATGCTACAAACTCAACCCAACCTCGAGTTGGCCACTTTCATGTTCGGTCTAGTGTCATATTACACTTACAACCCACACGTGTCTAGTTTCAAGCCCCATGTTTACCCCACATGTCATGTCCCCATTTAGGTGTATCATGAGTGTCATATTTTCATGAAATCCCATGTCAAATTATCATGTCATAATCACGCACGTCTAGCCTACCCCAAATCGTGTTTCCAACTCAAGTAAAAGCGAGTCAACATAGTAAGGATACTATGCTACATATTTGCCTCAAAACATGCACGATGTCAAAAAGGGATTGTCCACCAACATGCATGGTATCATAAGGGGTTTGGCCTCAAAATATGCATAGCATCACAAGGGGTTTTTGGCCACAAACATGCATAGTATCATAAGGGAATTTGGCCACAAACATGCATATTATCATAAGGGAATTTAGCCACAAACATGCATATTATCATAAGGGAATTTGGCCACAAACATGCATATTATCATAAGGGGTTTGGGTTCATTTACATGCATAAGCCCCAAAGTCAAATCTTTGCCAATGTTTCATAAGTCAAATGGTTCCCAAAGGTTCATGCTAACATTCCATAGATAAAGATTCAAACTTACAAGATAAACTAGGTTAATCATAACATGAATAGCATGATTTAGTCACTAAGCATAGCCAAAAGTCATAGGTTCAAGCAAAAGAGGCATGACAAGGTTTATATAGGCTAGCATACTTAGTTTAATCTCGTATTATTCCATGCCATCATTAAAACTACCATTTAGATCTAGAAGTAGCTAGAACTTACATAGCGTGGCAAGAGATTTAGGAGTATGAATCGTCTTGTTGAAGAATCCATGTTGAGATGATGATCAAAACCCTTGTTTTGGTGTAGAAAGCTTGCACCTTCGTCTTGGATCTAGTTTGAATGCATAGGCTCTTGAAGTTGGAGATGGAGGCCATGATTAAGAGGGATTTGGGCAACACTTCGTTGTTAGATTGATTTTTGAGTGATTTAGGTTAGGTCCAAGGGTGTTTTTATAGAGATTAGGAGTAGTTTAGGCCATAGGATAAACCCTAGGATAGATCTGAGCCCTCAAAATCCGTCACAGGCCCATAAAACATGTCTTGAGGAACAAGTCAGGTGCACCCAGGCCAAACTGGCCGACCACTCAAGTCGACAAGGGTGTCGACTGGGAAGTCGACACCACCTGGGGTGTGTCGACTCCCAAGTCGACTTGGGGGTGGCGGGAATTTTTCCCGCCTCTTCTGCTTGGCTGAATTTGAAATCTGAATTCAAATTTGAACTGTTTTTGAACTTGAAATTTTCTGAAAACTTTGACAGGCCATAACTTGGTCATACGGACTCCGATTTCCGAAATCTCGGACTCTATTTCGCGTATTTTTCCGAGACGAATGCAATGGCATAGCCCGTTTCCCTTGGTTCACATTTTAAAATTAACTTCTGCCCTGATTCTTGTATTAGCATGTTGTAAAAATCCGGGTTGTTACATCCTCCCCAACTTAAAGGATTTCGTCCCCGAAATCTCCAAGTTAGGAAGAACGTATCCTACCATCCATCATCAATCTACTGAAAACATCATCCATAGGCAACCATTGTCCTTAGACGATTTCTAATGCCATATGAACATATGCAGAACGTGTGTGTATATGCTCCTTAGCTAATGCTAATGATCAGGCCTGAATGATCTCTCTAATGCAAAATTTGTTTAGTGCCATGAATCCAACATGTATGCAAATAGTCCTAGTCAAATAAGTACTACATGTGTGCACAAACATTCATCCATATGCAACATCCGCATGACAACACATTAACTTTCAAACAAGTATAAATACTCGTGCATATGCAATGCAAAATGTGAGTGCGTCGATCTAGTATCTAACGTGTATTCGCGCATCCACGAGCAACCACTTGCAACCATTTGCAACCATATCAATCATAACATGTTTCAAATACATGTTTACATCCATAGAGTTCTACCTAAGGTTCCCAAGATAGGATCGAGAAGATAAACAAGACAAACTCCTTACGGGGTTTGCAACAGAAACAGGACCGAGAGGATATCCGCCAAGCAATAGCGTGCAAGCAAGCTCTACAGGTGGACCAAGGATCAAAGATGTACTCTTAAAGAGAGACATGATGCGCGCGTCTAAGCCGCATTTCCTTGAGCTTAATTCCGTTATGCCTTGACCGTCTTTGACTTCATGATTTCGTAGCTCCTTGATTCCTATTTCCAAGGTATGAGTTGGAACTCATTTCACTGTCGCCTCTCGTTTCGCTTCCACTTATTCTTTCCCTAGTATGCTCGGCCCAAACATATCTGCGTACTCATGCAAGCTCTCCAAAATTCACTAGTGAATTCTGGGTCTCGTTTACCGATGTCAATCCATGTTACCAAGCGTACCTACTAGGGTGATTCCTATAACCCATGCTTACGCGGAATGAACCATCTGCCTTATTGGCGAACGTTACTTGATCGGATCAGAGATTTCCGATAAATACATCAAGTGATTCTAGGTAACTAACCATGACAGAACCCAAAAGGTTACACGAGACTTCGAGGGTATTACCAAGGCAAGCTAAGAGTTTAACTACCCTCCTTTCAAAACTGAGAATGGCATCCCTTACTGGATAACCACTTCATCCCTAGAATCCATCCCTAGCTCAACAATAGAAGTATTGCTTCTAATCTCAACACTTGACATTTACACTCTCAATTCCAAACAAGTCATGAATAAATGGACCGACTCTCCAACCAGATTTTTGGGCCAAAATTGGGATCTTCTACCATGCTAATACTAAGGTGCAGAGACTTAAGTATCGAGGCAGACTTAAATGATGCGATGATCAATACAAAGTCTAGACGGGATGATAGAAAAGAAAGGCTAAGCCTTTAACAGAAACGGTACCATTCCTCTTAGGTACGCTAGGAGTGAGAGCATACAATTGCCCTCTCGCTGATCTTGTCCTTGCCTTCCTTCGTGGACTAATCCATACCAACAAGTTGCTTATCCTTACGTCCGTGTCCTTTATCCTTGATCTTATTACCCTTCCTTGTAACACGGTAACAGGTCTCTCGAGAACTTCCTCCATCACACGGGAAAACACTTACGTTGTTAGACAAGGATTAGTCGCAGTTAAAACTACTGTGACTACAGATGGAGGAAAGAAAGGAAAAGAGATTCGATCAAGGAAACAAAGGATAGTGCTAATGGCTTTTGGGGAATAGCCTTTAAAAAATTTTCTTGAAAAATGCTTCTTTGTAAACGGTTTCTCAAATAGTTTTCAGAAGGTTTTAAAAACTTTTGCCCAGTCTGGTAACCTTCTGCTCCGATACCAAATGTAACACCCCACCTCCCCTAGGGTCACTCTCAAAGGGAATGCACTAGGATTGGTGAAGCATTATCGAGGTAAACATGCACAGAAACATTACAAGATAGAACATATATAAAACAGCGGAAGTAAAACAAATTTCATTACCTTATAAAACAAGGTCTAAAGCCTTTTACATCAGAATACACCAAAACCTGTCTTGCAATAATAAAGAAGCATAAAACCTTTTCATAAATTATTCCCCAAAATAATGCGGTGAAGCAGCCATAGCCAAGAGAAGACCAAGCTATACATGATGACCTTCAAGCATAAGAGGTCCGAACTAAACAACATCATTTCCTCCCTGAAAACCTGTGGGGGGGGGGAACGGAAGACAAAGAGGCGAAAGAAAACGGGGTCAGTCATAAAGACTGGTAAGTCCTATCTACTTCCAGTATAAAAACAGGTAAAGGTAACATGACATGCATAAACTGAAAGTAAACATAAGGATGACGACAAGATAGATAAGCTAAACCAAGATAACTGAATGAACTACTGTAGCAAGATAAACTAAGGTATCATGATAAACTACAGTGTCAAGATAAATCAAGGTATCACATTGTCAGGTTTCTATCAAGTATACAATTCCAAGGTATCTATCATGTATAACATCCCCCGGTATTTATCATGTATATTTGCTCTGCACCTCTCGTACTAGTATCCCAACCTGCGTCATGTGTTAACTATGAATGTCCCTTGCCCAATGTCATGTAATGGTCCATGTCAACCTAATATATAGCATATGTTGGTTTTCCCAACTCGTATGTTTCTTTCCATGTATAAGTTCAGTCCTTTGCCGTAGGCCGTACGGGCTTTCCCATGTAAATCTATACCACCTCAACGTAGTACCATTTTATCCTTGGAGTTGTTTTGGACTGCTACCCTTGGTCTGGTTATGTTTTCTTACCATGAACTATCGCGTGTCCACTTAGGATTTATGCCACCTAGGACCACTAGGGATTATGCTACCTAATGAACGTTTCTGTGTCTCGATTTGGGTTCAAGCCACCTAGGGCCACTAGGGATTATGCCACCCGTCAACCACGCTCTTTATCCCACGTATGTATCGTGAATCGTTTTCCATGTCTAGACGCACATGTATCCCAATGTGCCATCCGAGTTCCGTGCCAGGGAAAATCGAGAAATACGGAACTCGGTCGGGAGCTTTAAGTCGTATGCTGATGCAGATATCAAGGTCTGTTTTTGTATCTGTGGCTATGGTCCCACGTGACCCCTCCCTCAACTACTGAAAGGCAATCCAAGAAAAATAATGTATGAGAACCACATCCCGGCCCCACTATTGCCCCACTTTCCTATGGACCAACCTCACCCATGACTCGATAGCAAGAACATGGTCTGTTGGGGGTTCTCTGCCTTTCCGTACGTACACGATTTACTAAAGATGGTAGGTAGTCGACGACGTGCTATCCAGGGCAAAAACAAGTATCGTCGACTCCACGCTAATCCATCCCAGTCTTTATGTCGCTCGCATAGCAACCAAGGCATACTCTTGGCTCTTCTACCGCAGACCTTAACCTTTGTGGGGCCGAGTTTCATGGACCATCTGCCACCTCACAGAGGGATACCAAGAGTACCCTCACGTCCCCCGAAGCTACCGCTTCGTCACCCAGTTCGTTGGAGCCTTTATCTAAGTCAGATAATTTGCTCCTCCTCGTGTTTTAAGCGATGACCTACCGTATCGGGTTACTCATCTATCTATGAACTGGTCCAAATCCCTTGACTAAGAATTATTACTTAGTTTCCTAAACTAAGGTTTACCACTTAGTCTTCTTTCCCGTTATCGTTGTTAATCCTTGTCTTCCACCTAGTCCCCTGAACTGGGGTTTTGTCTAACGGGTTAAGTATTGTCGTTTAAGTTCATGACTTAACCTGCCTATGAATCATGTCAAGATTTGGCTAAGTATTCAAGTCCAAGACCTAGCCCTACAAGTTGGTTAAGTATACCAAGAAGCTCATGACTTAACCTTATTCAATCATCAAGTCAAATTGGTTAAGTATTTGTTTCTCTTAACCCTATCAGATTATCGTGTTAGATTGGTTAAGCATAGATTACTTAACCTCATCGGATTATCGAGTTGGATTGGTTAAGTATAGGTTAACTTAACCTCATCCACTAATCGTATTACAATGGTTAAGTATATTTAAAAGTTCTTGTGACTTAACCCTATCAGGTCCGCATATTAGATTGGTTAAGTATAGGTTACTTAACCTCATCAAATCATCATGTATAATTGGTTAAGTATAAGTTACTTAACCCCATTAAATTATCATGTTAAGTTGGTTAAGTATTGGTTACTTAACCTCATTGAGTTACCAAGTTTAGATTGGTTAAGTGTTTAACTTAACCCCATAGAATTACCGTGTTTAGATTAGTTAAGTATATGTTACTTAACCCCATCTAATGACCGTGTTTAGATTAGTTAAGTGTAGGTTACCTAACCCCATCTAATTACCGTGTTTAGATTAGTTAAGTCTAAGTTACTTAACCCCATCTAATTACCAAGTCGGAGTAGTTAAGTGTAAATTACTTAACCCCATTCCCTAATTGTCTTGTTTGGTTAAGTGTCATTAAGAAATCAAGTCCGGTTTAACTTAACCTACCCATTCGTGTCATATCGGTTAAGTGTCATTAGTCAAAATTACTTAACCTTTTCATGTGGCATTAATTAGATTAATGCACCCCAACCTCTCACATTAGACTTTGTTGTGGTTACTAGTTAAGCCGGGCGGGTCCGGGTAGATTTACACCACAACCTAGTCTAACCTCGGGTCTTAAGTGCTATATGACCAACTACCCACATTGGGTCCTATTGTTTGTAGCCACTAGTTAAGCCGGGTGGGTCCGGGTAGATTTATGCTACAAACTCAACCCAACCTCGAGTTGGCCACTTTCATGTTCGGTCTAGTGTCATATTACACTTACAACCCACACGTGTCTAGTTTCAAGCCCCATGTTTACCCCACATGTCATGTCCCCATTTAGGTGTATCATGAGTGTCATATTTTCATGAAATCCCATGTCAAATTATCATGTCATAATCACGCACGTCTAACCTACCCCAAATCGTGTTTCCAACTCAAGTAAAAGCGAGTCAACATAGTAAGGATACTATGCTACATATTTGCCTCAAAACATACATGATGTCAAAAAGGGATTGGCCACCAACATGCATGGTATCATAAGGGGTTTGGCCTCAAAATATGCATAGCATCACAAGGGGTTTTTGGCCACAAACATGCATAGTATCATAAGGGAATTTGGCCACAAACATGCATATTATCATAAGGGAATTTAGCCACAAACATGCATATTATCATAAGGGAATTTGGCCACAAACATGCATATTATCATAAGGGAATTTGGCCACAAACATGCATATTATCATAAGGGGTTTGGGTTCATTTACATGCATAAGCCCCAAAGTCAAATCTTTGCCAATGTTTCATAAGTCAAATAGTTCCCAAAGGTTCATGCTAACATTCCATAGATAAAGATTCAAACTTGCAAGATAAACTAGGTTAATCATAACATGAATAACATGATTTAGTCACTAAGCATAGCCAAAAGTCATAGGTTCAAGCAAAAGAGGCATGACAAGGTTTATATAGGCTAGCATACTTAGTTTAATCTCGTTTTATTCCATGCCATCATTAAACCTACCGTTTAGATCTAGAAGTAGCTAGAACTTACATAGCGTGGCAAGAGATTTAGGAGCATGAATCGTCTTGTCGAAGAATCCATGTTGAGATGATGATCAAAACCCTTGTTTTGGTGTAGAAAGCTTGCCCCTTCGTCTTGGATCTAGTTTGAATGCATAGGCTCTTGAAGTTGGAGATGGAGGCCATGATCAAGAGGGATTTAGGCAGCACTTCGTTGTTAGATTGATTTTTGAGTGATTTAGGTTAGGTCCTAGGGTGTTTTTATAGAGATTAGGAGTAGTTTAGGCCATAGGATAAACACTAGGATAGATCTGAGCCCTCAAAATCTGTCATAGGCCCATAAAACATGTCTTGAGGAACAAGTCAGGTGCACCCAGGCCAAACTGGCCGACCACCCAAGTCGACAGGGGTGTCGACTGGGCAGTCGACACCACCTGGGGTGTGTCGACTCCCAAGTCGACTCCCCAGCCGACTTGGAGGTGGCGGGAATTTTTCCCGCCTCTTCTGCTTGGCTGAATTTGAAATCTGAATTCAAATTTGAACTGTTTTTGAACTTGAAATTTTCTGAAAACTTTGACGGGCCATAACTTGGTCATACGGACTTCGATTTCCGAAAACTCGGACTCTATTTCGCGTATTTTTCCGAGACGAACGCAATGGCATAGCCCGTTTCCCATGGTTTACATTTGAAAATTAACCTCTGCCCTGATTCTTGTCTTAGCATGTTGTAAAAATCCGGGTTGTTACATAAACACAAGTGTAAATAAAATTCGATTACAAACATAAACACGAACCGAAATGGAATTCGATCACAAATACAAAGTGAACATGCTTCGCTTACAAAAGTACGCTAATACAACACTTATAAAACGTTCATGGCGAAGTTCAATCTTGAGTTGGGGGAGGTTGAGAAGGTCATGCCGCCTACGATTGAGCTGGGTCATGTTGAAGTGAAGCTTGAGAAGGATCATGCCTTATTTTAGTTCTTCGCTCTCCTGGACGTTCTAATTTACATCTAAAGAGTAATGCGTCAATGAGTTTCTTCTAGCTAATACATCGTGGTTGGATGTTGGGCTCCGGTACTCGACCACGTCCGAAATCCCCCAATTCTTTACTAACCGTCTTTAGCACATCGACCTACAAATTTTGTTATTTAGAATCGCACATCTAAAGATTTAAATCAGTAAAGTAAAACAGTAAAGCAAAGTAAAAGACGTATGACATCTCGCTCAAGCGGTGCACGAGTGGTGTTTGCTCGTTCATGTTGAGTCTGATCCACGAGAATGAATCTTCGAGTGATCGTCCAATACCAACTCATGTATTCTGAAATTTGAGTGCGAGGAACGTGTTGACGAACGATACGGTTATGTCTATCGTTCCATTGAATGACAGTAAAATCCAAATTTGGCTTAGGCTCGCAAGGCTCAGGGATGTGTTGCTGAAGACCAAATTGTTGCATTACTCGATCAAGATAATACATCTGAACAGTTCGCATGCATATGATCGGTGTCTTGCATAACCAAGTAGGCATGCCACTTAGACATATATGAGGCAGATGAACTAGCATACCCTATGTGTAGGGATTCCGTACAACAGCCTTGTTTGTTAGCATGTCAAGCTAGTCACGATAGTAAGTGGCAACCTGCTTTGGAGATTCAATCCAACTCCTATTTCCAAACCACCTGCGATATAAAGTAATGTACATAAAGTATGTAAATGTAAATAATATAGCATAAACGTAAGCACTATTGTTGAACATCATGTAAATGTACATAAACTAGCTTGCACTATAAGGTAATGACCTGTCGATCTGTGTAGATAAAGTTACGTTTGGACCACCGATAGGAAGATGTGTCCATGACCAAAGCTGTAAAATATATAAAAGATAAATATGATAGGATTGCATATTACAAGTGGCCATTAATAAATATACATTCTAATATTTAACTATAGAAGAGAAAGACAACCGGCTATCGATTTGGATTTACCGAGCGCAGCATTTGTTAATTCAGTGTATAATGTTGTCAATATGGCACTACACCAAGAATATCGTGCACAATCGTCCAAATTTCTCACAAATAATAGCCAAAAAGATATAATCGTCCTTTAGAATGATCGGGATATAGACGACAAGATATCAAGTGTAGAATAACGGCTCTCACATGACGTTCACTTCTTCGTCTGACGCATCTTCTGATGGCTCATTTTGAAATGTACGTCGAAGCCAACTCAACTTAACTGTTGCACCTCTTTTCTCATTTCGATTTGCGATCGCACCCAAACACTCATAACAAATGCCTTCATAATTACTGAGATGTGTAGCAGTTACAGGATTTCCTTCCACTGCAACGCCCAAAAGACAGCTAACATCTTGCAACGTGATAGTAATTTCACCAGTGGGAAGATGGAAGATGGAAGTCTCCGTTCTCCACCTGTCTACCAATGAAGTAACAAGTGCATGATCTATCTTTAAAAACCCCAATCTGGATATTTCTCTAAATCCAGCTCTTTGTAGCGCAAGTTGAACTCTAGGTGTATTTGCTGTAATCAACCCCAACTTGCTAGAATGATCTTGACAATCAATTGGCTTGTCGCTCTACAAATTCAATACGAGATGAAAATAATTATCTACTCCATGAGAAACGAAAAATTAGTGAGTTCATTCACTAGAATTTTTGACATACCTTCATCAAGTCCTGATTATTGCTTCTTTGTTCATTTTGAAGTTACAAGACACTTGCATCCTCAGGACCCGGTGCCAACTCTACAAGAACAAAATGTGAACAAGTTTGAACAAATAATAAACAAGTAGTGAAACGAATGCATGTAGTGAACAAGTAGTGGACAAGTAGTATACAAGTAGTGGAAAAGTAGTGAACCGGATGCAAGACACTTGTGAACAAGTAGTGAACAAGTAGTGAACCGTATGCAAGACACTTGTGAACAAGTAGCGAACAAAATGTGAACCAGATGCAAGACACTTGTGTTTAATGAACAAGTTTTAACAAATAGTGAACCGGGTGCAACACGCGTGTGTCTAATGAACTAGTTTTAACAATTTATAGAAGAAAAAAAATGTGTTTTTACTATATCATATGAATTAGGATTTAGCTAGGATTTAATTCACCATATAGTTGAACTACGAATTAGCTAGGTTTTCATTCACAAACAAGAAGTAAAATTATGAAGATCCTTCCATTGTTGAACAAGTAATGATCAAACCAAATCTATTGTATGCAACACAAACAAAAATTAAGCAAGTATTGTTTAACAGTCTACTCTAACTTCATGAGATGATGATGATCCTTCAATTGTTGAGGTAATTTGATGTATTTTCTGATGACAATTCGATTATTTGAAAGCTTAGAAATTTAGGTTTTTGGATTTTTTAATTTTTGGGGATTTTGGAGTAAAAGGGAGATTGGAAAAAGTGAGGAGTGAAGGGGTAAACCGGCTCCAGTTTAGAGCAGCAGTTTCTCGGCTTGGGCGCACCTGGTAGGCGCGCCCTTCTAAAAGAACGAGGACGCGCTTGACAAGCGCGCCCTTATAAAATATCAAGGGCGCGCTTGACAAGTGCGCCCTTGTAAGTTGACCAGGGCGCACCTTGCAGGTGCGCCCTTCACGAGACTTGGTAGCATAAATCTGCTACCTTGCCTGAACCATTCAATTTGCAAACTTGGATTAAAGACAGTCGAATACAATTCATAATCTTGTAAAATGCAAACATTCACTATTGAAATGCAAATCATTCATTCATTCACCGAATTGAAAGTATAAATCGTTCATTACATTACAAATCATTCGAACAAAATATCAAGACGTATCTCCAAATATTCTCTTACAAAATATTATTTTGACGGACATGTCGATCTTTTGTGTCCTTTTTGACCACATTTGCTGCAAGTATTTTGTTTACTTCCACCCGTTTTATCCATCATACCTTTAATTCTTGTCGGACGTGGACGTCCCGTTTTCCTTTTTGTATGCGGAGGTAGTATGGTCGGACCATGATAGGCATCCCAATATCTACTTTCGGGAATTGGATGGAAGCTTGGAGCGTAACTTGCTTTATATCTTTCCACGGAAAACCACAATGAACAAAATTCATAGTATGATATATTCGCTCCTTCAACGGCTTGAGCACAAGCGGCCATCACATGCAAGCATGACAATTTTGGCAATAGCGGAATGTTGCAAGTGCAAGTACACACATTATCATGTAAAGTCATGATTAATGCTTTTCCAAATTGATCATTCACTTGCCATTCGTTTTGATTGAATCTAACAATTCCGCAATGTCGTGCTTGTTTTGCTCTTTTAGCTAAAAGAGTTTCAACTTTTGGAGTCATTTGCATTTCAAATCCTTCGGCGTCGGAACGACGTTTCATGAAATAGTCATTTAAACGGTAAAACGTTCATGCTACTAAAGACTTAACCGGCAAAGCACGAGCACCACGTAGAACTCCATTAAAACTTTCGGATACATTTGTTATTATCATCATAAATCGTCCACCGTTATCCTTGCATAGAGGCCAATTTTTCTCTGCACCTCGTAAGCTCTTTTCAACCCAAGCATGCGCATCCGGGGAATGGTTCTCAAGTGGCCTCGTAATTCTTTGTACTGCAACTCATCGGTAGCACTACCACATGAATATAATAAGTCTACCAATTTTTTTTGAGTAAATCCGGCAACTTGAAAGTTTTCTTTGAGATGCCTAGCACAAAAGCGGTGATGGTGCTCTTGGGGCCAATTTTCTAATGCTCCCGGAATGCCTTTCATTCGATCGGATATAAAAGTCAAATATCTATTGCGAACACTATGTATGAGATAGTACATGCATCTAAGAAACCATTCCCAATTATCTTTTGATTCGGAGTCTACAATTGCATATGCTAATGGAAATATACCATCATTTGCATCAACTCCAGTCGTGACTAGCAATGTACCTTGCTATTTGCCGTATAGATGTGTGCCATCAATGCAAATTAACGGTCGACAATACACAAAACCATCAATAGAAGGACCGAATGCCCAAAATGCGCTTTTGAAACGAACTTTTTCATTCGTGAGTCTTTCGTTTTCAATCTTAAAAACGGTTCCCGGATTATGTTTTTTAATATTAGCTAAATATTGTGGCAGCTCAGCATATGATGTTTCCCAATCTCCAAAAACTGTCCCAAGTGCTTTCCGCAATGCTTTATACGCCTTGAAGTAGCTTATTTTGATGAAAAAAGTTTCCGACATTAAAACTTGAATCGCAGAGGGGGTGGTATTCAAATCCGACTTCACAAAAGGAAGTATTTTGTTAGCAACAAATCTACTTGTCGCTTTCTTGTGATTAGAATTGATGACTGAATTAACACAAGAATGATTGCCTTCATATTTCCTGACTTCCCACCTTCCCGTCAATGATTTTTTGGGGACAATAGCATGTATTCTCCACTTGCAATTGTTATCGACATTACAAATTGCAGTATATTCTTTTTTGCGGGATTTTACTGGTTTGAAAGAGACAGAATTCTTTATAGACCACTCATTAAGTTGTTGAATAAGCACTTCCTTGTTTTGAAACTGCATTCCCACGTGAAAGCCTGAATCAACACAATCTGCAGTAAATGCGTCTCTAATAGGAGCTACATTTTGAATCAATGATGCAGCCATAATTTGTGCCCTACATAAATCATCTGTCAAAGGCATTTCAAATTCCATTTCCATTGTTATCATTTTCATCTTCTTGCACCAACGATGCTTCATTATTTTTGTTTTCACTCACATTACCAATTCCAAACTCAAGCGGATCATTGTTAGCTTCCATATTTTCTACCCATGCCAAATCATTATCCATTGATGCAATTCGCATGCTATCAATATGTGGTGAGCTACAACCTACACCATCATTTGTCGGTCTAGAGTTTGAACCACCCACATGCACCGTATAACTATTAGAAAAAGTATGAGATCAGAACACTATGAATTTTAACTACTCAAATGTAAAATTTACAAACTTACTTTGTATTCATGAATGGAGGAAATATTGGACTTGGATTGCTTTGATGAGCACAACTTGGAGTAGTTCCAATATTTTGAGTAGAATGTTGGTTTAAATTAGTATCAATTGCCTCTTCATAATGTCTCATCTCCTCTTTTATTACGAATAACTCAATAAATTTCATATTAATCGAAAACATTGCATCGATGTCTTCATCATCATTTACATCGATAGCAGAAGATCCAGAATCCATCGCCCACTTGCTTACTAATCGTACATCGTACTTTTATGAATCAATTTTTGTAACCCTATACACTATTTCCTTTAATTCATGGTAGGAGCAAATTTTTTTTGACCTTTGAACCTTTTTGTTTGCCACCAACATACACCGGTGTATTATTTTCTTTTAAGTTCAACTTCCCATCAAAATAGCAAATAATAGGGATGAAATCCGACATAGTCTACAATGCAAAATTAGCAAGGCACAAGGATACTTAATTGTTAAACAAATATTAGTAACATAAGAAAGCATAAAAAACTAAACCTAGGGTTTGAATGAAATTGAGAAACATAAGAATTTGAGATAGGGTTTGAGTTTAAACTAAATCAATACCTTCAAATTGATGTGCAATAGCTAATAAAAGTAACCCAATCAATAAACCTTATTTGTTTTGATATTTTTTTTTGTAGATTTTAGGCTTTTTTGGAGCTAGTGAAAGAATGGTACGAATTGGTACTTTTTTTCCCGAAATAGTAAAAACCAGAATGACAGAGAGTTGCAGAGAATAGCAGGAAGTAGGTAGGGTTTGGGATAAAATTATAACGGGCGCACTTGGGAAGTGCGCCCGTTATAATGATAATGGGCGCACTTGTCATGTGCGCCCCTAATTAATTTTTTTTAAATTGTTGGCTGAGGTGACAAACATTGGCTTATTTCTGCTAATACTTTTTAAACTGCCTATTTGTGCTATATGTTTTAAAAATTATCCTATTTTGAAAATTTGTCCTTATCACAATAATGATCAAATTGTTTAGTGTTAAATTGATGAGTTTAATTGTGTTTGTTTAGGTAACTTTGGTTAGTGAATGTTATATGTGTGTGATAGAGTTTACTAATAATATAATTTTTACAAACACGAAGATTATATTATGTTGACAAACACGAAGTAAATTACAAAAATATATAATTTATGCAAACACGAAGTAAATTACTATAGTTTATGCAAACACCACGTAAATTACAAAAATATATAATTTAGTACACATGTACTAAAACGGTAAAATATTTACAAATTGTACATTTAAATTTAATGTAGATAAATATTTAAAACCTTAGTTATTATTTGGCCCCGTCTAACAAGTGTTGTATATGATCGTTATAAGAATATTCGATCTATTACAAAACGGACATCTATATTCATCTGATACATCATTTGTCAGATTTTTCCTTGTATTTGACAAGTTACAAACATTATAAAGTAATTATATTTCGTAGAGCATATCACTTTAAACGGTTCACAAAATCTCAACGGTATTTCCTACGTTCCTTGTGTACACGCACGTGTGTACGATATAAGGAACACGGGGGAAATGCTGCCGAAATTTTGTGAAATCGTTTAAAATGGTATGATTTACGAAATATAATTACTATTATGTTTGTAATGGGAAGTAGGATGACCGACCATCAAAGAAGACACATAAGCGTCAATGAACCAATAGTTATTTATTTTAAAATAAAGTTTGTAGACAAATATAAAATTAATGATTACTTTTTTTTTTTATTTCATCATAGGTTTTAAAGTAGGAAAGATGACCACTTACTTTAATGATCAGAGCTGGATGTATCAAAGAAGGGAAATTAATGGAGCAATATGTGAACGTTTTGAAAATGGGGTAAAAGCGTTCATTGAATTTGCAATAAGTATTATCGGAAACAGTAGAGAAACTCGTTGTCCATGTAGTATGTGCGAATTGCTGAACTATTTAATGCCGAGTATGGTTAAGACTCATTTACGCCAATATGGTTTCCCACCCAATTATTTTTTGTGGGATCGTCATAGAGAAATTGTAGCCCTTAATACTCAAGATCAGTCGATGGAGGTCAATAACGTTGAAGTTAGCACGAATCTCATAGAAAATATGGTCGAAGATGTTGCACGATCAATGTTCCCTACCGTTCAAATTGGTATAACGTCAAAGAGAGCCGAATGTTGAAGCTAAAAAAATGTATGATTTATTGAGTAATGGTAAAAAATATATTTGAAATGGATGTGAAAGTGGAACTCAATTATTGGTAACTACAGAATACATTGCAATGAAATCAAAATACAACCTTACGGAAGCTGGATTTATGAATGTTGTTCAAGCGACTAAACACCATATGCCATCTGATAATTTAATGTGCGAAAATTATTATAAAGTGAAAAAACTTATGTCATCTTTTGGTTTGCCATATCAGAAAATAGATACATGTTTAAAGGGTTGCATGTTGTATTGGAAAGAAGACAACAATCTTAGAAAATGTAAGTTTTGTAATCAAGAAAGATACAAATCAAGAAAAAAGACGGGAAAAGTTCTATACAAGCGTATGCATTATTTACCCATCACCCCTAGACTTTAAAAATTATATGCATCATCTGTAACAGCGCAACATATGAGATGGCACAGTGTGAGAACACCTCAAGAAGGTACGTTGAGACACCCATCAGATGGAGAAACATGGAAACATTTTGATAAGAAATATCCTGATTTTGCAATGGAAAGCCACAACGTTAGACTAGGTTTGTGTATAGATGGCTTCACACCGTTTTCTCAGTTTGGTTCTAAATATTCATCTTGGCCTATAATAATCACACCTTACAATCTACCCCCGTGCATGTGTATGAAAACTCCATACATGTTTCTCATAGTTGTCGTCCTGGCCCTGATGATCCGACACAGGGTACTGAGGTTTACTTACAACCGCAAATTGAAGAATTGAAAATATTATACAGTGAAGGAGTTGAAACATACGACATATCAAAAAAGAAATTTTTTCGGATGTTCATTTCTTTCTTATGGACTATTAGTGATTTTCCTGCATATGCAATGCTTTCGGGTTGGAGTACGGCCGGTTGTCTTGCTTGTTCTTATTGCATGGAAGAAACACGAGAATTTTCGTTACCGTATAGAAAGAAAATTTCATGGTTTGATTGTCATCGATGCTTTCTTCATATTATCATACTTTAGAAGAGACAATTTTTTTTTTTACGTCTAATAGACATGAGGCTCTACGACCACCGACGGTTTGGTCAAGCGAGGAAATATATGAACTTGTAAAAGATTATCCAAAGACACATGAAACCGGAAAACAAATTGATATTCAAGGTAAATCGACGATTCATAATTGGTGCAAATAGAGTATATTCTGGGAATTGCCTTATTGGAAACATCTCTTAATCCGCCATAACATTGACGTGATGCATAACGAGAAAAACGTATTTGATAATGTGTTTAATACAGTTCTGAATGTGAAGGGCAAGACTAAGGATGATCTAAAATCCAGACGTGATATAGAGGAAATACGTAATCGTCCCGAGCTTCATATGAAGCCCAGTGATAGAAAAAAACATAAAGCATGCTATGAGCTAGACAACAACCAAGTTAAAGTACTGTTAAAATGGGTGGAAGAATTACATTTTCCCGATGAAATTTCCTCTAATCTTCGTAAATGTGTCGACTATAAAAACGGAAGGCTGAGTGGAATGAAAAAGCCATGATTGTCATGTAATGGTAGAAAATTTGTTACCCATCGCATTCAAAGAATTGTTACCTGGAAAAGTTTGGAATGTAATAACAGAACTTAACTTATTTTATAAGGAGCTATGTTCAACTATGTTAAAAGTTGATCGTCCACTTAAACTTTAAGAGGAAATCCTTATACTGCTCTGCAAACTAGAGAAAATATTTCATTCGGGTTTCTTTAATGTAATGGAGCAATTACTTGTTCATCTTCCAAAGGAAGCACGTCTTCGAGGTCCTATGCAATATGGATGGATGTATCCATTTGAAAGATATGTTATTATACTATGTATCTAAATGTTAATTTAATTATAAATAGAACTTAATATTGAACCAAACGATTTTTTATTAGGTACTTAAATCAATTTTTAAAAAAAGTGAGACAAAAAGCTCGAGTTGAAGGTTCTATTTGCAAATCAAATATCGAAGAAGAAGTCTCTTTTTTTCTTCTCATTATTTAAATGATCATGTGAACTTATCATTTGCAAGCATTCCGCGTAATGATGAGAGGGTTGAACAAGATTCTTCTTCTGAATCAACATTATCTATTTTTAAACAACATGGCCGACGTGCTGGAAAATGTGTGGAAATATGGCTAAATGATAAAGATTGTCATGTAGCACACACATATATTCTTCTTAATTGTCCTGAAGTTGCTCCTTTTGTCAGGTAATCTTTTTTTTTAAGTTCTACAAAATTTATGTTAAACATGTTAATAAAAATGTAACATATAATGTTTGTGTTTGCAGTATTTATGAATCACAAAACCCAAGCGGCGATTTAAGCAAAAATTTCAGTAGTTGGTTTAGAAACTACGTTTTTGATCCCATAAATCATGTGCTCGACGAAGGACTAAAACATTTAGCCTTTCTACCGAAAAGAGAAGTCAAAACATATCCAATATTTTTTGTTAATGGGTATAAATGCAACACCAAAGAATACGGTGTTGAAAAATTAACAAACGATACTGGTGTGTTTGTTAAAGGCAGTGAAGATCCTAATAATCATATAAATAATTTTTGTGGCGAGTTAACTCATATTTTGCAATTGACATATTTTACAAGGCCCGCAGAGCATGTTTATTTGTTTAGATGCAACTGGTTCAGCAATGTTCCGGGTTCTGGTATTAACGTGCATCCAAAGTATAATCTTGTAGAAATTAATCATACCACACGTTATCAAAAGTAAGACCCATTTGTACTAGCCAAACAAGCCCTACAAACTTATTATGCACCTTATCCGATTTTAAAAATAGATAAAACAGATTGGTCTACGATTTTTAAAACCAAGGCAAGATTTACGTTCAATGGACAGAATATTCCTGATGAACAAGCCTACCAAGTAGATTTAGAAGAAAATGTTGAAATAATAATTGTAGACGATCAAAATGATTTTGAACCATTAAATGATGAGACAAGTGTACCAGTCGATGCATTTGACAGTGTAGAGGAAAACGACATAGAACCCGAAACCGAGTCTGAATCAGAAAACGACGAAGAAATTGACGAAGACTGAGTAAAATTTGGTAATTTTTACAACTATTCACATTACATTTACCTATATTTAATATTGCATTTTCACAACTACTCACATTATATTTACCTATGATTTGTATATGTATCAATATGACAGGTATATTATGTCTGGCTTTCAACGACGTGGTGGTGAGAATAATAGCCTCAGGAATCTGACGGTAATGAATCCTTATGTATAGATACAATAAATTAAAGTTTAAATATATAGTGTTATAATATTTTATATGCTAAAATAACATTTTTACTATTCATTCTATTTGCAGACTCGACAACCAAAGAAGGCCCAATGCAAAGAATAAATTAAAGAGCTTAGAATCATGATTGAGCAACTACATGACCAGAGTCGTCTTCATACTATGCAGTTAAAATAGCTAAATCATAAGTTTGTGAAGTATGTGCACATTCATGATACTCATCCTTCGTCGTTCTGCTGATTCTGGAAGCGATGCTTGAGGTATGTTGTATATTTTGGCATGAAGTGGGTGAGAATGATACTTTTGATATGTTTAGATGGTTTGTGGACATGTAACTTTGATGTATTTGGTTTATGAACATGTATGTGTTGATTTTTGGATGTTTGGATGTTTTGTTTTGTTTATATTGGTGTTTCTTTGATATATTTTGGTTGTTTATATTGTTATCGATACATATGTGTTGTATATATGTGGAATTGATTGGGATTGGACTGGGAATGTGGTGGCAGGAAGATTATATGCTTGCTGGTATATAAAAAAACAACCCAATTTTTCTAATGGTTTCCAACGACTATCTGGTCATTGTTTTGTAACGGTTACCAACAGACCAAGCCGTTTAAAGCCGTTGGAAATATTTCGTTGGAAGTCGTGAACGCTATTCCAACGGATGTTCCAACGACCTCCAATGGCTAAGTGCCGTTGGAATAGCCTTGTATTCTAGTAGTGTATGTATGTGTGTGTGTATACACACACACACACATCAAATTCAAAAAAAAAAAAAAAATTATATACACACACATATGTACATTTATATATCACTATGAAGAATGATAGCAGACATCTGAGTAAATAAGATATGAATAACCCAATACCACAAATTGAGAATAATAGACACTGATAATGCATTTGTAGTTAAAAGATAACATAAATAGAACGAGAGATAAAAAGGTAGTAAACAATCACATATATAAGCAGAAAGAAAATCACACCAGAGATCATATACAGTATCATATATATATATATATATATATATATATATATATATATATATATATATATATCATTATAAAGCATGATAGAGGACATCTGAGTAAATAAGATATGAGTAATGAAGTATCAAAAATCGGTGATAGAAAGACAATTAGATTTAAAAGTATATATATGAGATCTAATGAAAGCGAGAATTTTTGTTAAAATCAATGAGTTTGTTAAGTTTATAAGAAGAATTTGAAAGCCAATTAAAACAAAACAAAGAAATTATGTAAATCAAATTATTAACATTAAAATTAAGATTGTAAAAAGCATATTGATTACTTTCAAACCAAATATACCAAAAAATAATTAAAAAATAGTATCACATAGATATCTGTTATTAGCATTAAAAAGAAACCTATAATAATTTCAATAATATTCACAATCAAAATGGTTGAAGTTAGAGGGGTGATTAAAAAGGTTAAAAACACTAATTAAAATGAATTTAGTAATAGGACAACCAAATTATAAATGTGTTAAATCCTCCAAATGATTATTACAAAAATAACAATTTTTATTAATAAATATATTTTTCAGTTTTAATAATTCAATAGTATTAAGTTTACCATGTAGGATGAGCCATATATGTAACTTGGTTTTGGGAAGACCATTGGTTTTCTAGAGATAACTTAAAACTTTATTTTTAACCCTAGAAAAACAAAGAAAATCATAGAGAGATTTAGAAGAGTAAGAGCCACTTATATCCCAACACCAACGATTAACGTCTTTCTCCTCATCAAACTTATACAAATCAAGTCTAACATAAAGTAAGGAAAACCGTTTAAGAGTATGACCAACCAGAGTACGATTGAAACTAAAATTCCAAGGATAAGCTGGATCTTTATTGTAAATATCTAAAATTAAGGCCTTTTTAAATTACAAATATCGTATAATTCTTTAAACTCAAATTTTAAGGGAATAGCAGTAATCCAGCAATCATCCCAAAATGAAACATTATTGCCAGAGCGAACTATATAGTTAATAACTATCTTATATATTTCAAAATGATGAACTATAGATCTCCAAAAGTGAGAAACATTATTTAGATTATTAAAAGATCCAAGACTAAGATTAAAATTACCATTATACCATTGGTTCGAAATTAATTCTTTCCATAAACAATTTAGGTTACAATCATTAAATTTTCACATCCATTTACAAAATAGGGAAATATTAAGATTGTACAAGTTTAAGACTCCTAAACCACCCTCACTTTTAGGTTTACAAATAGTATTCCACTGGATCAAACACTTGGAACGAGATAATGAATTTTCCCTACACTAGAGAAAATTTCTTCTAATATTGTCAATTTTCTCAATGACCGAAATGGGGAAACGATAGATGGCATCCAAAAAACGGGTAAAGCTGACAACACTGAGTTAATTAAGACTATTTTGCTCACTCTCGAAAGGAATCTATTATTCCAATTAGACAATTTATTACTGATTTTATCAATGATAATGTTCCAATCTTCATGTTTTAGTTTCTGAGGTGTTATAATAAAACCAAGATTTCAATAGGGAATTTAATTAAATTACAATTAAGAGTATTAGCCACTAAGTTTGCTCAATTATGATAGTCATTAAGAACTAAAACTGAGCTCTTATCACAGTTAATTTTTTAAACAGAAAGCGACTCAAAACTATAAAGAATAAATTTAAGAGAGATATTAGATTTAGGTAAATGAGAAGAAAAAAATTTAAGTGTCATCTGCAAATTGTAGAATAGAAATAACCTAACTAGTAATATCTCTACCTACAGGGTTAATCACACCATTTCTAGTGGCGAGCTTAATAATTCTAGAAAAAAACATCAGCAGTTAAATTAAATAGATAAGGGGACAATGGATCTTGTTGTCTTAAACCACATTTAGACAGAATTTTTCCACTAGGAATGCCATTGACAAGAATATTTGAACTACTATATTTTAAAAGAGACCAAATTCAAATTTTCCTTTTAATACCGAAACCTCTAGCCATTAAAAGATTTTTAAGGAAAAACTAGTCAATGGAATCAAAATCTTAGCAAAATCTAGTTTAAGGATAGCACATGTCACATTATTCCCGCAGCAATAACTAATGTACTCCTAAACGGGAGTAACACTATCATTGATATTCCTACCTTTAATAAAAGTAGTCTGAAAACTGCTGTAACTACCTGAACTTCCTCGGTCTCCGAAGAGAAGAGAAAGAATGGATTGTCTGAGAACATGACAAATCAGAACACAAACAGAAGAACATTTCACTGCTTATTACAACCATTTACATCAGAGTATAAGAATATACAGAGTATGAACAAATAATATACATTTGCTAAATATCAGAGATTAAAATATACTACACAGCAGCGGAAAATAATACAAAAACACAACTTAAAGAGATAAACGAATGCAAAGCTTTTCGAATATCATTCTAGCTGTAAACCAGGATCCTGTGAATATACATCTGCAAAACTAAAACTACTAGCTGCCCATGTGGAAAATAGGGGCACCCAGAATTTAGGTTAAAACAATAAATTCCAGGTCAGCCACGTGACTGGTGTGAGAACTAAAACAGTGTTTGCTCCAAATTTGGGATCAAACACCGAGGGTGTAAAAGTTACACTTCACTGATTCGGTAAGAATATGGAACCGCATAATCGCAAAATAAACAAATAAAAGCAAGTAAGAACACAAAGGAATTTTTATAGTGGTTCGATTCTCTATGAATCTACATCCACTTTCAATCAATTCTCATTATGATATTCAAGCTTACAACATACGAATTTTCCCTCATTACAATCATTTCTCTCTTTTAATTCTATTTATGATCTAACTTCTATTAAATTGGCGAGGAGTTAGCGGAGTCTCTAGTTTAATAGTGGTAGAAGACTAGAAGTATGGATCTTCAATCCTTTAAGTGCTTTGGCCTTTCTTTGTGATTTTGTAAGAGTTTTGCGTTAGATCCAGAACTAGAATGAATTAGAGAAGATACGAAATTGCTTGAATGATGCTGGAGTGATTCATCTTGTACCTTGAATGAGATTGAAGGTGCTTAGATTCAATTGTAGAAAGCTCTCATGATCATTGATTTGGATTTGATCTTCATGAACTTGGAAAAGTGTTGATGAATCCATAGAGGCCATTAGGGAAGTTGTAGATGAGCTTTGAATTCGATGGAGTCTCCTTGTAGGAATGAATTTTCCGTCCCCCTCTCAAGTGAATTATGAGGGGTATTTATAGGTGATTTTAGCCCGGGTGGCAATTCTGTAATTATGCAGAAAAACGCCATAACTCAATTTCGACATGACTTAACTCGCCATGACTTCACCTCGCCATGACTTCATCTCGCCATGGTGAGATGCGTATGACTTTCGGTGGCACTTTGGTAAATAGGGGATGCGAGATGGTCTTCACGCTGAAGACTTGCGCCATGACATTAACGTCATGACTTAACATCTAACATGCATCATGATAAAATTGGCGATATGAAAACATGTAGTTTGGGACCATACAAGCAATGTCCTGACTTCAGAAAGCGACTTGAGTGTCCCTACTTATACAAGAGCCACGATCTCATTATTGCAGTATGGCTTTCCATGATGCATTGGATATGACATGTCATTCGAACGACATGAAAACATGTCGCATGTATTCTGCAGCTCCTTCCAGAAACTCTATGTGAGATCCTTTTAAATGCATGCCAGCTATTAGCTCAATTGGAATGGTTCACCCTATTATTTAAGGCCTTTTCATATGAACATTCACATATATAGTTCATGATCTGAAGAGGTTTTTACAACTGGCTCCAAACTAAATAATAATGACCTGGCACTTGTTTGCTCAAGCTACAATTAATGGTCCATGCGTGTTAAAGGTGCCATGACCCATTGTTTGAAATATATGGATGCCTTTATTTTGATGACGAGGCAACTAATCACTGTCACATGCAATGATGCAAACACCCTAAAGAATCGCTTTCATACGGCATGATTTGCTACTTGCATGTCTACTACAGGCTCCCCGAAATCATGGTTTCTTCAATCTCGTGAGCAACACGAATTCTAGGTGGCATTATGCTTAAGCATGAATGGATCCAACGACTTGAGTTCATCACAACTGTTATGCGAAGTGGGCCTTTATAATACAGTTTCATATGCGCAACCGACTTGCTTTGCACGTTAAACCTATATAACTCATGTTTGTCGTTATACTTCTTATCAAGTCAGGATTTAAACGGTATGGACATAATGATATGGTCAAGCTTATGTCACGAGAATCATGTCGTTCATAACAGCTTTATTGTGGTGGTTGGTTCGATATGACATGACTGCATTTATACATGGGAACGACATGAGTTATGTCATTTGAACGACATAGGTACTCGTGTCATGAATCTCGCGGGATATCTTCAGCGTTTTGGTTTGTGCGACATGGCGGAAATGGCATGGCTTCTTAAAATGGCCCAATGCCTTGCGACATGCATGAATTTAGGGACATGCTTTCATGCCTTGCAGGTGCCCCTGTGCACTCATGGTTCAACTTTTCATAGTTGTTTCGAGCTAACCGGTGAGCTTTCACGTCGCGGCAAAAGGCTTGACTCCATGTCGCGCTAATGGTCTTGTACCAAGTCGTTTAAACGACTTTGAGTTATGTCGTGTATCAGCGTCAGTAAATACTTCTTAGTTATGAACCGCGTTTTAAAAACTGGGTTAACATTTGCCCCTCGAAGCTTGTATTTTTCGCTTGCGAGAAATGCGGGCTTCGAAATAAATATTGCTATTGATATATTCTGCATTGAGATCCAATTATATTCTTTTTGTCTGTTGTGGCAAATCATACTTTGAATTCACGTGCTTTGCGTCACCTGTTCTTTAATCAAACAAGTAATTGCACAAATTTGGACTTATACTTCACCATCGACCATCCATATCGGTAGCGGATTAGTTAAACCACTTAGAAAATGAATTATTACGAATTTTATTTTGAATAAAGTGTTCGTGCTGGACTGTTTGATTCAGCGATTTATAACTTGCCAAATATTACTTGCACAAACGCAATATTCTAATTTCAATCCGCATTACCGCTTCAAATCAACTAATCAACTAAAGTTTACTATGGATTTCAAATGATATCGTTTCAATGACTTATATGATGGTATACGATATTTCTTATTTGGAAAATACGTATCTGTGATTTATTTTCTTCTTCTTCTTGGAGACGCTCTAGATATTCCTGCTTTTATTTGGGAGGTATTTACCTTTTATTACGAGACTGACTTTCGCAACTCAATGTTTATCTGCTTCATCGGTCAGTTCTAACATCGGAGATTCCATTGGATGTCACTATTCGATGATTTGTCTTCTTCTTTCTGGATTACATGTATCAGTCTGGAAGTTAGGAGATTCATATATTCTTCCCTCATAAACTTGATCATCTAGAAGCCTGCTAACATGGTCTGGCAGTTTACCATCTTGTCTACTCGAATTGTTATGATCACTCGTGCTTGACCATATCGTGTAGTCATGCTTGACCAACATATTGTGTTAAACATGCTCATCCCATTATTTGAACATATATTGGTTCGAGTATGCACATTAGTTGAATATTTTCTTGTGTTAGGGCCTTTGTACGTCATTGTATTCTCTGTATTGCTAAACTTTGTTCGATTCGACTCTATGGATTCGACTCCATGGATTCTGCTCGAGGCTTAGAACGCTGGAAAGTGTTGACTTGTGATAATAGGACTGAGTTTGATTTTTTTTTATATTCCGAACATTGTGTAATAGTTCAAAACTAGGTCAACCTGAATCGTAACCAG
Source organism: Allium sativum (assembly GCA_030737875.1). Lineage (NCBI taxonomy): Eukaryota > Viridiplantae > Streptophyta > Magnoliopsida > Asparagales > Amaryllidaceae > Allium > Allium sativum. The sequence continues at coordinate 227,070,000 of CM060922.1, forward strand.
CACCTGTAGTTTGTATTTGAAAGCTGCATACTTCCAATTTGAAGCAGTTGGGTGATATTTTGATAACTTGCAATGTCCAAATTGGAGATCATGATCAAGCTTGTATGCCCTCAAGCCTTATTGAATTACTAATTTGCTGAAGTGGGCTTGGAATCGGCTTTGGACATTCAGTGCTGTAGATGGATTCACAAAAAGGCCTTGCATACTAATAGGTACTTTGGAGTCTGCAGTATGCTTTGATATTGGGTTGCTTTAAATTCGGTAACCATATGTTTGTCATGTTCAAATTCAGTCGCAGCTTTTATATGTCCTGAACTCCCTTATGTCAACACACCACCCGAGCTTTAGCTTAATAGACACTTCGAGGCTTTGGGTTGATGTCGCGATCTTAAGCTTTAGATCACTACCAGGTTTGAAGCTCTTAGGTCGTTAAATTAGCCAAGGTCATCATTGCGTCCTACGCTTTAGGTCGTTAGTGGCCTAAAGTTTTCAATCGTCAATATAACCTTTTAAATCATGGGACGACTCAAACTCCTCAATTATGGGACAACCCAAGCCTTTGAGTGATTTGAACAATTTGCTTGGCTCAAGATATGGGGCCTTGAGATGACCGAACGTCTTATGAGCTTGAAATGTTACAACACCCTTAACTTTTGAATAGTTGAGTGACCTATCCTTTGAGCAGCCTAAGCTTTTAAGCCTTTAAATAACTTAAGACTTTTAGTTTGTTGAAAAATTTGGGCTTTAAGCTGTGGAGCGACCTAATTGTTAGGTCGTTGGGAGATTTATTTGACACTCGATGCTTGTTTTGAAGTACGTTATATGTGAGCACTCTAGAACTTGAACAATCCACATCTATGTCTTGAGAGTTGAACACCTCGTGCCCTGTTTGATGTCCGTACTTTGTTGAAAAATGAAGTTCCATGCGCAGAGTGGATACCAGACGGAAGTTTTTGGTCATCGTTTCGGAAAGTAGATCGCTTTTGCTTAGACTGAAACTTTAACTTGGGTTTTCAAGGTTAAAACAGGTGTAGTTTTTGGATTTTTAACGAACCGATTTTTTGGTTATCCATTGTCCTTTTGGAAATTTGTGATTGTTCGCCTTTTAGCTTGCCACAATAATTTGGTTGGACTCATAAATCTTAGTACATAACTCTTGAACAAGATAATGATACATGTTGTTTTTGTCTTATTTCGATGAATGGTGGTGTAACACCGGCTCAATTTCATCGGAGGATCTCCCTTAGCATAGGCGACATTTTAGGGAACCTGTAATGAATAACTTTTGCGCACATTTGGTGGCAAATTCATTGTCGATTGCTCAAGACGACAACGTGTTAGTTTATTAAAAGGAGATAAATCATGAGAAATACTCATAGACTTGAACGTGTTATCAATGTGAAGCTACTTTTTATTTTGGAGTTTATGATTGGTAGATATAGTTTACACTGATAATACACTTAATTTGCTCAGCGACAATACTCGAGATTTGTCAGTCCTAGTTTTGGACTGCGAATTCTAAGTATTATCTTTCAAATTATCACTATATTAGGCTTAATACCTATGAAATGTGCGCACCTGACCATTTTTCTGATGTAATTCCGAATTTGGCTTGCTCTGTTTAATTATTTGTGATGCCTCAGTCCGCTTAAATCGTGTTCTTATCCAATCTTCTTGGGTAATCATGACCATTGGATTTTTGGTAAATCGAGTAGCTTATGTGCATTACTTAATAAGTTGTGCTAGGTCAGCATTTCATACAATGCTTTTGCAGTATTCATCCTAAGGACCTTGAGTCTTGGAATTGGGTTTTTTGAATTTGAACGTTGCTCGTTAATAAATTTGCATCTTGCATTACTTTTGCATTTGCCCATATCAGCCTTTTCGCAGTCCAAGAAGCACCGTTGTATATTGCAACCTTACGGTTTTGTTGTTTCTTTCAATCGTGTTTGACAGAGTTTATCATCCCAGGTTGGACAAAACTTTGAATTTTCGCCTCATATCTGTTTTCCCAGCGCATGGTCATTGCTCAACTTTACTTATAATTCATGTTGACAATGTTGATGGATTCTAGCTTCAATTCCTAGAGAAGTGCTATCGCTTTATGGGATTATGCCATATTAGCGTAATTGCTTTTAGCATCATTTATTTTTGGGTTTGAAGCAGAGTATTATCGGGTTCTTTGAGTTATATACGATTAGAGCTTTATAGTCAATGAGGCTTTCGTGTTGCGGCACTTTAGATTTCTTGGTCAAGGAATTCATTCCCAAAAGATATCGTTTTTGATCTACCTTGACCAATGTACCTACACTTTCTTCTCCTCAGGACTGGTCGATGTTTAACTAATTGAACTTTCGAGGTCGCCTTTTATTGACATATCAAGTCATATTGATTTTTTTGCAATTTCTGGATGCTTTTTTTTGAAGCAGAAGTCTTTTTAACGAGCTTCTGAGGATGGACCTCCCATTGTTTGCACACTTTGGCTTATCTATTTCTGAGTATACTTGCCTTTTTGTTGAGTATAAATCGGGTTTTTTGTTTATTGCGATGTCATGGTGAACCCGTGATATGTCTTCCGGATATTGTTCAATTTTTAGTATTGTCATGCTACTCTTTTATCATAGGCTATCACAAATTGCGTAAGATGGATACAATTAATTTTGCCAAATTTCCATGATTTAGATTGTCGTACGAGTAGCTTCTAACTTGTTGGCAAAAGCATTTTGCTTTTATTGACATATTTAGAACTTCTGAGCATGCCAATGCACTTAGGAAACCTGGATTTAGTAGTTGACTATGCGCTTGAGTCTTTGAAGGCTACAATGCGCAAGATAAAACTAAGAGGTTTCTTATCATATACGGATATCTCTGCGAATTCAGACTACTTACACCGACTCAATTCTTTCTCTCTCAAGGGATTATTTTTGCTTTTCGTTGTATGCCCAAAGCATCGGATGGCCCAGGCCTCTGATAGAAGTGCTGCATTGGAAAATTCCATTGGAGAGTTTGTTTTGAAAAAGTTTTTGAAAAATTCCATTGGAGAGCTTTGTTAAGACTTGCTTTGGTGATATCATGATGGAAACATGTTCTACTTGTTGTTCTTTTTTTAGCGCATTCCGCACCTGTTTCCTTTTCATGCTCACAACACAAATTTTAAACTGTAAGTTATCTATTTTTGTAATGCTTTACATTATTATAATGATTCCATGGTACTTTTGGCGAGTTGGTTTTTTCAATTGTAGCCACGATCCCTTTATCTTCAAAATTGTGATGAATTTGTGGTATGTGTTAAGAAGTGAGCATTGCTGAATCCCTTAATGCGGTTAATGTGATGATAATGTCCCCATACCAAAATTTGCCATAGGATTTGAAGATTAGGTGTGGCATTGTGTGTCCGGCTTCATTTGGGATTTCTTGATCGTGTGTTTTTGCCATTATTGAATTTTTGACGTGATTACGAATAAAGCTTCCAGTTTGGTCGATCCTACTCATTCCTTTTTTATAAAGATGAATTCTGTTTTTGTGCCCCTGCGTGAGGGGTCTTATATTTTGCATGTTCAATCATATTTCTTGCTAACCTAACAGTTCAGGCCCTTTGGAGGTTAGATTCAAACATATGCCCCTGGAGAGGTCTTGGTTTTTTCAGAAATCCGTTATTCGTTGTAACTGAACAAGCCAGTTACTTGTAGAATTTGTCGGATGCCTTCTAAGAAGGTCTTTGGGTCCGTCACTATCCGAATTTGGAAGATTCGGCTTATGATCAGATGCCCTCGAAGGGGTCTTTGATCCGTTGCTGAATAATTCAGGCGGTTTCCTAACTTGTCGGACGCCTCCGGAGAGGTCTTTGGGTCCGTCAGTAACTGGGTTTGGAAGGCCCAGAATCAATAGCTGGATTTGGAAGATCCAGCATCTGAGCGGATGCCTCCGAAGAGGTCTCTAAAAACCCGGTGTTTATATCGCTATCGGCCATGTATTAATGGCGTCGGCGATGAACCAGGTGCCCCTCGGGGAGGTCTTTGGTTTAAAAAGCCCGGTGTTTGTATCGCTATCCAGCCATATCTTAATGGCGTTGGCGATGAACCAGGTGCCCCTCGGGGGGGTCTTTGGTTTAAAAAGCCTGGTGTTTGTATCGCTATCCAGCCATATCTTAATGGCGTTGGCGATGAACCAGGTGCCCCTCGGGGAGGTCTTTGGTTTAAAAAGCCCGGTGTTTGTATCGCTATCCAGCCATATCTTAATGGCGTTGGCGATGGACCAGGTGCCCCTCGGGGAGGTCTTTGTTTTAAAAAGCCCGGTGTTTGTATCGCTATCCAACCATATCTTAATGGCATTGGCGATGAACCAGGTGCCCCTCGGGGAGGTATTTGGTTTAGGGTTGCGTTGTTTCATGGGGCAGACGCTAGTTCATTTATCGGATTTTGCCACGATTTGTTAGAATTAGGGCCAGGGACCTTGTAATTAAAAAGGCGCCCCTTTGATGAAACTTACAACTTGTTTTGTAACCTGAACGTTACATCATTTGGCTGTTCAGTTCTTGATTCCCCTTATTTGCCAGGCTGCGCTCCACACCTTCATGTTTGCCGTGAATAATGTTTCAAGTATTGATTAGTGAACACTTGAGCTATCCCACTCGGGATGCGCTCTAATGGTCACTAGGTTCTGCTAGGATACGGATGTGTTAACGTTCTTTTTAGAAGACGGTTGCCTCAACTACTCCCTTCTTCTTTTTCCCTTGTCAGTGAACTTCAGCAATGAAACCGGCTAAAGCCTGTCCATTTATAGTTCTTAGAGGATGGTAAGTGATGTAATATTGGCTAAGCTCAATATCCTACTTTAATTATCCTTTCAAAGCTTATGAGAGGAAGAGAACTTGCTTTAGCGGCTCATCGGCAAGAACTTTGATAGAATGGGCTTGGTAGTGTGGCCTTTTCTTCTTTGAGGCAATGAGCAGACAATATGCTAACCTCTCCAACTTAGGATAGTTTAGCTTTTTCCCAGTAAGCTTTTTGTTAATGTAGTATGTTGATCATGGTACTTTTCCTCAAAGAAATGTTTTTGAGTGAATTTCACAACCCTTTAGTTCATTTACTGTGAAAATTGCTCACTGTTCGACCCTTCGCAATCCCTTCATTCTACTTTTCAAGGCAGTGCTTTTTATCTCTATACTTAGATATATTTGTCACTTTGACTGGTGTTTTTATGGGTCGTGAAGTATCGTCGTTTTTCAACGGAACAAGCGCTCGTCAAGCGTCATTTATTGCAATCAAGCCGAGTAAACTCGGCTTTGGCGATCTTGTTAAGTACACTGCTTGACTTCCCTTTTCGATCTTCCAAATGGTGCATTACACTTTCACTTTACATGCAGAATGATTCTCGTTCACCCGACGCTTGGAATATCATTGTCAAGGCGTGTTATAAATATCACTCAGACTTGTGGAACTACAACGAAGTAAATGTTCCTTGAACCGCATGGTGTTTAACTTGGCAAGTGACTTGCAGTTGGAAATTTGATGTTTCCAACTTCCTACTTACCCCTTTAATGAAATATGCGGCTTTATGACACAGTGCCCATTTGCTATGCTTTTCATCGTATGATTCTGGATAAATTTTCAATTTGATTTGTAAAGTGGCATTCCACATCACCAGGTTTACTCCATATGATGCTTTCGGTACCCAACACTTGGACTGTCCAAATGCGGTATGTTAACAAGGGTAGCCAGAATTTATCAGACCGCGAGCCAGTAAGCGCCCTGCAGTATTAAATCGATTTTAGTGACTTTCGATATAATGGAATAATCGAAATAAAGAAGATACAGACTTCTCATTATATGATAATCGACATAGTAATTGCTCAATCTAATGGAAATGTTTGCTCAATTACAATTCCCCTTTTTACCATAGGAGGTTAATATTTGTAAAGGAAAGCATGACACAAGCGGTCGTTATTCCGGATTCCCAGTGTTGAAACTTCATCAAAGGTCGATAGTTTGTTGATGCCATTCAGATGCTCTTGGCTGATAGCATATGGCCTTTACAGGTTACACTCAAATATTTCAACACTGGCTTCTATTGAGCTTCAATATGGAAGTGCCGGGCGATCATTGGATGAACAGGAGCTTATGATTCCATTGGGATCAATGCCTCCGTCGGGCTATACTCTTGAGAACTTGCATAGCTTTGCATCTTCCCCCAACTTTTATTGTATGAGCGAGAACTATACACCATAATATTGAACGTTGACTCTGCACGGTTACTCGTTGGAGCCCCTCCACCTGGGCTTGATCGTTTGACAGATATGCTTCGCTTTTGTGGAGTTGAAAGAAGATTTGTCGTATGCGATTTCCTGACATATTTTTGCAGCTTGCTCTTCCTAACCAACATCTCGATTGAGGTTTTCAGATGTCTACAACCATTAGTATCATGACCAGGTTGGTTGTGATAATGGCAGAAATTTCCAGATGTCGCTGCTTTGTTTGAGATATTTAATATTGGTGGTGGCTTTGGAAAGAAACCCGCGCCTTTAGTGGCAAAGAAGATGTTCTCCGAGGTATCGTTTAATGGAGTTAATTCTTTAGACTTGAAAAAGTGAAATTTCTTGCTCGCTTTTTCCTCTTTGCCTACATATGTTCTTTTTCGGCCTTCGAAATTCTTCTTGTGGCTTACCGGATAGGTAGGGTAGGAAGGTTGCTTGGACTTGCTTTCCCTTTTAGCATGATGACCACAATTCTCTTTACGAAAATCTGAAACAGTAAGGTACATGCTCCTTTCCACACCAAGTTGTTCTACCTGGTTTGCGAGGCTCGATTGAGTGGTTCCGAGAGCCCTTATTGGATTCAGCAATATCTCATTTGAAGCATCTATTTTCTGGTGCAAACTGGCCATAACGGTAAAAAATTCTTTTTGAGTTACGTAATCTCTTGGAGTTTCATTCGTGGTTAGATTGTTGGCTTGGGAATCAACGGGAGTATCCATAATAGCATTGTTAAAGGTTCCTACATGCTTAATGCTATTTCCTGGGATAGGTTCCTTGTCTTTGCATTGTTCCATGGGACATACATCGGCCCTTTTCTTTGACTGGACTTGTTTGAACACTTCGAGATTTGTTTTGAAATCTTCAATGTTTGTTTCATTTCTAATATTCGACTGAACATCAACTCCATTTACCTCGTGATCATGATTATGATCTAACACCAACGAGTGTGCATTTCCATTTAAGTCGGTTTCAATTTTGCGAGGTGCATCTCGGGAGTTCTTCATAAATTTTTGCAGACGGTTCTTCCTAATCAACTCTTCAATCAATGATTTCAGATGACTGCATTTGTTGGTGTTGTGGCCCGGCTGATTATGATACCGATATAACTTCCCGGATTTAGTCAGACGGTCATTCATTTTTATTGGCCGAGGCTTTGGGTAATCTTCTACATCCTTTGTGGCAAGGTAGATGTTCTCGGGAGTGTTATTCAGAGGAGTTAACTCAGATGAGTCAAGAAGGCGAAATTTTTTATTGGATTTGTGGTCGTTTCCGCTGCTGGCTCGCTTCTGCCCCTAAGTATTCTTTTGATCGCACTGAGTAATAGCACTTTTGGGAGCTTCAAGAAGTTGGTTACCACCGATGATCTGAAGAGGTATAGGGTGGTCGTCCACTCTCATGTACTCCTCTGCCTTCTTATAGAACTTGTCAAGCGTAGTCGGTTCCTTCATCTTTATCCATCTTCCAAATTCGCTTGTTTTGTCTATAGCATCGAGTAAAGCCATGAGAATTATGCGTGGCTCTGGATTCCTCACTTTAGACATGGCAACATTGAATTGAGTGAGGAAGGCTTTGACAGTTTCCCCTGGATTCTGCTTCATTGCTGAAAGTGTTATAGCATCCTTGGCTTTAGTAGTGTAGAGGAGGAACTGCTCCATGAACTTTTTTGTGAGGTCAGAAAATCGATCGATAGACTTGGGTGGCAGCTTTGTGAACCATAGTGATGCGGCACCTTCTAAGTAGAGAGGAAAGTACGTGCATCTCATCTCATCGGTCGCCTTAGCTGCACTCATATGCCATTCATATTTAAATAGGAAGTAGTTCAGATCAACGAGACCGTTGTACGGAGGCAGAGTCGAAGGATTGAACTTCTTCGGACATTCTGCTCCAAGGATTCTCTCAGTGAATGGAGTCCTATCGGGAGAGAAGTCCCATTCTCTTTCGTTGTACTTGCTAGCTTGACTCTTTTTCATGGCTCGTTCTATCATGTACGAAATGTATTCTTCAGTGCTATGGCGCTCTGTGAAGCTGAGCTCTTTACCAAATGTTTGTCTAGGCATATGATCTCGATTAGAGAGCCTAGGCCCTTTGCCTTCTTGACGAAGAGGTGCTCTTGTGATAGGATTATTAGCTTTTCGAGCATTCGCTTCGGAATGGTTCTTAGCTTTTGATCTCAACTCTTCTATGTTAACTTTGCCCCTATCACTTGCCCAATCATAATCGTCTTCCATATTGTTGTTGCGGTTATGATCGGAAGCGGGCGATTTATCATTCTCCTCGAGATCCACATGCACTTTTGGAGGGGCTTGAATTGGTTGGGCATTTAGAAGAGCATGCATTTTTTCCACTAGAGCATCATTAGCATCCATCAAAATTTTATTTGAAGTTTCGATTCGATGGTTCATGTTAGCGATAGCGACATTTAGTTCATTTCTAGCCACACCAGCTCCACTTATCGAGATTTCACCAACATCGAAATAGTTAGTAAGCGGTGTTTCTTCATGAATAACATCATCGGTTTCTATCATGGTTTTGCTAACGGTCTTCTTAGACTTTGCCATGATTTCAGAGAAGGATGCAACTTCGAGCTTCAATGCAAGGATCTCAACTTTGGGAGAGTGCGAGAAAAGGTAGGAGATGCGAGCGCGGCCCCACGGTGGGCGCCAAATGTTTGCTCTAAATTTGGGATCAAACACCAAGGGTGTAAAAGTTACACTTCACTGATTCGGTAAGAATATGGAACCGCGTAATCGCAAAATAAACGGATAAAAGAAAGTAAGGACACTAAGGAATTTTTATAGTGGTTCGATTCTCTATGAATCTACATCCACGTTCAATCAATTCTCATTATGATATTCAAGCTTGCAACATATGAATTTTCCCTCATTACAATCATTTCTCTCTTTTAACTCTATTTATGATATAACTTCTCTAAAATTGGCGAGGAGTTGGCGGAGTCTCGAGTTTAATAGTGGTAGAAGTATGGGTATTCAAACCTTTAAGTGCTTTGGCCTTTCTTTGTGATTTTGTAAGAGTTTTGCGTTAGATCCGGATTTAAAATGAATTAGAGAAGATATGAAATTGCTTGAATGATGTTGGAGTGATTCATCTTGTAGCTTGAATGAGATTGAAGGTGCTTAGATTCAATTGTAGAAAGCTCTTATGATCATTGATTTGGATTTGATCTTCATGAAGTTGGAAAAGTGTTGATGAATCCATAGAGGCCATTAGGGAAGTTGTAGATGAGCATTGAATTCGACGGAGTCTCCTAGTAGGAATGAATTTTCGGTCCCCCTCTCAAGTGAATTATGAGGGGTATTTATAGGTGATTTTAGCCTAGGTGGCAATTCTGTAATTATGCAGAAAAACGCCATGACTCAATTTCGACATGACTTCACCCGCCATGACTTCATCTCTCCATGGTGAGATGCGGTATGACTTTCGGTGGCACTTTGGTAAATAGGGGATGCGGCATGGTCTTCACGCTGAAGACTTGCACCATGACATTAACGTCATGACTTAACATCTAACATGCATCATGATAAAATTGGCGATATGAAAACATGTAGTTTGAGACCATACAAGTGATGTCCTGACTTCAGCAAGCGACTTGAGTGTCCCTACATATACAAGAGCCACGATCTCATTATTGCAGTATGGCTTTCCATGACGCGATGGATATGACATGTCGTTCGAACGACATGAAAACATGTCGCATGTATTTTGTAGCTCCTTCCAGAAACTCTATGCGAGATCCTTTTAAATGCATGCCAGCTGTCAGCTCAATTGGAATGGTTCACCCTATTATTTAAGGCCTTTTCATATGAATGTTCACATATATAGTTCACGATGTGAAGAGGTTTTTACAACTGGCTTCAAACTAAATAATAATGACCTGACACTTGTTTGCTCAAGCTATAATTAATGGTCCATGCGTGTTAAAGGTGCCATGAACCATTGTTTGAAATATTTGGATGCCATTATTTTGATGTCGAGGCAACTAATCACTGTCACATGCAATGATGCAAACACCCTGAAGAACCGCTTTCATACGGCATGATTTTCTGCTTGCATGTCTACTACAGGCTCCCCGAAATCATTGTTTCTTCAATCTCGTGAACGACATGAATTCTAGGTGGCATTATGCTTAAGCATGAATGGATCCAAAGACTTGAGTTCATCACAGCTGTTATGCGAAGTTGGCCTTTATAATACAGCTTCATATCGCAACCGACTTGCTTTGCACATGAAAACGTATATAACTCATGTTTGTCGTTATACTTCTTATCAAGTCAGAATTTAAATGGTATGGACATAATGATATGGTCAAGCTTATGTCGCGAGAATCATGTCGTTCATAACAGCTTTATTGTGGTGGTTGGTTCGATATGACATGACTGCATTTATACATGGGAACGACATGAGTTATGTCATTTGAATGACATGGATACTCGTGTCATGAATCCCGCGGGATATCTTCAACATTTTGGTTTGTGCGACATGGCGGCAACGGCATGGCTTCTTAAAATGGCCCAACGCCTTGCGACATGCATGAATTTGGGGACATGCTTTCATGCCTTGCAGGCGCCCCGGCGCACTCATGGTTCAACTTTTCATAGTTGTTTCGAGCTAACCGGTGAGCTTTCTCGTCGTGACAAAAGGCTTGACTCCATGTCACGCTAATGGTCTTGTACCAAGTCGTTTAGACGACTTTGAGTTATGTCGTGTGTCATCGTCCATAAATACTTCTTAGTTATGAACCGCGTTTTAAAAATGGGGTTAACAAACAGTTATTTAAAACTTTACTTTAAAAATAAAGTAAATCAAGGAACCATGCCGTATAACACGGAACGGGTTTCCTCCCAAGAATACCAGTGCATAGAATAAACAGCGCAATGCTTTTTGAAAAAATGAAGCTATTATAAGACCCATGTCCCATCACACAATGCAATGCAAGCTGGAGGATAGTATTTTCCCTTATAATAGCCAAACGTGCTTGGTACATTTAAAACAAATCATTTGATACTATTATAAGTGTATAGTGTATAAAACAACTTCAAGTATAAATGTATCAATCATAGGCGGAATGGGTACCATCTATCATGTCGCCAATACTAGGCTCTATAATCAAGACTGAAATGTCATGTATTGGAAATTGGATTTCCGTCATGAGTCAAGGTAAGGGATATACACCTCGCCGACTTTGAGACACTCTGGAAAATGCCTCAGGTTCACACACAACAATCCCTTGGATGCTTCAGGGCCGGTCCACACATAGCGGATTTGTTATGCCTAAACACACATTTCTCGGTCCTATTGGACCTATCCATCGGCTCCGTAGAGACTGATATAACCGAGGTGCCTCGCATTCCAACAACCGCACATGTAAAAATAATATAAATGTCAAGGCTTGCAAAACCTGACACCATCCATAGCTAGAAAGAAACGTCGTGTTCTCCCTGCAGTCCCTTATCCCTTTTTGACTCATATCGAGGTGTGATGCTCGCGAATTAATGCTATGCACAAAGCTATGCTATACCGGCCGTGCTTTGATCATCAACCACAAGACTCTGCTTTTCAATAGAAGTCTTGATCATCTGCATCTCAGCATTCCACACAGGCAATTCATGCCATGCGACTGATGTCTATCAATATATAACCTCTGAGCTCGTACGTCTTAGAAAAGGGCATTAAGCAAGAGAATAAATTTTTCGTCGCCAAACAGAAATATATTTAATAGAGATCAATCAACACAAACTAAAATCCAGTGTCAGACACACAGTCCATTTACGAGTTCGTTCTGGATTTGAATGAAACCGGAGGCACCTTATTCCTCGTCACATATGGCCAATACGTGATAGAGGTCCTCGCATATCCGGTCAATCTCCAAGTACATCTGGATGATCACCACTTATTACCTTGTCTTGGGTGTACAGCCCAATCAAGACATCAGTAATCATCCAAATGATGTGAAGACCTCCGGTCTTCAACCACCGCCTTCATCGTCGACATATCGTCAAATCAGTTATTTAGAATGGGTATAAGCTTGGCCTTTTCGAATAACTCGCGTATATAATAAACAACTGTTATAAAAACACAACATACGCCTCATTCCAATTATGAAGATTCTTTTATTTAAATATTCATATCCATTGGGGAAGGTTCCCATTAATTTTATCAAAGATAAATTCTTTAAATTTATTCTTTAATCTTCCTTTGGATATCATTTAAACCATATTAAGGTTTTCCAAACTAGTCGCGATTAATGCATCTTACCAAAGCAATCATTTATTTGATTTCCCAATCCCAACCAATTCATCCCATGGAGCAAAACTAGTATTACTCCATAACTAACACCGCAGTGTTATTGGTAAATTTAATTACCATTTCCCGTTCAAATCTAATTAAAGATTTAACTATCGCTAGGAGAAAAACTGGTGATACTCCATTCTCGATAATTTTCCAAATTTGATAATTTAAATTATCAATTCACATTTCAATCTAATTAAAGATTCATTAAAGCTCCATTTAGTTTTAATCTTCCCAAAAATCAATATTAATGATTATTTAACTTTGGAAACACAAGCATGTCACATCGACAATCTACGCCGTACTATTGATTTCAGCCGATATATAACCTCTAAGCTTGTACGTCTTAGAGAAGGGTGTTAAGCAAGAGAATGAATTCTCCACCACCAAACAGTATATATTTAGTAGAGATCAACCATACAGTTCGAAATACAATGTTAGACATGTAATCCTTTCTTTAACTGGATTAAAGAACAAATGTCATTTAAAACACAGTTCACATGTAATGACCCGAAAATCCGGTCCAATTTGAGCTGACTAAATAACACAAGTCCAACCCAAATTGTACTGGAAAACAGGAAATTAATAGAAAGAAATTAGAGGGCGAGAATAGATAAAATAGAAAATCATAGAATAGAAGAAGAAGAATATCATCATCAGAGTAACACGAACCTCACTGCGGAACGAATAAAATATAACATAACTTTTGAGATACAAACAGTATATGTATACAATAACATTTCAGAGTACAACACTTACAACAACAGCGGAAATAATAATAGCTATAGAATCTTGAAGCCTTCTGCTCCAAGTTCTCCAAGTTTATCTGTAAAATCCTGAACTACTAGATTGCTCGTACAAATTTAGGCACCCAAGAGTTTAGGTAGAACAAAACAAAGTAAACTCCGGGTTAGTCATGGGACTGGTATGAGTAAAACAGTTTAAAACAATTTGAACAAGTAAATGATATCTCATAAGACCACGCTGTATATTGGGACGGGTTTTTCCCTTATGAGAATCCAAAATATCTTTATATCAAAAACCTTTTGATATTATAATAATGTCTATCAACCGCAATATAATAATCATCTAGCAGAAACGCTTTCATCTCACGTTCTACATATATAGCATACAATCAAAACCGCAAGCACGTATTGGGAAATGGATTTCCAACTATGACAAGGTATGGAACCACCTTCCGATCAGTGTACTCTAGGAACGATACACTGGAGTTCAATAAGAACATCTTGCAACTCAGCCACACATGATCGACCACTCATTTCACTTGAGTGTATCGAATGTACATCACCAACGGTTAGGATCAGCAACCGTTTCCCGTATATATATATATGGGACAACATTGATAGATTAAAGAAGCAAATGAATATTCTCTAGATAGGTGATTATACACCCTACTTCGGTGCGATCGACTTAGCCATGCTGCCTGCCCGATTTTTGTCATTTCCTGGTTGTTGAGGCCAGAGGTTACGATTACTTTCCATTCATTGATAACACGATCACTTTGAATGCCACATTTTCAAATCCGTTAATCATTGATTAGTTTACACAAATATTCCGGATGTTATGCTAAGGGAATAAATCCGTTGCCACCATATATATTTGTATAGACCAACCCATTCGATCATTGGAAATATTCTGTCAGACACTCGTCTATATACGTTCGTTGTGGGATTGAACGAAACCGAAGGCACTATTCAGTACATCCATCCTAGGAAATCTCTACCTAGGACTTATACAACAGCCCATGCACTTTACTCCATCTTCAATTTTCCTTGTCATATTCGCAACACTTATGCCAATACAGAGTGGTTCTTTGGATAAAAATTAAACCGGTCTCTCCATGTTAACAACGTTAAAATGGTAAAAACTTTGATAGTCGGTGATTTAACTATCAAATGAAAATATGTCGGTGTTCACACAACGATCTTAATTCCAAATCATCCAACATATATATATATATATATATTCATATTTCCTTATTTTCTATGATTAGAAAATATACGTTATTAACACTGGAAAACATTTCCATAGCTTATTCACGTATCACTATTCTTCTACAACCCTCAGTCCCTAACTGTAAACTAGTAAGAGAACAATTCTCTAAGTATAAACCCCGAAGGCCGAAACCAACATCAGATCCACACTCAGAAAACCATTTGATTTTACTAATCTCCAGTCAGTTTCTAATATTGTTTATAACTCTATTTGATTAACTCTGTTTGGATAACTCTAAATAATTGACCGAACTGATTAACTCTAACTGGTTAATTTACTCTCTTTGATTAACTTTAATTAATTAACTCTAGTTAATTAACTCTATTTCCTTTTATAATATTGTATTTATTTTCTAAATGAATAACCCTTTATTCTATTTATTTATTCCCCAAATAAATAAATAATAATCCCAATTACTCTATTTGTAAAAGTTCTACAAATATTTCTCTTTCTGTTTGTTTGACAAATATTTTCCTTTATACTTGTTTTATGATTATTTTCCTTTATATTTGTTTTACGATTATTTTCCTTTTTCAAAAATCCTTTTCTTTTATATATATAAAATCCATTGATTTTATATAAATAAATTATTTTCAAAATATACTTTGAAAATCCCTTTCCTATATTCTGGAATTTCTTATGGTATTTAACATACCATATAACGATGATAAATATCGTCCAACACACAAAACCAACAGCAGATTATATATCCCATCATATATCAAAATATATGAATAATAGCAAAAAAAAATGTTGAGGAATCTAGTTGGATTCCTCCAACCTGTTTCCCTGCATCACAGATGTTATACAATAAAATCAACATCAATTTCAGTTCAGTACGAATTATTCTAATAAACAGAATCAATATATATATAACGGTTTATATATATATATATATATATATATTTAATTTCAATTAACTGGCTAGCAGTTCAATCAACCAAATCAACACACAACAGTCAACAGATAATTAACAGTTCTAAAAATACGTTATAAAAATATAACTGTTCAGAGTTGGTGAGTTTTACTTACATTGGCGTTTTTCGTTAAATAACGATTAACGGTTCTTGATTTATTTCATTCGTTTTATTCTGTCGTAAATCCAGATAAGCTTCGAATCGTTCCCATTCTAATTCCTTGTTGTAGCTTCTGTTCCTATGATCCTGTCGGATCACAGTTAGAAACCCGACCCAACCTTTCTTCCTCCCAGATGAAACTCCACCATCCCGTCTTCAAAACAACGGCATCATCACTGACTTCAACTTCCAACTGCGGCATCACCACTTCACACAGTAGCTCCTTCATCAGCAATTAAGGTGAGCGCCTATACAAGTTTTACACTTCACAAATCAAAAGACAGAACTCCTTTCCAGCACCGAACCTCTTCATTCCCCTTCTTCCACAAACAAACCTGACTCCTACACCGTTGACCTCCCCTTTGACCGTCTCCTGCCACTACGTCGGGCAGCTATCAAGGGCAAAACTACCACCAAAACACTCAACATCAAAATCTGCACCACTCCATCTCCATTTCATTGCACTCGAACCTCACAACTCCATCACATCAACTCTTCTGCTAGCGATACAGTAAGCACCCTCGACAAAATGGGAACCGAACTTCACCAAACCCCTTAAATCAGGACCGCCTCGACTCCACATACATCACGCCCACCTCGATTTTTCCTTTCGATGCTCATATCCTCCTACTTATAAACCCTAATTCCCACAGGTTTTGATCTCCAGCGAACATAAGATGAATCGTACCCTGAAATATGGGCATCGAATTGAAGAGGAACTCGTAACGATTTCAAATATATACATATAGGGATTTGTAGATTTTTACTTGAATTTGTTTTGATTTTTGAAAGAATGGGTTTCACGTTAAAACGTTTTCTGGGTGGCGGCAAGAAATGCTTTGACCCCAGAAGAAAAGAATAAGGGTTTGGGATTGTATTTGGGGTAT
The DNA here is from genome assembly GCA_030737875.1 of Allium sativum. NCBI lineage: Eukaryota > Viridiplantae > Streptophyta > Magnoliopsida > Asparagales > Amaryllidaceae > Allium > Allium sativum. The sequence goes on from CM060922.1 coordinate 227,086,538, forward strand.
TTATATAAAGGGTTTCTCATGTTGATTTTGTGGATGATTGTAGTCCACATAAGTGTGTGGGGGAACGAGAGCTCTGTGTGGTTGAAAAGGAAAGATGTGGACTTTTTATTTGATCACTGAAATGAATTTAGTCCATACTGTTATAAATATTTGTTTAACGTTATACCAAAAGGGTGTCTGTCTCATATAATTTGATCCACATACAAAATGCAGTAGACAATACTAAAAATACCGTTGTGATCAGTGATGTGCCAGGATTCCGAAAATATAATAACGTCGGTAGGTTTACTTATTTTGTGAAACCCCAAAATATCGATACAGGGTGCAAAATACTCCAAGTAAAAAGTTGCGTATTTAATTAATTAAAAATTTCCATAAAATTCTAAAAATTAAATTATCACTACTTCCCAAAAGAACCTTGCCTAAATTCAAACCCGATCTCTAGTTATATCGAATAAACCGTTACGGTCGATAAACGATTCTATAGCGACTATTTTAAAATTTGATTTGGACATATCTCAAAATCTACATGACGAAATCATGATTTTTCTCTTCCTCTAAAAAATATACTCCACCAGCTCCACACGTCTCTTGTTTCACAGAAATCCGATTTAAAATGAATCTTGTACATTCAGTTGAAGTTCGAATCGCCAATTTACGAACTGCAGCGTCATTCCGGGCTCGATTTTGATTATATTATAAATTCTACGTTCAAACTTCGTTCAAATAATATATTCGTTGATAAAATTCAACTAAGAACTGAATTTATATATTTTAAATAAATCCAATTCACAGTATATCGTGAATTCCACCATTTTCGATTATTTTAGAATTACATATATTAATCTATTATTCAAATTAATTAAATAATCTATATAATTTAATCTAACGACCATTTAAATTCTCTGAATCACTATTTAAATAATTAAATTAATTAACTATTATACCATTGGAAATGCTTGTCATTACATTCTTCCCCACTTAAAATCATTTCGCCCTCGAAATTGTTAAGGTGGTGGACGACCCTATCTACTGGGTAAAAATTTATCTGTTTACCTCTTATCTCTGGTTTCAACTGAACCAATTAATATCGACTAAAATATTAATTTATTCCGACTAACTAAAATTTTAAAAATTCTGAAAATTTTCTAATGCCTAAATTTTTCAGAAAATTTCGCCATAACCTCCTTTGTACAGCCCTATCGGTAAAACCACAACTTGCCTCTCTAGGCCATCTCCAACCCAAAAGAAAACCAAACAGCCAAGCGGCTTGCCAAATCGGCTCATAAATCACCAAACTCATATAAATATAAACTTGTACCTTTTTGTCGGGTATATCATTATATCCCTTCCATCTGTGAACACTTAGTATATACCATTGTCATCTCAATCAAACTCCAATCAATTCATGATTCCAAATCCTGAACTTATCATTCAATTCCGTTCCAGATGATTCTATAATCAAATCCTGTTCTATTTAACTTAATTTAAGTTAAATTTTAATTTATTTATTCACTTATACCATCTAAATCTATTTTACTTTATTAGTTAAATTTTAATTCTAGAACTTAAAGTCCTGGGTTTTCTTTTAAATCAATTTGAAATCAAAATGCCAACTCAAAACATTTGAATTTCTAAACAACTTGTTCTCTCAAAATAAATTCAAAAACAAAATCTTTGGTTGTAATCCGTCACTTACGAACTCGAAAATCACACCGACGATGTATTGATCCATCCTCGGAGTTATTTCCCAGTCATCAAGATGAGTTTAATACTATATCTATTTTCAATTTGAAAACATTTTCAAAATCTCCAAAGAACTTAAAATTTCCTTATTTTAATTCCTAATTCTGATTTAAATTCAGATTGAATTCATCTTATTTCATATACTTTACTTATATGAATCCTGATTGGTTATTTATAACCATTCCACTTTTATAATCTTATTTGGTTATATTAACAACCAACAAATTATAATATTTACAATATATATACTTGGGTAAAATTTATTTCATTTACCCTCTTTTCAAAACATACCATGTCAGTTCATCGTATTCAAGTGTTTAGTAACTTCTATCAACACAGTTTGCATTACTGTATCGACCAGAATTCATAAACTACTCGACCAATAAATCTCCATAATATAAAACAAATTTTTATATCAAATAACAAATACGTTCACTCGTATATATACACTCAATCTCAGTTTAGGGTATTACTAACCCAATCTCTACCGAGTCACGCCACAGAGCCAGGGTAAATCACTTAACTTAAGCTCTGAAACGAACTGTAATGACCCAAAAATCCGGTCCAATTTGAGCTGACTAAATAACACAAGTCCAACCCAAATTGTACTGGAAAACAGGAAATTAATAGAAAGAAATTAGAGGGTGAGAATAGATAAGAAAGAAACTCATAGAATAGAAGAAGAAGAACATCATTATCAGAGTAAACACGAACCTCACAGCGGAACGAATAAAATATAACATAACTTTTGAGATACAAACAGTATATGTATACAATAACATTCCAGAGTACAACACTTACAACAACAACAGAAATAATAATAGCTATAGAATCTTGAAGCCTCCTGCTCCAAGCTATCCAAGTGTATCTGTAAAATCCTGAACTACTTGACTGCCCGTACAAATTTAGGCACCCAAGAGTTTAGGTAGAACAAAACAAAGTAAACTCCGGGTCAGTCATGGGACTGGTATGAGTAAAACAGTTTAAAACAATTTGAACAAATAAACGATATCTCATAAGGCCACACCGTATAACGGGACGGGTTTTTCCCCTATGAGAATCGAAAATATCTTTATATCAAAAACCTTTTGATATTATAATAATGTCTATCAACCGCAATATAATAATCATCTAGCAGAAACGCTTTCATCTCACGTTCTACATATATAGTATACAATCAAAACCGCAAGCACGTATTGGGAAATGGATTTCCAACTATGACAAGGTATGGAACCACCTTCCGACCAGTGTACTCTAGGAACGATACACTGGAGTTCAACAAGAACTTCTTGCAACTCAGCCACACATGACCGACCACTCATTTCGCTTGAGTGTATCGAATGTACATCACTAACGGTTAGGATCAGCAACCGTTTCCCGTATATATATATATATATATATATATATATATATATATATATATATATATATATATATATATATAGGACAACGTTGATAGATTAAAGAAGCAAATGAATATTCTCTAGATAGGTGATTATACACCCTACTTCGGTGCGACCGACTTAGCCATGCTGCCTGCCCGATTTTTGTCATTTCCTGGTTGTTGAGGCCAGAGGTTACGATTACTTTCCATTCATTGATAACATGATCACTTTGAATGCCACATTATCAAATTCGTTAATCATTGGTTGGTTTACACAAATATTCTGGATGTTATGCTAAGGGAATAAATCCGTTACCACCATATATATTTGTACAGACCAACCCATTCGATCATTGGAAATATTTTGTCAGACACTCGTCCATATACGTTCGTTCTGGGACTGAACGAAACCGAAGGCACTATTCAGTACATCCATCCTAGGAAATCTCTACCTAGGACTTATATAACATCTCTTGCACTTTACTCCGTCTTCAATTTTCCTTGTCATATTCGCAATGCTTATGCCAATACAGAGTGGTTCTTTGGATTAAAATCCAACCGGTCTCTCCATGTTAACAACGTTAAAATGGTAAAAACTTTGATAGTCGGTGATTTAACTATCAAATGAAAATATGTCGGTGTTCACAAAACGATCTTAATTCCAAATGGAATTATCGATCAAATCATCCAACATATATATATATATATATATATATTCATATTTCCTTATTTCTATGATTAGAAAATATACGTTATTAACACTGGAAAACATTTCCATAGCTTATTCACGTATCACTATTCTTCCACAACCCTCAGTCCCTAACTGTAAACTAGTAAGAGAACAATTCTCTAAGTATAAACCCCGAAGGCCGAAACCGACATCATATCCACACTCAGAAAACCATTCGACTTAACTAATCTCTAGTCAATTTCTAATATTGTTTATAACTCTATTTGATTAACTCTGTTTGGATAACTCTAATTGATTGACCTAACTGATTAACTCTAACTGGTTAATTTACTCTCTTCGATTAACTCTAATTAATTAAGTCTAGTTAATTAACTCTATTTCCTTTTATAATATCGTATTTATTTTCTAAATGAATAATCCTTTATTCTATTTATTTATTCCCTAAATAAATAAATAATAATCCCAATTACTCTATTTGTAAATGTTCTACAAATATTTCTCTTTCTATTTGTTTGACAAATATTTTCCTTTATATTTGTTTTACGATTATTTTCCTTTATATTTGTTTTACGATTATTTTCCCTTTTCAAAAATCCTTTTCTTTTATATATATAAAATCCATTGGTTTTATATAAATAAATTATTTTCAAAATATACTTTGAAAATCCCTTTCCTATATTCTGGTATTTCTTATGGTATTTAACATACCATATGACGATGATAAATATCGTCCAACACACAAAATCAACAGCAGATTATATATCACATCATAAATCAAAATATATGAATAACTACAAAAATAGATGTTGAGGAATCCAGTTGGATTCCTCCAACATGTTTCCCTGCGTCACAGATGCTATACAATAAAATCAACATCAATTTCAGTTCAGTACGAATTATTCTAATAACTAGAATCAATATATATATAACGGTTTATATATATATATATAATTTCAACTAACTGACTAGCAGTTCAATCAACCAAATCAACACACACCAGTCAACAAATAATTAACAGTTCTAAAAATACGTTATAAAAATATAATTGTTCAGAGTTGGTGAGTTTTACTCACATTGGCGTTTTTCGTTAAATAACGATTAACGGTTCTTGATTTATTTCATTCGTAAATCCTAATAAGTTTCGAATTATTCCCGTTCCAATTCCTTGTTGTAGCGTCTGTTCCTATGATCCTGTCGGATCACATTTAGAAACCCTGCCCAACCTTTCTTCGTCCCAGATGAAACTCCACCATCCCGTCTTCAAAACAACGACATCATCACTGACTTCAACTTCCAACTGCGGCATCACCACTTCACACAGTAGCTCCTTCATCAGCGATTAAGGTGAGTGCATGTACAAGTTTTACACTTCACAAATCAAAAGACAGAACTCCTTTCCAGCACCGAACCTCTTCATTCCCCTTCTTCGACAAACAAACCTGACTCCTACACCGTTGACCTCCCCTTTGACCGTCTCCTGCCACTACGTCGGCCAGCTATCAAGGCCAAAACTATCACCAAAACACTCAGCATCAAAATCCGCACCACTCCATCTCCATTTCATTGCACTCGAACCTCACAACTCCATCGCATTAGCTCTTCTGCTCGCGATACAGTAGGCACCCTCGACAAAATAGGAACCGAACTTCACCAAACCCCTTAAATCAGGACCGCCTCGACTCCACATACACCACGCCCACCTCGATTTCTCCTTTCAATGCTCATATCCTCCTACTTATTAACCCTAATTCCCGCAGGTTTTTATTTCCAGCGAACAGAACATGAATCGTACCCTGAAATATGGGCATCGAATTGAAGAGGAACTCATAACGATTGCAAATATATACATATAGGGACTTGTAGATTTTTACTTGAATTTCTTTTGATTTTTAAAAGAATGGCTTTCACGTTAAAACATTTTCTGGGTGGTGGCAAGAAACGATTTGACCCCAAAAGAAAAGAATAAGGGTTTAGGATTGTATTTGGGGTATTTATATAAAGGGTTTCTCGTGTTGATTTTGTGGATGATTGAAGTCCACATAACTGTGTTGAGGAACGAGAGCTCTGTGTGGTCGAAAAGGAAAGATGTGGACTTTTTATTTGATCACTGAAATGAATTTAGTACATACTGTTATAAATATTTGTTTAACGTTATACCATAAGGGTGTCTGTCTCATATAATTTGATCCACATACGAACTGCAGTAGACAATACTAAAAATAACGTTGTGATCAGCGACGTGCTAGGGTTCCGAAAATATAATAACGTCGGTAGGTTTACACATTTTGTGAAACCCCAAAATATCGATACAGGGTGTAAAATACTCCAAATAAAAAGTTGCGTATTTAATTAATTAAAAATTTCCATAAAATTCTAAAAATTAAATTATCACTACTTCCCAAAAGAACCTTGTCTAAATTCAAACCCGATCTCTAGTTATTTCGAATAAACCGTTACGGTCGATAAACGATTCTATAACGACTATTTTAAAATTTGATTTGGACATATCTCAAAATCTACACGACGAAATCCTAATTTTTCTCTTCCCCTAGAAAGATATACTCCACCAGCTCCACACGTCTCTTGTTTCACAGAAATCCGATTTAAAATGAATCTTGTACATTCAGTTGAAGTTTGAATCGCCAATTTACGAACTGTAGCGTCATTCCGAGCTCGATTTTAATTATATATAAATTCTACGTTCAAACTTCGTTCAAATAATATATTCATTAATATAATTCAACTAAAAACTGAATTTATATATTTTAAATAAATCCAATTCATAGTATATCGTGAATTCCACCATTTTCGATTATTTCAGAATTACATATATTATTCTATTATTCAAATTAATTAAATAATCTATATAATTTAATCTAACGACCATTTAAATTCTCTGAATCACTATTTAAATAATTAAATTAATTAACTATTATACCGCTGGAAATGCGGGTCATTACATCACGATAAACCCAAATCACATTCCATTAACTATAGAATCTTCACAGAAAACAGATCATTACATAATCGATATCAATTTCCGTATCTAACTAGTAATATAAATGGAATAACAAAAAAACCTTTTAAATTCCATATATATTAATAGTCTTCCTCCACAGAAGCTCATTTCGATTATTATCAAATCGAATTCCATTCAATTCCAATTTAATAAATTAAATTGGAAAACTTTACTTAGGAAAATTCTCGTTAAATCTTAATAAAAAGATTTATAAATTCTAAAATCACATTTCGCTGTAAATCGGGTTAAAGAACGAATGTCATTAAAAACACAGTTGACAATAAACCCAATTCACATTCCATTTTCAATTCCAATTAAATGTTAATTAATTGGCAATTCTTCTTTAAATCTTAATTAAAAGATTAATTCTTTTCACACTGCGTTTAAGAACGGTGTTAATAAAGACACCATTCCCGGCAAACCCAAAATCCAATTCAATTCAATTCCAATTAAATATTAATTAATTGGTAAAATCTTGTAAATCTTATTTAAAAGATTTATTCTTTTTCTCAACTGGGTTTAAGAACAGTGTTAATGAAGACACCATTCACGAAAAACCCAAAATCCAATTTGATGTTAAATACAAGGCTCTGAATAGAAATTATATCGGCTTATATTTAATATCAAATTCTGAAACCAACAAATATCGTATTGGAAATAATGATATGTACATATATCTTCCAAATTCCTCCACAATATCTGTATAATCATGAAACCCAATATCGAAATATTCCAAAGATAATTTCAATTCAAATCCATTCTAATTCATATATTGGAAATTCTGGCTATTTTTAAAACCGTTTCAATCCAATTTATTTATTTAAAAATTTTGGATTATAATTCTAGTTCATAACTAGTTCATTTCGATAAAAATAATTTTTTATCTTTTCAAATACGAAATTTTTCATCTCAGTTCTTTCCAAATCATTTATTATGATTTTAAACAAATTATTGATATTTTTAATAATTTTATCAAGGCCCGTATAGTCGATTTTCATAAACGGTCATCGAACTACACTTACACCAACCTTTTCCAAATTTGATTTGGACATAATTTCAAATCCAACCATTAGGTTTCAAATCCTTTATATTCGTTGGAAAGCTCTTTTCGATACGAACCCAACGGTTTCGGTTTTAGGAGAATCCGACGGTCGAATCTCGCGTAATGTCCACTCGAAGTATTGGTCGAAATTCGCGAACTGCCGCGGCGCAGCACGTTCTATTCAAGCCATTATATATATAATATATATATTTCGCTAATTTCCATTTAAAACATATTTTATAAATCGTTTTAAATTTGTTTTCAAAACGATTTCAACTTCATATTCAATTTTAATTCAAAATTGAATATTCCATATCATTAATATATAAATGATAATATTTTCAAAACATTAGATTTTGAAATCACTTCCTTTTCGATATTCATTATAAAAATGAGTAAAATCGATATAAATATCGTTCACGTCAAAATGGCATTAATTTAATCAACATGGCTTTATATATTTCAGTATTTTCGTGTCCATCCCAAATCGGACATCAAAATCATATTTTGATCCATTACCGAATATTATTTTAAAATATTAGTTAGTTTAAAATATTCATTATTCACCATTTTAAAATATTCGTTATTTTAAAATATTCATTCCTTCCGAATTGGAATCAGATACATCCAATTACCACATAATTTGATTTATATGGATTTCATACACGCATGTACACAACGATAATTAAACATAGTCAACTATCATCCAGAGTGCATTACACAACTGCATATGCGTTAAATATAAATAATTAACGCTTACAACCGCCTGTCAACCAATTGATTGACATACCACTAAATTTTGGGATTAGTGCATGTCCAATATCATCCCAGTACGCGTATGGGGTTTTCAAACAACAAACACTGATTATTATTTGTGCATTTGGGCGATGTGTAAAATATATCGTCCCAATCAATATCAGTTAAATATATATACATAAACAAATCATCCGATTTGTAAATGAATATTTATTTTATTTCAGTAACTTTTTTATTTCATTCATTTATACCATAAATATGATATTTTTATTGTTCTAACACTTTATTCAGCACATGAATATTTTATATTCCATTCCATTCCACATCACAATCACAATCAATTTCCACAACACAATCAAATCAAACAAGTCGTCCATGGTCTGTGGACGACGGGTGTCGGGTGCTGCTAAGCATCGTCTGCATCCTAGTATATATTTTAAATAGAAAACAAAATTAAAGTGAGAAGTTCTCACCTTTGGGATCCACTCCTCCATTCTTTATTTCTGAATTTCTAAACCGTTTGGATTTGCCCGAAATTCCAATGCAGTCTTTTCTACGCTGCTCATATTAAAAATCACATTTTTAATATGACGTTTATATATTAAAAATCATATTTTTACTTTGCCATATATATAATAAAAATCTTATTTTTATCGCTACTTCATATATTTAAAAATCGAATTTTTATCGCTACTTCATATATATAAAAGTCGAATTTTTATCGCTACTTCATATATATATAAATCGAATTTTTATCGCTACTTTATATATATATAAATCGAATTATTATCGCTATATATATAAATCAAATTTTTTATCGCTACTTTGTATATATAAAAATCGAATTTTTATCGCTATATATATAAAAATCATATTCTTTTTATATAACTAAAAATGGAATTATTATCTAACTAAAAATCATTATGATTCATACGATAAGAATCTCATTTTTATATTTCTAAAAATCCCGTCTTTATATCTTAAAAAAATCTCATCTTCATATTTTTTAAAATTTCATCTTTATATTGTTAAAAATCATTTCTTTTCATTGAAAAAAAATCTAAACTTTTCTTGTTAAAAATCATTTCTTGTTTAAAAATCTCAAAACCCTATTTTATTTCTATAAAAGTAATTACCTTAAAATAAATAAACAACTAAATAAAAAAACTTACAGTAAATCAGATTTCCAGAGGGGGTGGTGTTGGTGGTCGCGGGAGGTGACGGTGGTCCGTCGATGGCTACTTAGGGGTCTCGGTGGCGGAATTGGGTCAGGGGTGGCGGTTTTGGGTGAAGAGGGATTTGGGTTCGAATTGGCTGAAGGGGGGAGAAGGAGAAGAGTGGAGGAGGAAGGAGGTGGTCAGGGTTGAGCGGTGGCGGTCTTGCGCTGGCGGCGATCGACGGAAGGGCAGGTGCGATTCGTTTTTTATCTTTATTTTTGATCTGAAGTAATGACGGGGGAGGGAGATAATGGAAAGAGGGGTAGACTTTGTTTTATAAATATATAATTAATTTAATTAATTCTAAAAAGTTACTTTCTCGTTTGAGCACCAAATCCAACCCAACGGCTGTCGCCCCTAGCTAATTACCCCCATTCCGAAAGCAATGAGACATGAACCGCAAGCCGTTTCGACTGTTTTGATCAGTTTTCATTGAAATTAAAATATAAATTAATACAACGTTCAAATTTGATTTTAACGTACATTTTAATTTACCCAGGCCACATACGGACTCCAGAAATTCCAGAAAAACAAATATAGCTATGTTTTGATGATACGGTCCTAATAAAACTAATTTCGTCGAATTTGGAGACCATTTGAAAAACGGTCATTTTCCAGTCGATTAAATTCAAACTGAATTGACCAAACATGTTTAAATCCTCCCCGCTCACATATTGATTCCAAAAATTATAAAAATAGGAATCCAGCAATAATTTGATATTCTGGATCCAACCAAAGTGGTTCCGTCGAAAGCGGAGGTCATTTGCAAAATCGCTATTTTTAAGGGCTATATTTCTATAGCGACTACTTTGAATCTTCAACTAGACATAACTTTTTTTCTCGCTATGAAATCTAGATTTTTCAGATTCGTTGGAAAGATATTTTCAAATAGATTCAAATATTTCTGGTTTCACTAAAATCCGATTTATTTTGTATCCTTCACATTCATTTGAAATTTGAAATTGAATTTTCAAACTACTTCCATTTTCAATTCCTTTTATACTTAAAAATAAATGTTTATATTCTAACTACGATTTGAATGAATATATACATTCTAATTCTATTCAAAATAAATTTCTAGTTGTTATTATTTAAAATAAATCATCTTAAATATTCAAAATTCATTAAAATTGCCAAAATAAAAATTTTAAATTGGTTCCGATTTTCCGAGTTGTTACAACTGTCTACTAAATCGTTTATTCTGAAGCTAAGTCTGTTGGCTAGGACTTTAAAATAAGTTTAATAGAACAATTCAATAAGGAAATAGGTTTAAATCTTTCAACTGATTAACCCCAATTTTCTTATGAATTATAACAACGTTAGCAGAATTAAATCTACCCAATTGCAGATTTCCATTGAAAAACTCATTAAAAAGGGCAAATAATTCATCTTTTAAAACATCCCAAAAAGTGATATAAAATAAAATAGGAAAACCATCGGGGCCAGGGGCTTTATTTGGAGGCTTATCCTTAATAGCTTTTAAAATTTCAGTCTCAGTAAATCGGTTATCTAAATCTTTTAAATCTACGCTGTTACTATCGTTATATAATGAACTCCAATCTGCCTTAACCCTAAAGGGATTTGTTTTACCAAAAATATCTCTATAGTAATTAGTAAATTCATTGTTCAGATCTACTTTATTAGAAACTTCAACATCATTAATAAAGATAAAGTTGATAGTATTTCATCTTTTTCTACCATTTGCTATTTTATGAAAGAATTTAGTATTCTTATCCCCACCATCCATCTAATTGATTCTAGAACATTGTTTCCACATTATTTCTTATCGCGACAGAATTTTATTAAGTTCCTCTTTGAGATTATACATAACATTCTTGTCAGAAGAATTTAATAATCTATTCTCTTCAATTTTATTTAAAGCTAAGATATCATGTAAAATTTTCTCTTTCTTAAGCTTAATATTCCAAAAACGTCTTTATTCCATTTTTTGAGAAAAAACCTAAGTGCTTTAAATTTACAAACTAAGACTTTAGCAATATTATTAGAATATTTAATATTATTATTAATTGTAGAGCGCCATTTATAGGAAATTAAATCTTTAAAATTATTCTTTAATAACCATATTTTTTTCGAATCTGAATAATTTAAATTTAAAATTAGGAAATAGAACGGGAAAGGATTATGTCACAATGATCAAATAGTAAGGTAGGTAAACCAATTACATTACAAGAAGGATATTTATCCTCAAATTCATCACTAATAAAAAAACCTACCTAAGAGGGCTATAGAAGGAACTTCTTCTCCACTGGTCCACGTAAAAAGCCTATTATTTATTTTAGTTTCAATTAAATTACCGTTTACAATAACTGATCAAACTCTTCCATTGTAAAAAAATCTCCTTCTCTACGAGCTCTTTCTCCCAAAAATCTAGTAACATTGAAGTCGACTTCTAAAATCAAAGGCCTATGAGCGAGTGTTCTAAATTCAACGCACTCACTCCATAACATTCTACGTTCTAGATTATTACAGGACCGTAAACATCAGAAACATTAACAATGGAGTCATCACTAATGTCAGTGAAAATAATATACATATAATGATTTTTAATGAAAGTTTGTATACATCTAACACACAAATTTTTCCAATACATAAACCCCCAACACTACCTCTAGCAAGAAAATAATCTCAATCACTAATATAAAGACTACCTAGACATCTAAAAGTCCTAGCATAAGGAAATTCAAGTTTAGATTCCTACAACAATATCTACTGAATAATCTTTAAAAATGCTCTCAATTTAGAACATTTATTTTAAGTCATTTCATCCCCTAACATTCCAACTGACGATCTTCATTTATTAAGTGATATAAGCCTCTCGAGTCCTTTATTTTTAATAAAGTTTATTTCTATGTCAGAATCATAAAAAATGAAATTAGAGTTATTAACTAAGTAATGTAAAGCCTCAGAAGACAAAATACAAAGAGTAGAAGGACTATAAGTGCTACTGAGACAAGGAGCCATACCTGAATTTATCGAAGATGAAGAACTCAATAATCTGCGATTGATTCTTGCACTACACCACACAATGCTCGATACACTAGGTGATTTAGCATCTAGAGCCATTCTTTTACTTCTCTTCTTAGACGAGCCACATGTAGAGCCAAAATCATCCACATGCTTGACTACTATAATATCAACATTAGGGTTACCCAGTTCAGAGTCTTCAACCATCCGATGCCAAAAACTATTAACCCCATTATAACCATTAACCTGACCATCAACATTGCAACAATCAGCCCCATATGAACCATCATATGAATACTTCCAACAATAGCCCCATCAATATTACTATGATTATCAAAATCATCTCTAACAATCCCGGGCCATATACCTTCGACCTCAACATCGTAGCATTGACCACAATCACTATCTAACTTAACCTGAAAAACCACAGAACCATCAGCATTAATACACTGATCAATTACCTCTTCATGGGTAGCACCGAAATTAATACACTGTCCAGCCATAAAACCGCAAACTGTAGCTATATAATTGCCTGTAGAGCCTTTACACTGTACTGTATCATCAACAAACAAAACCGCACCATCGATGAGGTTATCACCACCAACATTACACTGATCAACCCTAACCACTAAATTAACACTTGCTTCATCAAACTGAACCAAATCCTTTGCAAGATAATCGAAAATAGGATTAAACATACTAATTGTTGCTAAATCATTGCAAGGCTTCTCATTAAAACTAACCACTGTTTTGATCTGGCTAATAAATGAAGCTCCAATATGGACAACATCACCAACCGTACGATTATCAACCATAGAACTAACTAAAGAAGAATCTAAAGACCCAGCTCCTTTTTTAATTTTCTTATAACTCTCATCTAAATCTTCAGCTGTAATGTAACAATCGAAAAATATAACACTACTCATCATGATAGAAAAGCTCTTATCCAGTTTGCACGACCATAATTAAGTATAAATTAGATGATTCTCTTCAATCCATTACACATTTCTTAAATTAACACTTCTCATAGAAACAAAACATGGTAGCTCTAAAGTGGGATAATGTTTGCCACTGACTACAGAAAATATATATAATGATCCTATATTCACCAAACAACTCCAAGCCTCATGTACAAACACTTTCTCTACCAACAGCAAGCCTTTTTGAATGATGTTATTGTCAATTTCAACTTCTATAAGTTTCTCAAATGAATTAAATAAATGCACCACATTAGAATGAACATCATTCTAGTCAATAGGAGACACTAAAGATCCTACCCCATCAAAATGAAAAAAAATCCAACACATCAGAAAATACGGGAATGTTATCATCTGTTTCCTCGAGCTCAAAACAACCTTGATCCATATAACGATCCAGAATCCCTTGAATTTCGAAGAGACGAGAAACAACGGATTGCTTTGAGAACAACACTGATCAGAACACAAATAATAGAACATTTCATTGCTATTACAACAATTACATCAGAGTACAAGAATATAGCAGAGTATGAATAAATATTACATAGCAGAAATAAAATAATATCAGAGATTAAAATACAAAGCAGCAGAAATTTAAATGTATAAATACAATGCGTAGCGGAAAATACATCAACTAGCACAACTAAAAGAAATATACGGATACAAAGCTTTCCGAATATAGCTCCGTACGTAATCCAGGATCATGCGAAAAGAAATATTTGCGAAAACCAAAACTACTAGCTGTCCTTGTCGAAAACAAGGGCACCCAGAGTTTAGGTAGAAACAATAAACTCCGAATCCGTCATGGGACTGGTGTGAGAACTAAAGCAGTTATTAAATCTTTACTTTAAAAGTTGGGAAATCATGGGACAACGCTGTATAACGTGAAATGGTTTTACTCCACATGAATACTAGTTTAAAACATAAAACAGCGCAATGCTATTCGAAAAATGAAGCTATTATAAGACTCAGGTCCCATCACACAATGCAACGCAAGCCGGAGAATAGAGTTTTCCCTTATAATAACCAAACGTGCTTGGTACATTTAAAAATAAATCATTTTGATATTACTATAAGTGCATAGTGTCAAAATCAGCTACAAATATAAATGTATCAATCATAGACGACATAGGTACCAAATATTATGCCGCCATACTAGTTTTACAAGTAAAACCGAAAAGTCACGTTTTGGAAATTGGATTTCCATCTATGAGTCGAGGCAAGGGATGGCTCCTCACTGATTTGAGACACTCAAGAACAAGTCTCAGGATCACACCTACGGGCAACCCTTGGATGCGGTAGGGCCAGTCCACACATACTTTAGTGGATTAATTATTCCTGAACAATAGGTTTCCCGGTCCTATCGGACCTCCAAACAGGTCAGTATGTCGACCCTATGAACATATAGCCCTATATCTGAGGCGCCTCGCGATCCATCATCCACATAAGTAAAAATGTCAAGGCTCCATAACATTTCACCACTTCTAGCTAGAAAGAAACGCAAGTTCTCCCTACGATTAACATCCTGTTTTCGACTCATTCCGGGTGTGAGGCTCGCGAATTAATGCTATACACAAAGCTATGCTAATTAAAGCTGTGCTTTAATCGTCAACCACAAGACTTTGCTTTTCAACAAAAGCCTTGATCATTTGCATCTTAGCATGCCACATTGACAATTCAAGCTATACAACTGATGTCTATCAGTATATAACCTCTAAGATCGTACGTCTCAGAGAAGAGTGTTAAGTAAGAGAATAAATTCTCCGCCACCAAAAAGATATATATATTTAATAGAAATCAATCAATACTGAATGAAATCCGATGTCAGACACATCCATTTACAAGTTCGTTTTGGGTCTGAACGAAACCGGAGGCACCTTATTCCTCGTCTCATATGTCCAATACCAGAGAGATGTCCTCGCATATCTGGTCGATCTCTAGGTGCGTCTGGACGATCACCACTTATTACCTTGTCTTGGGTGTACGGCCCAATCAAGGCAACAGTAATCATCCAAACGATGTGAAGATCTCCGGTCTTCAACCACCGTCTTCATCGTTGACATTTAGTCGTCGTATTGATTACTCAGAATGGGTTAAACCTGGTCTTTTTGAATAATTCGCGTATCTTATAATCAAGTACTATAAAAACACATCATACGCCTCATTCCAATTCAGAATATTCTTTTATTCCAATATTCACATTTTAGAGAAAAGGTTCCCATTAATTTTATCAAAGACAAATTCTTTTACAATTATTCTTTATCTTCCTTTGGACATCAATTTCAAAAGATTTCATTATATCTTATCATAATCTAAACCAAAACAAGGTTTATTAGTTAGTCGGGATTATCGAGCCTTACCGAAGTAATCAATTATTTTATTATCCCAGTCCCAACCTATTCATCCCATGGAGCAAAACTGGTAGTACTCCATATATAACACCCAGTGTGTTATTGGTAAAATTAATTATCATTTCCCGTTTAAATCTAATTAAAGATTTAACTATCGCTTGGAGTAAAACTGGAGGTACTCTATTCTCGATCACTTCTCAAATTTGGTAAATTTAATTACCACATTAACTTTTCAATCTAATTAAAAATTCATTAAATCCCCGCTTAGTTTTAATCTCCAAAAATCATTATTTAATGATTTTTCAAATTTAGGAAATAAATCTCGTCTTTAACTGGGTTAAAGAACATATGTCCTTAAAGACATCGTTCACGATAAACCCAAAATCATCTTCCATCAATATGGAATCTACATGGAAATCATAACAGTGTATAATCGATATAAATTCCCGTATCAGACTAATAATATAAATGGAATAACGGAAAACCCTTTTAAATTTCGTACATAGCAACGGTCTTCCTTCACAGAAAATCATCTCGATTTTTACCAAATCAAATTCCATTCAATTCCAATTTAATCTATCAAATTGGAAAACTTTACTTTGGAAAATTTCCATTAAATCTTAATAAAAGATTTATAGATTCCAAATCATATCTTCACTGTTAAATGGGTTACAGAACAAATGTTATTTAAAACATTGTTCACGACAAACCCAAACTCAATTTTTATTTCAATTCTAATTAGATTAATTAAATGGAAAATTTCCCTAAATCTTAGTTAAAAGATTTATTCTTTTCTCAATTGGGTTTAAGAAAAGTGTTATTAAAGACATCATTAATGACAAACCAAAAATCCAACTTGATATCAAACACAAGGCTCTAAATAGAAATTATATCAGCGTATAATCAATATCAAATTTTGAAACCAATGGATATCGTATTGGGAATAGCGATATCTGTATCATCCAAATTCCTCAACAATATCTGTATAATCATAAAATCCAATATCTAAATATTCCAAAGATTATTTCCCCTCAAATCCATTCCAATCCATACGTTGGAAAATTCTGGTTATTTCAAAACCCTTTTACAAATCTAATTTTTTATTTAAAAACTAGTGGATTTCTAGTCTAGTTAATAACTAGTTCATTTCAATAAAAATAGATTTTATTTCTTCAGAACTTGAAATTTTTCATCCAAAATCTTTCCAAATAATTTATCATGATTTTACAAAAAAATTCCCTATTTTTAATAATTTTATTAAGACCCTTTCAGTCGATATCCGTATACGGTCATCGAACTGCATTCATTGCGACCTTTTATGAAATTGATTTAGACATATCTTAAAATCCTCCATTAGATTTCAAATCTCTTATTATCATTGGAAAAATCTTTTTGATACGAACCCAACATTCCGGTTTTAGGAGAATCTGACGGTCGGATATCCCGTTACGTCCATTTAAAGTTAATGGTCGAAATTGGTGAACAGCCACTGCGCAGTGTGTTCTATTCAGGCCATTATAATATATATTGTCGATTTCCATTTAAAATGAATTTTATAAATCGTTTATAAATTCATTTTATAATGATTACAACTTCTATTTCAATTTAAATTAAAATTGAATATTCCATTTCAGTACAATATTAAAATGATAAAATTTTCAAAATATCAGATTTTGAAATGAATTCTTTTCGAAATCCATTATAAAATGAATGAAATCGAAAAACAAATCCGTTCGAGTTAAAAATGGCGTATGTACTTAATTCGGCTTCATATATTTCAACATTTTCGTTTCCATCCAAAATCAGACATCAAAATCATATTTTGATTGTTCAGTGAATATTATTTTAAAATATTCATTTATTAATTTAATTCCTCGCTGAATATTATTTTAAATATACATTCTTTTAAAATATTCATTATTTTAAAATATTCCATATTTCTAAGTCAGAATGCGACTCAGTCAATTACCATATAATCTCAGTTATATGGATTTCATACATCGTATGTATACAACTATAATGACAAATAATCATTCAACATTCAAGCATCATCCAGAGCACAATTTACAACTGTATATGCATTAAAATAAATAAATAACGCTCATCATAGCCTGTCAACCCATTGATTGACATACAACCAAATATTGGGATTAGTGTATGCCAAATCTCATCCCAATACCCATGTGGGGTTTTCAAAAAACACATTCAATTTAAATAAATCATTGGTTAATAAATTTAACCAACTCCAATTCGGTTTGAATTATTTTTCTATTTAACCAATTTTCACTGTTTAAATTATAAATGGATATTTGTAATTTAATTTCAACTACCACATTAATGTTAACATTATTTTTAGTACATTAAACATTTCAGCATCACAAACAACACACAATATAGTCAATTAAATCGTCCGTGGTATGTGGACGAAGGAGGTGAGCTAATAGGCACCGTATACAATTTATAATGATTAAAACTAATAAAAATCTACACTAGAAATTCTATATATTTTTATACATGAATACAATAACATGATAAAATAATTTTGAGCGAGGAGTTTTCACTTTGATTTCCGCTCCGTTAATCTTTATTGAAGGATTTCTGTACTGTCTGTGTTTAAATTCGCCACAAAATCTAATTTGCTCTATTTTGGTTCTGGTCGGTTCCACGATATAGATATTGTCGTTGTGATTCCAACGAACTTCATTTCGTGAAATTCTGATTCAGTTTGAACAAAATACAAGGGTTTAAACATTTAATTTCTTAAATTTGGATAAGTAAATAATTAATTTAATTAAATCTCTCTTAACCCTTAATTACAAAGACCAGGTCGTCGGTTTTGCTTCTTCATCATCTTCCAGGTATATTCGAAAAAAATTGAACCCAGCTTTCAACCTTTAGGGCTTCACGTCGTCCCCAATCCACTATGCCAGACCAAGATCGGAGTGCTCCACCTCGAAGCCGATGACGTCGCCTACCTCTACCCTGAAACACCTTGAACTCGATGCCTCCCTCACGCCAGAAATCCGCTCAAAAGGCGGCGCCTTCGAGGCTGAAAATCGAACCCATCACTTGATGAAAAATGATCACGCCCACATGTAATTGAAGAGCCCAGGAAGTAGTATGATTTTCGTTTTATATATTTTGATTGAAATCAAGTGGATTGAGGGAGATTGAAGCCAAATTTTTTGATGAAATCGGTCATTCAAGGAAAGAAGGCGTCGACTTTCCCTATTTGACCATGCTGAGAATAATGAGGGGTTTGACCCTCTCTTTTGACCTTTATAGTTTATAATTATTATTTAATTCTCTAATTGGTAATTTTTCATTCTAACTCCAAATCAAACCCAACGACTATCGTCCCTAGCTGAATACCCCCATTCTGGACAGAATGAGATATGTTTCGTAAGCCAATTCGACTGTTTCGACCAGTTTTCGTCAAAATTAAAATATAAATCAATATATATTGAATCTGAACACACATTTTAAATTTACCGGGGCCGCATTCCGACTCTAAAAACTACAAAAAAATAAATCTAGCTATGTTTTGACGATACGGTTCTAACAAAACTAAATTCGTATAATTTAGAGACCATTTGAAAAATAGCCCCTTTTCTGGTCGATTAAATTTAAACTAAATTGACAAAACATGTTAAAATTTACCACGCTCACATATTAATTCCAAAAAACATGAAATTTGAAACCTAACAATAAACATAAGTGGTTTCATCGAAAAAGGAAGTCGTTTACAAAATGGCTGTTTTTAAGGGCTTTATATTATATTAAAATATATATGTTAGACCAAAAAGTGGTTCTAACACCCAAATTGATTAACAGCAGAATGAAATAAGATCAAAAGTAAAATAGAGACACAGAATTTATAGTGGTTCGGCGAAGAAATGCCTACATCCACTTGTCAATCACTATTTTCAGTGATGTAGTTGCAATTACAATGAGATATTCAATCAAGTTCACTCACAACTCACATACATTCACTCAATTGTTACAAAACAAATGTTGAAAGACGATTTGGATTATCCGGGAGTGCTGTAATTCGGTTTATGAAAGTGGTTGAACTCTCAAAGTGCCAAAAAGAAGATCCTTTTCATTGTCTCCAGACAGGGTATTTATAGGTGAAAATTCGCTCAGAACCCGATCCGGATCGGAGCCACGTGTCATCCATCCCATCAGCCTCGGGCTCGGATGGATTTCTATGTTGACAACGCATCAGAGAAGTGGACGTTGTGGGTAGGAACTGGTCACAACCGCTCCGCATCTTCAGGCGACCATGGGGGAAAGTGATGTGGATTACTGGTTTGGTTCGGAAGAGCCTGCACAGGGGGTTCGGATCGGATTACCTGATCCGACCCGGATTAACTTAGGACTAATTCTTTATTTACTTTGCTCCGCTCCATTCCGATCTATCTCTGTAGCAAGTGGGTGGCCCTCCGCTCTGATTAACAGTAAGCAACGCTCCGATCTGGATAGCAGTGTCTCCTTGAACCAAATAGTAGCGGCACTCCGATCCGATCAGCAACGTATCTCCGATCCGACCCGCAACATTCCTTCGATCCGACCCGCTATAATGCTCTCTAAGTTCTTCAATGTTTCACATCTCGACTTTGTGTTGCCCAGTTCACAAAGTGGGCTAACATTTTGCCCCCTCAAAGGATGCTTCTGTTGGAGACGGAGCATGCTTTGATTGTCATTGCACAACGTCTTCTAGGTAATTTTTCCTTTGATTTTTCTTGTGTTTTCATCTTCTTCTTCGAACTTCAATTTAATTCACTGCTGAGTTACAGAATTCGGTTCGGTTCGGATTCCGATCCGAACAGACCCCTTCTTCTTTCTATTTTTCATTGGACTCTTGGACCAAGCTCTGCTATTGGACTGTCGTTCCGGTCCGAATGGGGAGACGAATAGTCACTCTACTTTTCTATATAAACTGGGTCTTCTTCCTTCTCTCATTTCCTTTTATTGTTTTACCGCTTTTGCTTCGGAACTCCAGAAAAAAGAAATAAGAACTTTTCACCCTTTTCGTTCAAATTTCCAAGCTACACACTCTGGTAGGTTTGAATCCGTCAATTAATTTTGTAACAATGGGTTTCAATGGAAATTTACGGTTGATTTTAAATGATTTGAACATGACTCCTCTCTTGCTTCGATATCGTGTCTCCCTCCTTCCCTGTCGTCGTCGTGGGTGGTTCTACCACCGTCTCGAGGCGCTGAGAGGTTAAATGAAGCATGCGCTCGTCTTTAACTAGAGCTTTGGAGAGGGATGTAGATTTGACCGTGGTTGAGGAAGGGGAAGAAGAAGAAGAGGATTGAGGGGATCGGTTCGGGTTGGAGGACAAGAAGGAAAGGAAGAGAGATTCACAAGTTCGGATTGGGTCGGGGCAAAGGTCAGAGATGGAAACAGAGCTCATTTGACCGGATCGAGTCGGAGAGGATTCTCAAAATCGAATCGAACTGGAAAGTGAAAAGGAGGAGAAGTGTGTTCACCTAACCGGATCGGGTCGGACTGTGAAATAAAGGAGGAGAAGCATGACTACGTGGTCCGATCCGAACCGTTTGGGGAATCTACCTCCGAGCCGATCCGACTTTGATCTCTGAGTTTCAAAGCTTATCTGAACCCAAGCCAAGGCCATGCCATTGATCCGATCCCAATGAATGCACCCGAACCGAACTGAAGGGCAGTCCACCTTAATGCATAAAAACTTGTTTAACTGGCCCAATCATCTTTTGGCATAATCTTCAACTTAATGGACAGTTAGGATAGTGCCTCGCGAATGTAACTGGACATCAAGAACTACTTCAATTCTTTACACTTTGCCAAACTTTTGCGTCGCACTTTTAAACATTTACTTTACACTTTCCACATACACTGTTTACACTTTAGCTCACACACATGCACGGGGGGATACGGGCTAATTTGCTCTTATTTGTGCTATTGCTTCTTCAATAGTATTATGACCATGAGACCCAGACGCTCTTCTAGATTAGCTGCGAAGAAAGAGGCCCCGGAGACATCCAACAAAATCACTCTCGAGGACATATCATCCCCTTCGGATCCGGAATGGAATGATGAGGGTTCGGATTACGAGGTTGGAAATCGCGAAAGTGACAATGTGTTTTCGGAGGATGAAGCTTCTCTAGGTTTTGAAGAGGAAGGAGGGATTGGTGACGACCGGGCTCCTGATGAGTTTGAATTGGCTGTCATATTGGAATCACCCCAAGATTCTGTTGAATCAACAATCGACAACAACCGACTTATCCGAATCTGTTTAAAATACGGGATAATGAAAAAGGACACTCTAGTGCCTTCGAGATCTGACCGTCCCCACAACCCTCCAGAAGGATATATGGCGATTACTCGGTTGATGTGCATGGTCGGTGCTATCCCTCCATTTCCCCCCTTCATCGTTGATTTTCTAAGGCAAATGCGGATTTCCCCAATGCAGCTGCATCCCAATTCTTATGCTTACTTACACACTTTATATATAGCATACCGTGAGATCTTAGGCAAAGAGCTCACTTTCGGTGACGTTCATTTCTTCTACAACTTCAAGCAGCGGACTCGAGTAACTCCTTCTTTCTACTATTTTGAGTCTATCCCTAAGAGGAAGATAATTTCAACGCCATTCAGTAGTAAAGCTGGAGATTCCAGGATGGAATGGTTGTATGTGAAGCGACAACCTGGGTGTGCCAGGAGGTGGACGAAATCAAGTAAAGCCCTGATTTTCTAAATCTTGGCTCTATGCATTCAAGTCATCGTGTTAACTCGTTTTTCTTTTTGTTTGCAGTCGACAACACAAAACAAATACCAGACCAGGTGTTCTTTGACCGGATGCACCAGCTCCTTAATGGCGATCAGAAGTTCCTGACTATTGAGGAAGTCCTTAAGGACGAATATCTTCATTTTCATGGGCTGCTATCTGTTACTCGTAGTATCGGTCATAGGACGGCTCCATACGTATATATTCCTCCAGTGGATGTAGTCCCAGAGACAGGAGAAGGTTCGGGAGCTCCTACAGTGCCTCTTCAAACTTCACCTTCTCCATCTTCTACTCAAGACGACGAATTGGCTAACTTGGCCGAAAAGCATCGCGAAGGATATACTTCTTCTGAAGATGCCATTTCTCCAGAAAGGTCGACGTCTTCCAAAGAGTCGCCACTTGATGCTTCCGAGGGAGATGTCCCTAGTACTGATGACCCATTATTTCAGGGTTTGGGGGATCTCCCCTTACCTGAAACTATATACACTTCAGAGGATTTTAGGAAGGATCCTTTAGTTTTCACCTCTTCTGAAGAGACCACTCCTGCTAAGGCCAAAGAGCCTGCCCGTACTAGTCTAGTTTCAGACTCGGGTTGGTTGGGGGGAAACACACCACTTAGGACACACTTTACACAATAGCATTACCACTCATTGCACCCCTCTCTCTGTGAAACTATTGATTCTGAATTTCATTTGTCTTATTGTGCAGGCACGATGTCCCGATCTTACTATGATATCAGGAAGCTTCGCCGCAGCATGTCTAATCCACCTCAGGATATTGAGTATGATCGCCGCAACGATTGCAGTAGGGAGGAGAGAAGGCCTTATGAACCCTATCGCTCTCGAACCTCACGTTCTCGCTCTCCAGTTCGGACGGACCCAGAGAGATATAAAGGTTATCAAGGTTGTAGGGAAGAGGACAGGCCGCAACCAAGAGATTCCACCTCTTCTCAAGAAAAGCGCAGCAGGGAGAGAAGCCCGCCAAAAGATACTGAGTCGCGAAGTAAACGCAAAGTCCCTGCTAAACGGCCTAGAACCGATAAAGAGTCTATTGAATCCTCCACGCACAGGGATACTGAGTTGACGATCCCCGCCCCTCCACCACTAGACGCTGAAACCGCAATCAAGCGGGCGTATTTGGAGGAGCAATTTCCCGAACATTACTTCGAGACTTTGACTTTTTTACCTGCCCTTGAACCTGTTTCTTCCAAGTGGGCAGATGAGGCTAAAGCAAAGATAGATGCGGTCGAAAAACAATATTCTGAAAT
Source organism: Allium sativum (assembly GCA_030737875.1). Lineage (NCBI taxonomy): Eukaryota > Viridiplantae > Streptophyta > Magnoliopsida > Asparagales > Amaryllidaceae > Allium > Allium sativum. Next base: position 227,110,746 of record CM060922.1, read on the forward strand.
GTTCAAATATTCACGTAACCTTTCCAGAATCATTCGTACTCTAATCACGAATGCTGGTTCAATGCAAAAAGCCACGGAAGAAGATGCAAAGGCCTTAAAGAATCTAGGAAAAGATTTAGAGGACACACAGGCCCAGCTTGCTATTGCTCAAAGGGACGCTACTAACTTCAAACAACAATTTGAAGATATGCAAAAATGTTATCATGATTTGCTTGAATCTCACACTCAAGAGCGTTCTGAGTTAAAAAAGCAAGCTGATGATGCTAAGTCAGATGCCGCTAAGACGCGCCTTGCTTACGCTGACCTTGAATGGAAAAATGCCGAGTTGGCAAGGAGGAATGCTGAGCTAGAAAAGAAAAATGCTGACTTGGCTTCAAAGCTAATGGAGGCGGAGAAAAGAGCTGCCCTGGCGGAGGGCACCGTCGAATGTGCTATCAAATCCGCTGAGGAGGCCCGCAATCAATTGTCAGAGGCGGAGGCTGAGATTCAGGGTTTCGGCGAATTAATGATAGAATTCTTTGCACATATCATCCGTCGCCGGAACATTTCTTGGATTGAGGATTATCCATCTACTCTAGTCCAAGTATGGAGTCAGATCGTTGAGTGGGAAAAAGAGGAGCTCAAGGTCGATTCCATCGATGAGGACAAGCTGATGGAGAAATACTTAAGGGATGATGAGCCAGAACGCCTAGCTGAAGAGCGCCGCCTCATTGCTGATGCTATGGAAGAAGAAAGGCGGAGGACTAAACAGAAGGACATTCCCGAGGCTGGTTCCTCTTCTACTGCCCCCGCAACTCCTGAAGTAGAGGGGTATGATCCTGAACACCCGGGAATCCCTCGAACAACTCTGCTATCCCCTATCCCCGAAATGGCATCAGAGATAGCAGTTACCCCTGCCGAGAAGTCTTCGGAAGGTATCCCTACATTTTCCCCTCAATTCGTCAAGGCTATTTCTACCTTTCGCCACATGATTGAGCAATCGATGAAAAACCCATTATTTTCTCCTGAGTTGATAAACGCTGCTTCTCACTCTGTAGGTATTGAGCCATCCGGCAAGACATGTGTGGCTCAGGGAGCCGCCTCTAGGGCAGAGCCTACGGAGAAGGCAAAAGAGGGGAAGGACAAGGCTGCTCCTATAGATTTGGGAGAAGGAAGCGAACCGCCTAAGGCTGACACTCTACATGATGAAGAAATGATAGCCGCCTTAAAGGATGATGGCGGCGACGGAGGACATGAGGAAGATCCAGAGGTGGCAATAGTCGGGGAGTCGAAAAGTGCAGATGATGTTACTTTGGCTGCAATGAAAGATGACCAAGATAAACGCTTGCAGTTAAAAGCTGAAGACTTAGACCCGGAAATCCTCAAGCCTCTTGCAGTTGTGGATGCGGGATCAAGGTTAGTTGTTAAGCTTTCAACTAGATCTATTATAGAGGAACTTGCTAAAAAATCTTCTCTTGATTCCAGCGCTCCGCCCTCTGGGAAGAAGTCAACCGATTCCAGTGCTGCATCTTCGGGAAAGAAAAAATCAAAGCGCATCTTGACGGAGGCCGAGAAAGAGGCAAAGGATGCGGAGAAAGCCGCCAAGAAGTCCAAGCCTCACTCGAAATCTAAATAGTGGGTTGTCTTGTGTTGTTTTAGCATTTGGTTGACCAATAATTATTGCTATGAGGGTGGCTCTTGCACCTTCTTTTTGGCTATTTTCCTGTACAAATTCATTCATTCGTAAATAAAAAATAATTCATTTTCTGCAATGTCTGTTTGTCAATAGTTCTGCACTTATGTAAAAATGCATGTCTTACTATAGTTATGAAATGAAGTTACGGAGGGAGGAAATATGTGTATACATATATGCCCCCAGTCAATCTCAAAAATATATTTAAGGCTTAATCAAGTAATCTGAATGCTCCTGATTTTCTGACGGGATTGCATTTTCTGTGTCGTCAATGTCTATCGTTTTTTCTGGCATTTCTTTTATACTCTCCTGTCTTATACTCAGGTTAGAGTTCTTACTGAGGCGGTCTCTTGTCTGGGTGCACCTTCACGCCTCAGAGGACGTCATCTTCCTGTCCTTTTATACTCTCTCTCTCTGGAGAGTTAGAGTTCGAGCTCAGCAATTTATTCACTCCCCGATCCTTCAGTGGGGAAGGATCTCTTTCTCAGCGCTTAATCGGAGACGCTTTTATACTCTCTCTCTGGAGAGTTAGAGTTAAGAATGTCGTTTTTTCATTCTTTTATGTCTTGTCGCACAAATAGTCGTTGTGCTTTTTCTTACGTTTAAACTATTTTCAATCTTTCAGGTTTTGAATCATCTTATATTCCATAATCACAACAGAATAGTCGATGAATGTATATATATAATGCATAAAAGCAAATAACACACGATATTTTTATAGTGGTTCGGCTAAGTCGTAGCCTACATCCACTTTATAGTCCTTTATTCATATCATCATATTTTCCTAAGGAAAGTCGTGCCTTTTTACAGAGTTCATAAGAGAAATAACAAAGAGTACAACATTTCTAATCCAAATATCGCATCAAGTGTTGGGCATTCCATGCCCTAGGGACTTCTTCGCCATCTACGGTCGTTAACTTGAAGGTTCCTTTTTCAAGTTTCCGTTGGATGACAAAGGGTCCTTCCCACTTCGGACCGAGGTGAGGAAGGGATGGAAAGATTCTCTTTAGCACCAAATCTCCTGGTTCAAAAGTCCTAAGGCGAACTTTTTTGTCGTAATAGCGTGCCATCTGATGTCGATGTCTTGCCGCACGCAAATCCGCTTCGTCCCTTTTTTCTTCGATTTCATCAAGAGACTCGAGTAAGAGTGTCCGATTCGTCATCGGGTCATAATACGTCACCCGGTGGGAAGGGACTTCAAGCTCTACTGGAATTACTGCTTCTGAACCAAAAGAGAGAGAGAGAGAAATGGGTATGACCAGTAGCCGTCTTAAATGTTGTTCGATATGCCCACAAAGCTAAAGGCAATTCGTCAACCCATTTTGCCTTTGCACGCTCTAACCGTTTCTTGAGGATGGATTTTATTACTTTGTTTGTTGCTTCAAATTGCCCGTTCGACTGCGGATAAGCAACTGCAGTGTATCGTTTGTCGATCTTATACTTCTGGCAGAAATTTCTGAATTCAGTACCATCGAACTGGGTTCCGTTGTCAGTTATAATGGTCCTTGGGATCCCGAATCGGCATATAATATTTCTAACCACGAAACTTATCACCTTTCTCGCCGTGATTTTGGTTAGGGGCTTAGCTTCCACCCACTTCGTAAAATAGTCCACAGCGACTATTGCATATTTCGCTCCTCTTTTAGCAATCGGTAGAACTCCGATGATATCGATTCCCCACGTGGCAAATGGCCAAGGACTCACCATTGATTTGAGTTGGGTCGACGGTGCTCTGGGGATTTTGGCGAATCTCTGGCACTTATCGTAGCGTCGTGAATAATCAGCTGCATCTTTATTAATTGTGGGCCAGAAGTATCCATATCGCAATATCTTTTTCGCTAAAGTCTGACCTCCTGTATGATCTCCACACTCACCTTCGTGCACTTCTCTTAGTACACGTTTGATTTCGTCGTGTGCTATACATCGTAACAGGGGCATAGAAAATCCTTTCCTACAAAGAGTATCATCTTGTATGACATATCTGCTAGCCTTGCGAACTATAGCCCTTTTCTCACTCTTCTTTGATGGGAATGTCCCATTCTTAAGGAAGTTCTTAATTGGGGTCATCCACGACCCCTTCTCCGGTTCCGCTTCGAAAGCGAACTCAATTTCCATTGACTCAAAGCTTGGCGATTCCAACGTTTCAATTGGAATTATTTCAGTTTCTTCTGGATTGTCGGAACTAGCTAGCTTTGCCAGCCATTCTGCCTTCTGGTTTTCGGCTCTTGGGATATGTGTTATACTGTACCGCTCCAGATTGCTCAATAGCTTTCTCACTTTCCCGAGGTAGGCGATAAGTCGAGGTCCCCGAGCCACAAATTCCTCTCGCACTTGGCAAACAACGATCTTGGAGTCACAGAATATGTCCAACATTTTTATTCCGAGGTCTTTAGCAAGCTTCAGCCCGGCAATCAGGGCTTCGTATTCAGAGTCATTGTTAGTCATCGAAAATTCTAATCGTAGAGCGTAATATAACGACCGTCCTTCAGGAGTGACTAAGACGATTCCAGCTCCAGATCTTCGGTCGTTCTTGGCTCCATCTGTGTATAGCTTCCATGGATCTATCTTTAACTCATCTTCGGACTTGACCACTCTGTCATCGATTACTTCCTCCTCTGGGATGGTGAACTCTGCTATAAAGTCTGCCAGAGCTTGCCCCCTGATCGATCTTCGTGGCTGAAAATTTAAATCAAACTGACTTAATTCAATATTCCATTTAATTAACCGTCTCGATGCTTCGGGTCTCTGCAACACCTGCCTCAGAGGCTGGTCAGTGTATATGGTTATTGGATGAGCTTGAAAATAGTGACGAAGTTTTCGAGATGCGATTAGGAGGCTGTAAGCGAGCTACTCAATCTTTGGGTAGTTGCGTTCTGCTGCTGCTAATTTCTTGCTTACATAATATACTGGCCTTTGCACTTTGTCTTCTTCTCGAACCAAGGCTGTGCTAACAACGTGAGCCGAAACTGGCAAGTAAACAAATAACTCTTCATGATCCACTGGTTTTGACAAAATCGGTGGCTTTTCTAGCAATTCCAATAAATTTCGAAAGGCCTCAACACAGTCCGGACTCCATTCGAAGTTCTTTTTTCCCTTTTTAATCAAATCAAAAAACGGGACGCATTTGTCTGTGGCTTTGGAGATAAACCTACTCAACGCGGCTACTTTCCCTGCAAGACTTTGGACATATTTAATTCTTCTCGGCTCTTCAATGTTTCTAATCGCTGCTATTTGGCTGGGATTGATTTCAAATCCTCGGGAGCTCACAAAGAAGCCTAGAAATTTTCCCGATGCCACTCGAAACGAACACTTCAAAGGATTCAACTTCATCCGATACTTTCGCAGGATACCGAACATTTCTGCCAAGTCTTGCGTGTGGCGGGAGGACTGTTTCGATTTGACAAGCATATCATCTACATAAACTTCCATAGTCTTCCCTATTTGATTATAAAACATTATGTTCACTAAGCGCTGATAAGTGGCTCCAGCGTTTTTCAATCCGAATGGCATTACAACATAACAATATAACCCCAAATTTGTAATGAAGCTCGTATGTTCTTGATCTGGCACGTGCATAGGAATTTGGTTGTATCCAGAATATGCATCCATGAAAGAGAGAAGTTCATGACCCGCTGTCGAATCTACAAGCTGGTCAATCCTGGGAAGTGGGAAACTATCTTTTGGGCAAGCTTTGTTCAAATCTGAAAAATCAATGCAAGTCCGCCACTTTCCATTCGGCTTCTTTACGAAGACGGGATTCGATATCCAGTCGGGATATGTCGAATCTCAAATAAATCCGTTCTGTTTCAGCTTCTCCACTTCTTCTTTGAGAGCAGCCGACCTCTTTGGGCCCAGCATACGTCTCTTTTGCTTCACAGGCGGGTGTTTCGGGTTTACATTTAGGGAGTGACTTATGATGGATGGCGATATCCCACACATGTCAGCGTGGGTCCAGGCAAACACGTCTAAGTTTGCCTTCAGGAAGTCCGTTAGTTCTTCGGCCCGACGTGGATCCAATTGAGATCCAATCTTCAAAACTCTTGTTGGATCGGCTTCATCAATGGGAATGTCCACTGTCGCTTCATTAGGAGTTGCATTTCTAGTCTCTGGTTCCTCGTCTTTTCTGGGATCCAGGTCTTCAGGCGTTCCTTTGGGCAACTCCTTCGGGGCCGGTCACTCTAATTGCTACGCCGAGCCCTCCTTTGGAGGAGGCGAAGCATCTTTACTCTCGATGTTAAGTCCTTTCATCAACATTTTTAATTCGGCAACATAGCAGGCACGTCCGAAGACTTGATCCCCTCTCATTACTCCAGTTCCGGCTTCGGTTGGGAACTTAAGCAATAAACACCAAGGGGCGATGCAAGCCCTGAACTCAGAAAGGGCAGGCCTTCCCAAAAATGCATTATAAGGCGAATCTACGTCCAACACTACGATTTGAAGCATCCGTACTCTTCGGCGTTCTCCTTGCCCCAAGGTTACGGGCAATTCTATGTACCCCATGGGAGCTGTTGATGCCCCGTTGAAGCCTCGGATCCAACCTTCACATGGCTTCAAATCTTCAGATTCAAGCTACATCTGATCGAATGACTTTTTAAATAAAATATTAACAGAGCTTCCGTTGTCTACTAACACCTTATGAACCAAGGTCGGCCCAATGGTGGTTGTAATGACCAATGGATCATCGGTGGGTGACTGGATCCCGGTATTATCTATGCTACGGAATACCACGTCGTCAAACATTGTCTTCTGTTGCTTTATGGGGGCGATATCTTCCAAATCATCACCTTCATCCACATCTACATGCTTGGCAGCATTTACATATTGATCCATCGCTCTAAAACTGCGAATTGCTGGGTGGGGTCCACCCACTATGGAGTTGATAACAATTCCCTTTCCTTTCTGCTGCGCCGTAGGCTTGGGAGCAGATTGAATCTGTTTTGGAGCCTGCTCTCCTTACCCCCTGTCCCTCAGGGCAACCTTATATTCATCCAGTTTCCCTTCGCGCAGTAGCTTCTCAATCACGTCTCTCAAATGTCGACATTCATTGGTTGAATGCCCATGAGTTCCATGAAACAAACAAAACTTCCCAGTTGCCATTTCTTTCTCCATTGAGTCGCAAGGTGGCGGTCTTTTGTATTGCAAAACATTGTATGTATCCAAGTAAATGTTCTCCAGAGTGTCGTTCAACGGTGTATAATTCTCATAAGTCTGGAATCAGGGCCTTTTGCTAGGATCACTTCCCCTATTTCTATTTCTTCTGTTACCATTCACGTTGCGGTTATTGTTGTTGCCCCCGTTTCCAGAATTGTCGTTTCCACTCTTGTTTCCCACATTCACTTCAACTTTTCCGGAACTTTCCCCAGACTGCTTCACGGCGACGTTACTCTAAACATTTTCTTTTGAAGCCGCTTCAGACTTTCTCTTTCGGTTTGCCCTGGCCTCCTCTCGTCTTAAATAAATATCGGCCTTTTCATAGAATATCTCTCTCGTGGAGGGTGTCTTCCCAGAAAGGTAATATCCAAACTCGAATTCAGGATCGACTCCTTCCTTTAATGCCATCAAGATGGTGGGCTCATGCGGGTCACTGACTTCAGTCACAGCTAGGTTAAAACGGTCAAGATATGACCTCAAAGACCCTCCTGGCGCCTGCTTAATTCTTGATAATTCAATAACACTTTTGGACTTTCGGGTATGGAGTCGGAACTGATTCATAAAACGTTCGCTCAATTCCCTATAATTCGATATCGAACGAGGGGGAATTCGGGTAAACCATAGCAGCGCCACATCTTCTAAATAGATCGGGAATGCTTTACACTTCACTGCGTCAGAAGCAGCAGCAGCATTCATGAGCCACGAGTATCGCGTCAAATGCTGTCCCGGATCGGTCCTCCCATTGTACTTTTCCATCTGCGGCAGGTTAAAACGCCGAGGAAACTGAAAGTCGAGGATGTCGTCAGTGAAAGGAGTATGGCTTCGCTCAATGCCATAATCTTCATTGGTATAGTTCCTACTTTTGGACATAATCTGGCGTACCATCGCCTGTACATCAGCATTAGTGAGGGGCCGTTCAGGTTCCCTAGCCCTGGTATCCGGGTTCCTTCTGGGCTCTTGTTCAGGAGATGCCCTTCTTCTTTGAGCTGCTTCTGCTCTACTTCGTTCCCTACGCTCCCGGTCGATCTCGGGAGGAGGGGGCTGGAGCCTTTGCCCCTGAGCGGGATCATTGTTTCCTAGTGCTCGTGCAATATCCTCGTGGGACCCCAAAGATCCGAACGTCAGCTGCTCCAAATTATGAGGTCGTTCGAGCGGCCTTCTTTCACGGGGCCGCTCTTCCTCGGAAGAAGAAGACTGATCCATTGGTAAGCGACGAACCGGGGATGGGGTTCTCTGTCTACGGAGTTCGCTAATTTCCCTGCTCATGAGTCTCATATTTTCTTGCATCATGAGATTGGTGCGCTCGTGGATTTTCATAGCCTCCCTAGTACTCTCAAGCATGTCAAGTAGGCACGAGAAATCTCCTTGAGTAATGGGCGTGGATGGATTGACCTGATCATTGACCCTGGTGGTTGGAATCGGAGCATTTGTGGGGGCTCGAGTAGAGGTTCCAACATCACCAAGTGTCGGATCGGTTCGGAGATGGGAAATCGGGTCGGTTCGGAGCTGGGAAGCCTGTTTGGGTCGGTGTATGGCAAGTTGCTCGGATCAGTTCAGGTTGGGGGAATGCACTGCTTTAGATTCTCCTACCTGGATCGGATCGGAGCTCTCCCCCTGAACGCGGTTCGGATTTCCTGTATCGGTCCGTCCTGCTGCTGAGCTCTGCCCACGAGACCTTGTCACGACCGCATTTTGCTGTTCTTCGCCAACTCCATTTCCTCGACTAGATTGAACTTCTTTGCCTTTTCCTTTGGCCATGGTTCTTCAACAATCAATTCAACAAATATCCAAGAGCGTCGAAACTTGAGGATTAACTTCTTTGAACTCAACGGTCCAAAAAGTAGAACGATAATCCCGAAAAACAGAGAATTCAGATGATTCTCAATGAAAGCACCAAAATGTTAGACCAAAAAGTGGTTCTAACACCCAAATTGATTAACAGTAGAATGAAATAAGATCAAAAGTAAAATAGAGATACAGAATTTATAGTGGTTCGACGAAGAAATGCCTACATCCACTTGTCAATCACTATTTTCAATGATATAGTTGCAATTACAATGAGATATTCACTCAAGTTCACTCACAACTCACATACATTCACTCAATTATTACAAAACAAATGTTGAAAGACGATTTGGATTATCCGGGAGTGCTGGAATTCGGTTTATGAAAGTGGTTGAACTCTCAAAGTGCCAAAAAGAAGATCCTTTTCATTGTCTCCAGACAGGGTATTTATAGGTGAAAATTCGCTCAGAACCCGATCCGGATCGGAGCCACGTGTCATCCATCCCATCAGCCTCGGGTTCGGATGGATTTCTATGTTGACAACGCATCAGAGCAGTGGACGTTGTGGGTAGGAACTGGTCACAACCGCTCCGCATCTTCAGGCGACCATGGGGGAAAGTGATGTGGATTACTGGTTCGGTTCGGAAGAGCCTGCACATGGGGTTCGGATCGGAGTACCCGATCCGACCCGGATTAACTTAGGACTAATTCTTTATTTACTTTGCTCCGCTCCGTTCCAATCTATCTCTGTAGCAAGTGGGTGGCCCTCCGCTCCGATTAACAGTAAGCAACGCTCCGATCCGGATAGCAGTGTCTCCTTGAACCAAATAGTAGCGGCACTCCGATCCGATCAGCAGCGTATCTCCGATCCGACCCACTACATTCCTTCGATCCGACCCGCTATTATGCTCTCTAAGTTCTTCAATGTTTCACATCTCGACTTTGTGTTGCTCAGTTCAAAAAGTGGGCTAACAATATATAAATTCCATAGTGACTATTTTGAATTTTAAACTGACATTACTTTCAATATATATTATGAAATCTCTATTTTTCACATTTGTTAGAAAGATATTATTAAACAGATTCAAATATTTTCGATTTTACTAAAGTCCAATTAATTTTGAATATTTTACATTAAATTGAAATTTAAGCACGAATTTTCAAACTACTGCGCCATATCAGGCTCATTTTATAATTAAAATAGATTTATACTTTCTAACTTTGATTTAAATAAATTTTTAGTCGTTACTAATTAAAATATATCATTTTAAATATTCAAAACCCATTAAATTAGCTAGAATAAATTTTTAGATTTGTTTAGAAATTACTAATTGTTACAATCTCCCCCACTTAAAATCTTTTCGTCCTCGAAAAAGAACGGAGCTGAAATTTGTTCAACCAACCAACTCAACTTTCCTTTCATTCTTTAACTTTTTAGTTTCTAAGAATGTTCTAATTTCTCAAAAATTTGGCTAACACCCTAAATTTTCGATTTTTTTTGCCATAGCCTCCTTTGCACGGGTTGATCAATAAAACCGCAACTTGCCTCCCAAGTCCCTCATCAATTAAAAAAGAAAGAGAAAAAGCCAAGCGGCTTGCCAATCTGCTCATAAAATCATTAAACCCAATGAATATGGTAAACATGTACCTATTTGTCGGGCATACAATTTTATTCTTCTTCTTAGCTTTCATGCTATGACATGTTCAATATATACATGTATATGTATGCAATTCCAATCAATTTTCAATTTAATTCAATATTTGATTCGATTTGGAAAATTTTACGTTACATTCACATATTGGTTTTATCATTCCATTATTTCTAATTATTTGAACCAATAATCACACCACACAATCAGCAATCAATTAGTTGATTAGCTTTTCAAATATACAGCTTTCTACACACACACATATATATATATATATATATATATATATATATATCTAAAAATCATATTTTTAGTGCCAAATCCCAAGTAATAAATTCTAACTATGTTTTGGTTCTCACACCAGTCAATTGGAAATATATAGATATCCCACTTTCGAAATTCGAACATACACACTAATGATGGAGCTCCATCATCAGAATCATCTCAAGGCGATTAGAGTGTGCTTCTATATATATCAAGTACATTTGAGACTTCGAATATATGTTCATGAAGTGTATACGCAAAATCTCCATCATCGGAATCATCTCCAGGCGACTAGAGTGTGATTCGATATCTATCCAGTATATTTGAGACTTCGAATATATGTTCATGATGCATATATGAAAAATCTCCTTATACTTGATAGCCCAAAATCAGTATAAATAAATACCCAAATACGTATAATACGATATAATTTTCAAAAATTAAATTTATTTTTTAGAAATAGCACTCTTTAAAATCGTTCGAGGGTATTACTAACCCTATCTCTAATGAGTCATTCTTATAGGATGTTACTAATCCTATCTCAGATGAGTTTTTTCGTTCCGTGCTAATGTGCCTTGTTCTCTAGCTTTGTAAACCAAAACTATGATACCAACTGTAACGATCCGAAATCCCGCGATTTCCGAAGAGACAGGAAACAATGGATTGCTTTGAGAACAACACTCATAAGAGCACAAACAATAGAACATTTCATTGCTATTACAACAATTACAGAAAAGTACATGAATATAGCAGAGTGTGAATAAATATTACACAGCTGAAATAAAATAATATCGGAGATTAAAATACAAAGTAGCATAAATTTAAATGTATAAATACAATGCATAGCGGAAAATAGATCAACTAGCAGAACTAAATGAAATATACAGATACAAAGCTTTCGGAATATAGCTCCAGCTGTAATCCAGGATCATGTGAAAAGAAATATCTACGAAAACCAAAACTACTAGCTTCCCATGTGGAAAATATGGGCACCCAGAGTTTAGGTAGAAAGAATAAACTCCGAGTCAATCATGGGACTGGTGTGAGAACTAAAATAGTTATTAAATCTATACTTTAAAAGTGGGAAAATCATGGGACCACTCTGTATAACACGGAACGGGTTTACTCCACATGAATACTAGTTTAAAACATAAAACAACGCATTGCTTTTCGAAAAATGAAGCTATTATAAGACTAAGGTCCAATCACACAATGCAACGCAACCCGGAGGATAGAGTTTTCCCTTATAATAGCCAAACATGCTTGGTACGTTTAAAAACAAATCATTTTGACATTACTATAAGTGGATAGTGTCAAAATCAGCTTCAAATATAAATGTATCAATCATAGACGACATAAATACCATATATTATGCCGCCATATTAGTTTTACCGGTAAAATCAAAAAGTCGCGTATTGGAAATTGGATTTTTGCCTATGAGCCAAGGCAAGGGATGGCTCCTTACTGATTCGAGACACTCTAGCACATGTCTCAGGATCACACCTATGGGCAACCCTTGGATGCGGTACGGCCGGTCCACACATACTATAGTGGATTAATTATTCCTGAACAATACATTTCCGGGTCCTATCGGACCTCCAAATAGGTCAATACGTCGAACCCATGAGCATATAGCCTTGTATCTAAGGCGCCTCGCAATCCATCATCCACATAAGTAAACATGTATGGGATCCATACCATGACACCACTTCAAGCTAGAAAGAAACGCAAGTTCCTCCTACGGTCACGATCCCGTTTTTGACTCATACCGGGTGTGAGGCTCGCGAATTAACGCCATATACAAAGCTATGCTAATTAAACTTATGCTTTGATCATCAACCACAAGACTCTGCTTTTCAACAAAAGCCTTGATCATTTGCATCTCAGCATGCCACACTGACAATTCACGCCATACAACTGATGTCTATCAATATATAACCTCTAAGCTCATACATCTCAGAGAAGGGTGTTAAGCAAGAGAATAAATTCTCCGCCTCCAAACAGATATATATTTAATAGAAATCAATCAATACAGAATGAAATCTAATGTCAGACACACATCCATTTACAAGTCCGTTTTGGATCTAAACAAAACTGGAGGCACTTTATTGCTCGTCCTATAAGTCCAATACAAGAAAGAGGTCCCCGCATATCCAGTCGATCTCCAGGTACGTCTGGACGATCACCACTTTTTTCCTTGTCTTAGGTGTACGCCCCAATCAAGCCATCCGTAATCATCCAAACGATGCGAAGATCACCGATCTTCAACCACCGTCTTCATCGTCGACTTTTAGTCGTCATATTAATTATTCAGAATGGGTTAAACCCGGTCTTTCCGAATAATTCGCGTATCTTATAATCAGGTGCTAATAAAAACACATCATATGCCTCATTCCAATTCAGAATATTCTTTTATTCCAATATTCACAATTTAGGGAAAAGGTTCCCATTAATTTTATCAAAGATAAATTATCTTAAAATTATTTTTTTATCTTCCTTTGGATATCAATTTCAAAAGATTTCCTTATATCTTTTCACAATTTAAAGCAAAACAAGGTTTATTAGCTAGTCCGGATTATCGAACCACACCGAAGTAATCAATTATTTTATTATCCCAATCCCAACCTATTCATCCGATGGAGCAAAACTTGTAGTACTCCATATATGTCACTCGTTGTGTTATTGGTATATTAATTACCATTTCTCATTCAAATCTAATTAAAGATTTAACTATCGCCTGGAGTAAAACTGGTGGTACTCCATTCTTGACCACTTCTCAAATTTGGAAAATTTAATTGCCACATTAACTTTTCAGTCTAATCAAAGAATCATTAAAAATCCTCTTAGTTTTAATCTCCAAAAATCATTACTTAATGATTATTAAAATTTAGGATATAAATCCCATCTTTAACTGGGTTAAAGAATGAATGTGCTTTAAAACATCATTCACGATAAACCCAAAATCATCTTCCATCAAAATGGAATCTACACGGAAATAATAATAGGGTATAATCAATATAAATTCTCGTATTGGACTAATAATATAAACGAAATAACGACAAATCCTTTTAAATTCCATATATAGTAATGGTCTTCCTTCACAGAAGCTTATCTCGATTATTATCAAATCGAATTCCATTCAATTCCAATTTAATCTATTAAATTGGAAAACTTTACTTTGGAAAATTTCCATTAAACCCTAATAAAGGATTTATAGATTCCAAATCATATCTTCACTGTTAATTGGGTTAAAGAACAAATGTTATTTAAAATATGGTTCATGACAAACCCAAAATCAACTTTCGTTTCAATTCCAATTAGATTAATTAATTGGAAAATTTCCCTAAATCTTAGTTAAAAGGTTTATTCTTTTCTCAACTGGGTTTAAGAACAGTGTTATTAAAGACACCATTCACGAAAAATCCAAAATCCAATTTGATATTAAATACAAGGCTCTTAATAGAAATTATATTGGCTTATAATCAGTATCAAATTTTGAAACCAATGGATATCGTATTGGGAATAACGATATCTGTATCTTCCAAATTCCTCAACAATATCCGTATAATCACAGACTCCAATATAGAAATATTCCGAAGATTATTTCAACCAAAATGCTTTCCAATCCATACGTTGGAAAATTTTGGTTATTTCAAAACCCTTTTACAAATCCAATTTATTTATTTAAAAACCATTGGATTTCTAATCTATTTAATAACTAGTTCATTTCAATAAAAAATATACTTTTATCTTTTCAAAACTTGGAATTTTTCATCCAAAATCTTTCCAAATCAATTATTATGATTTATCCATATTTTTAATAATTTTATTAAGGCCCTTTAAGTCGATTCCCATACACGATCATCGAACTGCATTCATAACGACCTTTTCTGAAATCGATTTGGATATATCTTAAAATCCGACCGTTAGATTTTGAATCTCTTATTATCGTTGGAAAACTCATTTCGATACGAACCCAATGGTTCCAGTTTGAGAATCCGACGGTTGCATCTCCCATTACATCCGTTTAAAGTTAATTATCGAAATTCGCAACGGTCTTTGCGCGGCGCATTCTATTCAGTCCATTATAATATATATATATCGTTGATTTCTATTTTAAACGAATTTTATAAATCCTTTACGAATTCATTTTAAAATGATTCTAACTTCTATTTCAATTTTAAATCAAACTTGAATTTTCCATATCATTGTAATATTAAAATGATAACATTTTCAAAATATCAGATTTTGAAATCAATTCTTGTAATAACCCGGAAATCTTAGCCAATTTAAAATTTTTATTTTGGCTATTTTAATGAATTTTGAATATTTAAAATGAATTATTTTAAATAATGACGATGAGAAATTTAATTTGAATAGAATTAGAATGAGTATATTTATATAGAATGACGTTAGAATATAAATACTTTATTTTAATTATAAAAGGAATTGAAAATGGAGCGGTAGTTTGAAAATTCGATTTCAAAGTTCAAATGAATGTACAAGATTCAAAATCAACTGTATTTTGGCAAAACAAAAAATATTTTAATCTAATAGAGAATATCTTTCCAATGAATCCGAAAAATTGAAATTTCATACCGGGGATAAAACGTTATGCCCAGTTGAAAATTCAGAATAGTCATTATGAAATTTTAGCCCTTAAAAATGGAAATTTTGCAAACGACCTCGGTTTTCGACGAAACCACTTTTGTTGGATCCGTGATGTCAAGTTATTGCCAGATTCCAAAATTCATAATTTTCTGAATCAATATTTGAGCGTGGCAATGGAAAACATGTTTTAACAGTTTTAGTCAATTTCGATTGATGGGAAATGACCATTTTTTAAACGGTCTCGGAATTTGACGAAAATAATTTTGTTAGAACCGTATCGTCAATACGAAGCTAGAAAATATTTTTCGCGAATTTTTAGAGCCCGTATGTGGCCTCGATAAATTGAAATGTGCATTCAAATTCAATATATATATTTATATTTTGATTTTGATGGAAACCGATTGAAACAACCAAACTGGCTTACGATACATATCCCATTGTGTTCAGAATAGAGGTTATTAGTCATGGACGACAGTCGGTGGGTTTGATTTCGAGGTCAAAATAAAAAGGTACCTTTTTGAAAAAATATAAAATAAAAAAAACCTCTCTCTTCCTCTATTTACAGTCAACCCCCATCCCCTCGCCGCTGCCATTGCGCCTCCCCAGGCGGCGCGCACCCCCTCCGCCATCGCCGACTCCGGCGGCCCCCTCTCCCTCCAACCTGCCCCTCCTTCGTACGAACCACCACCCCCTTTTTCCCCTACCCCGATCGAGAGACCCGAACCCCCCATAGCCCCAAGACCCTGAACCGAGCGCGCTGCCCCCCACCCACAGCCATCCGCCACCCCTCCGCCGTGGGACCTCCCCTCTCTTCTCTCAGCTCAAAGGAAACAAAACCCTCTTTTTTTTCTTGACCAATGTAAGTTCTTTTCTGATTTTGTTTTGCTATGATTTTAAGTTATAAAAGATAGGATTTTTTCAAAGTAAAAAGACAAGATTTTTTATTTTACAAAGATGAGATTTTTACTAGTCAGAAGATGATATTTTTACTAGTCGGAAGATGAGGTTTTTATTCATATAAAAATTTGATTTTTATATAGTAGAGATTATAAAAATATAAATTTTATATAATAGAGATTATAAAAATATGATTTTTATAAGATAGAGAATATAAAATGTAATTTTTATATATGTAGCGAAATAAAAATCTGATTTTTATTATATATATGTTGAAATAAAAATGTGATTTTTATAGCGTCGAAATAAAAATTCAATCTTTATATCAAAAGTAGGAATATAAAAATATAATTTTTATATAGGAAGAAGCGTCGAAAAAATATATGAAGTAGAAATAAAAATGTGATTTTTATATAGAGAATGGCGAGGGAAAAATATGATTTTTATATATGAAGCAACGATATAAAAATATAATTTTTATATAGGAAGTAGCGTTGTTAAAAAAATAATTTTTAACACAAACGGTGTTGAACAGATCTCGTTGGAAACAAGACGAAGATTTTCTGCATAGGAAGAGTCGCGGTGTTGGTTTAGCTTTTAGGCGAGAACTCCTCACTTTTATTTTAATTTCTAGTTTGAAATATATACTAGGATGCAGATGGTGCTTAGCAGCACTCGACACCCGTCGTCCATAGACCATGGAAGGCTTGTTTGTTTGATTGATGTGTTGTGAAATTTTATTGTGTGATGTGGAAGGAATAAAATATTTTATAGTTAAAAATAATAATTTTTAACATGTATATAAAATAAATATTTATAAACAAATCGGATGATTTGTTTATATACACTGATTTGACTGATATTGATTGGGACGATAAATTTTACACATTGCCCAACTGCGTTTAAAAAATGTGTTTGTTGATTTGAAACCCCACACGGGTATTCGGATGATATTTGATGTACACTAATCTGGATTGTTTAGTTGTATGTCAATCGATGGGTTGACAGACTGTGTAAGCGTTAATTATTTATATTTAATGCTTATTCAGTTGTGTGGTGCACTCTGGATGATGGTTGATGATTTGTCGTTGCTATTATATACATGTGTTGTAGGGAATCCATATAATTAATATTATATGGTAATTGATTGGGCCTCATTCCAATTGGGAAAATAAGGAATATTATAAAAGAAAATTCATGTGTTGAATAGAATAAAAATTCATGTGTTGAATAAAAATATAAATTTATGTGTTGAATAGAACAAAATATTCATGTGTTGAATAAAAAATATAAATTCATGTGTTGAATAGAATAAAATATTCATGTGTTGAATAAAAAAGAAACTCATGTGTTGAATAGAATAAATATTCGTTGAATAAAAATATATATTCATGTGTTGAAGAAAATATTCATTTGTTGAATAGAATAACAAAGTTATTGAAATATATATAGCCGTGTTGATTAGATTGACGTCATTTTGACGTGAACGATATCTATGTCGATTTTATTCATTTTTATAAGGAATATAGAAAAGGAAGTAATTTCAAAATATAACGTTTGAAAATATTATCATTTGTATATCGATGATGTGGAATATTCAATTTTGATTATAAATTTAATATGAAGTTGAAATCGTTTCGAAAACTAATTTAAAACGATTTATAAAATACATTTTAAAAGGAAGTCGATGAAATATATATAATATATTATATATATATATATATATATATATATATATATATATATATAATGGCCTGAATAGAACGCGCCGCGCTGCGGCAGTTCGTGAATTTCAACTATTGACTTCGAATAGATATTACGGGAGATCCGACCGTCGGATTCTCCTAAAAACGGAACCTTGGGTTCGTATCGAAAAGAGCTTTCTAACGAATATTAGAGATTTGAAATATAACAGTTGGATTTGGAATTATGTCTAAATCAAATTTGGAAAAGGTCGTTGTAAGTGCAGTTCGATGGCCGTTGATGGAAATCGACTGTACGGGCCTTGATACAATTATTAGAAATAGTAATAATTTGTGTAAAATCATAAGAAATGATTTGGAAAGAATTGGGATGAAAATTCCCATATTTGAAAAGATTAAAATAGATTTTTATCGTAATGAACAAGTTTTGAACTAGAATTATAATTCCATTTATTTTTAAATTAAATAAATTGGATTTGAAATGGTTTTGAAAATAACCAGAATTTCCAATAATTGAATTGGAATGGATTTGAATCGAAATTGTCCTTGGAATATTTCGATGTTGGACTTCGTGATCATACCGATATTGAAACGACCCGAACTTCCCCGGTAAGGAAAGCCCGGATAGAGTTGAGGACAAAACACATCGGAACGCAGATGGAAGAACATTTCATTGTATATTACAACAATTCCATCAGATACAAGAATATACAGAGTATGAATGAATAAAATACATCAGAGATTACAATAAATTACAAAGTAGTGGAAAAACAATACAATACACAACTAGAAGAGATATACGGATACAAAGCTTTTCGGATATCATTCCAGCTGTAAACTAGGATCCTGTGAATATAAATCTGCAAAAGCAAAACTAATAGCTGCTCGTGTCAAAATAAGGGCACCCAGAGTTTAGGTTAAAAAAATAAACTCCACGTCAGTCATGGGACTGGTGTGAGAACTAAAACAGTTATTAATCTTTATTTTAAAGTTCGGTAAATCAAGGGACCACGCCTATAACACGGAACGGGTTTCCTCCCAAGAACACCAATGCATAAAACAACAGCGCAATGCTAAATAAAGAAAAAAATAAAGCTATTATAAGACCCAGGTCCTATCACACAATGCAATGCAAGCCGGGGGATAGGGTTTTCCCTTATAATAGCCAAACATGCTTAGTACGTTCAAAACAAATCATTTGATACTATTACAAGTGCATAGTGTATAAAAATAACTTCAAATCATTAGTATGAATCATAGACAACATGGGTACCATATATCATGTCACCATACTAGTTCTTCAATTAAAACCGCAAAATCACGTATTTGGAAATTGGATTTCCATCTGTCAACCGAGGCAAAAGATAGTCCTCTACCGATTCGAGACTCTCTAGCCCGAGCCTCAGGTCAGAGCTCGAGTGACCCTTGGATCGTCAGGGTCGGTCCACCGATGTGGATTAAAATTCCTGAACACTGCGTTTCCCCGCCCTTTGGGGCGTAAGTGAGACAACAAATGACTCCATCGGCTTCACATAGTCACCGATATATCCAAGGCGCCTCGCAACAGCAACAACCACATAAGTCAAACTCGTCAGGGCGTGTAAAACCACTGACGCCACTTCTAACTAGAAAGAAACGCATGTCCTCCCTGAGGTCCTTCTCCCGTTTTTGGTTCACACCGGGGTGTGAGGCCCGCGAATCCACGCTACACGAAGCTATGCCACACATGCCGTGCTTTGATTATCAACCACAAGACTTTGCTTTTCAACAAAAGCCTTGATCATTTGCCACTTAGGCATGCCACACAGGCAATTCACTCCATGCTTTTGATATCCATCAATATATAACATCTGAGCTCGTACGTCTTAGAGAAGGGCGTTAAGCAAGATAATCAATTCTCCGCCGCCAAACAAATATATATTTAATAGAAATCAATCACACAGAATAAAATCCCATGTTAGACACACAGTCCATTTACAATTTCGTTCTGGGTCCGAACGAAACCGGAGGCACCTAGTACCCCGCATATCCATCGATCTCCAAGTACGTCTGGACGACCACTAATTGATTCCCTCCTCTTGGGTGTACGACCCAATCAAGATCATCAGTAATGATCCAAACGACGTGAAGATCTCCGGTCTTCAACCACCGTCTTCATCTTCGACTCATCGTCAAATCAGTTATTCAAAATGGGATAAACCCGGTCTTTTCGAATAACTCGCATATATAATAAACAAGTGTAACATAAACACAACATACGCCTCATTCCAATCCATCTGTCACTAACCGTAAACTAGCAAGAGAATAATTCCCCAAATATTAACCCCGAAGGCCGAAACCAACATCAGATCAATACCCAGGAAACCGTCCTTCTTTGCTAACCCACAGTTAGTTTCTAAATTTCACATTCTTAGGGAAAGGTTCCCATTAATTTTATCAAAGATAAATTCTTTTAAATTTATTCTTTAATCTTCTTTTGAATATCAATTCAAATCAAATTATTGTTTATCCAAACTAGCCGGGATTAACGAACCTTACCGAAGTAATCATTTGTTTTAATTTCCCAATCCCAACCTATTCATCCCATGAAGTAAAACTGGTAATACTTCATATCTAACACCACGATATTATCGGTAAATTCAATTACCATTTCACGTTCAAATCTAATTAAAGATTTAACTATCGCCTGGAGCAAAACTGGTGATACCCAATTCTTGATCTTTTCAATCTAATTAAAGATTCATTAAAACTCTACTTAGTTTTAATCTTTGACTGGGTTAAAGAATCAGTGTCATTTAAAACACGGTTCACAATAAACCCCAAAATCACATCACATTTCAATCAGTCCATAACCGTAAATTAGCAAGTGAGCAATTCCCTAAGTATTAACCCCGAAGACCGAAACCAACATCAGATCAATACCCCATAAACCATTCAACTTAACTAATCCCCAGTTAGTTTCTAATTTTCTTAACTCCTTTGGGTCTAAGAACAGTATTATTGAAGATACCGATCACGACAACCCAAAATCACATTCCATTAATTATCGGGTTAAAGTACAAGTGTTATTTAAAACACTATTCACGATAAACCCCAAAATCAATGACAATTCAATTCCAATTAAATATTATTTAATTGGTACACTTCATTAAATCTAAGTAAAAATATTTAATCTTTTTCTCAACTGGCAGTGTTAATGAAGACACCATCCTCGACAAACATAAATCACATTTGATATTCAATACAAGGCTCTGAATAGAAAATATACCGGCTTATATTCAATATCAAATTCTACGACCAACAAATATCGTATTGGAAATAACAATATTAATATATCTTTCAAATTCCCATAACAATATCTGAACCATCACGAAATCCAACATCGAAATATTCCGAAGACAATTTCAATTCAAATCCGTTCCAATATAATTATTGGAAATTCTGGTTATTTTCCAAACCATTTCAAATCCAATTTATTTATTTAAAATAAATAGAATTATAATTCTAGTTCAAAACTAGTTGATTTCGATAAAAATCTATTTTTAACTTTTCAAAAATGGAGTTTTTCATCCCAATTCTTCCCAAATCATTTCTTATGATTTTACACAAATTACGGATATTTTTAATAATTTTATCAAGGCCCGTACAGTCGATTTCCATCAACGGCCATCGAACTGCACTTACAGTGACCTTTTTCAAATTTGATTTGGACACAATTCCAAATCTAACCGTTAGATTTCCAATTTCTAATATTCGTTAGAAAGCTCATTTCGATACGAACTCAACGGTTCTGGTTTTAGGAGAATCCGACGGTCGGATCTCCCGCAATATCTGTTCGAAGTCAATGGTCGAAATTAGCGAACTGCCGCGGTGCGGCGCGTTCTACTCAGGCTATTATATTACATATGTAATATATATAATATATACTTCGTTGATTTCCTTTTAAAACGCATTTTATATATCGTTTTATATTCGTTTTCAAAACGATTTCAACTTCATTTCAAATTGTAATCAAAATTGATTTTTTTTCCTTATAGATTCATTTTAAATTCATTTGAAATTGATTTCAATTCAATTTCAATTTAATTCGAATTTCAATTCATTTCAGTTAAATTCGAATTTCAAATCTATTCAATTTAATTCGAATTGATTTTCTATTCAATTCAATTTCAACTTGATTTGAATTCTATTCAATCCAATTTCTAAAATATTCGATTATTGAAATCTCTTTTCAATATTCATATAAAAATGAATAAAATCGATATTAATATCATTCACGTCAAAATGGCGTCAATCTAATCAACACGGCTTCATATATTTCTATTTTCAAATATTCTATTTTAAAACTGGAATGAGGCCCAATCAATTACCATAGATTTTATTTCTATGGACTTCCATACAACGCATGTATATATCAACAATGATAAATAATCAACCATCATCCAAAGTGCATTCTACACTGTATAAGCATCATATATAAATATTCAACGCTTATAACAGTCTGTCAATCAATCGATCGACATACAACTAATTATTGGGATTAGTGTATGTCATATATCATACCAATACCCATGTGGGGTTTCAATCAATCAAACACAGATTTTATTTGTGCAATTGGGTGATGTGTAAAATTTAGCGTCCCAATCAATATCAGCCAAATGTGTGCATATAAACAAATCGTCCGATTCATTTATAAATATTCATTTTATATACACGTTAAAAATTATATTTTTATCTATAAAATATTTTCCACTATAAAATATTTCATTTTACATCACATCACACAATCAACTATGCATCAAAATCAAACAAACAAGCATACAAGTCGTCCATGGTCTGTGAACGATGGGTGTCGGGTGCTACTAAACACCATCTGCATCCTAGTATATATTACAACTAGAAAATAAATAAAAGGTGAGGAGTTCTCACCTTTGGTTTCCACTCCGCCACTCTTTATTTCTGAACGGTTCAGATTCTGTTCAAAATTCCAATGCAATCCCTTCCCGCTGTTCATAGTAAAATCACATTTTTAATATGATGTTTATATTAAAATCACATTTTCATATCGCTACCTATATAAAAAGTCATATTTTTATAACGATATATAATATATAAAAATCCAACCTTTTTAACGATAAAAATCAAATCTTTCCCTAAGTAAAACACTTTTCTTTTCTTGTATGGTATATATATATTCTCATTTTTATTTCCATATTATATTTATAAAAATTCATAATTTTATACATGTTACTACATATAATAATAATTAATTTTATTTACTTAAAAGAATTTATTTATTTTGAAAACAAACTCTATTTTTTTTAAACAATGCTTTATTTATATTTTTAAAACAACACTTTTTCGTTTTCTATTCATTTATAACTTTAGATTTTAAAGCTATGATATTTATAAATAATTTCATATTTTAAAGCTATGTTTTATTCTATTTTCTGTATTTTAAAGCTATGTTTTTTTTTCTATTTTCATATTTTTAATACACTAAAGAAAACAGTTTTAATTAACTAAAGAAATCAGTTTTAATAAAAAGAAAAATTAGTTTTTATACTAACATCAATATTTGAAATTAAAATACTTACATTCTCGTTCGTCGGAGAAAAGAGGGGGGGGATTCCCTTCACTGTCGGAGGTCTGTCAGAGGTAGGGGGTTGGAAGGTGGGGCGCGGCTGTTGGCGGGCTCAGATGGTGGGCGGCTTGGGGTTTCAGGCGGCGGCGCTCCATCGCGGTTTGGGGGAAGGGAGGCTAGCGGGATTCGACAGGGGGGGGGGGGGTCATCGACGTGGGGCTTGGCGGATGTCAGAAGGGGTAGTCGGCGCTCCGGTGGTGGGCGAATCGGAGGGAGCGACTAGCGAACGGGGCTAGCGGTTTTTTTTATCTGAGAAAAAAAGATGTGGGGGGTAAAGGAGTTAAAGGGGTATGGAATTGACTAAAGGGGGTTTATATTTATTAATATTTTATTACTTAATTTATTCTGAAAAGTTGCTTTTCTATTCGAACACCTAATGAGGCCCAACGACTGTCGTTCCTAGCTAATTACCCCCATTCCAAACACAATGGGATATGTCCCGTAAGCCAGTTTGGCCATTTTGATCAGTTTTCGTCAAAATTTCAATATAAATTAATATAACTTTCAAAATTGATTTTAACGTACGTTTTAATTTACCAGGCCCACATATGAACTCGAAAAATTCCAGAAAATTATTTCTAGCTTTGTATTGACGATACGGTCCTAACAAAACTGATTTCACCGAATTTTGAGACCGTTTGAAAAATGGCCATTTTCCAGTCGATTAAATTCAACTGAAATTGTCAAAACACGTTTTCTTGTGCCACGCTCACATATTGATTCAGAAAATTATGAATTTTGAAACTAGCAATAACTCGACATCCCGGATCCAACAAAAGTGGTTTCGTCGAAAACCGAGGTCGTTTGCAAAATTTCCATTTATAAGGGCCTTTATATATAATTAAATATATATAAATTCCACAGCGACTTTTCTAAATTTTAAACTGGACATATCTTTCAACTTCTAAAGTGAAATCTGAGTTTCTTAGCTTTGTTAGAAAGATATGATTAAACATATTTAGATATTTCTTGTTTCGTTCAAATCCAATTTAATTTGAATCCTGTATATTCATTTGAAATTCGAAATCGAAATTTCGAACTGCAGGCCATTTCAGGCTTGAATTATAATTAAAATAAAATTATTCATTTTAACTTCGTCGAAAGTAAATTTTCCGTCGTTATTATTTAAAATAATTTATTTTAAATAATCAAAATTCGCTAAAATTGCCAAAATAAAAATTTTAAATTGGCTCGCATTTTCGGTTTATTACAATCTCCCCAACCTAAAATCTTTTCGTCCTCGAAAAGGAACGAAGGTGAAAGTTGTTTTCTAATAAGCTCAACTTTCATATTTTCTTTATGGCTTAAGTTTTTCAACTTTTCAGTTTCTAAAAACTTTTCAAATTTTTCAAAAATTTGGCTAACACCCTAAATTTTCGAAAAATTTCTCCATAACCTCCCCTGCACCGGGGACTTCGGGATATTTCATATAGCCTCCCATAGCCTTCTTCAATCCAGAAGAAAAAGAAAAAGCCAATCGGCTCATAAAATCATCATCATCCAAACAAAACAGTAAATTATGGCAAACATGTACCTATTTGTCGGGCAAACAATTTTATTCTGCTGTTCTAGCCTCCTTGCTATGACCTGTTCAATGTAAGTACATGTATATGCAAGAAAATGCAATAAATTTGCAATACAATTCACTATTTGATTCTATTTGGTTATAGGTTCAACATTTTAATTAATCAACCAATAATGAAACAACACAATCAGCAATCAATTAGTTGATTAACATTTCAAATTCATAATTTTGATATATAGTCAAAAATCACATTTTTGATGCCAAATCGTAACAATAAGCCCTATCTAATTTTGGTTCTCACACCAGTCAATAGGAAACATATAGAAATCCCACTTTCGTCACTCGAACACAACACTGATGATGCCATGGTCATTATCAGCATCATCTCCGGGCAACTAGAGTGTGATTCTATATCTAACCAGTATATTAAAACTTCGAATACCCGTGGATCAGACGTATATGCAAAATCTATATATACTGGATTGTCCAAATAAATATAAATAATTATTCAAATACGAATAATTCGATTTAAATTTCAAAACAAAATTTGTTTTCATTTCAAAAATATACTCTTCACACTCATTCTAGGATACTATTGATCCCATCTCTAACGAGTCATTCTCATTGGATATTACTAATCCAATCTCTGATGAATTCTTTCGTATGGTTCTAATGTGTCTTGTTCTCTGAGCTTTGTAAACCAAAGCTTGGATACCAGCTGAAACGACCCGAACTTCCCCGGTAAGGAAAGCCCGGATAGAGTTGAGGACAAAACACACCGGAACGCAGACGGAAGAACATTTCATTGTGTATTACAACAATTCCATCAGATACAAAAATATACAGAGTATAAATGAATAAAATACATCAGAGATTACAATAAATTACAAAGCAGCGGAAAAACAATACAATACACAACTAGAAGAGATATATGGATACAAAGATTTTCGGATATCATTCCAGCTGTAAACAAGGATCCTGTGAATATAAATCTGCAAAACCAAAACTACTAGCTGTCCATGTCAAAATAAGTGCACCCAGAGTTTAGGTTAAAACAATAAACTCCAGGTCAGTCATGGGACTGGTGTGAGAACTAAAACAGTTATTAATCTTTATTTTAAAGTTCGGTAAATCAAAGGACCACGCCGTATAACACAGAACGGGTTTCCTCCCAAGAACACCAGTGCATAAAACAACAACGCAATGCTAAATAAAGAAAAATGAAGCTATTATAAGACTCAGGTCCTATCACACAATGCAACGCAAGCCGGGGATAGGGTTTTCCCTTATAATAGCCAAACATGCTTAGTACGTTTAAAACAAATCATTTGATACTATTATAAGTGCATTGTGTATAAAACAACTTCAAATCATAAGTATCAATCATAGACGGCATGGGTACCATATATCATGTCGCCATATTAGTTCTACAATTAAAACTGCAAAATCATGTATTTGGAAATTGGATTTCCATCTGTGGACCGAGGCAAAAGATAGTCCTCTATCGATTCGAGACTCTCTAGCCCGAGCCTCAGGTCAGAGCTCGAGTGACCCTTGGATCGTCAGGGCCGGTCCACCGATGTTGATTAAAATTCCTGAGCACTGCGTTTCCCCGCCCTTTGGGGCGTAAGTGAGCTAACAAATGACTCCATCGGCTTCACATAGTCACCGATATATCCGAGGCGCTTCGCAACAGCAACAACCACATAAGTCAAACTCGTCAGGGCATGAAAAACCAATGACGCCACCTCTAACCAGAAAGAAACGCATGTCCTCCCTGAGGTCCTTCTCCCGTGTTTGGTTCACACCGGGGTGTGAGGCTCGCGAATCCACGCTGCACAAAGCTGTGCCACACAGGCCGTGCTTTGATCATCAACGACAAGACTTTGCTTTTCAACAGAAGACTTGATCATTTGCCACTTAGGCATGCCACACAGGCAATTCACTCCGTGCGTTTGATATCCATCAATATATAACCTCTGAGCTCGTACGTCTCAGAGAAGGGCGTTAAGCAAGAGAATAATTTATTCGCCGCCAAACAGATATATATTTAATAGAAATCAATCACACAGAATAAAATCCCATGTCAGACACACAGTCCATTTACAAGTTCGTTCTGGGTCTGAACGAAATCGGAGGCACCTAGTACCCCGCATATCCATCGATCTCTAAGTACGTCTGGACGACCACTAACTGATTCCCTCCTCTTGGGTGTACGGCCCAATCAAGATCATCAGTAATTATCCAGACGACGTGAAGACCTCCGGTCTTCAACCACCTTCTTCATCTTCGACTCATCGTCGAATCAGTTATTCAGAATGCGATAAACCCGGTCTTTCCGAATAACTCGCGTATATAATAAACAAGTGTTACATAAACACAACATACGACTCATTCCAATCCATCAGTCACTAACCGTAAATTAGCAAGAGAATAATTCCCCAAATATTAACCCAGAAGGCCGAAACCAACACCAGATCAATACCCAGAAAACCGTCCTTCTTAGCTAACCCACAGTTAGTTTCTAAATTTCACATTCTTAGGGAAAGGTTCCCATTAATTTTATCAAAGATAAATTCTTTTAAATTTATTCTTTAATCTTCTTTTGAATATCAATTCAAACCAAATTACAGTTTATCCAAACTAGCCGGGATTAACGAACCTTACCGAAGTAATCATTTGTTTTAATTTCCCAATTCCAACCTATTCATCCCATGAAGTAAAACTGGTAATACTTCATATCTAACACCACGGTGTTATCGGTAAATTCAATTACCATTTCATGTTCAAATCTAATTAAAGATTTAACTATCGCCTGAAGCAAAACTGGTAATACTCCATTCTCGATCTTTTCAATCTAATTAAAGATTCGTTTAAACTCCACTTAGTTTTAATCTTTGACTGGGTTAAAGAATCAGTGTCATTTAAAACACGATTCATAATAAACCCCAAAATCACATCACATTTCAATCAGTCCCTAACCGTAAATTAGCTATTGAGCAATTCCCTAAGTATTAACCCCAAAGACCGAAACCAACATCAGATCAATACCCCATAAACCATTCAACTTAACTAAACTCCAGTTAGTTTCTGATTTTCTTAACTCCTTTGGGTCTAAGAACAGTATTATTGAAGATACCGTTCACGACAACCCAAAATCACATTCCACTAATTATCGGGTTAAAGAACAAGTGTTATTTAAAACACTGTTCACGATAAACCCAAAAATGAATACCAATTCAATTCCAATTAAATATTATTTAATTGGTACACTTCATTAAATCTAAATAAAAAGATTTAATCTTTTTCTCAACTGGGCTTAAAAACAGTGTTAATGAAGACACCATCCATGACAAACCCAAATCACATTTGATATTCATTACAAGGCTCTAAATAGAAAATATACCGGCTTATATTCAATATCAAATTCTACGACCAACAAATATCGTATTGGAAATAAAGATATTAATATATCTTTCAAATTCCCATAACAATATCTGTATCATCACGAAATCCAACATCGAAATATTCCGAAGACAATTTCGATTCAAATCCTTCCAATATAATTATTGGAAATTATGGTTATTTACAAAACCATTTCAAATCCAATTTATTTATTTAAAAATAAATAGAATTATAATTCTAGTTCAAAACTAGTTCATTTTGATAAAAATCTATTTTTATCTTTTCAAGTATGTAGTTTTTCATCCCAATTCTTCCCAAATCATTTCTTATGATTCGACACAAAATATGGATATTTTTAATAAATTTATCAAGGCCCGTACAGTCGATTTCCATCAACGGCCATCGAACTGCACTTACAACGACCTTTTCCAAATTTGATTTGGACATAATTCCAAATCCAACCGTTAGATTTCCAATTTCTAATATTCGTTAGAAAGCTCTTTTCGATACGAACTCAACGGTTCCGGTTTTAGGAGAATCCGACGGTCGGATCTCCCGCAATATCCGTTTGAAGTCAATGGCCGAAATTCGCGATCTGTCGCGGCGCGGCGCGTTCTATTCAGGCCATTATATTATATATATAATACACATAATATATACCTCATCGATTTCCTTTTAAAACTTATTTTATAAATCGTTTTAAATTCATTTTCAAAACGATTTCAACTTCATTTCAAATTCAAATCAAAATTGAATTTTTTTTCTTTTCCCTATAGATTCGTTTTAAATTCATTTCAAATTTATTTCAATTCAATTTCAATTTAATTTGAATTTCAATTCATTTCAAGTAAATTCGAATTTCAAATCTATTCAATTTAATTCGAATTCATTTTCTATTCAATTCAATTTCAATTCGATTTGAATTCTATTCAGTTCAATTTCTAAAATATTCGATTATTGAAATCTCTTTTCAATATTCATTTAAAAATTAATAAAATCGATATTAATATCGTTCACGTCAAAATGACGTCAATCTAATCAAAATGGCTTCATATATTTCTATTTTCAAATATTCTATTTTAAAACTGGAATGAGGCCTAATCAATTACCATAGATTTTATTTCTATGGACTTCCATACAACGCATGTATATATCAACAACGACAAATAATCAACCATCATCCAAAGTGCATTCTACACTGTATAAGCATCAAATATAAATATTCAACGCTTATAACATTCTGTCAATCAATCGATTGACATACAACTAATTATTGGGAATTGTGTATGTCATATATCATCCCAATACCCGTGTGGGGTTTCAGTCAATCAAACACAGATTTTATTTGTGTAATTGGGCGATGTGTAAAATTTATCGTCCTAATCAATATCAGCCAAATGTGTGTATATAAACAAATCGTCCAATTCGTTTATAAATATTTATTTTATATAGACGTTAAAAATTATATTTTTAACTATAAAATATTTTCCACTATAAAATATTTCATTTCATTTCACATCACATCACACAATCAACTACACATCAAAATCAAACAAACAAGCATACAAGCCGTCCATGGTCTGTGGACGATGGGTGTCGGGTGCTACTAAACACCGTCTGCATCCTAGTATATATTACAACTAGAAAATAAATAAAAGGTGAGGAGTTCTCACCTTTGGTTTCCACTCCTCCACTCTTTATTTCTGAACGGTTCAGATTCTGTTCAAAATTCCAACGCAATCCCTTCCTGCTGTTCAAAATAAAATTACATTTTTAATATGATATTTATATTAAAAATCACATTTTCATATCGCTACTTATATAAAAAGTCATATTTTTATAATGATATGTAATGTATAAAAATCCAACCTTTCTAACAATAAAAATCAAATCTTTCCCTAAGCAAAACACTTATCTTTTCTTGTATGGTATATATATAATCTCATTTTTATTTCCATACTATATTTATAAAAATTCATAATTTTATACACGTTACTACATATAATAAGAACTTATTTTATTTACTTACAAGAATTTATTTATTTTTAAAACAAACTATTTTTTATTTTATTTTTAAAACAATGCTTTATTTATATTTTTAAAACAATTCTTTTTCGTTTTCTATTCATTTATACTTCATATTTTAAAGCTGTGATATTTATAAATAATTTCATATTTTAAAGCTATTTTTTATTCTATTTTCAGATTTTTAAAGCTATGTTTTTATTCTATTTTCAGATTTTTAATACACTAAAGAAAATAGTTTTAATTAACTAAAGGAACCAGTTTTAGTGAAAAGAAAAATTAGTTTTTATAGTAACATCAATCTTTGAAATTAAAATACTTACATTCTCGTTCGTCGGAGACAAGAAGGGGGGATTCCCTTCGCTGTCGGAGGTCTGTCGGAGGTAGGGGGTTGGAAGGTGGGGCGCGGCTGTTGGCGGGCTCAGATGGTGGGCGGCTTGGGGAAAATCGATCTCCAAATACTTACATTCTCGTTTTCTTATGCCACGCTTACATATTGATTCAAAAAATTATGAATTTTGAAACCTAGCCATAATTTGACATCCCGGATCGAACAAAAGTGGTTTTGTCGAAAACCGAGGTCGTTTGCAAAATTTCCATTTATAAGGGGCTTTTATATATATTAATATATATAGAAATTCCACAGCGACTTTTCCGAATTTTAAACTGGACATATCTTTCAACTTCTAAGGTGAAATCTGAGTTTCTTAGTTTCGTTAGAAAGTTTTGATTAAA
This sequence comes from Allium sativum, assembly GCA_030737875.1. Taxonomy (NCBI): domain Eukaryota; kingdom Viridiplantae; phylum Streptophyta; class Magnoliopsida; order Asparagales; family Amaryllidaceae; genus Allium; species Allium sativum. The sequence continues at coordinate 227,141,812 of CM060922.1, forward strand.
AAGATTTAGATATTTCTTGTTTCGTTCAAATCCGATTTAATTTGAATCCTGTATATTCATTTGAAATTCGAAATCGAAATTTCGAACTGCAGGGCCATTTCAGGCTTGAATTATAATTAAAATAAAATTATTCGTTTTAACTTCGTCGAAAATAAATTTTCCATCGTTATTATTTAAAATAATTAATTTTAATTAATCAAAATTCGCTAAAATTGCCAAAATAAAAATTTTAAATTGGCTCGCATTTCCGGGTTATTATAGTTATTGTTATGGGAATTTGAAAGATATATTTATATCGTTATTTCCAATACGATATTTGTTGGTCGTAGAATTTGATATTGAATATAAGCCAATATATTTTCTATTCAAAGCCTTGTATTTAATTTCAAATGGGGATTGGGTTTGTTGTGAATAGTGTTTTGATGACATTCGTTCTTTAACCCGATTTACAGTGAAATGTAATTTGGAATTTATCAATCTTTTGTTAAGATTTAAAGGAGATTTTCCAAAGTAAAATTTTCCAATTTAATAAAATAAATTGGAATAGAATGGAATTCGATTTGGTAATAATCGAAGTGAATTTCTGTGGAGGAAGACAACTAATATATCTAGAATTTAAAAGGCTTTGTCATTATTCCATTTATATTATTAATCGGATATGGAAGTTTATATCGATCATATATATCGATTTGTTTTCCATGAAGATTCCATTGTAAATGGAACGTGATTTTCTGTTTATCGTGAACCGTGTTTCAAATGACATTGGTTCTTTAACCCAGTTAAAGACAGTATATGATTTCCCAAGTTAAACAATCATTAATATTGATTTTTGGGAAGATTAAAACCAAGTGGAGTTTTAATGAATCTTTAATTAGATTGAAATGATCGAGATTGGAGTATCATCACTTTTGCTCCAGGCGATAGTTAAATCTTTAATTAGATTTGAACGTAAAATGGTAATTGAATTTACCGATAACACCGTGGTGTTAGATATGGAGTATTACCAGTTTTACTTCATGGGATGAATAGGTTGGGATTGAGAAATTAAAATAAATGATTACTTCGGTGTGGTTCGCTAATCCCGACTAGTTTGAATTGATATTCAAAAGAAGATTAAAGAATAAATTTATAGAATTTATCTTTGATAAAATTAATGGGAACCTTTCCCAAAGTATAAGACTATTTGAATAAAAGAACATTCTGAATTGGAATGAGGCATTGTTGTGTTTGTGTAACACTTGTTTATTATATACGCGAGTTATTCAGAAAGATCGGGTTTATCCCATTCTGAATAACCGATTCGACGATGTGTCGAGGATGAAGACGGTGGTCGAAGACCAGAGGTCTTCAACATTGTTTGGATAATTACTGATGATCTTGATTGGGATGTACACCCAAGAGGTGGGAATCAGTTGGTAATCGTCCAGACGTACTTGGAGATCGATGGATATGCGAGGTACAATGTGCCTCCGGTTTCGTTCAGACGCAGAACGAACTTGTAAATGGACTGTGTGTCTGACATTGGATTTTATTCTATGTGATTGATTTCTATTAAATATATATCTGTTTGGCGGCGGAGAATTTATTCTCATGCTTAACGCCCTTCTCTGAGACGTACGAGCATAGAGGTTATATATTGATGGATATCAATCGCATGGAGTGAACTGCCTTAGTGGCATGCCAAAGTGGAAAATGATCAAGGCTTTTGTTGAAAAGTAAAGTCTTGTGGTGGATGATCAAAGCATGGCCCGTGTGACATAGCTTTGTGTAGCATTAATTCGCGAGCCTCACACCCCGGTTGTGAACCAGAAACGGGAGAGGACATCAGGGAGGACATGTGTTTCTTTCTAGTTAGAAGTGGCATCAGTGGTTTGACATGCCCTGACAAGTTTGACTTATGTGGTTGTTGGGTAGCGAGGCACCTCAGATATATCGGTGACTGTGTGGAGCCGATGGAGTCATAGGACTCATTTACGCCCCTAAAGGACGGGGAAACGCAGTGTTCAGGCATTTTAATCCACATCGGTGGACCGGCCCTGACGATCCAAAGTCTTGACTGAGTACTTGCCTGAGGGGCGGACTAGAGGCTCTCGAATTCGGTGAGGACTATCTTTTGCCTCGGTTCACAGATGGAAATCCAATTTCCAATACGTGACTTTGCGGTTTTGATTGTAGAGCCTAGTATGGCGACATAGTGGTCTAGGGCATTTATGGCGTCTATGATTGATACTTATGATTGAAATTGTTTTTGACACTATACACTTATAGTAATAAAAAAAGATGAAATTTCACGTACCAAGCATTCTTGGCCATTATAAGGTAGAAACCCTATCCTCTGGCTTGCGTTGCATTGTGTTATGGGACCTGGGTCTTATAATAGCTTCGTTGTTCTTTATTTTGGTTTGCGCTGTTGTTTTATGCACTGGTATTCTTGGGAGGAAACCCGTTCCGTGTTATACAACGTGGTCCCTTGATTTACCTAACTTTAAAATAAAGACTAATAACTGTTTTAGTTCTCATACCAGTTACATGTCTGGCCTGGAGTTTATTGTTTTAACCTAAACTCTGGGTGCCCTTATTTTTGACATGGGCAGCTTGTAGTTTTGGTTTTGCAGATTTATATTCACAGGATCCTGGTTTACAGCTGGAATGATATCCAGAAAGCTCTGTATCTGTATAATCTTTTACGTCGTGGTTTGTATTATTTTCCGCTGCATTGTAATTTTTAAATCTATGATATTTATCGAATGTGTAATATTTATTCATACTCTGTATATCTTTGTATTCTGATGGAATTGTTGTAATAAGCAATGAAATGTTCTTCTGTTTGCGTTCCAATTTGTCGTGTTCTCAAAACAATCAGTGGTTTCGAACAGTCTTAGTCGGTTTAGCGACCGACTCGGATCAAGCAAAATTCCAAGTTGTTACAATTCTCTTTGATTTTTATTATAAAATCGATAAACAAATCCATTCGAGTTAAAAATGGCGCATATACTTAATTCGACTTCATATATTTCAACATTTTCGTGTCCATCCAAAATCGTACATCAAATTCATATTTTGATTATTTAGTGAATATTATTTAAAAATATTCGTTTATTAATTTAATTCTTCGCTAAATATTATTTTAAAATATTTGTTATTTTCAAATATTCTTTATTTTAAAATATTCTTTATTTCTGAATCGGAATGCGACTCAATCAATTACCATGTAATCTCAGTAATATAGATTTCATACATCGTATGTATACAACTACAATGACAAATAATCATTTAACATTCAAGCATCGTCTAGAGTGCAATTTACAACTGTATAAGCATTAAAATAAATAAATAATGCTCATCACAGCCTGTCAACCCATCGATTGAAATACAGCAAAATATTGGAATTAATGTATTCCAAATATCATCCCAATACCCGTTTGGGGTATTCAAACAACACATCAATTTAAATAAATCGTTGGTTAATAAATTTAACTAATTCCAATTCAGTTTGAATTATTTTCCTATTTAACCAATTTTCACTGTTTAAATTATAAATGGATATTTATAATTTTATTTCAACTACCACATTAATGTTAACATTACTTTTAATATGTAAAACATTTCAACATCACAAACAATACACAATATAGTCAATTAAATCATCCAAGGTCTGTGGATGAGGGAGTTGAGCTAACAGGCACTGTATACAATTTATAATGATTAAAACTGATAAAAATCTATGCTGGCAATTATATATATTTTTATACATGAATACAATTACATGATAAAATAATTTTTAGTGAGAAGGAGTTCTCACTTTGGTTTCCACTCCGTCAATCTTTATTAGAAGATATCTGTACTTTCTGGGTTTAAATTCACCTCAAAATCTAATTTGCTCTGTTCTGGTTCTGGTCAGTTCCACTATGTAGATGTTGTCGTTGTGATTCCAACGAACTTCGTTTCGTAAAATTCTAATTCAGTTTGGACAAAATACAAGGTTTTAAACATTTAATTTCTTAAATTTGGATAATTAAATAATAAATTTAATTAAATCTCTCTTAACCCTTAATTACAAAGATCAGGCCGTCGATTTATCTTCTTCGTCAACTTCCAGGTATACTCGAAAAAATTGTACCCAGCTTTCAACCTTTAGGGCTTCACGTCGTCCCCGATCCACTACGCCGGACCAAGAACGGAGTGCTCCACCTCGAAGCGGATGACGTTGCCTACCGCCACCCTGAAACACCTCAAACTCGGTGCCTGCCTCGCTCCAGAAATCTGCTTGAAAGGCGGCGCCTCCGAGGCCGAAAATCAAACCAATCACCTGACAAAAAACGATCACGCCCACATGAAATTGAAGAGCCCACGAAGTACTATGATTTTCGTTTTATATATTTTGATTGAAATCAAGTGGACTTAGAGAGATTGAAGCTTAATTTTTTAATGAAATCGGTCGTTCAAGGAAAGAAGGCAGCGGCTTCCCCTGTTTGACCGTGCTGAGAATAATGAGGGGTTTGACCCTCTCTTTTGACCTATATAGTTTATAATTAATATTAATTCTCTAATTGGTAATTTTTTGTTCGAACTCCAAATCAAACCCAATGACTGTCACTCCGAGCTAAATACCCTCATTCCGGACACAATGGAATATGTTTCGTAAGCCAATTCGACAGTTTCGATCAGTTTTTGTCAAAATTAAAGTATAAATCAATATATATTGAATCTGAACGCATATTTTAATTTTATGGGCCACATTCCGACTCCAGAAACTATAGAAAAATATATCTAGCTATGTTTTGATGATACGGTCCTAACAAAACTAATTTCAACGAATTTGGAGATCGTTTGAAAAATAGCCCCTTTTCTGGTCGATTCAATTTAAACTATATTGACAAAACACGTTTAAATTTACCATGCTCACATATTAATTCCAAAAAAAATGAAATTTGAAACCTAATATATAAGGACCTGTTACTTCCCCAGTAAGGAAAGAGCGGATACTTTGAGGACAAGCCACATCGGAACACAAACAGAAGAACATTTCATTGTTAATTACAACAATTCCATCAGAATACAAGAATATCATAGAGTATAAATAAATATTACACAGAAAATATCAGAGATTACAATACATTACATAGCTGCGGAAAAATAATACAAAACACAAATGAAAGTAATACACGGATAAAGAGCTTTTCGAGTATCGTTCCAGCTGTAAACCAGGTTCCTGTGAATATAAATCTGCAAAACCAAAACTACTAGCTGCCCGTGTCAAAATAAGGGCACCCAGAGTTTAGGTTAAAACAATAAACTCCAGGTCAGTCATGTGACTGGTGTGAGAACTAAAACAGTTATTAATCTTTATTTGAAAGTTAGGTAAATCAAGAGACCACGCTGTATAACACGGAACGAGTTTCCTCCCAATAATACGGTTGCAAATAACAAAACAGCGCAACGCTTTTTGGAAAAATGAAGCTATTATAAGACCCAGGTCCCATCACACAATGCAACGCAAGCCGGAGGGTAGGGTTTTCCCTTATAATAGCCAAACATGCTTGGTACGTTAAAAACAAATCATTTGATATTATTATAAGTGTATAGTGTCAAAATAATTTCAATCATAAATATCAATCATAGACGGCATGGGTACCATATATCATGTCACCATACTAGGCTCTACAATCAAAAACCGCAAAGTCACGCATTTGGAGATTGATTTCCATCTATGAACCGAGGCAAGGGATCGTCCTCTACCGATTTGAGACGCTCTAGCCCGTGTCTCAGGATCAGAGCTTGAGTGACCCTCGGATCGTTAGGGCCAGTCCACCGATGTGGATTAGAATGCATGAACACTGCGTTTTCCCACCTTTGGGGTGTCAATGAGCCAAATGACTCCATCGGCTCCACACAGTTACTGATATATCCGAGGCGCCTCGAAACAGCAACAACCACACAGGTGAAAATAATATAAATGTAAGGGCTGGTAGGTCACTGACACCACCCTAGCAAGAAGGAAACGCATGCCCTCCCTGAGGTTCTCTCTCATTTTTGGTTCACAACCGGAATGTGTGGCTCGCGAACCAATGCTACACAAAGCTATGCCATACAGGCCGTGCTTTGATCATCAACCACAAGACTCGGCTTTTCAACAGAAGCCTTGATCATATTGTCACATAGGCATGCCACACAGACAATTCATTCCATGCGTTTGTTATCCAGCGATATATAACCTCTGAGCTCGTACGTCTCAGAGAAGGGCGTTAAGCAAGAGAATAAATTCTCCGCTGCCAAACAGATATATATTTAATAGAAATCAATCACACAGAATAAAATCCAATGTCAGACACACAGTCCATATACAAGTCCGTTCTGGGTCTGAACGAAACCGGAGGCACCTTGTACCTCGCATAACCATCGATCTCCAGGTACGTCTGGACGATCACCAATTGATTCCCTCCTCTTGGGTGTACAGCCCAATCAAGATCATCAGTAATCACCCAGCCGATGTGAAGACCACCGATCTTCAACCACTGTCTTCATCCTCGACACCACGTCGAATCAGTTATTCAGAATGGGATAAACCCGGTCTTTCTGAATAACTCGCGTATATAATAAACAAGTGTTACACAAACACAACATACGCCTCATTCCAATTCAGAATATTCCTTTATTCAAATATTCTCATACTTTGGGAAAGGTTCCCATTAATTTTATCAAAGATAAATTCTTTAAATTTATTCTTTAATCTTCTTTGAATATCAATTCAAACTAGTCGGGATTAGCGAACCGCACCGAAGTAATCATTTATTTTATTTCCCAATCCCATCCTATTCATCCCATGAAGTAAAACTGGTCATACTTCATAACTAACACCACAGTGTTATAGGTCAATTCAATTACCATTTCATGTTCAAATCTAATTAAAGATATAACTATCGCCTGGAGCAAAACTGGTGATACTCCATTCTCGATCACTTCAATCTAATTAAAGATTATTAAAAACTCCACTTAGTTTTAATCTTCCCAAAAATCAATATTCTGTCTTTAACTGGGTTAAAAAACCAATGTCATTTGAAACACGGTTCACTATATAGCCAAAATCACATTCCAGTTTTTATCGGGTTAAAGAAGAAGTGTTATTTAAAACACCGTTCACGATAAACCCAAAAATCAATTCCAATTTAATTCCAATTAAATACCATTTAATTGGTACACTTCATTAAATCTAAATAAAAAGATATAATCTTTATCTCAACTGGGTTTAAGAACAGTGTTAATGAAGACACCATTCACGACAAAGCCAAATCACATTTGATATTAAATTCAAGGCTCTGAATATTAAATATATCGGCTTATATTCAATATCAAATTCTACGACCAACAAATATCGTATTGGAAATAACGATATAAATATATCTTTCAAATTCTCATAACAATATCTGTATCATCACGAAATCCAACTGTAACAACCCGAAAATCTGGGCCAGTTTAAAATTTTTATTTTGGCAATTTTGGGGAATTTTGATTATTTAAAATGAATTATTTTAAATAATATCGGCGTGAAATTTATTTTGAATATAATTCGAACGTATATATTATACGCGTCGTCGTTAGAATATAAATATTTATATATAATTATAAATAGAATTGAAAATGGCGCGGTAGTTCGATAATTCGATTTCAAACTTCAATTGAATGTACCGGGTGCAAAACAATCCGGATTGTAGTGAAACCAAAAATAATGGAATCTAATAGTGAATATCTTTCCAACGAATCCGAAAAATCAAGATTTCATAACGTGAATCAAAAGATATGTCCAGTTGAAAATTCTGAATAGTCGCTATGGAATTCAGGCTCTTAAAAATGGACATTTTGCAAACGACCTCGGATTTCGACGAAACCAGTTTTGTTGGGTCCGGGATGTGAAGTTATTGCTAGATTTAAAATTTCATAATTTTCTGAATCAATACGTGAGCGTGGCAAAGGAAAACGCGTTTGACCAGTTTCAGTTGATTTTAATCGACTGGAAATTGGCCATTTTTCTAACTGTCTCGGAATTCGACGAAACTAGTTTTGTTAGGGCCGTATCGTCAATACGAAGCTAGAAAATATTTTTCTGGAATTTTGCGTGTTAGTATGTGACCCCGGTAATTTGAAATGTACGTTTAAAATTCAATATAGTGATTTAAATGTTAATTCAACGGAAACTGATTGTAACAGCCGAATCAGCGTACGATACATATCCCATTGTGTTCGGAATGGGGGTAGAACGCTATGGACGACAGGCGGTGGGCCTCGTTTCGAGGTCGTATGAAAAAGTCAACTTAAGGTTGAATTAAATAAAAAAAAAAACATCTCTTCTCCCTTATATCTGCTGGCCCCCCCCGATATTTTCTCAGAAGAAAAAAAAACAAAAAAAAAAAAGAGAAAGAAAAGAAATCGCGATCGCCCCCCCCCCCCCCCCGATCCAGCATCGCCGCCCTCCGCCACTCCGACGAACGCCATCGCCCGAAGCCCGGCGCCGTGCCTCCCCTCCCATCTCCTCCCCTCTCTCCACTCGATCTCCCAAAGCCCTCCGCCCCAAACCAAACTCTCCAGCCCTAGTGGGACCCACCGCCGCCTGAGGTGCCAACCCCCGACCTACGACCCCCCCCCCCCTGAAGTGCCGCCGACGACAGCTTCACCCCCCCCCTTTTTCTTCAAATGCTGTAAGTTTTTAATCTATTTACTTTATTTTTATTTTTTATTTAAAACAGAAAACCGATTTTTAAATGATAGAAAATAAAAACTGATTTTTATAGGAAGTAAAACTGATTTTATTTTGAAAGGGAAAATGATTTTTAAACTGAATTTAAAATGATTTCTTAACTAGGAAGAGGTTAGAAATTTAAAAGGAAAAAATCAGATTTCTATATATCGAAAGTTCGAAAGAAAAATATAGTTTTTATGTTTTGAAGTTCGAAAGAAAAATATAGTTTTTATGTTTTGAAGTTCGAAAGAAAAATATAGTTTTTATGTTTTGAAGTTCGAAAGAAAAATATAGTTTTTATGTTTTGAAGTTCGAAAGAAAAATATAGTTTTTATGTTTTGAACTTCGAAAGAAAATAGAATTTTTATATATTGAACTTCGATAGAAAAATGGAATTTTTATATATTGAACTTCGATAGAAAAATAGAATTTTTAGATATGGAACTTCGAAATAAAAATTCGATTTTTATAAACTGAACTTTGAAATAAAAATTCGATTTTTATATATTGAATAGCGAACTAAAAATATGATTTTTATATATTGAACTTTGAACTAAAAATATGATTTTAATATATTGAACTTCGAACTAAAAATATGATTTTTATATATTGAACTTCGAACTAAAAATATGATTTTTATATATTGAATAGCGATGTAAAAATTCGATTTTTACATATGTAGTGAAAGCAGCAACGAAGGTGACAAAAAGGCGAAACGACGAAGACTTCTGCAAAAGAAGAGCCGTGGAGCTAGGATAGCTATAAGTGAGAATTTCTCACCTTTCAAATTTATTTTCTAGTTATATATATATACTAGGATGCAGACGGTGTTTAGTAGCACCCGACACAATCGTCCACAGACCATGGACTTGTTTGTTTGGCTGTTTGGTGATTGATTGCGATATTGGTTTGAATGTGGTTTGTGGTGTGAAAAATCGAATCGATAAATTGGTTAGGATTAGACGTGCGCCGTTATAAGGCGAAGGAGTAAGGCTAGGTTAGACTCTTACTCCAAATTTTGTGGTTTGCAAAACGAAATTGATTTGATTGATGTGTGAATGGCGTGGGCCTTCACTAGACCGGGGATAAGGCTAGGCCTTGTCCCGTTTCTAGTATCGTGCCGTTATTCCGCCGAAATTTTCTAAAATATGTTAGAGAATAAAAATATCATTTTATTGTGTAAATGAATTGAATAGAAATTCATATGTTGGAATAAAATGTTTTATCGTTAAAAATATAATTTTTAACGTGAGAATGAATATAGTGAAAGTGAATAAAATAAATATTCATTTACAAACCAGACGGTTTGTTTATGTACACTTATTTGAAGGACATTGATTGGGTCGATAAATTTTACACATCGCCCAACAGCACAAATAAAATATGTGTTTGATTGTTTGAAACCCCACACGGGTGTTGGGATGAAATTTGAAGTTCACTCATCCCGATTGATTGAATATGTCGATCGGTTGATTGACAGGCTGTTTTAAGCGTTGGATATCTATATTTGATGCTTATACAGTGTAGTGCACTTTGGTTGATGGTTGATTATTTTTCCATGCTATTATATACATGTGTTGTATGAAAATCCATATAATTAACTTTATATGGTAATTGATTGGGCCTCATTCCAGTTTTAAAATAGAAATATTTGAAATAGAAATATTCGAAATGGAATATTTGGAAATATCAATATATGAAGCCGTGTTGATTAGATTGACGCCATTTTGACGTGATCGATATTTATATCGATTTTAAAACGATTTCGAAATGAATTGAATTGAAAACGATTTCGAAATGAATTGAATTGAAAACGATTTCGAAATGAATTGAATTGAAAACGATTTCGAAATGAATTGAATTGAAAACGATTTCGAAATGAATTGAATTGAAAACGATTTCGAAATGAATTGAATTGAAAACGATTTCGAAATGAATTGAATTGAAAACGATTTCGAAATGAATTGAATTTAAAACGATTTCGAAATGAATTGAATTGAAAACGATTTCGAAATGAATTGAATTGAAAACGATTTCGAAATGAATTGAATTGAAAACGATTTCGAAATGAATTGAATTGAAAACGATTTCGAAATGAAATGAATTGAAAACGAATTCAAATTGAATTGAAAACGATTTCGAAATGAAATGAATTGAAAACGAATTCAAATTAAATTGAAAACGATTTCGAAATAAATTGAATTGAAAACGATTTCGAAATGAATTGAATTGAAAACGATTTCGAAATGAATTGAATTGAAAGCAAATTGAAACGAATTCAAATTGAATTGAAATTTGAATTGAATAGAAATGAATTTTAAAACGAATTTATAGAGAAGAATTCAATTTTGCTTTGAATTGAAATGGAAGTTGAAATAGATTTTGAAAACGAATTTTAAAACTATTTATATAATTCGTTTTAAATAGGAATCGACGAAATATATATTATATATATTATATATATAATATAATGGCCTGAATAGAACGCGCCGCGCCGCGGCAGTTCGTGAATTTCGACCATTTATTTCAAACGGACATTACGGGAGATCCGACCGTCGGATTCTCCTAAAACCGGAACCGTTGGGTTCGTATCGAAAAGAGCTTTCTAATGAATGTTAGAAATTTGAAATCTAACGGTTGGATTTGGAGATACGTCCAAATCAAATCCGAAAAAGGTCGCTGTAAGTGCAGTTCGATGGCCATTGATGGAAATCGACTGTACGGGCCTTGATAAAATTATTAAAAATAGTAATAATTTGTGTAAAATCATAAGAAATGATTTAGAAAGAATTGGGATGAAAAACTCCATATTTGAAAAGATAAAAATAGATTTTTATCGAAATGAACTAGTTTTGAACTAGAATTATAATTCTATTTATTTTTAAATAAATAAATTGAATTTGAAATGGTTTTGAAAATAACCAAAATTTCCAATGATTGCATTGGAGTGGATTTGAATCGAAATTGTCTTCGGAATATTTCGATGTTGGAATTCGTGATATTACAGGTGTTGTTATGGAAATTTGAAAGATATATATTTGTATCGTTATTTCCAATACGACATTTGTTAGTCGTAGAATTCGATATTGAATATAAGCCGATATATTTTCTATTCAGAGCCTTGTATTGAATATCGAATGTGATTTGGGTTTGTCGTGAATGGTGTCTTCACTAACATTGTTCTTGAACCCAGTTGATAAAAGATTAAATCTTTTTATTTAGATTTAATGAAGTGTACCAATTAAATGATATTTAATTGGAATTGAATTGGTATTGATTTTTGGGTTTATCGTGAACAGTGTTTTAAATAACACTTGTTCTTTAACCCGATAATTAATGGAATGTGATTTTGGGTTTATCGTGAATCGTGTTTTAAATGACACTGATTCTTTAACCCAGATAATGATTAAAACTAAGTGGAGTTTTAATGAATCTTTAATTAGATTGAAAAGATCGAGAATGGAGTATCACCAGTTTTGCTCCAGGCGATAGTTAAATCTTTAATTAGATTTGAACGTGAAATTTAGAAACTAACTGTCGGTTAGCCAAGCAGAATGGTTTTCTGGATATTGATCTGATGTTGGTTTCGGCCTTCGGGATTAATATTTGGGGAATTATTCTCTTGATTAATTTACGGTTAGTGACTAATGAATTGGAATGAGGCGTATGTTGTGTTTGTGTAACACTTATTTAAAATATACGCGAGTTATTCGGAAAGACCGGGTTTATCCCATTCTGAATAACTGATACGACGATAAGTCGAAGATGAAGACGATGGTCGAAGACCAGAGGTCTTCACGTCGTTTGGGTGATAGCTGATGATCTTGATTGGGCTGTACACCCAAGAAGATGGAAACAGTTGGTGATCGTCCAGACGTACTTGGAGATCGATGGATATGCGGGGTACTAGGTGCCTCCGGTTTCGTTCAGACCCAAAACGGACTTGTAAATGGACTGTGTGTCTGACATCGGATTTCATTCTGTGTGACTGATATCGGTTGCATAGGATGGTTTGCCTGTGTGGCATGCTAAGATGCAAATGATCAAGGCTTCTGTTGAAAAGCAAAGTCTTGTGGTGATGATCAAAGCACGGCCTTTGTGGCGTAGCTTTGTGTAACGTTTACCTCGCGTGTTTCACACCAGGTATGAACCAAAAACGGGAGACGGACCTCAGGGAGGGCATGCGTTTCCTTCTAGCTAAAAAGTGGCGTCAGTGGTTTTACACGCCCTGACGAGTTTGACTTATGTGGTTGTTGCTGTTGCGAGGCGCCTCGGATTGATCGGTCGTTCTCGAACCGATGGAGTCATTTGTTGGCTCATTGACACCCCAAAGGGTGGGGAAACGCAGTGTTCAGGCATTTTAATCCACATCGATGGACCGGCCCTGTCGCTCCAAGGGTCACTCGAGCTCTGATCCTGAGACACGGGCTAGAGCGTCTCGAATCGGTTGAGGACTATCTTTTGCCTCGGTTCATAGTTGGAAATCCAATTTCCAAATACGTGACTTTGCGATTTTGATTGTATAACCTATATATGGCGACATAGTGGGATGGGGCGCTCATGCCGCCTATGATTGATACTTATGATTTGAAGTGTTTTATACACTATGCACTTATATTAGTATCAAACGATTTGTTTTAACCGTATCAAGCATTCTTTGGCTGTTATAAGGGAAAACCCTATCCTCGGCTGCGTTGCATTGTGTGATGGGACCTGGGTCTTATAACAGCTTCATTTTTCTTTATTTAGCATTGCGCTGTTGTTTCATGCACTGGTATTCTTGGGAGGAAACCCGTTCCGTGTTATACGGCGTGGTCCCTTGATTTACCTAATGATTTAAGATAAAGATTAATAACTGTTTTAGTTCTCACACCAGTCCCATGACTGACCTGGAGTTTATTGTTTTAACCTAAACTCTGGGTGCCCTTATTTTGACATGGGCAGCTAGTAGTTTTGGTTTTGCAGATTTATATTCACAGGATCCTGGTTTACAGCTGGAACGATATCCGGAAAGCTTTGTATCCGTATATCTTCTTCTAGTTGTGTATTGTATTATTTTCCGCTGCTATGTAATTTAAATCTCTGATATTTCTGTGTAATATATATTCGTTTATACTCTGTATATTCTTGTAATCTGATGCATTGTTGTAATATACAATGAAATGTTCTTCTGTATGCGTTCTGTTGTGGTTTGTTCTCGAACTATCCGACGCTTTCCTTTACGGGGAAGTTGCGGGTGTTCACAGTTGGTATCAGAGCTTTGGTTTACAAAGCTAGAGAACAAGACACATTAGAACCTTACGAAAGAATTCATCAGATATTGGATTAGTAACATCCAACGAGAATGACTCGTTAGAGATGGGATCAGTAGTATCCTAGAACGAGTGTGAAGAATATATTTTTTGAAAGTGAAAACAAATTTTTGTTTTGAAAATCTAAATCACTTAATCGTATTTGATTATTTATTTATATTGATTAGGACAGTCCAATATATAAAGATTTTGCGTATGCGCCTAGCTAGCGTCTATTCGAAGTTTTAATATACTGGATAGATATAGAATCATACTCTAGTGGCCCGAAGATGATTCTGATGATTGACTAGTCGTCATTAGTATTCATGTTCGAGTAACGAAGGTGTGATATCTATATATTTCCTATTGACTGGTGTGAGAACCAAAACTAATATAGATAGATTTATAGTTGTGAATTGGCATCAAAAACCTGATTTTTGACTATGTATCAAAGTTATGGATTTGAAACTCTAATTCACTAATTGATTGATGTTTGCGTTGTTTGTTTATGTGTTTGCTAATTTTTAGCCATTTAGCCTAATTGAACCAAATATTGAATTATATTGAAAATTGGTTGCATTTGCTTGCATATACATATATATCTTTGAACAGGTCATAGCAAGGAGGCTAGAGCAGAGAATAAAATTTGTTTGCCCGACAAATAGGTACATGTTTACTACATAATTTCCTGTTTTGTTTGGGTGATGATGATTTTGTGAGCCTATTGGCTAGCCGCTTGGCTTTTTCTTTTTCTTTTTGAGATCTGAAGGACCGGGGAAGCTATTTGAAATTCCCCGATGCTCCCGGTGCAGGGGAGGTTATGGCGAAATTTTTCGAAAATTTAGGGTGTTAGCCAAATTTTTGAAATTTTAGAAATTCTCAGAAACTAAAGAGTTGGAGAATGGAAGTCTGATCGAGCGTAGTGTTGATTAATCAAACCACTTTCGACTTTGTTCCTTTTCGGGGACGAAAAGTTTTAAGTGGGGGAGATTGTAACAACCCGAAAATCTGGGCCAGTTTAAAATTTTTATTTTGGCAATTTTGGGGAATTTTGATTATTTAAAATGAATTATTTTAAATAATATCGGCGTGAAATTTATTTTGAATATAATTCGAACGTATATATTATACGCGTCGTCGTTAGAATATAAATATTTATATATAATTATAAATAGAATTGAAAATGGCGCGGTAGTTCGATAATTCGATTTCAAACTTCAATGGAATGTACCGGGTGCAAAACAATCCGGATTGTAGTGAAACCAAAAATAATGGAATCTAATAGTGAATATCTTTCCAACGATTCCGAAAAATCAGGATTTCATAACGTGAATCAAAAGATATGTCCAGTTGAAAATTCTGAATAGTCGCTATGGAATTCAGGCCCTTAAAAATGGACATTTTGCAAACGACCTCGGATTTCGACGAAACCAGTTTTGTTGGGTCCGGGATGTGAAGTTATTGCTAGATTTAAAATTTCATAATTTTCTGAATCAATACGTGAGCGTGGCAAAGGAAAACGCGTTTGACCAGTTTCAGTTGATTTTAATCGACTGGAAATTGGCCATTTTTCTAACTGTCTCGGAATTCGATGAAACTAGTTTTGTTAGGGCCGTATCGTCAATACGAAGCTAGAAAATATTTTTCTGGAATTTTGCGTGTTAGTATGTGACCCCGGTAATTTGAAATGTACGTTTAAAATTCAATATAGTGATTTAAATGTTAATTCAATGGAAACTGATTGTAACAGCCGAATCAGCGTACGATACATATCCCATTGTGTTCGGAATGGGGGTAGAACGCTATGGACGACAGGCGGTGGGCCTCGTTTCGAGGTCGTATGAAAAAGTCAACTTAAGGTTGAATTAAATAAAAAAAAAACATCTCTTCTCCCTTATATCTGCTGCCCCCCCCCCCCGATATTTTCTCAGAAGAAAAAAAAAACAAAAAACAAAAAAAAAGAGAAAGAAAAGAAATCGCGATCGCCCCCCCCCCCCCCCCCCCCGATCCAGCATCGCCGCCCTCCGCCACTCCGACGAACGCCATCGCCCGAAGCCCGGCGCCGCGCCTCCCCTCCCATCTCCTCCCCTCTCTCCACTCGATCTCCCAAAGCCCTCCGCCCCAAACCAAACTCTCCAGCCCTAGTGGGACCCACCGCCGCCTGAGGTGCCAACCCCCGACCTGCGACCCCCCCCTGAAGTGCCGCCGACGACAGCTTCACCCCCCCTTTTTCTTCAAATGCTGTAAGTTTTTAATTTATTTACTTTATTTTTATTTTTTATTTAAAACAGAAAACCGATTTTTAAATGATAGAAAATAAAAACTGATTTTTATAGGAAGTAAAACTGATTTTATTTTGGAAGGGAAAATGATTTTTAAACTGAATTTAAAATGATTTCTTAACTAGGAAGAGGTTAGAAATTTAAAAGGAAAAAATCAGATTTCTATATATCGAAAGTTCGAAAGAAAAATATAGTTTTTATGTTTTGAAGTTCGAAAGAAAAATATAGTTTTTATGTTTTGAAGTTCGAAAGAAAAATATAGTTTTTATGTTTTGAAGTTCGAAAGAAAAATATAGTTTTTATGTTTTGAAGTTCGAAAGAAAAATATAGTTTTTATGTTTTGAACTTCGAAAGAAAATAGAATTTTTATATATTGAACTTCGATAGAAAAATGGAATTTTTATATATTGAACTTCGATAGAAAAATAGAATTTTTAGATATGGAACTTCGAAATAAAAATTCGATTTTTATAAACTGAACTTTGAAATAAAAATTCGATTTTTATATATTGAATAGCGAACTAAAAATATGATTTTTATATATTGAACTTTGAACTAAAAATATGATTTTTATATATTGAACTTCGAACTAAAAATATGATTTTTATATATTGAACTTCGAACTAAAAATATGATTTTTATATATTGAATAGCGATGTAAAAATTCGATTTTTACATATGTAGTGAAAGCAGCAACGAAGGTGACAAAAAGGCGAAACGACGAAGACTTCTGCAAAAGAAGAGCCGTGGAGCTAGGATAGCTATAAGTGAGAATTTCTCACCTTTCAAATTTATTTTCTAGTTATATATATATATACTAGGATGCAGACGGTGTTTAGTAGCACCCGACACAATCGTCCACAGACCATGGACTTGTTTGTTTGGCTGTTTGGTGATTGATTGCGATATTGGTTTGAATGTGGTTTGTGGTGTGAAAAATCGAATCGATAAATTGGTTAGGATTAGACGTGCGCCGTTATAAGGCGAAGGAGTAAGGCTAGGTTAGACTCTTACTCCAAATTTTGTGGTTTGCAAAACGAAATTGATTTGATTGATGTGTGAATGGCGTGGGCCTTCACTAGACCGGGGATAAGGCTAGGCCTTGTCCCGTTTCTAGTATCGTGCCGTTATTCCGCCGAAATTTTCTAAAATATGTTAGAGAATAAAAATATCATTTTATTGTGTAAATGAATTGAATAGAAATTCATATGTTGGAATAAAATGTTTTATCGTTAAAAATATAATTTTTAACGTGAGAATGAATATAGTGAAAGTGAATAAAATAAATATTCATTTACAAACCAGACGGTTTGTTTATGTACACTTATTTGAAGGACATTGATTGGGTCGATAAATTTTACACATCGCCCAACAGCACAAATAAAATATGTGTTTGATTGTTTGAAACCCCACACGGGTGTTGGGATGAAATTTGAAGTTCACTCATCCCGATTGATTGAATATGTCGATCGGTTGATTGACAGGCTGTTTTAAGCGTTGGATATCTATATTTGATGCTTATACAGTGTAGTGCACTTTGGTTGATGGTTGATTATTTTTCCATGCTATTATATACATGTGTTGTATGAAAATCCATATAATTAACTTTATATGGTAATTGATTGGGCCTCATTCCAGTTTTAAAATAGAAATATTTGAAATAGAAATATTCGAAATGGAATATTTGGAAATATCAATATATGAAGCCGTGTTGATTAGATTGACGCCATTTTGACGTGATCGATATTTATATCGATTTTAAAACGATTTCGAAATGAATTGAATTGAAAACGATTTCGAAATGAATTGAATTGAAAACGATTTCGAAATGAATTGAATTGAAAACGATTTCGAAATGAATTGAATTGAAAACGATTTCGAAATGAATTGAATTGAAAACGATTTCGAAATGAATTGAATTGAAAACGATTTCGAAATGAATTGAATTGAAAACGATTTCGAAATGAATTGAATTGAAAACGATTTCGAAATGAATTGAATTTAAAACGATTTCGAAATGAATTGAATTGAAAACGATTTCGAAATGAATTGAATTGAAAACGATTTCGAAATGAATTGAATTGAAAACGATTTCGAAATGAATTGAATTGAAAACGATTTCGAAATGAAATGAATTGAAAACGAATTCAAATTGAATTGAAAACGATTTCGAAATGAAATGAATTGAAAACGAATTCAAATTGAATTGAAAACGATTTCGAAATAAATTGAATTGAAAACGATTTCGAAATGAATTGAATTGAAAACGATTTCGAAATGAATTGAATTGAAAGCAAATTGAAACGAATTCAAATTGAATTGAAATTTGAATTGAATAGAAATGAATTTTAAAACGAATTTATAGAGAAGAATTCAATTTTGCTTTGAATTGAAATGGAAGTTGAAATAGATTTTGAAAACGAATTTTAAAACTATTTATATAATTCGTTTTAAATAGGAATCGACGAAATATATATTATATATATTATATATATAATATAATGGCCTGAATAGAACGCGCCGCGCCGCGGCAGTTCGTGAATTTCGACCATTTATTTCAAACGGACATTACGGGAGATCCGACCGTCGGATTCTCCTAAAACCGGAACCGTTGGGTTCGTATCGAAAAGAGCTTTCTAATGAATGTTAGAAATTTGAAATCTAACGGTTGGATTTGGAGATACGTCCAAATCAAATCCGAAAAAGGTCGCTGTAAGTGCAGTTCGATGGCCATTGATGGAAATCGACTGTACGGGCCTTGATAAAATTATTAAAAATAGTAATAATTTGTGTAAAATCATAAGAAATGATTTAGAAAGAATTGGGATGAAAAACTCCATATTTGAAAAGATAAAAATAGATTTTTATCGAAATGAACTAGTTTTGAACTAGAATTATAATTCTATTTATTTTTAAATAAATAAATTGAATTTGAAATGGTTTTGAAAATAACCAAAATTTCCAATGATTGCATTGGAGTGGATTTGAATCGAAATTGTCTTCGGAATATTTCGATGTTGGAATTCGTGATATTACAGGTGTTGTTATGGAAATTTGAAAGATATATATTTGTATCGTTATTTCCAATACGACATTTGTTAGTCGTAGAATTTGATATTGAATATAAGCCGATATATTTTCTATTCAGAGCCTTGTATTGAATATCGAATGTGATTTGGGTTTGTCGTGAATGGTGTCTTCACTAACACTGTTCTTGAACCCAGTTGAGAAAAGATTAAATCTTTTTATTTAGATTTAATGAAGTGTACCAATTAAATGATATTTAATTGGAATTGAATTGGTATTGATTTTTGGGTTTATCGTGAACAGTGTTTTAAATAACACTTGTTCTTTAACCCGATAATTAATGGAATGTGATTTTGGGTTTATCGTGAATCGTGTTTTAAATGACACTGATTCTTTAACCCAGATAATGATTAAAACTAAGTGGAGTTTTAATGAATCTTTAATTAGATTGAAAAGATCGAGAATGGAGTATCACCAGTTTTGCTCCAGGCGATAGTTAAATCTTTAATTAGATTTGAACGTGAAATTTAGAAACTAACTGTCGGTTAGCCAAGCAGAATGGTTTTCTGGATATTGATCTGATGTTGGTTTCGGCCTTCGGGATTAATATTTGGGGAATTATTCTCTTGATTAATTTACGGTTAGTGACTAATGAATTGGAATGAGGCGTATGTTGTGTTTGTGTAACACTTATTTAAAATATACGCGAGTTATTCGGAAAGACCGGGTTTATCCCATTCTGAATAACTGATACGACGATAAGTCGAAGATGAAGACGATGGTCGAAGACCGGAGGTCTTCACGTCGTTTGGGTGATAGCTGATGATCTTGATTGGGCTGTACACCCAAGAAGATGGAAACAGTTGGTGATCGTCCAGACGTACTTGGAGATCGATGGATATGCGGGGTACTAGGTGCCTCCGGTTTCGTTCAGACCCAGAACGGACTTGTAAATGGACTGTGTGTCTGACATCGGATTTCATTCTGTGTGACTGATATCGGTTGCATAGGATGGTTTGCCTGTGTGGCATGCTAAGATGCAAATGATCAAGGCTTCTGTTGAAAAGCAAAGTCTTGTGGTGATGATCAAAGCACGGCCTTTGTGGCGTAGCTTTGTGTAACGTTTACCTCGCGTGTTTCACACCAGGTATGAACCAAAAACGGGAGACGGACCTCAGGGAGGGCATGCGTTTCCTTCTAGCTAAAAAGTGGCGTCAGTGGTTTTACACGCCCTGACGAGTTTGACTTATGTGGTTGTTGCTGTTGCGAGGCGCCTCGGATTGATCGGTCGTTCTCGAACCGATGGAGTCATTTGTTGGCTCATTGACACCCCAAAGGGTGGGGAAACGCAGTGTTCAGGCATTTTAATCCACATCGGTGGACCGGCCCTGTCGCTCCAAGGGTCACTCGAGCTCTGATCCTGAGACACGGGCTAGAGCATCTCGAATCGGTTGAGGACTATCTTTTGCCTCGGTTCATAGTTGGAAATCCAATTTCCAAATACGTGACTTTGCGATTTTGATTGTATAACCTATATATGGCGACATAGTGGGATGGGGCGCTCATGCCGCCTATGATTGATACTTATGATTTGAAGTGTTTTATACACTATGCACTTATATTAGTATCAAACGATTTGTTTTAACCGTATCAAGCATTCTTTGGCTGTTATAAGGGAAAACCCTATCCTCGGCTGCGTTGCATTGTGTGATGGGACCTGGGTCTTATAACAGCTTCATTTTTCTTTATTTAGCATTGCGCTGTTGTTTCATGCACTGGTATTCTTGGGAGGAAACCCGTTCCGTGTTATACGGCGTGGTCCCTTGATTTACCTAATGATTTAAGATAAAGATTAATAACTGTTTTAGTTCTCACACCAGTCCCATGACTGACCTGGAGTTTATTGTTTTAACCTAAACTCTGGGTGCCCTTATTTTGACACGGGCAGCTAGTAGTTTTGGTTTTGCAGATTTATATTCACAGGATCCTGGTTTACAGCTGGAACGATATCCGGAAAGCTTTGTATCCGTATATCTTCTTCTAGTTGTGTATTGTATTATTTTCCGCTGCTATGTAATTTAAATCTCTGATATTTCTGTGTAATATATATTCGTTTATACTCTGTATATTCTTGTAATCTGATGCATTGTTGTAATATACAATGAAATGTTCTTCTGTATGCGTTCTGTTGTGGTTTGTTCTCGAACTATCCGACGCTTTCCTTTACGGGGAAGTTGCGGGTGTTCACACCAACATCAAAATATTCCAAAGACAATTTCGATTCAAATCCATTCCAATTCAATTATTGGAAATTCTGGTTACTTTTAAAACCATTTCATATCCAATTTATTTATTTCAAAAATAAATGAATTATAATTCTAGTTCAAAACTAGTTCATTACGATAAAAATCTATTTTTATCTTTTTAAATTTGGAATTTTTCATCCCAATTCTTCACAAATCATATCTTATGATTTTACACAAATTATTGATATTTTTACTAATTTTATCAAGGCCCGTAAAGTCGATTTCCATCAACGGCCATCGAACTGCACTTACAGCGACCTTTTCCAAATTTGATTTGGACATAATTCCAAATCCAACCATTAGATTTCAAATCTCTAATATTCATTAGAAAGCTCTTTTCGATACGAACCCAACGGTTCTGATTTTAGGGGAATCCGACGGTCGTATCTCCCGTAACGTCCATTCGAAGTCAAGGGTCAAAATTCGAGAACTGCCGCAGCGCGGCGCGTTCTATTCAGGCCATTCTATATATATAACATATATATTATATATATTTCGTCGATTTCCTTTTAAAACGTATTTTATAAATCGTTTTAAATTCGTTTTCGAAATGATTTCAACTTCATATTCAATTTCGAATCAAAATTGAATATTCCACACCATCGATATATAAATGATAGTATTTTCAAAACGTTATATTTTGAAATCACTTCCTTTTCTATAATCATTATAAAAACTTATATAATTGATATAAATATCATTCGTGTCAAAATGATGCATATCTAATCAACACGGCTTTATATATTTCAATAACTTCGTTATTCTACTCAACAAATGAATATTTTCTTCAACACATGTATATATATTTTTATTCAACACATGAATATATATTTTATTCAACACATGAATTTTATATTTCTATTCAACACATGAATATTTATTTTTCTATTCAACACATGAATATATATTTCTATTCAACACATGAATTTCTATTTCTATTCAACACATGAATATATATTTCTATTCAACACATGAATATTTATTTTTCTATTCAACACATGAACTTATATTTCTATTCAACACATGAACTTATATTTCTATTCAACACATGAATATTTATTTCTTATTTTCCAAATTGGAATAAGGCGCAATCAATTACCATATAACATTAATTATATGGATTCCCTACAACACATGTATATAACACAACGATAAATCATCAACCACCATCCAGAGTGCACCACAAAATTGCATAAGCATTAAATATAAATAATTAACGCTTACACAGTCTGTCAACCCATCGATTGACATACAACTAAACAATCGGGATTAGTGTACGTCAAATATCATCCCAATACCCATGTGGGGTTCCAAATCAACAAACACATATTTTTATTTGTGCAGTTGGGCGATGTGTAAAATTTATCGTCCCAATAATATCAGTCAAATCAGTGTACATAAACAAATCGTCCGATTTGTTTATAAATATTTATTTTATATACACGTTAAAAATTATATTTTTAACTATAAAATATTTATTCAATCCACAACATACAATCAACTTTCACAACACATTAATCAAACAAACAAGCCATCTATGGTCTGTGGACGACGGGTGTCGGGTGCTGCTAAGCACTGTCTGCATCCTAGTATATATTTTAACTAGAAATTAAAAATAAAAGTGAGGGGTTCTCATAGAGGGTTCCACTTCGCCGTGCTTTACTTCTGAACTGCTGAACCGTCTGGATTTGTTTGATATTCCAATGCAGTCCTTTTCACGCTGTTCATATATAAAAATTATATTTTTAATCTTCACATATAATAAAAATCACGCCTTTATATTTTTAAAAATGTAATCCTTTTATTTCTAAAAATCAAGTCTTTTTATTTTCTTCATGTATATAAAAATGATTTTTTGTAAAACTAAAAGTCGTATATTTTCACAACTAAAAATCATATATTTTCCATACATTAAAAATCAGAATTTTTATTATTTTAATTTACATAAGTGAAATCACAATTGTATAAAATGAATTTTACAAATAAAAATCATTCCTTTATAACATAAACAAATGTAAATAAAAAGAAAACTCACCAGCCTTTCCCGAATAACTGATGTAAAACTAAATGGGTGTGGCAAGGAGCTTTAACAATCGGTTGAAGGAGGGGGTCTTCTGGTCCGAATTGGAGATGGGTGGTCTGTAGCGGAGCAACTGAGGGGTCTTCAAGGCGGCGTCGGGGTGTCCTGGTAGGGGAGGCACGACCTAGGGCTTTGCATCTGGGGATTGCGTGATTGAGGGAGGGTTTAACTGGAGGAAGAGGGAGCTGAGGAGAGGGAGGCGCGACACCTGAGGATGGGAGGCGATCGCCTGTGGCGGATCGCGCGGTTGCTGCTGCGCGTCCTCTACTTCTTCTTCTTCTTCTTTTTTTATTTAATTTCTGATTTGAAAAAAAACCCAATGGGTAAGGGTAACAGATGAGGGAAGGGTTGACTTTCCTTTAAAGAATTAATAATTTTTTTAACTCCCAAAAAGTAACTTTAAATTTCGACATCTAAACAAGACCCACCGCCTATAGTCCCTAGCTAATTACCCCCATTCCGAACACAATGGGATATGTGTCGTAAGCTGATTCAACTGTTTCGATCGGTTTTCATCATAATCAAAATATAAATCTTTATATTGAATTTGAACACGTATTTCAATTTACCGGGACCACATACGGACTCCAAAAATTCCCGAAAAATATTTTCAAACTTCGTATTGACGATACGGTTCTAACAAAACTAATTTCGTCAAATTTTGAGACCGTTTGAAAAATGGCCATTTTCCAGTCGATTAAAAATCAACTGAAACTAGTCAAAGGCGTTAAACTTCGCCACGCTCACATATTGATTCGAAAAATTACGAATTTTGAAACCTAGCAATAACTTGACATAATGGATCCAACAAAAGTGGTTTCGTCGAAAACCGAGGTCGTTTGCAAAATTTTCATTTTTAAGGGCCAAAATTCCATAGCGATTATTCTGAATTTTCAACCAGGCGTAACTTTTGATTCCCGCTATGAAATTTTGGTTTTTTGGATTCGTTGGAAAGATATTCTCAATTAGATTCTAATATTTTTGGTTTCGCTAAAATCCGGTTCATTTTGAATCTTGTACATTCATTTGAACTTTGAAATCAAAATTTCAAACTACCGCGCCATTTTCAATTCCTTTTATAATTAAAATAAAATATTTATATTCTAACGACGATTCAAATAAATATATACGTTCGAATTCTATTCAAAATAAATTTCTCGTCATAATTATTTAAAATAATTCATTTTAAATATTCAAAATTCATCGAAATTGCCAAAATAAAAATTTTAAATTGACTCGGATTTCTGGGTTATTACAATCTCCCCCACTTAAAACTTTTCATCCCCGAAAAGGAACGAAGCCGAAAGTTGTTTCACAAATCAACTCAACTTCCAGTATTTTCATTACAGCTTAAATTCTTCAAATTTTCAGTTTCTAAGAACTTTTCAAATTTTTCGAAAATTTGGCTAACACCCTAAATTTTCGAAAAATTTCGCCATAACCTCCCCTGCACCGGGAGCTTCGGGATATTTCAAATAGCATCCCATGGCCCTCACCAATCCAAAAAGAAAAAGAAACAGCAAAGCGGCTAGCCAATCGGCTCATAAATTCATCAAAAACCCAAGAAATACAATAAACATGTACCTATTTGTCTGGAAAACAATTTTATTCTTCTGCTCTAGCCTCCTTGCTATGACTTGTTCAGTGTAAGTACATGTACATGCATGCAAATGCGACAAATTTTCAATACAACTCACTATTTGATTCAATTTGACTAAAGGTTCAACATTTAATTAATCAAACAATAATCAAACAACATAATCAGCAATCAATCAGTTGATTAACGTTTCAAATTCATAACATTGATTCATAGTCCAAAAATTAGATTTTTGATGCCAAATCACAACAATAAGCCCTATCTAATTTTTGTTCTCACACCAGCCTATGGAAATATATAAACATCACACTTTCGAAACTCGAATAGCAATTCTGATGATGTTCGAACTATCATCAGAATCATTTACGGGCAACTTAAGTATGATTCTATATCTATCTAATATTAAAACTTCAAATACACGCGGATCAGACGTATACGCAAAACCTTTATATACTGGATTGTCCACATCAATATAAATAATCAAACACGTATAATTGATTTATATTTTCAAAACAAAATTTGTTTTCAACTTAGAAATATACTCTTCACACTCTTTCTAGTATACTACTGATCCCATCTCTAACGAATCATTCTCGTTGGATATTACTAATCCAATCTCTGATGAATTCCTTCGTTCAGTTCTAATGTGACTTGTTCTCTGAGCTATGTAAACCAAAGCTCTGATACCAAATATAAGGACCCGTAACTACCCCGGTAAGGAAAGAGCGGATACTTTGAGGACAAGCCACATCGGAACACAAATAGAAGAACATTTCATTGTTAATTACAACAATTCCATCAAAACAAAAGAATATTACAGAGCATGAATAAATATTACACAGAAAATATCAGAGATTACAATACATTACATAGCAGCGGAAACATAGTAAAAAACACAACTGAAAGTAATACACGGATACAGAGTTTTCCGAGTATCGTTCCAGCTGTAAACCAGGTTCCTATGAATATAAATCTGCAAAACCAAAACTACTAGCTGCCCATGTCAAAATAAGGCCACCAAGAGTTTAGGTTAAAACAGTAAACTCCAGGTCAGTCATGTGACTGGTGTGAGAACTAAAACAGTTATTAATCTTTATTTTAAAGTTAGGTAAATCAAGGGACCACGTCGTATAACACGGAACGGGTTTCCTCCCAAGAATACCGGTGCATATAACAAAACAGCGCAATGCTTTTTGGAAAAATGAAGCTATTATAAGACCCAGGTCCCATCACATAATGCAACGCAAGCCGGAGGATAGGGTGTTCCCTTATAATAGCCAAACATGCTTGGTACGTTAAAAACAAATCATTTGATACTATTATAAATGTATAGTGTCAAAACAATTTCAATCATAAATATCAATCATAGACGGCATGGGTACCATATATCATGTCGCCATACTAGGCTCCAATCAAAAACCGCAAAGTCACGTATTTGGAAATTGGATTTCCATATATGAACCGAGGCAAGGTATCGTCCTCCACCGATTCGAGACGCTCTAGCCCGTGTCTCAGGATCAGAGCTCGAGTGACCCTCGGATCATCAGGGTCGGTCTAGCGATGTGGATTAAAATGCCTGAACACTGTGTTTCCCCGCCCTATAGGGCGTCACTGAGCCAAATGACTCCATCGGCTCCACACAGTCACCGATATATCCAAGGCAACTCGCAACAGCAACAACCACACAGGTGAAAATAATATAAATGTCAAGGCTGGTAGGTCACTGACACCACCGTAGTTAGAAGGAAACGCATGCCCTCCCTGAGGTCCTCTCCCATTTTTGGTTCACAACTGGGGTGTGAGGCTCGCGAATCAATGCTACACAAAGCTATGCCACACAGGCCGTGCTTTGATCAATAACCACAAGACTCTGCTTTTCAACAGAAGCCTTGATCATATTGCCACTTAGGCATGCCACACAGGCAATTCACTCCATGCGTTTGATATCCATCAATATATAACCTCTGAGCTCGTACGTCTCAGAGAAGGGCGTTAAGCAAGAGAATAAATTCTTCTCCACCAAACAGATATATATTTAATAGAAATCAATCACACAGAATAAAATCCAATGTCAGGCACACAGTCCGTTTACAAGTCCGTTCTGGGTCTGAACGAAACTGGAGGCACCTTGTACGTCGCATATCCATCAATCTCCAAGTACGTCTGGATGATCACCAACTGATTCCCTCCTCTTGGGTGTACAGCCCAATCAAGATCATCAGTAATCTCCCAAACGATGTGAAGACCTCCGGTCTTCAACCACCGTCTTCATCCTCGACACTACGTCGAATCAGTTATTCAGAATAGGATAAACCCGGTCATTCTGAATAACTCGCGTATATAATAAACAAGTGTTACACAAACACAACATACGCCTCATTCCAATTCAGAATATTCCTTTATTCAAATATTCTCATACTTTGGGAAAGGTTCCCATTAATTTTATCAAAGATAAATTCTTTAAATTTATTCTTTAATCTTCTTTGAATATCAAATCAAACTAGTCCCGATTAGCGAACAACACCGAAGTAATAATTTATTTTATTTCCTAATCCCAACCTATTCATCCCATGAAGTAAAATGGTCATACTTCATATCTAACCCCACAGCGTTATCGGTAAATTCAATTACCATTTCACGTTCAAATCTGATTAAAGATTTAACTTTCGCCTAGAGCAAAACTGGTGATACTCCATTCTCGGTCACTTCAATCTAATTAAAGATTCATTAAAACTCCACTTAGTTTTAATCTTCCCAAAAATCAATATTCTGTTTTTAACTGGGTTAAAGAACCAATGTCATTTAAAACACGATGCACTATAAACCCAAAATCACATTCCAGTAAATATCGCGTTAAAGAACAAGTGTTATTTAAAACACCGTTCACGATAAACCCAAAAATCAATTCCAATTCAATTCCAATTAAATACCATTTAATTGGTACACTTCATTAAATCTAAATAAAAAGATTTAATCTTTTTCTCAACTGGGATTAAGAACAGTGTTAATGAAGACACCATTCACGACAAAGCCAAATCACATTTGATATTAAATACAAGGCTCTGAATAGAAAATATATAGGCTTATATTCAATATCAAATTCTACGACCAACAAATATCATATTGGAAATAACGATATAAATATATCTTTCAAATTCCCATAACAATATTTGTATCATCACGAAATCCAATATCGAAATATTCCAAAGACAATTTCGATTCAAATCCATTCCAATTCAATTATTGGAAATTTTGGTTACTTTTAAAACTATTTCAAATCCAATTTATTTATTTCAAAAATAAATGAATTATAATTCTAGTTCAAAACTAGTTCATTACGATAAAAATCTATTTTTATCTTTTCAAATTTGGAATTTTTCATCCCAATACTTCACTAATAATTTCTTATGATTTTACACAAATTATTGATATTTTTAATAATTTTATTAAGGCCCGTACAGTCGATTTCCATCAACAGCCATCGAACTGCACTTACAACGACCTTTTCCAAATTTGATTTGGACATAATTCCAAATCCATCCATTAGATTTCAAATATCTAATATTCGTTAGAAAGCACTTTTCGATATGAACCCAACGGTTCTGGTTTTAGGAGAATCCGACAACCGGATCTCCCGTAACGTCCATTCGAAGTCAAGGGTCGAAATTCGCGAACTGCCGCAACGCGGCGCGTTCTATTCAGGCCGTTCTATATATATTATATATATTTCATCGATTTCCTTTTAAAACATATTTTATAAATCGTTTTAAATTCGTTTTCGAAATGATTTCAACTTCATATTCAATTTCGAATCAAAATTGAATATTCCACATCATCGATATATAAATGATAATATTTTCAAAACGTTATATTTTGAAATCACTTCCTTTTCTATAATCTTTATAAAAACGTATATAATCGATATAAATATCGTTGGTGTCAAAATGACACATATCTAACCAACACGGCTTTATATATTTCAATAACTTCGTTATTCTATTCAACGAATGAATATTTTCTTCAACACATGTGTATATATATATATATATATATATTTTTATTCAACACATGAATATATATTTTACTCAACACATGAATTTATATTCTATTCAACACATGAATTTTATATTTCTATTCAACACATGAATATTTATTTTTCTATTCAACACATGAATATATATTTCTATTCAACACATGAATTTGTATTTCTATTCGACACATGAATATATATTTCTATTCAACACATGAATTTATATTTCTATTCAACACATGAATATTTATTTTTCTATTCAACACACGAATATATATTTCTATTCAACACATGAATTTATGTTTCTATTCAACACACGAATATTTATTTTTCTATTCAACACATGAATATATATTTCAATTCAACACATGAATTTATATTTCTATTCAACATATGAATATTTATTTCTTATTTTTTAATTTGGAATGAGGCCCTATCAATTGCCATATAACGTTAATTATGTGGATTCCCTACAACATATGTATATAACAGCAACGATAAATCATCAACCATCATCCAGAGGGCACCACACAACTGCATAAGCATTAAATATAAATAATTAACGCTAGCATAGTCTGTCAACCCATCGATTGACATACAACTAAACAATCGGGATTAGTGTACGTCAAATATCATCCCAATACCCATGTGAGGTTTCAAATCAACAAATACATATTTTTATTTGTGTAGTTGGGCGATGTGTAAAATTTATCGTCCTAATCATTATCAGTCAAATCAGTGTATATAAACAAATCGTCCGATTTGTTTATAAATATTAATTTATATACACGTTAAAAATTATATTTTTAACTATAAAATATTTATTCAATTCACATCATACAATCAACTTTCACAACACATTAATCAAACAAACAAGCCATCTATGGTCTGTGGACGACGGGTGTCGGGTGCTGCTAAGCACCGTCTGCATCCTAGTATATATTTCAACTAGAAATTAAAAATAAAAGTGTGGAGTTCTCACAGAGGGTTTCACTTCGCCATGCTTTACTTTTGAACTGATGGACCATCTGGATCTGTTTGAAATTCCAATGCAGTCCTTTTCATGCTGTTCATATACAAAAATTATATTTTTAATCTTCACATACAATAAAAATCATGCCTTTATATTTTTAAAAATCTAATCCTTTTATTTCTAAAAAATCTAGTATTTTTATTTTCTTCATGTATATAAAACTGATTTTTTGTAAAACAAAAAATCGTATATTTTCACAACTAAAAATCATATATTTTCCATACATTAAAAATATGAATATTTATTGTTTTAATTTACATAAATGAAATCACATTTGTATAAACCAAATTTTACAAATAAAAATCGTTCCTTTATAACATAAACAAATGTAAATAAAAAGAGAACTCACCAGCCTTTCCCGAATAACTGATGTAAACCTAAATGGGTGTGGCAAGGAGCTTTAATAATCAGTTGAAGGAGGGGGTCTTCTGGTCCGAATTGGAGATGGAGGGGTGGGGGTGTCTGTAGCGGAGCGACTGAAGGGTCTTCAAGGCAACATCGAGGTACGCGGGGAGGGGAGGCACGACCTAGGGCTTCGCGCCTGAGGATTGCGCGATTGAGGGAGGGTTTAATTGGAGGAAGAGGGAGCTGAGGAGAGGGAGGCACGACACCTGAGGAGGGGGAGGCGATCGACTCTAGCGGATCGCGCGACTGCTGCTGCGCGTCCTCTCCTTCTTCTTCTTCTTTTTTTATTTAATTTCTCATTTGAAGAAAAACCCGATGGGGAGGGGTAATAGATGAGGGAGGGGTTGACTTTCCTTTAAAGAATTAATAATTTTTTTAACACCCAAAAAGCAACTTTAAATTTCGACCTCTAAACAAGACCCACCGCCTGTCGTCCCGAGCTAATTACCCCCATTCCGGACACAATGGGATATGTATCATAAGATGATTCGACTGTTTCGATCAGTTTTCATCAAAATCAAAATATAAATCTATATATTGAATTTGAACGAGTATTTCAATTTACCAGGACCACATACAGACTCTAAAAATTCCCGAAATTTTTTTTCTAACTTCGTATTGAAGATACGGTTCAAACAAAACTAATTTCATCAAATTCTGAGACCGTTTGAAAAATGGCCATTTTCTAATCGATTAAAAATCAACTGAAACTGGTCAAAGGCATTTAACTTCATCACGCTCACATATTGATTCGAAAAATTACGAATTTTTAAATCTAGCAATAATTTGACATCACGGATCTAACAAAAGTGGTTTCGTCGAAAACCGAGGTCCTTTGCAAAATTTCCATTTTTAAGTGCCAAAATTCCATTGCGACTATTCTGAATTTTCAACTGGGCGTAACTTTTGATTCCGCTATGAAATTTTGATTTTTCGGATTTGTTGGTATGATATTCTCAATTGGATTCTAATATTTTTGGTTTCTCTAAAATCCGGATCATTTTGAATTCTGTACACTCATTTGAACTTTGAAATCGGAATTTCAACCTACCGCGCCATTTTCAAATCCTTTTATAATTAAAATAAAATATTTATATTCTAATGACGATTCAAATAAATATATACATTCAAATTCTATTCAAAATAAATTTCTCGTCGTAATTATTTAAAATAATTCATTTTAATTATTCAAAATTCATTGAAATTGCCAAAATAAAAATTTTAAATTGGCTCGGATTTCTGGGTTACTACATAATAATAATTTGACATTCCAGATCCAACAAAAGTGGTTTCGTGGAAAATGGAAGTCGTTTGCAAAATGGCTATTTTTAAGGGCTATATATTATATTAATATATATATATATACATATATATACATATATATATATATATATACATATATATACATATATATACATATATATACATATATATACATATATATACATATATATACATATATATATATATATATATTCCATAGCGACTATTTTGAATTTTAAACTCGAAATAACTTTTAATATATATTATGAAAGCTCTATTTTCACATTTTTTTTCAAAGATATTATTAAACAGATTATATATTCCATAGCGACTATTTTGAATTTTAAACTCGAAATAACTTTTAATATATATTATGAAAGCTCTATTTTCACATTTTTTTTCAAAGATATTATTAAACAGATTCAAATATTTTTTATTTTACTAAAATCCGATTAATTTTGGATCCTTTACATTCAATTGAAATTTGAAATTGAATTTTCAAACTATCACGCCATCTCAGGCTCATTTTATAATTAAAATAAATTTATACATTCTAAGTTCGATTTAAATAAATTTTTAATTGTTATTATTTAGAATAAACCATTATATCCAAAACCCATTAAAATAGCTAGAATAAAAAATTTAAATTGATTCAAAAATTCTGGGTTGTTACAATCTCTACCACTTAAAATCTTTTCGTCCTCGAAAAGGAACGGAGCTGAAATATGTTCAATGAACCAACTCAACTTTCATTATGGCTTTCAATCTTCAACTTTTCAGTTTCTAAGAATTTTCTAATTTATCAAAAATTTGACTAACACCCTAAATTTTCAAAAATTTCGCCATAACCTCCTTTGTACGGGCTGAACTGTAAAACCGCAACTTGCATCGCAAGTCCCTCATCAATTAAAAAAGAAAAAGAAAAAGCCAAGTGGCTTGCCAATCGGCTCATAAATTCATCAATCCCAATTAATATGGTAAACGTGTACCTATTTGTCGGGCATACAATTTTATTCCTCTTCTTAGCTTCCATGCTATGACATGTTCAATATATACATGTATATGTACGCAATTCCAATAAATTTTCAATTTAATTCAATATTTGATTCGATTTAGCAAAACTTTACGTTACATTCACATATTGGTTTTGTCATTACAATGTTTTTAATTAGTTGAACCAATAATCACACCACACAATCAATAATCAATTAGTTGATTAGCTTTTCAAATATATAGTTTTCTATATATATATCTAAAAATCGTATTTTTAGTGCTAAATCCCAAACAACTAATTCTAACTATGTTTTGGTTCTCACTCCAGTCAATTGGAAATATATAGATATCCCTCTTTCGAAACTCGAACATACACACTGATGATGGAGCTCCATCATCAAAAT
Organism: Allium sativum; assembly: GCA_030737875.1. Lineage (NCBI taxonomy): Eukaryota > Viridiplantae > Streptophyta > Magnoliopsida > Asparagales > Amaryllidaceae > Allium > Allium sativum. The sequence goes on from CM060922.1 coordinate 227,175,257, forward strand.
CATCTCAAGGCGACTAGAGTGTGATTCTATACCTATCCAGTATATTTGAGGCTTCGAATATACATTCATGAAGCATATATGCAAAAGATCCATGATCAGAATCATCTCCAGGCGACTAAAGTGTGATTCGATATCTATCCAGTATATTTAAGGCTTCGAATATACGTTCGTGACGCATATATGCAAAATCTCCTTATACTTGATAGTCTAAAATCAGTATAAAATAAAATACTCAAATACTTATAATAAGATATAATTTTCAAAAATTAAATTTGTTTTTTAGAAGTAGCAATCTTTAATCTCATTCTAGGGTATTACTAACCCTATCTCTAACGAGTCATTCTTATAGGATGTCACTAATCCTATCTCAGATGAATTCTTTCGTTCAGTTCTAATGTGCCTTGTTCTCTAACTTTGCAAACCAAAGCTCTGATACCAACTGTAACGATCCGAAATCCCTCGATTTTCGAAGAGACGAGAAACAACAGATTATTTTGAGAATAACACTCATCAGAACACAAACAATAGAACATTTCATTGCTATTACAACAATTACATCAGAGTACAAGAATATAGCAGATTATGAATAAATATTACACAGCGGAAATAAAATAATATCGGAGATTAAAATACAAAGTAGCAGAAATTTAAATGTATAAACACAATGCGTAGTGGAAAATACATCAACTAGCAGAACTAAAAAAAAATATACGGATACATAGCTTTCAGAATATAGCTCCAGCTGTAATCCAGGATCTTGTGAAAAGAAATATCTGCGAAAACCAAAACTACTAGCTGCCCATATGAAAAATATGGGCACCCAGAGTTTAGGTAGAAAGAATAAACTCCGAGTCAGTCATGGGATTGGTGTGAGAACTAAAACAGTTATTAAATCTTTACTTTAAAAGTGGGGAAATTGTGGGACCACTCCGTATAACACAAAACGGGTTTACTCCACATGAATACTAGTTTAAAACATAAAACAACGCAATGCTTTACGAAAAATGAAGCTATTATAAGACTAAGGTCCAATCACACAATGCAACACAAGACGGAGGATAGAGTTTTCCCTTATAATAGCCAAACATGATTGGTACGGTTAAAAAAAATTCATTTTGATATTACTATAAGTGCATAGTGTCAAAATCAGCTTCAAATATAAATGTATCAATCATAGACGACATAGGTACCTTATATTATGCCGCCATACTAGTTTTACAATTAAAACCAAAAAGTCACATATTGGAAATTAGATTACATCTATGAGTTGAGGCAAGAGATGGCTCCTCACCGATTCGAGACACTCTATCACATGTCTCAGGATCACACCTACGGGCAACCCTTTAATGTGGTAGGGCTGGTCCACACATACTATAGTGGATTAATTATTCCTGAACAACACGTTTCCTGGTCCTATCGGACCTCCAAAACAGGTCAGTACGTCGACCCTATAAGCATATAGCCCTATATCCGAGGAGCCTCGCAATCCATCATCCACATAAGTAAAAAATGTATGGTCTCCATACCATGACAACACTTCTAGCTAGAAAGAAAGGCAAATTTTCCCTATGGTCACTATCCCGTTTTTGACTCATACAGGATGTGAGGCTCGTGAATTAACGCTATACACAAAGCTATGCTAATTAAAATTGTGCTTTGATCATCAAACACAAGACTCTGCTTTTCAACAAAAGCTCTGATCATTTGCATCTCGGCATCCCACACTGACAATTCACGCCATATAACTGATGTCTATCAATATATAACCTCTAAGCTCGTACGTCTCAGAGAAGGGTGTTAAGCAAGAGAATAAATTCTCCGCTGCCAAACAAATATATATTTAATAGAAATCAATCAATACAGAATGAAATCTAATGACAGGCACACATCCATTTACAAGCCCGTTCTGGGTCTAAAAGTAACCGGAGGCACCTTTATGCTCGTCCCATATGTCCAATACAGGAGAGAGGTCCTCGCATATCTGGTCGATCACCAGGCACATCTGGACGATCACCATTTATTACCTTGTCTTAGGTGTACGGCCCAATCAAGGCATCAGTAATCATCCAAACTATGTGAAGATCTCCGGTCTTCAACCACCGTCTTCATCGTCAACTTTTAGTTGTTGTATTAATTATTTAGAATGGGTTAAACCCGGTCTTTACGAATAATTCACGTATCTTATAATCAGGTGCCATAAAAACACATCATATGCCTCATTCCAATTCAGAATATTCTTTTTTTTCAATATTCACGGTTTAGGGAAAAGGTTCCCATTAATTTTATCAAAGATAAATTCTTATAAAATTATTTTTTATCTTCCTTTGGATATCAATTTCAAAAGATCTCATAATATCTTTTCACGGTCTAAAGAAAAACAAGGTTTATTAGCTAGTCAGGATTATCGAGCCTTGCCGAAGTAATCAATTATTTTGTTATCCCAACCTATTCATCCCATGGAGCAAAACTGGTAGTACTCCATATCTAACACCCACTGTGTTATTGGTAAAATTAATTACCATTTTCCGTTCAAATCTTATTAAAGATTTAACTATCGCCTGGAGTAAAACTGGTGGTACTCCATTCTCGATCACTTCTCAAATTTGGAAAATTTAATTAACACATTAACTTTTCAATCTAATTAAAGATTCATTAAAACTCCGCTTAGTTTTATTCTCCAAAAATCATTACTTAATGATTATTAAAATTTAGGAAATAAATCTCGTCTTTAACTGGGTTAAAGAACGAATGTCCTTTAAAACATCGTTCACGATAAACCCAAAATCAACTTCCATCAAAATGGAATCTACACGGAAATCATAACAGTGTATAATTGATATAAATTCCCTTATTGGACTAATAATATAAATGGAATAGCAACAACTCCTTTTAAATTCCATATATAGTAACTGTCTTCCTTCACAGAAGCTCATCTCCATTATTACCAAATCGAATTCCATTCAATTCCAATTTAATCTATTAAATTGGAAAATTTCCATCAAACCCTAATAAAAGAGTTATAGATTCCAAATCATATCTTCACTGTTAATTGGGTTAAAGAACAAATTTTATTAAAAATATTGTTCATGACAAATCCAAAATCAACTTTCATTTCAATTCCAATTAGATTAATTAATTGGAAAATTTCCCTAAATCTTAGTTAAAAGATTTATTCTTTTCTCAATTGGGTTTAAGAACAGTGTTATTAAAGACACCATTCACGAAAAACCCAAAATCCAATTTGATATTAAATACAAGGCTCTAAATAGAAATTATATCAGCTTATAATAAATATCAAATTTTGAAACCAATTGATATGGTATTGGGAATAGCGATATCTGTATCTTCCAAATTCCTCAATAATATCTGTATAATCGCGGACTCCAATATTGAAATATTGCGAAGATTATTTCCACCCAAATCCATTCCAATCCATACGTTGGAAAATTCTGGTTATTTCAAAACCCATTTACAAATCCAATTTATTTGTTTAAAAACCATTTGATTTCTAATCTAGTTAATAACTAGTTCATTTCGATAAAAATATATTTTTATCTTTTCGAAAATTGGAATTTTTCATCCAAAATATTTCCAAATCATTTATTATAATTTTACACAATTTTTCCATATTTTTCATAATTTTATTAAGGCCCTTTCAGTTGATTTCCATATACGGTCATCGAGCTGCATTCATAGCGACCTTTTCTGGAATTGATTTGGATATATCTTAAAATCCAACCATTTGATTTTAAATCTCTTATTATCATTAGAAAGCACTTTTCGATACGAACCCAAAGGTTCCACTTTTAGGAGAATTCGAAGGTCGGATCTCCCATTACATTCATTTGAAGTTAATGGTCGAAATTCGCGAATGGTCGCTGAGCGGCGCTTTCTATTCGGGCCATTATAATATATATATATATATATATTGTTAATTTCCATTTAAAACGAATTTCATAAATCGTTTATAAATTCATTTTAAAATGATTCCAACTCCTATTTAAATTTTAAATTAAACTTGAATATTCCATATCATTATAATATTAAAATGATAATATTTTCAAAATATCAGATTTTAAAATCAATTCTCTTCGATGTCCATTATAAAATGAATAAAATCGATAAACAAATCCATTCAAGTTAAAAATGGCGTATATACTTAATTCAACTTCATATATTTCAACATTTTAATGTCCACCCAAAATCGGACATCAAAATCATATTTTGATTATTAAGTGAATATTAGTTTAAAATATTTGTTTATTAATTTAATTCTTAACGGAATATTATTTTAAAATATTCGTTATTTTAAAATATTCTTTATTTCTGAATCAGAATGCGATTCAATCAATTACCATATAATCACAGATATATGGATTTCATACATCGTATGTATACATATATAATGATAAATAATCATTCAACATTCAAGCATCATCCAGAGTACAGTTTACAACCGTATAAGCATTAAAATAAATAAATAACGCTCATCACAGCCGGTCAACTCATCAATTGACATACAAATATTGGGATTAGTGTATGCCAAATATCATCCCAATACCCGTGTGGGGTTTTCAAACAACATAGTCAATTTAAGTAAATCATTGGTTAATAAATTTAACTAATTCCAATTCGGTTTGAATTATTTTTCTATTTAACCAATTTTCACTATTTAAATTATAAATGGATATTTATAATTTAATTTCAACTACCACATTAATGTTAACATTACTTTTAATACATTAAACATTTCAACATCACAAACAACACACAATATAGTCAATTAAATCGTCCATGGTATGTGGACGAGGGCGTTGAGCTAACAGGCACCGTATATAATTTATAATGATTAAAACTAATAAAAATCTATGCTGGCAATTCTATATATTTTTATACATGAATACAATTACATGATAAAATAATTTTGAGTGAGAAGGGGTTCTCACTTTGGTTTCCACTCCATCAATCTTTATTGGAAGATATCCGTACTGTCTGGGTTTAAATTCGCCTCAAAATCTAATTTGCTCTATTTTGGTTTTAGTTGGTTCCACTGTGTAGATACCGTCGTTGTGATTCCTACGAACTTCATTTCGCAAAATTCTGATCCAGTTTGAACAAAATACAAGGGTTTAAACATTTTTGCTTAAATTTGGATAACTAGACAATTAATTTAATTAAATCTCTCTTAACCCTTAATTACAAAGATCAAGCCATCGGTTTTGCTTCTTCGTCATCATCCAGGTATACTCGAAAAAAATCGAACCCAGTTTCAACCTTTAGGGCTTCACATCGTCCCCTATCCACTATGTCGGACCAAGATCGGAGTGCTCCTCCTCGTAGCTGAGGACGTCGCCTATCTTCCCCCTGAAACACCTCGAACTCGGTGCCTCCCTCGCTCCAGAAATCCGCTCGAAAGGCGGCGCCTTCGAGGCTGAAAATCAAACCCATCACCTGAAGAAAAACAATCACACCCACATGAAAATTGTGATGACCCCATTTCCCATACAGACGGAGACAAGGGTAATCTTTGGAATATAACATAGAAACAGATAATAGCAGAACAGAATTAAATAAATACACCAGATAATGAACAATAGAATATACTGGATAAAAGTAATCATCAGAGTTACACAGTATACAGGATCATACTTAGTACAAATGCAGTTCAGATATACATAAATGTCTATAGCGTAAAACAAACATAATGTACAATAGGAGCTGAACAGCATAAAATGAGATAAATGATAGAATCCATCTTCGGCTCCAGCTATCCAGAAAGAACCAGCTAAACCCGAATACAAGGCTGCCCGTATAGAAAAAGGGGCATCCAAGTTTGAAAGTGAAACAAACTACGAGTCAGTCATGGGACTGGTATGAGAAATCAACTCAACACATTTAAAATATGGCTAATCACAGGACCACGCCACTTTGGTGGAACGGGTTTACTCCATTGGATCGCCAGTGCTCTAAAACAAATCTTTCTTTTAAACATCGCAATGTTTTTTATAAAAAATGAACCCATTATAAGACTTACTTCCCATCACACAATGCAACGCAAACCGGAGGATAGAGTTTTTACCTTATAACAGCCAAAATATGCTTGATACGAATAAAACAAAGGCATTTGATATTATTACTAGTGTTTATATGTTTTGAAAACAATTTCAAATCATAACTATCAATCATAGACGGTATTAATGCCCCATACCACTATGTCGCCATATATAGGTATACAATCAAAATCGCACAGTCATGTATTTGGAAATTGGATTTCTGTTATGAACCAAGGCAAAAGATAGTCCTTACCGAATTCGAGACTCTCTAGCCCAAGGCTCAGGCACAGCCGCAACCATACCTTAGATCGTCAGGGTCGGTCCACACGAAGTGGATTATAATGCCTGAATAATGCGTCTCTCAGCCCTTTGGGGCGTAAATGACCAACGAATGACTCCATCAGACCCGGATCGTCCGATCTAACCGAGGCGCCTCGCAACAGTAACAACCACATAAGTCAAACTCACAAGGGCGTGTAAAATCACTGACGCCACTTCTAGCTAGAAAGAAAATGCACGTCCCCCTTGATGTCCTTCTCCCGTTTCTTGTTCATACCGAGGTGTGAGGCTCGCGATTTCACGTTATACACAAAGCTATGCCACACAGGCGGTGCTTTGATCATCACCACAAGACTTTGATTTTCAACAGAAGCCCGGATCATTTGCCACTTAGGCATGCCACACTAGCAATTCATGCCATGCGACTGATGTCCATCGATATACAACCTCTGAGCTCGTGCGTTTCAGAGAAGGGCGTTAATAAAAAGAATAAATTCTCCGCCGCCAAACAGATGTATATTTAATAGAGATCAATCAACATAGAATAAAATCCAATGTCAGACATACAGTCCATTTACAATTCCGTTCTGGGTCTAAACGAAACCGGAGGCACTAAATACCTCGCAAACCCATCGATCACCACGTACGTCTGGACGATCACCACTCATTATCCATATTTCGGGATGCCTCCCAATCAGGACCTCGGTTACCACTCAAACGAGGTGAAGAACACCGGTCTTCGACCACCGTCTTCATCTTCGATTTCTTATCGTCGATTCAGTTATTCAGAATGGGATAAACCCGGTCTTTCTGAGCAGCTCGCGTATATAATAAACAAGTGCAACACTAATATATACACGCATCATTTCAATTCATTAGTCACTAGTCGTCAATCAGTAAGAGAACGATTTCTCAAATATTAACTCCGAAGGCCGAAACCAACATCAGATCAACACACAGAAAACCATTCGACTTAGCTAACCTTCAGTTAATTTCTAAATCAAATCCATATCGTTTATAATATTTTATAACGACTTATCGCTATTTTTATTTATTTTAAAATAGCCAATTTACTCAAAACGACGCTTCGGGCCATAACGCGACCGTGGCGCTGTTTTTCTTCAGATTTGATTTACACATATCTGAAAATATAACCGTTGGATCTTCAAAAAATTTATATCCTTAGAAAGATCTTTTCAAAATGAATCCAACGATTCCAGTTTCGGGAAAATCCGACGGTCGGATCTCCCGGTATAATCGTTTGAAGTTTCGATTTCAAAATACGAACTACAGCGTCGTTATTCGATTAATTATAATTATATATATATATATATATATAATCGATTCTGGCGCTGTTTTTCTTCTGATTTGAATTAAACATTCCAGACAATCCAACCATTGGATTTTTACAAAGTTGGTGCCGTTGGAAAGATATTTCCAAAGCGAACCCAACGGTTGCCATTTCGAAAAATCCGATGGTCGGATCTCCCGTACTAATCGTTTGAAATCACGGTTTCAAAATACGAACTGCAGCGTCGTTTTTCGATATATTTCAATTCTATTTAAATATATATTGATTCTTCAATTTCAAAACCATATGAATTTCATACTTTTGATAAAAATGATTTTTTTATCAAACCGCCTTCTATTTCAACACTTCACTATATTTAACAACTCATGTATACAATAAAAATGTGATTTTTATTGTAAAACAACTCATTTCAAAACACTATTTTTTTATATAGTTCATATAGGTAATGAAAATATGATTTTTATTATAAAACAATTTCTTTCAAAACAATATTATTTTATATAGTTCATATAGATGATAAAAATGTGATTTTTATATTTAAAACACGAATACCATTCAACACATGAATTTCTAATCAACTAATGAGTTTCAATTCAATACATGAATGTTTTCTATTCAACGAATAAATATAGTTTCAACAAATGAAAATAATTCAAACACATGAATATTTTTCAAAATTTCGACAGCATAACGGCAGGGTAGTTAAAACTGGGACCGTCCCTAGTACGGCTCCTCGCTATACCTTAAAACCTCGCGGTTTTTGACAATGGGGAATCATGCATCTAGTTCGCACGTAGGCGGCATGTATATTTACTTCATTTCCACAAACTAATCCTATGTGGTTTCAACCAAATATTTCTCAACCACAAATGGGTATTTTTCAACCACAATCAATCAATATCAACCACAAACAATTCCAATCAACCATTCGCTATCAATCAATTTTCACACCAATCACAACCAATAAATATCGTCCACGGTTTGTGGACGAGGGGCGTATATATATATATTTATATATTGCAATTCACTTCTATTTCAGTACATATATAATTTTTACAACGCATATATAACTTATACATCGAACGTACAACTTATACAACGCGTATACAAGATGTGTACAACGCTTATATAACTCATCAACTATATAATTTATACATCGTCGTTTTCCATATCGTTTATAAATTAGAAATCTCACATTGGGTTCCACTCCACCAAAAATAGCAGAAGGCTCAGAAAAATAAGCGGTCTCTTCTAAAATGTAGAAGACGTCCACACGGTCACGATGTTTCCTGTTTCATCGAATTTCGTCAAGAAACCAAAAATATGATTTTTCAAAGTTCAGATGCAATAAAGGACCCACCTTTCACGATGGTTCAAAACTAGGTTTTGATCTTTCGATCAAACTGTTGTGCGATAGGCCCACTACTACAAAAGTGGGCATATTCGACACTAATTTGTGTGCGTTGCATGAAATGTGTGGCGAAAGCTATGCTTTCTTTGATATTCTGCAACAATATTCATATGTTGTTGCATTATATGTGAATGCACTGTTGCGGTGGGAATTCTAGTGTTTTGACGTGCAACACCAGTTAAACGCGTAGCATTGCATATATATAATCCAGCTCAGCGATCCGCCTTATCAATATATTAAAACCCCAACCGTAGATGCAAGATTAATCCAACGGTTCAAACCATCTATTGGTCTGATGATCTTAACGATAGCCATCATCCAATCATTGACAGCCACGTCATTGCATTATTTTGACGAAATTTTGGCGCGATCTTCTCCCTTCACGAAATTGTTTTCTTCTCTATCATCTAATCGTTTTCCCCCTTTTTACTATTGACAAAAATTTAAACCTAAATTCACATCAGTATCACTCCTCTCCTCAACAGCAAATTCTATTCTGAAAAGGTTGAAGCTTTGAAATGCTTTCTAGCTTTGATTTCTCAGGGCATTGACATCGCCAGTTTTTTTCACTCAGGTTCAGTTTGTATAGCACTGTGAATTAGTTACGCTTATTATAGATTGGATTATGAGTAATTAGTAAGTAGTTCATTTGTTACACTTTGGAAAACCCATTCGCTTATGAGTAATTAGTTGCTTGGACATCCCAAACTTAGGGAAACCCGTTCGCTTATGAGTGATTAGTCGATGAAATATTAGATTATGAGTAATTAGTTGGGCTTTGACCATTGATTTGGAATTTGGGATTATGCTGAGGTTTATTCGAAAATTGTACCCAGCAATAAACCATGAGAACCGGGCTATTGGCATGAAAAAGACATTGGTTTATTATAGAGATCGAGCTAGTTAAGGAATGGGGACTGTATAGTCAAAAGTGATTTGCACTTTGCGTTCATTTACACTGACATATAATTGTATGCTTGAGGTTTTTTGATACATATACATGTGTAGTAATGCGGTGTGTTTGCACTGCGGTGTGCTTGAGGCTAACAATTTCCCGATCCGGACGAGTCGTTCACCCGTATCTTATAACACGCACAGGTATTTTCCATTTGATTTTGGAAACTACCAATTTCAATGTTTCGATTTTGGAAACATATGCTCAGTTTTGCATCAGTTCTTACCATACACATCCAAAAAATGACATACAACTCTATGCTTGAGGTTTTGTGATACAAATACATGTGTCGCACTGTGTTTTGTGATACAAATACCCGTATCTAACAGGCACGCACAAGTATTATAAGGCAGCATTATTCCATACAATACACATTAGTTCATACCATACACGCACAAGTATACACACACGCACAAGTATCATAAGGCAGCATCGATCAGTTCATACCATACACACACAAATATATACACACGCACAAGTATAATAAGGCAGCATTGATCAGTTCATACCATACACATCCAAAAAATAACATACACATCCACATCCAAAAGTATCATAAAGTTAACTTAATATATACACATCCAAAAAATGAAATTATAGTAGCATCAATTCATACCAGATCAGGGTTGCGGGCCAGTGGAACTTCCAACTGATTCGTTAGGGCTTTGCGGCTGTGGGAGAGCCGGTCCGAAGTGAGCAGCCGCATGTGATGGACCCGCAGCATCAGGACAAGGGGTGAGGTAGTTTGGCCAGTCAAATTCCTGATCAACTTCTATATCTACCCACTGATCATTCCTCTGGTTCATTGGGGCTTGGTTATCAACATGTATGTCATGGGCGGCTTTCGGAAATAAGCTTGGCAAGGGGGATAGCTCAGCAGCTTCTTGTATCATTGCATTAAATCTTTCATCTGAATCCATTTCCCTTTCCCATCCGTAATGATGCAAACATGGAACCACCTCTTCCTCCCTATTGCTCACAAAAAGAAGTTCAGGCCTTGTCCCAGGATGAGCATGGGTACAGCGCTGAACCTTAATGAAGTAAACCTTGTTATTGATTTGAGCAACAAAAGTATTTATATTGCTAATGCCTTCATAAAATTGCATTTTCAGGTAGAAAGATGTATGGTCATACTGAGACCAATAACAGTCGTCAATTGCAAGCACACGTCCCATTGGCTTCATTACTTCTTCAACAGCAGGAACATTACTCTTTAGGAACTCGGGAAAGCCATCAACTTTAGCCCGTGATTCCACTTCTAACGCTGGTGAGGGCTCAAATTCTTCATCAGACCATGATTGCAGGTAAATAGCACCACCAGGTTTTGTAAAAACTTTCAACATTAGGGCATGATCACGAATTCTGTACGATGGGCATGATACTAGAAAAGAGTTGTTGGGTATTACCCGTATAGGCCACGAATTATGATTGAGAGCCACCTTAAGAACGTCTTGCACAGCTTCGAAATTCCAATGTCCCTTAATAACAGTGGCTGTGATGTATAGAGACGAGTCCATTGTTTTTGTTTCTTTTTAAAATTTTGAAGATTGGGGTTTAGGGGATATGGAGGAGATGATGTTCTGACGCTGGAAAGGATGTGTGAGGGACCCAATGGATGGTGTCAGGCAGACATGTGAACTGGAAATGCTTGCATAGAAGACGAAGCATACTCAATTCTATTTCTGATGAGGTGGCACGTAGTGACCAATGCTGATTGGTCAACTGTTATAATTGTATGCGTAACTCACTAAGATTTATAAGTTAATTAGATGGCCAAATGCACAGATGCATGCACATAGCACATATGCACTTATCAAATTAATAACTTGTAAATTCAAATTGCAGGATCTAAAATGACGAGGGGAGATACAGCCGGCAAGTGGAGGACCTGAAATGACATAGAGATACAGTTTCTGGTTCATGGCATTGCTACTTTGTAGAATGCACACTAATCGTATTTATTGGCACTTGTATTGAAGGTGGTATGTGTTGGCACTTTTACTACTTTTATATTATGTATTTGATCGTATGTGTTATATATTTGATCGGATGTATTGAAGGCGGTATGTATTGAAGGTTTGAATGTGATGATGAATGTAACGGATGTGTTTCTTCTATGTAAAAAACTGATATTGCAAAATTTATAATTAAAGCGTTGTATTTGCCTTCTTTTACTGTTGCATTTGCTTTTTTCCTGATGTCGTGTTTCAAGATAATGGTGTCGCATTCCATAATACAGTGATGTTGCATTACGTAAAATAGTAGTAAGTCCACGTGGCACGTAAACGCCACAACTGACATGGCATGTGACACGTGTGCAGCTGACGTGGAGATCTGACGTGTCATGTGACACGGTGGCAGCTGACATGGAAAGCTGACGTGGCCGCCGCTATCGTGACCTGGTACCCAGGATCTAACTAATTTTCAAGCAACGCTGAATAATGTTGCATTATGTACAATTAGTGTTGCATTACATCTATAATGCAACACTTTCTTTCTGTGGCAGTAGATGTGCTAAAGCGTTGCCTTAGATGGCTAATGCAACGGCCGCGGATGCCACGCCCCCCTGGTGTTGCCTCTTTGAAAAAAGGGGCTACTGCAAGCTTTTTTGATCTACGGCCACAGTAAAATAGTGTCGAATATGCCCACTTTTGTAGTAGTGAGGAGAATCAGCTCACACAGCGTCGAAGAGCTTCGAACCACCTTCCCGGCGCCGGTGGTCTCGCTCCGTTCGATGGTGCCTTGAAGGCTCGGAGGTGCTCCAAAGTCGCTAACTTTGAGGACTCGTATCTCCCTTCTCACTTGATGATAACTAGCAAACCTTAGATGGATTTAAAGAGGAGACGAAGAGCTTTGAAATGAATCAAGAATCACTTGATTTCATTGTGAAACGGGGGAGAAATCGAAGAGAGAAGGTGTCGACCTAGTTTCCGTCGCGTGCAGTATCCATCGGGGAGAGAGAAAGAGTTAACTGGCCAATGAGAGAATTTTCTTATATTTATAAATTTTTAATTTCGAAAATACCCACTTTCACACACGAACACCAATCCAAACCCAACAAATGTCATCCCTAGCGTTTTACCCCCATTCCGAACACAATGGGATATGTTTTGTAGGCCCATTCGGCTGTTTCAGTCAGTTTTCCTTCAAATTAAAATATATAACATTCAATATTCAATTTGAACGAACATTTCAATTTGCCAGGGCCACAAACTGATTCGAAAAATTCCAGAAAAATAAATCTGGCTATGTTTTGATGATACGGTCACAACAAAACTAGTTTCGTCGAATTCTGAGACCGTTTGCAAAAAGGCCCATTTCTGGTTGATCCAATTTAACTATAATTGACCAAAACACGTTTTCCTTTGCCACGCTCACATACTAGCTTCAAAAATTATGAAATTTGAAACCTAGCCATAACTTCACATCCAGGATCCAACAAAAGTGGTTTAATCGAATTCTGAGGCCGTATGCAAAATGGCCATTTTCACGGGCTATATAAATTCCATAGCGACCTTTCTGAAAATTCATTTGGCCATAACTTTTGCTTTCTGCTATGAAACTTCGATTTTTCAGATTCGTTAGAAGAGTATTCACTAACAGATTTAAATATTTTTGGTTTCACTCAAATTCGTTCTGTTTTGCACCTGGTACAGTCCGATAAAGTTTGAATTCAATTTTTGAAACTGCAGCACCTTTTCAGGCCTTGTTTATAATTAGAATTAATTATATTCGTTTTCAATTGTCGATTCAAACTCACTTTTCATCGCTATTATTAAAAATATTTATTTTAAATGTTTGAAATCCATTATTTTAGCCAATTTAAAAATTCTAAATTGGTTCAGATTTTCCGGGTCGTTACAAAAATGAAGAGCCCACGAAGTACTACGATTTTTGTTTTATATTTTTTGATTGAAATCAAGTGGATTGAGGGAGATTGAAGTTTAATTTTTGATAAAATCGACCGTTTTAGGAAAGAAGGCTGTTTCTTTCCCTGTTTGACCACGCTGAGAATAATAAGGGTTTTGACCCTCTCTTTTGACCTATATAGTTGATAACTTAACTAATATTTAAATCTCTTATTGGTAATTTTTCATTTGAACTCCAAATCAAACCCAACAATTGTCGCCTCTAGATAAATACCCCCATTCCGAACACAATGGGATAAGTTTCGTAAGCCAATTCGACTGTTTCGATTAGTTTTCGTCAAAATTAAAATATAAATCATTATATATTAAATCTAAATGCACATTTTAATTTACGGGGGCCACATACTGACTCTAAAAATTACAGAAAAATAAATCTAGCTATATGGTCCTAACAAAACTAATTTCGTCAAATTTGGAGATCGTTTGAAAAATGGTCCCTTTTTTGGTCGATTAAATTTAAACTGAATTGACAAGACACGTTTATATTTATCTCGCTGACATATTAATTCCAAAAACCATGAAATTTGAAACCTAACAATAATTTGACATTCCGAATCCAACAAAAGTGGTTTCTTGAAAATAGAAGTTGTTTACAAAATGGCTATTGTTAAGAGCTATGTATTATATCAAAATATATATAAATTCCATAACAGCTATTTTGAATTTTAAACTGGACATAACTTTCAATTTATATTACGAAATATCTATTTTTCACATTCGTTAGAATGATATTAATAAACAGATTCAAATATTTCAGATTTTACTGAAATCCGATTAATTTTGAATCATTTACATTCAATTGAAATTTAAAATCGAATTTTCAAACTACTATGCCATTTCAGGCTCATTTTATAATTAAAATAAATTTATACATTCTAACTTCGATCAAAATAAATTTTTAGTTATTATTATTTAAAATAAATCATTTTAAACATTCAAAACCCATTAAAATAGGTGGAATAATTTTTTTTTAAATTAGTTCAGAAATTCCGGGTTGTTACAATCTCCCCCACTTAAAAATCTTTCCGTGCTCAGAAAGGAATGGAGCTGAAATTTGTTTAACCAACCAACTCAGCTTTCATTATGGCTTTCATTCTTCAACTTTTCAGTTTCTAAGAATATTCTAATTTCTCAAAAATCTGGCTAACACCCTAAATTTTCGATTTTTTTGCCATAACCTCCTTTGTACGGGCTGATCGGTAAAACCACAACTTGCCTCACAGGGCCCTCACCAATCAAAAATAAAAATAAAAAGCCAAGCGGCTTGCCAAGTGGCTCATAAAATCATCAAACCCAATGAATATGGTAAACATGTACCTATTTGTCAGGCATACAATTTTATTCCTCTTCTTAGCTTCCGTGCTATGACTTGTTCAATATATAAATGTATATGTATGCAATTCCAATCAATTTTCAATTTAATTCAATATTTGATTCGATTTGGCAAAATTTTACCTTTCATTCATATATTGGTTTGATCATTCCAGTAATTTTAATTAGTTGAACTAATAATCACACCACACAATCAACAATCAATTAGTTGATTAGCTTTTCAAATATATAGCTTTCTATATACATATCTAAGAATCATATTTTTAGTGCCAAATCACAAACAATAAATTCTAGCTATGTTTTGGTTCTCACACCAGTCAATTGGAAATATATAGATATCCCACTTTTAAAACTCGAACATACACACTGATGATGGAGCTCCATCATCAGAATCATCTTCGGGTGACTTGAGTTTGATTCTATATCTATCTAGTATATTTGATTCTTCGAATATACGTTTATGACGCATATATGCAAAATCTCCTCATACTTAATAGTCCAAAATCAATATAATATAAAATACTTAAATATGTATAATAAGACAAAATTTCCAAAAATTGAATTTGTTTTTTAGAAATAGCATTCTTCAAACTCATTCAAGGGTATTACTAACCCAATCTCTAACGAGTCATTCTTATAGGATGTTACTAATCCTATCACTGATGAATTCTTTCGTTCAGTTCTAATGTGCCATGTTCTCTAGCTTTGTAAACCAAAACTTTGATACCAACATTAACAATCAAAAATCCCCCGATTTTCGAAGAGACGAGAAACAGCGGATTGCTTTGAGAACAACACTCATCAAAACACAAACAATAGAACATTTCATTTCTATTACAACAATAAATCAGAGTACATGAATATACCAGAGTGTGAATAAATATTACACTGCGGAACTAAAATAATATCGGAGATTAAAATACAAAGCAGCGGAAATTTAAATGTATAAATACAATGCGTAGTAGAAAATACATCAACTAGCAGAACTAAAAGAAATACACGGATACAAAGCTTTCCGAATATAGCTCCAGTTGTATTCCAGGATCTAGTGAAAAGAAATATCTGCGAAAACCAAAACTACTAGCTGCCCGTGTCGAAAATACGGGCACCCAGAGTTTAGGTAGAAACAATAAACTCCGAGCCAGTCATGGAATTGGTGTGAGAACTAAAATAGTTATTAAATATTTACTTTAAGAGTGGGGAAATCATGGGACCATGCCTTATAACACAGAACAGGTTACTTCACATGAATACTAGTTTAAAACATAAAACCGCGCAATGCTTTTCAAAAAATGAAGCTATTATAAGACTCATGTCCCATCACATAATGCAACGCAAGCCAGAGGGTAGAGTTTTCCCTTATAATAGCCAAACATGCTTGGTACGTTTAAAAATAAATCATTTTGATATTACTATATGTGCATAGTGTCAAAATCAGCTTCATATATAAATGTATCAAACATAGACAACATGGGTACCATATATTATGCCGCCATACTAGTTTTACAATTAAAATCGAAAAGTCGCGTATTGGAAATTGGATTTACACCTATGAGTCGAGGCAAGGGATGGCTCCTCACCGATTCGAGATACTCTAGCACATGTCTCAGCATCACACTTACGGGCAACCCTTGGATGTGGTAGGGCCGTTCCAAACATACTTTAGTGGATTAATTATTCCAAAACAATACGTTTCCCGGTCCTATCGGACCTCCAAACAGGTCAGTACGTCGACCCTATGAGCATATAGCCCTATATCCGAGGCGCCTCGCAATCCATCATCCACATAAGTTAAAATGTCTGGGCTCCATACCATGACACCACTTCTAGCTAGAAAGGAACGCAAGTTCTCCCTACGGTCACTATCACGTTTTGACCCACACCGGGTGTGAGGCTTGTGAATTGATTCTATACACAAAGCTATGCTAATTAAAGTTGTGCTTTGATCATTAACCACAAGACTCTTCTTTTCAACAAAAGCCTTGATCATTTGCATCTCAGCATGACACACTGAGAATTCATGCCATATAACTTATGTCTATCATTATATAACCTCTAAGCTCGTACGTCTTAGAGAAGAGTGATAAGAAAGAGAATAAATTCTCTGCCACCATATAGATATATATTTAATAGAAATCAATTAATACAGAATGAAATCCAATGTCAGACACACACCCATTTATAAGTCCGTTTTGGGTCTGAATGAAACCGGAGGCATCTTATTCCTCGTCCCATATGTCCAATACAAGAGAGAGGTCCTCGCATATCCGGTCGATCTCCAGGTATGTTTGGACGATCACCACTTATTACCTTATCTTGGGTGTATCACCCAATCAAGACATCAGTATTCATCCAAACGATGTGAAGATCTCCGGTCTTCAACCACCTCTTCATCGTCAACTTTTAGTTGTCGCATTAATTATTCAGAATGGGTTAAACCTAGTCTTTCCAAATAATTCGCGTATCTTATAATAAGGTGCTATAAAAACACATCATATGCCTCATTCCAATTCAGAATATTCTTTTACTCCAATATTCACATTTTAGGGAAAAAGTTCCCATTAACTTTATTAAAGATAAATTCTTTAAAATTATTCTTTATTTTCCTTTGGATATCAATTTCAAAAGATTTCATTATATCTTTTCATAATCTAAAGCAAAACAAGGTTTATTATCTAGTCGGGATTATCGAGCCTTACTGAAGTAATCAATTATTTTATTTTCCCAATCCCAACCTATTCATCCCATGGAGCAAAATTAGTAGTACTCCATATCTAACACCCACTGTGTTATTGGTAAAATTAATTACCATTTCCGATTCAAATCTAATTAAAGATTTAGCTATCGCCTAGAGTAAAACTGGTGGTACCCAATTCTCGATCACTTCTCAAATTTGGCAAATTTAAATTACCACATTAACTTTTCAATCTAATTAAAGATTCATTAAAACTCCGCTTAGTTTTAATCTCCAAAAATCATTATTTAATGATTATTCAAATTTAGGAAATAAATCCCTTCTTTAATTGGGTTAAAAAAACGAATGTCCTTTAAAGCACTGTTCACGATAAACCCAAAATTATCTTTCATCAAAATGGAATCTACACGGAAATCATAATAGTGTACAATCGATATAAATTCCCTTATCGGACTAATAATATAAATGGAATAACGACCATGCATTTTAAATTCCACATTTAGTAATGGTCTTCCTTCATAGAAGCTCATCTCGATATTACCAAACTGAATTCGATTCAATTCCAATTTAATCTATTAAATTGGAAAACTTTACTTTGGAAAATTTCCTTTAAACCCTAAAAAAGATTTATATATTCCAAATCATATCTTCACTATTAATTGGGTTAAAGAACTAATGTTATTTAAAACATTGTTCATGACAAACCCAAAATCAACCTTCGTTTCAATTCCAATTAGATTAATTAATTGGAAATTTTCCCTAAATCTTAGTTAAAAGATTTATTCTTTTCTTAACTAGGTTTAAGAACAGTGTTATTAAAGACACCATTCACGAAAAACCCAAAATCCAATTTGATATTAAATACAGGGCTCTAAATAGAAATTATATCGGCTTATAATCAATATCAAAATTTGAAACCAATGGATGTCGTATTTGGAATAACGATATCTGTATCTTCCAAATTCCTTAACAATATCCATATAATCACGAAATCCAATATCGAAATATTCCGAAGATTATTTCTACCCAAATCCATTCCAATCCATATGTTGGAAAATTCTGGTTATTTTTAAACTCTTTTACAAATCCAATTTATTTATTTAAAAGCCATTGGATTTCTAATCTAGTTAATAACTTGATCATTTCAATAAAAAAAATATTTTTATCTTTTCAAAACTTGAAATTTTTCATCCAAAATCGTTCAAAATCACTTATTTTGATTTTACACAATTTTTCCATATTTTTAATAATTTTATTAAGGCCCTTTCAGTTAATTTCCATATACGATCATCGAACTACATTCATAACGACCTTTTCTGAAATTAATTTGGACATATCTTAAAATACATCCGTTAGATTTTAAATCTCTCATTATCATTGGAAAACTCTTTTCGATACGAACCCGACGGTTCCGGTTTTAGGAGAATCCGACGGTCGGATCTCCCATTACGTCCATTTGAAGTTAGTGGTTGAAATTCGTGAACAGTCGCTGCGCGGAGGCTTCTATTCAGGCGATTATAATATATATATATATATATATATGTATGTATGAATGTATTTATACACACATCATCGATTTCCATTTAAAATGTATTTTATAAATCGTTAATAAATTCATTTTAAAATCATTCCTACTTCTATATCAATTTTAAATCAAAATTTAATATTCCATATCATTATAATATTAAAATGATAATATTTACAAAACATCAGATTTTGAAATCAGTTCTCTTCGATATCCATTATAAAATGAATAAAATCGTTTAACAAATCCATTTAAGTTAAAAATGGTGTACATACTTAATTAGTCTTCATATATTTCAACATTTTCGTGTCCATCCAAAATCGGACATTTAAATCATATTTTGATTATTCAGTGAATATTATTTTAAAATATTCGTTAATTAATTCAATTCTTCACTGAATATTGTTTTAAAATATTCTTTATTTTAAAGTATTCTTTATTTTAAAATATTCTTTATTTCTGAATCGGAATATGACTCAATCAATTACCATATAATCTCAGTTATATGGATTTCATACATCGTATGTATACAACTATAATGATAAATAATCATTAAACATTCTAGCATCATCCACAGTGCAATTTACAACTGCATAAGAATTAAAATAAATAAATAACGCTCATCACAGCCTATCAATCCATCGATTGACATACATCTAAATATTGGGATTGGTGTATGCCTAATATCACCCCAATACCCATTTGGGGTTTTCAAACAACACAGTCAATTTAGATAAATCATTGATTAATAAATTTAACAAATTCCAATTCGGTTTGAATTATTTTTCTATATAACCAATTTTCATTGTTTAAATTATAAATGGGTATTTATAATTTAATTTCAACTACCACATTAATGTTAATATTGTTTTTAATACGTTAAACATTTCAACATCACAAACAACATACGATATAGTCAATTAAATCGTCCATTGTCTGTGGACGAGGGAGGTGAGCTAATAGGCACCGTATACAATTTATAATGATTAAAACTGATTAAAATCTACATTGGCAATTCTACATATTTTTATACATGAATACAATAACATGATAAAATAATTTTGAGTGAGAAGGAGTTCTCATTTTGGTTTCCACTCCGTCAATCTTTGTTGGAAGATATATGTACTGTTTGGATTTAAATTCACCTCAAAATCTAATTTGCTCTATTTTGGTTTTGGTCGGTTCCACTATGTAGATATCGTCGTTGTGATTCCAAAGAACTTCAGTTTGCAAAATTCTGATTCAGTTTGAACAAAATACAAGGGTTTAAACATTTAATTGCTTAAATTTGGATAATTAAATGATTAATTTAATTAAATCTCTCTTAACCCTTAATTACAAAGATCAGGCCGTCGGTTTTTCTTCTTTATCATCTTACAGGTGTACTCAAAAAAATCGAACCTAGCTTTCAACCTTTAGGGCTTCACGTCTACCCCTATGCACTAAAACAGACCAAGATCGGAGTGCTCCACCTCGAAGCTGATGATGTCGCCTACCTCCACCCTGAAACACCTCAAACTCAGTGCCTCCCCCGGTCTAGAAGTCCGCTCGAAAGGCGGCGCCTATGAGGTTGAAAATCGAACCCATCACCTGATGAAAAACGATGATGTACACATGAAACTGAAGAGCCCATGATGTACTATGATTTTCGATTTATATATTTTGATTGAAATCAAGTGGATTGAGGGAGATTGAAGTTTATTTTTTTGATGAAATTGGTCGTCCAAGGTAAGAAGGCAGCGACTTTCCCTGTTTGACCATGCTGAGAATAATGAGGGGTTAGACCCTCTCTTTTGACCTATATAGTTTATAATTTAATTAATATTTAATTCTCTAATTGGTATTTTTTCGCTCGAACTCCAAATCAAGCCCAACGACTGTAGTCCCAAGCAAAATACCATCATTTTGGACACAATGGGATATGTTTCGTAAGCTAATTTGACTATTTCGATCAGTTTTCATCAAAATTAAAATATAAATCAATATATATTGAATTTGAACGAACATTTTAATTTACCTGGGCCACATACTGACTCTAAAAATTATAGAAAAATAAATCTAGCTATGTTTTGACAATAAGGTTCTAACAAAACTAATTTCATCGAATTTGGAGAACGTTTGAAAAATGACCCCTTCTATAGTGGATTAATTTAAATTGAATTGACAAAACACATTTAAATCTACTACGCTTACATATTAATTCCAAAAATCATGAAATTTAAAACCTAATAATAAGTTGACATTCTGGATCTAACAAAAGTGGTTTCATCGAAAACAGAAGTCGTTCGCGAAATGGCTATTGTTAAGGGCTATATATTATATTAAAATATATATAAATTCCATAGCGACTATTTTGAATTTTAAAACTGGATATAGCTTTCAATTTACGTCATGAAATCTCTATTTTTCACATTTGTTATAAATATATTATTAAACAGATTCAAATATTTCTGATTTTATTAAAATCCGATTAATTTTGAATCCTTTACATTCAATTGAAATTTAAAATCGAATTTTCAAACTACCACGCCATTTCAGGCTCATTTTATAATTAAAATAAATTTATATGTTCTAACTTTGATTTCAATAAATTTTTAGTTGTTATTATTTAAAATAAATCATTTTAAATAATCAAAACCCATTAAAATAGCTAGAATAAAAGATTAAAATTGGTTCAAATATTCCGGGTTGTTACACTCCCCTAGCACCATTTCCTCTGATTCACTCAAATCAGCCAAAGAGGAAAAAATATAGGATATTATCACTCCCTCAATAGGACCCGATCTTATGCGAGATACTTTCTTAGTGGTTAGGAATTTACTAGAAATAAAGTCTGAAATACCCAAAGTGGGTATAGAAGAAGAAGGGACTAAATTTATATTATTATCTTTAGAAGAGCAGGATGCCTTACAAGAAGGATTAATAAGATCACCAACACGATTAACAGAAATATATTGGGACTCAAAATAGGGATAAATAATGGGTTGAAAACAATTACAAGGGATGGTGTATGAATTTAAAGCATCAAAGTTCAATAGAATTTCAGCAAGCATTTTAAAACTATCAGATCCACTTGGAAAACAATATTAAGAAATATCTTTCAGAAATAAGAGTGCTAAACAAAAGCGAAAACAAAGTTCCTTGAGGGTAAAAGGTTTAGGTTGTGGTCGAAAAACAAATTGAATAGCCAAAATTGAATCTGAAAATTTATCAAATAGCATTTCATTTTGAAGAAAATCAAAGCGCCAAAGGATTTTATCACATAGATAAATCCCTTCAACTACTAGAAGAGATGAATTTAAATAAAATAACTTTCTTAGTCGAAATTAGGTTAAGACAAAGATGAAAACAATGATTAATTAGAGATTTTTTTACTTCTGAATACCAGAAAAACTGTAGAGCATTTATCACATTTATGACCAAACATCTCGCAATTGAAACGTCTTGTTGGTTCTCTATAGTTCGTCATTTTGTGCGAACGATCCCCACATAAAAAAATAGATCTTTGATATTCTTACCCCCCAAATCCAAGGCTTAATATTCGATGTAAAGGATGAAGGAAGGGGCAAGACGTGAGGAAGTGAATCGGCAAGTATCGAAGAGTACAGTCTATTGGGATTGAAGAAAGAAGAAGAGATTGAAGCAGGAGGAAGAGAACAATATTAGAGGAAGAAACGGATGCCATTATGTTCCCTATTTTAGCTAAAATATACATTCATTATGGCGTGTTTTTCGTAAACATTTTTTGCATTTTTATTTACATTACTATATTTTAGTGATGACGAATCTCATCTATATCTCTTTTAATCTATAACCATCTTGTTACGTAGAATTATACATGCAAAATGGTTGCAAACATATCTTCTTATGACCAAAATTGGCATAAATTACTAATCATAGTAAATCTAGTTGAAGTAAGTCAAAAACTCTTTCAAAATCTTATCCTTATCCCTCTTACATCTCATCAAACTTTGTCTCCTTCATTGTTATTAGATTTAGGTGTCTTTACAATGTTCCTTCATGTTGGATAAATCTCATCTCCAAGATAACATCCATGTTCATAAATGTTTTGGTCAAAAGTATCACCACTAAACAAAAAATATATACCAACCCTCCGGCGGGGAGGGTGAATGGCAACGGCTTCCAATGACAGGTATTTTTCAATTTTTTTGGCAAAGCCGACCGATTTTAAAGTAACTGCAAACTTTTATTATTATATCAGATAATAATTACAAGTAACGCTTATTATTATATTCGTTGGAAGTCGTTGGTTTATTTCGGTTGGTGGCCATTGCTAAATTGCAAGCAAAATAACATAACCTGCTTCTTCTTTTACATTCGTATTTCATCCAAAATCCTCTTTCAAAACCCCTTTCCTCCTCCAAAACTGCACCCACTGCCACTCCGTTCTTCCTTAGACTCTCCAACACTTGGAAACCTCCCTCTCTAGCTTCCTGATCTTGTCTAAAAAGGTATAAATGCTAATCTCCTCTTTAATTATATTTGTTAATTTAGTGTTAGGTTTTTAGTTTATATGTTTGTATTGCCTTATTATATGTATCGTGTAGTTTATTGAAGTCTAATCCTTCTTATTAACCTATGAATTACAATTTTCTATAGTTTGTATGATAATAGAATTATGTGTGTAAAAGTTGAATATTTAAGTGATTTTAGGCTTGTTTGGAAACATTTAGTGTGAATGAACATAATTTAGTTTATGTTCTACAGAAACCATCGAATACGATATTTAATATTATAACGTACGGTTAGTTTGATTGAGTTTTGAAAATGTGCGAATATGTGATAAACTCTGTAACCGTTAGATTGGAATTAAACCATTCAAGGCTTATTTAGTTTAAAATTTACTGCTTCATGCATACGATTGATAATAAGAGCAAGAATCATGTAAGTTGATTTTTTTAATATATAACGAAAATTTCCATGATTTCATATAGGTCGAACGCCATTTTTTTAATAAATATAAAATATGTAATATGTTATATTCATAAAACCCTTAGAGTATTTTTCGGTCCCATCCTATGAGTAATATATATGATCATTATATCGATATTCGTTTTTTAACAGAACAAACATCTATATTCATCATATACAATATTTGTTGGATTTGTTCCTGCATCAGACAAGTTACAAACACAATAACGTAATTAAATCTCGTAAATCATTTCATTTTAAACAACTCACAAAATTTTGACAACGCTTCCTTTATATTCCCTGTGTACATGTAATTGGGAGTGTTTAGGAAACTAAAGCGAAGTGCTGCCGAAATTTGGCGAATCATTTAAATTGAAAAGACTTACGTGATTTATTTATATTGTATTTGTAATGGGAGGTAGGTTTACCCATCAGCAAAGTGTCAATGATCAATTATAATGTAACATTCACCAACGTTTTTTTAATAAAATGTCAATGTAAATTTGTATCGCACTTTCTAATTACATACCTAAGGTGAATGGACAATTATTTTACTGATTGGAGCTGGATGTACAAACAACAAAAGGAAACTGGATGTTTGATAAGTAAACAATTTAATAATGGTGTTCGTGTGTTTATTGATTTCTTTTTAGGAAATAACGGAAACGATGAAGAAATCCATTTTTCATATAGTAGATGCAAATAGTTAAAGCATTTGATTTTTTTTGATTTATGTGTGGAACCTAAGACTTCACTCAAGCCATTTCTTGTCGATCTTAGTAAACCCCACAGGTTGTGATATACCCCGATTTTTCAACGCCTTCACACTACCTAGGTAGTCATCCGTAGAAATTGGCAGAGGTGGCCCTCGAACTTAATACCTATGTCTCATCCCAATTAGTCCACCTCTAACCAACTGAGCTAGGGGTGTCGGGTTTAAAGCATTTGATATTAGAAATGGTTAGAGTTCATTTGCATCAGTACAGTTTCATGCCGAGCCATTTGGTTTGGGTTCGTCATGGAGAAGTGTTAGCATCTAATACTGTACAAGTCGAGGAGGTAATGAGTAATGAAATTGCTACGACGAATCTCATAGAACATATGGTTGAAGATGTTGCACGTTCAATATTCCCTGTTCTTCAATTTACTGATGATGATGGTAATGCTAAAGAAAAACCAAATATTGAGGCCAAAAAATATATGATTTATTAGAAGTCGCGAAGAAACTCCTTTAGGAAGGCTGTACAAGCAAAACTCAATTATCGGTAACTGCTAAATACATTGTGATGAAATCTGAATACCACCCCACAGAAGCTGTATTTACAGTTGTTGTATAAGCTACGAAGTGGCATATGCCTCCTAATAATTTAATGTTCAAAAATCATTATGAAATAAAAACTGATGTTGGATTTTGATTTAAGAATGGAAAAATAGATACATGTCTAAACGGTTGCATGCTGTTTTGGAAAGAAGATATCACCCTTAGGAATTGTAAAATATGTAATCAAGAAAGGTACAAACCAAGAAAGAAAAAGGGAAAGAAAGTCTTATATAAATGTATGCATTATTTACCTGTTACTCGTAGTCTTCAAAGGTTATATGCATCTTCTTTAACTACGCAACATATGGGATGATACAGTGTGAGAACACGAGAAGAAGGTACGTTCTCAGCTGAAGAGGAAGCATGAAAGCATTTTGACCTGAAATATCCCGATTTTTCATCCAAGATTCATTGTGTTAGTCTTGGTTTATATATGGATGTATCTTCGCCATTTTCTCAATTTGGTTCTACATATTTGTCCCGGCTTATATTTGTCACATTTTATAATTTACCGCCGTGGATGTGTATGAAAACTCCTTATATGTTTCTTACAGTTGTTGTCTTTGGTCCTGATGATCCGATACAAGAAATAGATGTTTATTTACAACATTTGATTGAAGAATTAAAAACGTTATGGTACGAAGGAGTAGAAAGATATGAAATTTCCCAAAAATGAACTTTCACATGTATGCTTCTTTGTTATGGAAAATCAATGATTTTTCTACATATGCAATCCTTTTAGGCTGGAGTAGGGTTAGTCGTCTAGCTTGTTCTTACTGCATAAAAGAAACATGAGCATTTTTTCACCTCATGGAAAGAAAATTTCATGTTTTGACTGACATTGATGTTTTCTTCATATTAATTATCCTTTTAGAAGAGATAATTTTTTTTAACAACTAATAGACATGAATCTTTCAGACCATCTACGGTTTGGTCAAGCGAAGATAATTAAGAATTTGTGATGGTTTACGCAAGGATACATGAAATCGGATGAAAAATTGAAATTCAAAGTAAATCACTGATTCATAATTAGTGCAAACAAAGCATAATTTAGGAGTTTATGTATTGAAAAAATATCCTGATTCGTCATAATATTGACGTGATGCATAATGATAATAATGTGTTTAATGCAATTTTGAATGTCAAGGAGAAGATGTAACAACCCGATTTTGGAGATTACCTGTTTAAAGGGCTGTTTTCACTAACACATTCTAGAAATTATATCTCCATTGATCCACATGTGATCATCATTTAGAGGGCTATTTTCAGTCATTTTTGCTGTTTCAATTCATTTCTATTGTGATCTACATAGGTATGTTATTTTGGAGGGTGATTCTGATTTTTCACTAGGCTATATTGCATTATGTTCTTATATTAGGGGTTTTAACTATGTTTACATGCTAAATCACCCTAAAACATAAACGTTTATGTTCATTCAAATTTGAAACCCTAGGAATAATCTAACTAGAGATGAAATGGATTAAAATGGTAAGGTTAGATTAGTCAACATATAGATTTACACTAGATCTATGCATATGATTGATTGTATTACAGTTTGTATGAATTTGAATGTTTGTGTATGATTATTGATTCATATGCTTGTTGTTTGAATTATTGAAATTGTTGTTTGGATTTTATATTTGATTTTATATGTTAAAATCATTGAAATTAGGACTTGAAATGAAGAACGGAGCATGGCAAGATCAAATTTCATCAGAATCGCACGAAACTTAGAGGTTAGGCTCTAGAATGCAGCATGAAGGCACACAAAAGTTTCTATCCAAATTTATTATGTACATGGACTAATACAGGTCCATTCGTTATGGATCGGCACTAGTCTATAATGGTGCATTGTGGCAACTTGAATCTTGGGCATGGACTCCTTGGAACACGTGCAGGCTAATGGTTAGGTTTGAGGTCATCTCGATGGAGCACGTAACTTATAAACTTTAACAAATCTATGGACTGGGGGGGGGGGAAATCATGATAAGGAGTGGATCGATCGACATCAAAAATAGCATGTAGAAGTGAAGTATAAAGGAATAAAGAAGTACATAGCAAAAATATTGCTAAGTACGTAAATTGGCATCGGTTCATCAATTTGCATGGAATGGACCAGAGGTCCATATAGGTTGATGCGCTGGGTGCTATGGTCATGCTGGAGGCTATGGATTGATGGATAATTCTTTATGGCATGATCAAATAATTCACACTTCGATTGAGGACTCGGATGCAGGGTGGTTCAAAGGGAAACTATGATAGTACATGCTGTGACGTAGCTACATGATGTTGAGGCAGTTCACGACGAATGACACTGGATAGTGGACTCGTGGTGCAATGAGTTTATGGATGCAGCTCGTGGCAGACAATGATATAAGGATTGAAGTAGTTAAAGATTTAATGAATCTTTAAGATAACGAATTGGCTAAGGAGTACTCAAGCTTTAGACATAGTGGAGTAACTCTTATAGTGAGTTAACAATGAATCGTTGATAGCTCAGAGTGTTCTAGTGGACTCAAAGCAGGGGTATCGTGAGGGCGCCCGTTAGGATCATGTGAAGACCCGTAACTTCCCCGTAAAGGAAAGCGTCGGATAGTTCGAGAACAAACCACAACAGAACACATACAGAAGAACATTTCATTGTATATTACAACAATGCATCAGATTACAAGAATATACAGAGTATAAAAGAATATTACACAGAAATATCAGAGATTTAAATTACATTAAATACATAGCAGCGGAAAATAATACAATACACAACTAGGAAGAGATATACGGATACAAAGCTTTCCGGATATCGTTCCAGCTGTAAACCAGGATCCTGTGAATATAAATCTGCAAAACCAAAACTACTAGCTGCCCATGTCAAAATAAGGGCACCCAGAGTTTAGGTTAAAACAATAAACTCCAGGTCAGTCATGTGACTGGTGTGAGAACTAAAACAGTTATTAATCTTTATTTTTAAAGATAGGTAAATCAAGGGACCACGCCGTATAACACGGAACGGGTTTCCTCCCAAGAATACCAGTGCATAAAACAACAGCGCAATGCTAAATAAAGAAAAATGGAGCTGTTATAAGACCCAGGTCCCATCACACAATGCAACGCAGTCGAGGATAGGGTTTTCCCTTATAACAACCAAAGAATGCTTGATACGTTTAAAACAAATCATTTGATACTAATATAAGTGCATAGTGTATAAAACACTTCAAATCATAAGTATCAATCATAGGCGGCATGAATGCCCCATACCACTATGTCGCCATATATAGGTTATACAATCAAAATCGCAAAGTCACGTATTTGGAAATTGGATTTCCATCTATGAACCGAGGCAAAAGATAGTCCTCAACCGATTCGAGACGCTCTAGCCCGTGTCTCAGGCACAGCCGCAACCGTACCTTGGATCGTCAGGGCCGGTCCACACGAAGTGGATTATAATGCCTGAACAATACGTTTCTCCGCCCTTTGGGGCGTAAATGAGCCAACTACATGACTCCATCGGTTCGAGAACGACCGATCAATCCGAGGCGCCTCGCAACAGCAACAACCACATAAGTCAAACTCGTCAGGGCGTGTAAAACCACTGACGCCACTTCTAGCTAGAAAGAAAACGCATGTCCCCCCTGACGTCCGTCTCCCGTTTTTGGTTCATACCGGGTGTGAAACACGCGAGGAAAACGTTACACAAAGCTACGCCACAAAGGCCGTGCTTTGATCATCAACCACAAGACTTTGCTTTTCAACAGAAGCCTTGATCATTTGCATCTTAGCATGCCACACAGGCAAGCCATCCTATGCAACCGATATCAGTCACAGAATGAAATCCGATGTCAGACATACAGTCCATTTACAAGTCCGTTCTGGGTCTGAACGAAACCGAAGGCACCTAGTACCCCGCATATCCTTCGATCTCCAAGTACGTCTGGACGATCACTAACTGTTTCCATCTTCTTGGGTGTACAGCCCAATCAAGATCATCAGTTATCACCCAAACGACGTGAAGACCTCCGGTCTTCGACCATCGTCTTCATCTTCGACTTATCGTCGCATCAGTTATTCAGAATGGGATAAACCCGGTCTTTCCGAATAACTCGCGTATATTTTAAATAAGTGTTACACAAACACAACATACGCCTCATTCCAACTCATTAGTCATTAACCGTAAATTAATCAAGAGAATAATTCCCCAAATATTAACCCCGAAGGCCGAAACCAACATCAGATCAATATCCAGAAAACCATTCTACTTAGCTAACCGACAGTTAGTTTCTAAATTTCACGTTCAAATCTAATTAAAGATTTAACTATCGCCTGGAGCAAAACTGGTGATCCTCCATTCTCGATCTTTTCAATCTAATTAAAGATTCATTAAAACTCCACTTAGTTTTAATCTGTGACTGGGTTAAAGAATCAGTGTCATTTAAAACACGGTTCACGATAAACCCAAAGTCGCATCCCATTAATTATCGGGTTAAAGAACAAGTGTTATTTAAGACACTGTTCACGATAAACCCAAAAATCAATATCCATTCAATTCCAATTAAATATTATTTAATTGGTACACTTCATTAAATCTAAATAAAAAGATTTAATCTTTTCTCAACTGGGTTCAAGAACAGTGTTAGTGAAGACACCATTCACGACAAACCCAAATCACATTCATTAATTATCGGGTTAAAGAACAAGTGTTATTTAAGACACTGTTCACGATAAACCCAAAAATCAATATCCATTCAATTCCAATTAAATATTATTTAATTGGTACACTTCATTAAATCTAAATAAAAAGATTTAATCTTTTCTCAACTGGGTTCAAGAACAGTGTTAGTGAAGACACCATTCACGACAAACCCAAATCACATTCATTAATTATCGGGTTAAAGAACAAGTGTTATTTAAAACACTGTTCACGATAAACCCAAAAATCAATATCCATTCAATTCCAATTAAATATTATTTAATTGGTACACTTCATTAAATCTAAATAAAAAGATTTAATCTTTTCTCAACTGGGTTCAAGAACAGTGTTAGTGAAGACACCATTCACGACAAACCCAAATCACATTCGATATTCAATACAAGGCTCTGAATAGAAAATATATCGGCTTATATTCAATATCAAATTCTACGACTAACAAATGTCGTATTGGAAATAACGATATAAATATATATATCTTTCAAATTTCCATAACAACACCTGTATAATCACGAATTCCAACATCGAAATATTCCGAAGACAATTTCGATTCAAATCCACTCCAATGCAATCATTGGATATTTTGGTTATTTTTAAAACCCTTTTCGAATTCAATTTATTTATTTAAAAATAAATAGAATTATAATTCTAGTTCAAAACTAGTTCATTTCGATAAAAATCTATTTTTATCTTTTCAAATATGGAGTTTTTCATCCCAAATCTTCACAAATCATTTCTTATGATTTTACACAAATTATTACTATTTTTAATAATTTTATCAAGGCCCGTACAGTCGATTTCCATCAATGGCCATCGAACTGCACTTACAGCGACCTTTTTCAAATTTGATTTGGACATAATTCCAAATCCAACCGTTAGATTTCAAATTTCTAATATTCGTTAGAAAGCTCTTTTCGATACGAACCCAACGGTTCCGGTTTTAGGAGGATCCGACGGTCGGATCTCCCGCAATGTCCGTTTGAAATAAATGGTCGAAATTCGCGAACTGCCGCGGCGCGGCGCGTTCTATTCAGGCCATTATATTATATATATAATATATATAATATATATTTCGTCGATTTCTATTTAAAACGAATTATATAAATAGTTTTAAAATCGTTTCAAAAGCTATTTCAACTTCCATTTCAATTCAAAGCAAAATTGAATTCTTTTTTTTATAAATTCGTTTCAAAATTCATTTCTATTCAATTCAAATTTCAATTCAATTTGAATTCATTTCAATTTGCTTTCAATTCAATTTGAATTCGTTTTCAATTCATTTCGACATCGTTTTCAATTCAATTTATTTCGAAATCGTTTTCAATTCAATTCATTTTGAAATCGTCGATTTCGAAATCACTTTTCAATATTCATTTTTAGAATGAATAAAATCGATACAAATATCGTTCACGTCAAAATGGCGTCAATCTAATCAACACGGCTTCATAAATTTCTATTTTCAAATTTGCTTTATTTTTCAAATTGGAATGAGGCCCAATCAATTACCATATAATGTTAATTATATGGATTTTCTACAACACATGTATATATCAACAACGATGAATAATCAACCATCAACCAAAGTGCACTACACTGTATAAGCATCAAATATAGACATTTAACGCTTATAGCAGCTTGTCAATCAATCGATCGACATATTTAATCAATCAGGATGAGTGAACTTCAAATTTCATCCTAACACCCGTGTGGGGTTTCAAACAATCAAACACATATTTTATTTGTGCAGTTAGGCGATGTGTAAAATTTATCGACCCAATCAACGTCATTCAAATAGGTGTACATAAACAAACCGTCTGGTTTGTAAATGAATATTTATTTATTCACATTCACGTTAAAAATTATATTTTTAACAATAACACATTTTATTTTAACATATGAATTTCTATTCAGTTCATTCGTTAAATAAAATGCTATTTTTATTTTTCTAACTTATTTTAGAAAATTTCGGCGGCATAACGGCACGATACTAGAAACGGGACAAGGCCCAGCCTTATCCCCAGTCTAGTGAAGGCCCACGCCATTCACTCCTCAATCAAATCAATTTCATCTCACCAAACAATTCAATTCAAACAAATAATTCAACTAATCTATGCAACCAAACAAACAAGTCCATGGTCTGTGGACGATTGTGTCGGGTGCTACTAAGCACCGTCTGCATCCTAGTATACATATATAATTAGAAAAGAAATTGAAAGGTGAGAAATTCTCACATATTGCTATCCTAGCTCCACGACACTTCCAATGCAGGAAATCTTCGCTGTTCTCGCCTTTTTGTCACCATCGTTATCTGCTTTCACTACATATGTAAAAATCGAATTTTTACTTCGCTTTTCAATATATAAAAATCACATTTTTAATTCGAAGTTCAATATATAAAAATTCTATTTTTCTATCGAAGTTCAATATATAAAAATTCTATTTTTCTATCGAAGTTCAATATATAAAAATTCTATTTTTCTATCGAAGTTCAATATATAAAAATTCTATTTTTCTATCGAAGTTGTTCAATATATAAAAATTCTATTTTTCTATCGAAGTTCAATATATAAAAATTCTATTTTTCTATCGAAGTTCAATATATAAAAATTCTATTTTTCTATCGAAGTTCAATATATAAAAATTCTATTTTTCTATCGAAGTTCAATATTTTTTTTTTTTTTTATATCGCTTCATGTATAAAATTATACTTTTATAATTAAAAATCATATCTTGATTAGATAACTATCACATTTTTACTTAGTTAAAATGTATCTTCCCTATATTCAAAAATCATACCTTTCTACTCACAAAGATATAACCTTTCTTCGATTCAAAGTATAATCTTTCTACCATTCAAAAATCAAATCTTTAATGAAATAAAAATGATAACTTTATATGTATAAAAGCTATATATTAATTCACATAAAAACTATATTTTTCAAACAACATTATATGAATAAAACTCTGATTTGATAAAGGCTTATATATATATATAAAAAAAAACTCAGATTAAAATAAATAATAAAAAAAAAACTTACTGTCAAATCTTCAGGGCGTTTGAGGGGGGGGGGGGAAGAAGCTCGTCGGAGCAGTGGGGGGGGGGCGGATGGTGGTTCGGGCTTGGGCGCGTTGGTGTGCGGTCAGGGGGCAACGTCGGGCTTGGCTGCGGTGGTGGGGGTGAGGGGTTCATCGTTGGGAGGGGTTTAAGAGAAGAGCTTCGGGAGGAGAGAGGGGGGTAGGGGAGGCGAGCCGCGGCAGTGGCCGCGCCTGCGGTGGTGCCGATGGTGGCGGCTAGGGCTCCGCCCTTCTCTTCTTTTTTTTTTTTATTAAATTACTGAATTGAAAATATCGGGGGGGGGGGGAGATTGAAAAAAGGAAAGGAGAGAGAAAATATAAATTTTTTTTTTTATTATTTTAAAATTCAGAAAGTTGACTTTTACATACGACCTCTAATCGAGACCCACCGCCTGTCGTCCATACCGTTTCACCCCCATTCCGAACTCAATGGGATATATACCGCAAGCTGATTCTATTGTTACAATCAGTTTCCTTTTGAACTTACATTTAAATCGCTATATTGAATTTTAAACGTACATTTCAAATTACCGGGGTCGCATACTAACTAGAAAAATTCCAGAAAAATATTTTCTAGCTTCGTATTGACGATACGGTCCTAACAAAACTAGTTTCGTCGAATTCTGAGACCGTCGGAAAAATGGCCAATTTCCAGTCGATTAAAATCAACTGAAACTGGTCAAACGCGTTTTCCTTTGCCCCGCTCACATATTGATTCGAAAAATTATGAAATTTGGAATCTAGCAATAACTCGACATCACGGATCCAACAAAACTGGTTTTGTCGAAATCCGAGGTCATTTGCAAAATGTCCATTTTTAAGGGCCTGAATTCCATAGCGACTATTCAGAATTTTCAACTGGACATATCTCTCAATTTTTAAAGTGAAATCTCAGTTTCTTACATCCGTTAGAAAGATATTATCAATCAGATCCTAATGTTTTTGGTTTCACTAAAATCCGGATTGTTTTGCACCCGGTACATTCAATTGAAGTTTGAAATCGAATTATCGAACTACCGCGCCATTTTCAATTCTATTTATAATTATATATAAATTTTTATATTCTAACGACGACGTATATAATGTATACGTCGAATTTCTATTCAAAATAAATTTCTCGTCGATATTATTTAAAATATTCTATTTTAAATAATCAAAATTCGCTAAAATTGCCAAAATGAAAATTTTAAACTGGCCCAGATTTTCCGGGTTGTTACAATCTCCCCCACTTAAAACTTTTCGTCCCCGAAAAGGAACAAAGTCGAAAGTGGTTTGATTAATCAACTCTACGTTCGATCTGGCTTCCATTCTCCAACTCTTTAGTTTCTGAGAATTTCCAACATTTCAAAAATTTGGCTAACACCCTAAATTTTCGAAAAATTTCGCCATAACCTCCCCTGCAATGGGAGCATCGGGGAATTTCAAATAGCTTCCCCGGTCCTTCAGATCTCAAAAAGAAAAAGAAAAAGCCAAGCGGCTAGCCAATAGGCTCACAAAATCATCATCACCCAAACAAAACAGGAAATTATGTAGTAAACATGTACCTATTTGTCGGGCAAACAAATTTTATTCTCTGCTCTAGCCTCCTTGCTATGACCTGTTCAAAGATATATATGTATATGCAAGCAAATGCGACCAATTTTCAATATAGTTCAATATTAGGTTCAATTAGGCATAAATGGCTAAAAGTTAGCAAACAAATAAACAAACAACACAAACATCAATCAATTAGTGAATTAGAGTTTCAAATCCATAATTTTGATACATAGTCAAAAATCAGATTTTTGATGCCAAATCACAACAATAGGCCCTATCTAATTTTGGTTCTCACACCAGTCAATAGGAAATATATAGATATCACACCTTCGACACTCGAATATAAATGCTGATGATGATGCACCATCATCAGGATCATCCCCGGATGACTAGAGTGCGGTTCTATATCTATCCAGTATATTAAAACTTCGGATATACGTTTGCAAGGCGCATATGCAAAAATCTTTATATACTGGACTGTCCAAATCAATACTAATAAATAATCAAATACGAATAGTTGATTTAAATTTTCAAAATCAAAATTGTTTTCATTTGAAAAATATACTCTTCACACTCGTTCTAGGATACTACTGATCCTATCTCTAACGAGTAATTCTAATTGGATATTACTAATCCAATATCTGATGAATTCTTTCGTAGGGTTCTAATGTGTCTTGTTCTCTGAGCTTTGTAAACCAAAGCTCTGATACCAACTGTGAAGACCCGTAACTTCCCCGTAAAGGAAAGCGTCGGATAGTTCGAGAACAAACCACAACAGAACACATACAGAAGAACATTTCATTGTATATTACAACAATGCATCAGATTACAAGAATATACAGAGTATAAAAGAATATTACACAGAAATATCAGAGATTTAAATTACATTAAATACATAGCAGCGGAAAATAATACAATACACAACTAGGAAGAGATATACGGATACAAAGCTTTCCGGATATCGTTCCAGCTGTAAACCAGGATCCTGTGAATATAAATCTGCAAAACCAAAACTACTAGCTGCCCGTGTCAAAATAAGGGCACCCAGAGTTTAGGTTAAAACAATAAACTCCAGGTCAGTCATGTGACTGGTGTGAGAACTAAAACAGTTATTAATCTTTATTTTTAAAGATAGGTAAATCAAGGGACCACGCCGTATAACACGGAACGGGTTTCCTCCCAAGAATACCAGTGCATAAAACAACAGCGCAATGCTAAATAAAGAAAAATGGAGCTGTTATAAGACCCAGGTCCCATCACACAATGCAACGCAGTCGAGGATAGGGTTTTCCCTTATAACAACCAAAGAATGCTTGATACGTTTAAAACAAATCATTTGATACTAATATAAGTGCATAGTGTATAAAACACTTCAAATCATAAGTATCAATCATAGGCGGCATGAATGCCCCATACCACTATGTCGCCATATATAGGTTATACAATCAAAATCGCAAAGTCATGTATTTGGAAATTGGATTTCCGTCTATGAACCGAGGCAAAAGATAGTCCTCAACCGATTCGAGACGCTCTAGCCCGTGTCTCAGGCACAGCCGCAACCGTACCTTGGATCGTCAGGGCCGGTCCACACGAAGTGGATTATAATGCCTGAACAATACGTTTCTCCGCCCTTTGGGGCGTAAATGAGCCAACTACATGACTCCATCGGTTCGAGAACGACCGATCAATCCGAGGCGCCTCGCAACAGCAACAACCACATAAGTCAAACTCGTCAGGGCGTGTAAAACCACTGACGCCACTTCTAGCTAGAAAGAAAACGCATGTCCCCCCTGACGTCCGTCTCCCGTTTTTGGTTCATACCGGGTGTGAAACACGCGAGGAAAACGTTACACAAAGCTACGCCACAAAGGCCGTGCTTTGATCATCAACCACAAGACTTTGCTTTTCAACAGAAGCCTTGATCATTTGCATCTTAGCATGCCACACAGGCAAGCCATCCTATGCAACCGATATCAGTCACAGAATGAAATCCGATGTCAGACATACAGTCCATTTACAAGTCCGTTCTGGGTCTGAACGAAACCGAAGGCACCTAGTACCCCGCATATCCTTCGATCTCCAAGTACGTCTGGACGATCACTAACTGTTTCCATCTTCTTGGGTGTACAGCCCAATCAAGATCATCAGTTATCACCCAAACGACGTGAAGACCTCCGGTCTTCGACCATCGTCTTCATCTTCGACTTATCGTCGCATCAGTTATTCAGAATGGGATAAACCCGGTCTTTCCGAATAACTCGCGTATATTTTAAATAAGTGTTACACAAACACAACATACGCCTCATTCCAACTCATTAGTCATTAACCGTAAATTAATCAAGAGAATAATTCCCCAAATATTAACCCCGAAGGCCGAAACCAACATCAGATCAATATCCAGAAAACCATTCTACTTAGCTAACCGACAGTTAGTTTCTAAATTTCACGTTCAAATCTAATTAAAGATTTAACTATCGCCTGGAGCAAAACTGGTGATCCTCCATTCTCGATCTTTTCAATCTAATTAAAGATTCATTAAAACTCCACTTAGTTTTAATCTGTGACTGGGTTAAAGAATCAGTGTCATTTAAAACACGGTTCACGATAAACCCAAAGTCGCATCCCATTAATTATCGGGTTAAAGAACAAGTGTTATTTAAGACACTGTTCACGATAAACCCAAAAATCAATATCCATTCAATTCCAATTAAATATTATTTAATTGGTACACTTCATTAAATCTAAATAAAAAGATTTAATCTTTTCTCAACTGGGTTCAAGAACAGTGTTAGTGAAGACACCATTCACGACAAACCCAAATCACATTCATTAATTATCGGGTTAAAGAACAAGTGTTATTTAAGACACTGTTCACGATAAACCCAAAAATCAATATCCATTCAATTCCAATTAAATATTATTTAATTGGTACACTTCATTAAATCTAAATAAAAAGATTTAATCTTTTCTCAACTGGGTTCAAGAACAGTGTTAGTGAAGACACCATTCACGACAAACCCAAATCACATTCATTAATTATCGGGTTAAAGAACAAGTGTTATTTAAAACACTGTTCACGATAAACCCAAAAATCAATATCCATTCAATTCCAATTAAATATTATTTAATTGGTACACTTCATTAAATCTAAATAAAAAGATTTAATCTTTTCTCAACTGGGTTCAAGAACAGTGTTAGTGAAGACACCATTCACGACAAACCCAAATCACATTCGATATTCAATACAAGGCTCTGAATAGAAAATATATCGGCTTATATTCAATATCAAATTCTACGACTAACAAATGTCGTATTGGAAATAACGATATAAATATATATATCTTTCAAATTTCCATAACAACACCTGTATAATCACGAATTCCAACATCGAAATATTCCGAAGACAATTTCGATTCAAATCCACTCCAATGCAATCATTGGATATTTTGGTTATTTTTAAAACCCTTTTCGAATTCAATTTATTTATTTAAAAATAAATAGAATTATAATTCTAGTTCAAAACTAGTTCATTTCGATAAAAATCTATTTTTATCTTTTCAAATATGGAGTTTTTCATCCCAAATCTTCACAAATCATTTCTTATGATTTTACACAAATTATTACTATTTTTAATAATTTTATCAAGGCCCGTACAGTCGATTTCCATCAATGGCCATCGAACTGCACTTACAGCGACCTTTTTCAAATTTGATTTGGACATAATTCCAAATCCAACCGTTAGATTTCAAATTTCTAATATTCGTTAGAAAGCTCTTTTCGATACGAACCCAACGGTTCCGGTTTTAGGAGGATCCGACGGTCGGATCTCCCGCAATGTCCGTTTGAAATAAATGGTCGAAATTCGCGAACTGCCGCGGCGCGGCGCGTTCTATTCAGGCCATTATATTATATATATAATATATATAATATATATTTCGTCGATTTCTATTTAAAACGAATTATATAAATAGTTTTAAAATCGTTTCAAAAGCTATTTCAACTTCCATTTCAATTCAAAGCAAAATTGAATTCTTTTTTTTATAAATTCGTTTCAAAATTCATTTCTATTCAATTCAAATTTCAATTCAATTTGAATTCATTTCAATTTGCTTTCAATTCAATTTGAATTCGTTTTCAATTCATTTCGACATCGTTTTCAATTCAATTTATTTCGAAATCGTTTTCAATTCAATTCATTTTGA
Organism: Allium sativum; assembly: GCA_030737875.1. Classification (NCBI taxonomy): domain Eukaryota; kingdom Viridiplantae; phylum Streptophyta; class Magnoliopsida; order Asparagales; family Amaryllidaceae; genus Allium; species Allium sativum. The sequence continues at coordinate 227,214,516 of CM060922.1, forward strand.
AATCGTCGATTTCGAAATCACTTTTCAATATTCATTTTTAGAATGAATAAAATCGATACAAATATCGTTCACGTCAAAATGACGTCAATCTAATCAACACGGCTTCATAAATTTCTATTTTCAAATTTGCTTTATTTTTCAAATTGGAATGAGGCCCAATCAATTACCATATAATGTTAATTATATGGATTTTCTACAACACATGTATATATCAACAACGATGAATAATCAACCATCAACCAAAGTGCACTACACTGTATAAGCATCAAATATAGACATTTAACGCTTATAGCAGCTTGTCAATCAATCGATCGACATATTTAATCAATCAGGATGAGTGAACTTCAAATTTCATCCTAACACCCGTGTGGGGTTTCAAACAATCAAACACATATTTTATTTGTGCAGTTAGGCGATGTGTAAAATTTATCGACCCAATCAACGTCATTCAAATAGGTGTACATAAACAAACCGTCTGGTTTGTAAATGAATATTTATTTATTCACATTCACGTTAAAAATTATATTTTTAACGATAACACATTTTATTTTAACATATGAATTTCTATTCAGTTCATTCGTTAAATAAAATGCTATTTTTATTTTTCTAACTTATTTTAGAAAATTTCGGCGGCATAACGGCACGATACTAGAAACGGGACAAGGCCCAGCCTTATCCCCAGTCTAGTGAAGGCCCACGCCATTCACTCCTCAATCAAATCAATTTCATCTCACCAAACAATTCAATTCAAACAAATAATTCAACTAATCTATGCAACCAAACAAACAAGTCCATGGTCTGTGGACGATTGTGTCGGGTGCTACTAAGCACCGTCTGCATCCTAGTATACATATATAATTAGAAAAGAAATTGAAAGGTGAGAAATTCTCACATATTGCTATCCTAGCTCCACGACACTTCTAATGCAGGAAATCTTCGCTGTTCTCGCCTTTTTGTCACCTTCGTTATCCGCTTTCACTACATATGTAAAAATCGAATTTTTACTTCGCTTTTCAATATATAAAAATCACATTTTTAATTCGAAGTTCAATATATAAAAATTCTATTTTTCTATCGAAGTTCAATATATAAAAATTCTATTTTTCTATCGAAGTTCAATATATAAAAATTCTATTTTTCTATCGAAGTTCAATATATAAAAATTCTATTTTTCTATCGAAGTTGTTCAATATATAAAAATTCTATTTTTCTATCGAAGTTCAATATATAAAAATTCTATTTTTCTATCGAAGTTCAATATATAAAAATTCTATTTTTCTATCGAAGTTCAATATATAAAAATTCTATTTTTCTATCGAAGTTCAATATATTTTTTTTTTATATCGCTTCATGTATAAAATTATACTTTTATAATTAAAAATCATATCTTGATTAGATAACTATCACATTTTTACTTAGTTAAAATGTATCTTCCCTATATTCAAAAATCATACCTTTCTACTCACAAAGATATAACCTTTCTTCGATTCAAAGTATAATCTTTCTACCATTCAAAAATCAAATCTTTAATGAAATAAAAATGATAACTTTATATGTATAAAAGCTATATATTAATTCACATAAAAACTATATTTTTCAAACAACATTATATGAATAAAACTTTGATTTGATAAAGGCTTATATATATATATAAAAAAAACTCAGATTAAAATAAATAATAAAAAAAAACTTACTGTCAAATCTTCAGGGCGTTTGAGGGGGGGGGGGGAAGAAGCTCGTCGGAGCAGTGGGGGGGGCGGATGGTGGTTCGGGCTTGGGCGCGTTGGTGTGCGGTCAGGGGGCAACGTCGGGCTTGGCTGCGGTGGTGGGGGTGAGGGGTTCATCGTTGGGAGGGGTTTAAGAGAAGAGCTTCGGGAGGAGAGAGGGGGGTAGGGGAGGCGAGCCGCGGCAGTGGCCGCGCCTGCGGTGGTGCCGATGGTGGCGGCTAGGGCTCCGCCCTTCTCTTCTTCTTCTTTTTTTTTTTTATTAAATTACTGAATTGAAAATATCGGGGGGGGGGGGGGGGGAGTTTGAAAAAAGGAAAGGAGAGAGAAAATATAATTTTTTTTTTTATTTTAAAATTCAGAAAGTTGACTTTTACATACGACCTCTAATCGAGACCCACCGCCTGTCGTCCATAGCGTTTCACCCCCATTCCGAACTCAATGGGATATATACCGCAAGCTGATTCTATTGTTACAATCAGTTTCCTTTTGAACTTACATTTAAATCGCTATATTGAATTTTAAACGTACATTTCAAATTACCGGGGTCGCATACTAACTAGAAAAATTCCAGAAAAATATTTTCTAGCTTCGTATTGACGATACGGTCCTAACAAAACTAGTTTCGTCGAATTCTGAGACCGTCGGAAAAATGGCCAATTTCCAGTCGATTAAAATCAACTAAAACTGGTCAAACGCGTTTTCCTTTGCCCCGCTCACATATTGATTCGAAAAATTATGAAATTTGGAATCTAGCAATAACTCGACATCACGGATCCAACAAAACTGGTTTTGTCGAAATCCGAGGTCATTTGCAAAATGTCCATTTTTAAGGGCCTGAATTCCATAGCGACTATTCAGAATTTTCAACTGGACATATCTCTCAATTTTTAAAGTGAAATCTCAGTTTCTTACATCCGTTAGAAAGATATTATCAATCAGATCCTAATGTTTTTGGTTTCACTAAAATCCGGATTGTTTTGCACCCGGTACATTCAATTGAAGTTTGAAATCGAATTATCGAACTACCGCGCCATTTTCAATTCTATTTATAATTATATATAAATTTTTATATTCTAACGACGACGTATATAATGTATACGTCGAATTTCTATTCAAAATAAATTTCTCGTCGATATTATTTAAAATATTCTATTTTAAATAATCAAAATTCGCTAAAATTGCCAAAATAAAAATTTTAAACTGGCCCAGATTTTCCGGGTTGTTACAGATCAGGAGTATCATGTACACTTATTGGCGAACCTAGGACAAAAGGGTACGTGTTTAATAGAAGTGGGATTTCCATTAGTACCTATCTAAGTGAGGATTGTCATATGAGTCTCAATGTATTCACGACTCTAGAAGGTAATAATTGAATTTAGATGATGGTTGTTATGTTTTTTATATGTTCTCACCTTCACTTTTGAGGTACACTATCACCTATAGTGCATGGAGAAGGAGATATGGAATGGGTCTAGGATAGGCTATGCAGATTATTTGATCTTATAATTTTTGCTTACTTCTACTGTTGATTGCTTTGAGTAGCATTTATTCTTAGAGTAGCATATGCTTTCCCATTATTATGTGCTGACTCTTTGGTTCCAAGGATAAGTCATGTATGAGACTTAACCTATCTAGTTTCCACATTTTATAGTACAACTTTTGATAGATCTTATTGCTCACAATAAAATGTTATCTGACCCAAGATTTTATGTCTCTTCTTACTATTTTAGGTGCTCTTCAGTATTGTCATGGATTGGTTGACATTGTCAGTGCGTAGACTAGATAACATGTCAGATTATAAGAGATACAAAGCCGAATACGAGCTTGGAGGAGCTATAGCATATACTTACTTGTATATACATATTTTATTTCCACTATGATTAGCATACTCTTAGAGATGTAGTGAGGATGACATATATTCAAATATTTGGATTTCATGTACATGACTCATTGACTTAATGATATTTGAGCTGCTTTATTGTTCTTTCATTACTCACTGCATTTCCATATATATTTCTTATTATACTTTATCTATACACTGTTATATATGTGATAGGTTTGGTTTTAGTTATCACTCAAGATGGCCGACCCATACCAAATTGGCATGCTTCATCATACTATTTTACTTGTTTACATGCAATTGGTATAGGGCGGTCATCACATTTGGTATTAGAGCGTTGGTTATACTATTCAACCAAATATTTAGGATGTATACACATAAAATAGACATATAGTATAGGCCTTGAGTCTATACTATGCGTATATAGTAGTTCGCACTTGAATACCATTGTTGTTTTTCCTTAGTTGAGACCAACTATTCTTGTTATAGATTAAGAATGAGTTGAGCCACTGGAAACACAAATAAGAACAATTCTACCTCAAAAGTGGAAGACGAAAGTGGATAAAGTGTGGCTACTCCCTATTAATAGGCTATGTTTGATGTTATGATTGCTTTCATTCGTTGGACAAGCTAGTGCCACTCCGGGTATAGTTTTAGGTGATGGTGGTGTTCCTGTTCCAGCACCAGTAAATAGAATTTGCCAAGTTATGGAAGGATTTTTCTAATTTAGGTAGCTAGCCATTCAGTGGGTCTGAGTCTGCTATCGAGGTCTAAGAGTGGTTGGACACTTGTACTCGTATTTTTGGAGACTTGGGGATCGAGATGCTATGAAGAGGAAGCTAGCTTCTTGACAACTTCAGAGTATATCCATGAGTTGGTAGAGCTCTATTATTCTTCCTACTTTCGACGATGAAATAACTTGAAATGACTTCAAGGGCAGATTTGAAGAGAAGTTTAGTTCTATGGTCCCAAATGTATCTTATATAAGAAATTTTCCAAACTTAAACAGAGATAAGACTATCTCGAAATATTTTATGAAATTTGAGGCTTTCTCTAAGTATGGACCTTCTTTGGTAGATACTCTACTTTGAAAGAATGAGATGTTCATTAATGGATTGGATCAGTATTTAGGAGAGAAGCTTATGGATCCTATTAAGGTCCCATTTGAGAAATTAGTCAAGAAAGATCTTAGGTATGGGAGCGTATTCTCAAGGAAAGTTTCATATGAAGTTGTTGAGGTACCAAAGTCACTGTAGAACATTGGAGGTAATAAGAGGAAATGGAATGGAAAAAGGAAGCAGCAATACGGCAAAGGCCGGCCTAATAGGAGGAAATTTTTGAGTGATGTTGTATTCTTTAGCTGCAACAAGAAAGGGAAATATTCTAACAAGTGTTCGGCTAAGAAAAGTGAGAAGAAGTGGTTTAATTATGACAAGATTTGATATCTGAATTGAGATTGTTTGGCATTTGTAAAGGATAAACAAGTGGCAAAGGCTTATGCTTTAGGGATAGTTCCTACTTCTTCTAATGCATCTACTACTACGGAAAATGAAAAGAATATCGTGGTGCAAGGTATGCCTTCTATCAGAGACTCTTATGTTAGAGTTTTATTACTGGATCTACATATTCTTTTATCAGTAGCGATTTAGTGTGTAGACTAGATTTGCACCTTGAGATGGTGTATGAGTCTATGATTGTGACTAACCTAGTAGGATGGTCTACCAGTCTATGTATGATTTATCATGGTCATGTTTTATTGAGTCAAGGATGCTTCTTTGTTTGCGATTGTTTTTTCTTGAATTTATTAGGTTTTGTGATTATCTTGGGTATGGGCTGGCTTAGGAAGTATATGACTATTTTGGATTGCAAGAGGCTTAAGGTACGATCGAGAACATGGACGGGGAAGGTTTTTTTTAATATTTACCAGGGGACGGTGTAATAGTCAGCTATTTGTATTTGCTAGAGAGTCCATAGGAAGGGTTATCAACTGTGCCTATTATTTGTGAGTATGCAAATGTCCTTAAGAAAGTAGCTGGGCTGCTACCGCATCATGAGATCGAGTTTAGGATTAGTTTGGAAGATGGAGCCAGATTTCTGATGTCGTTGAGATGGATGGTGCCGAGAAAGCAAAAGGGACTTGAGGTGCATGTTATAGTCCTGTTGAGGAAAGGATTCACTTGGAGAAGCATATCCAAATGGGATGCACCAATTGTGTTTGCGACGAAGGTCGATGGCTTATTGAGACCATGTGTCGATTATCGTAAGCTGAATAAGGTGACTATGAAGAACAAGTATCCAATACTGAGGGTTGATGACTTGTTCGATCAACTCATGAGGCTAAGGTGTTTTTTTTAAATGGATTTGGCTACGGGATTTAACAAATTGATAGTGGCAAGTGATAGTGTGCCCAAGACCGATTATAGGACACCATTGGTTTCTGTGATTGATTGGTGATGCCGTTTGGATTGACTAATGAACTGACATGATTTATGGATCTTATGATTAGGGTATTCAGAGATCAGCCAAATATACTTGTACTATTATTTGTGGAAGATATTCTTATGTTCTCTAGGATGGAAGAGGAACACAAGGTTCACTTGTGGATTGTGCTTGATGTGTTGAGAAGACACAAGTTAAAGGCCAAATTTTCTAAGTGTCACTTCTGGAAGGAAGAAGTGTGGTTCTTAGGTTATATTCAAATAGAGGATAATAGTGGATCTTACGATGATAGTAGCAATCCAATATTGTATTCGACTTAAGAATACTATGAGTATTAGAAGTTTTCTTAGTCTAGCTGGGTATTATAGGCGATTATCACGGATATCTCGAAGATTGCTGCACCACAGACTTACTTGATGAAGAAGAATCATGATTTTGATTGGGATGCATGGAGCATGCATGATTTTGTGGTTCTAAAAGAAATATTGGCAAGTGCACTTGTATTGGTTATTCTTAGAGGGAATGAAGAGATAACAGCGTACAAGGATACTTACGGTATCGGTCTTGGTGCTATATTAATGTAGAGATTAAAGGTGATTCGATTGTCTTTTCTTTGAAGATATGGAGTCACTACTTGTTGGGATAAAGGTTTCATTGTTTATGGATCATAAGTCATTAAAGTACTTCTTCTCTCAAAAGGATCTTAACACTCGGCAAAAGAGATGGTTAGATTTCTGGCCTCATATGATTTTAGAGTTTTTCATACTCTAAGAAAGGGTAACAAATTGACAGATGTGTTAAATAGGATTCATGCTGGCCTTGAGCTATGTTCCTGAAGTGAAAGCAATTAGAGTATTTAGTTGGATTTGATTTCAGGTCTCGTTGTGAGTTGGAGTTTGATATGTTAGTAAGTTATCCATCTGACCTACTCTCATTGAAAGGTTTAGAACTAGCCAGAAGCAGGAGCTAAGATAGTAGAGATTTTGAGTACGATTTAAATAAGACCGATTTAGAGGATTTGAAATGATATGATATTGATCAAGATGGTTGGCTTTGCAAGGACGAGGGTTGTTTATTCCAGATGTTGATAGGCTTTGAGAGGATGTTTTAAGGGAAATCATCATTCTAGATTAACTATTCATCCTAGTAGTAACAAGATGTATTGAGACATAAATAAGACTTAGTACTTGGAAGGTTTGAAGAGTGACGTGGGCATGTTTCTCTCGAAGTGTATGAACTGTTAGCTAGTGAAAGCTGAGTAGAAGAAGACAAGTCAGTTACTTCAACCATTGGAGACCCCAAAATGCAAATAGGAATATATTTCTATAAATTTTATTGATGGAATACCACGTACTAGGACAACCTATTATAGTATCCGGATGACAATGGATCACTAGACCAAAATCGTGAGATTCATACCATTCAAGTCTACTAGGACGACATCGACGTTATAGGAAACAAATTGTTCGAATCCACGGTGTGCCAAAGGGTATAGTGAGTGATAAAATCCCATTATTTACTAGCCAATTTTGGAAGTGTTTATACCACATGTTGGGCATCAATCTACATTTGAGTATGGCTTATCATCCTCAGACGGATGAATATACCAAGAGGGTGAATCTAATTTTGGAAGATCTCCTTGTAGCTTGTATCTTGGACTTTGGAGGATCTTGAGATGATCATCTCCATCTGGTAGAGTTTGCTTATAAAAAGAATTATCAAACGGTTATCCTCATGGCACCTTATGAGGAATTGTATGGAATACCCTGTAATGCACCCTCATGTTAGCGGGAGGCAGGAGAGGAGGCAATACTTAGGCCTGAGATGATTGAGAGACTTCATAGAGGATAGAAATCATTCGTCAACAAATGAAAGCCGCTTGTAACAGCTCACATTTTACGTATCGAAAGATCGTGAAATATTTTATTTTATTCCCAGAGGGTTGGATCATTCTCATTTTTTGATATGTTGCTTATAGGGATATGAGACATGTCCATAATTTTTACCGATTTTACTTGTGACCATTTTGCCCCTATTAGTTTTGTACAGGGCATAACTTTTGACTTAGATCGAATCAAAGGGTGAGACCTGTGTCATTTGAAAGGAATTGATGATTGCATTTCTGTAGAGTGGTTACATTAAAGATTTGGCTTAGCAGTTTGGGAGGAATCGCTATTTTAAGTTTTTCAGTTGGCCGTTCAGGATTTTGAGCCACATTGGGCTGATTTGAGAAGGCTAAAGTAGTGGGCTAATGGAAACTATGAATAGAGGGAGAGAGGTATGGGAAATATATAGTTTACTTCCCTATTCTCTCAATATGTGGCATTAAGCTCCTTCCTCTAACACCTTTCCACCATTAAAAATCAAAATTCAAGGAGGGAAATCATAGATCTACACCATTGAATTCTAGATCTACATCAATTAAGGCAAGGATTCATTGGATCAAGGGGTTTGGTGCGAGGTGATTGCTGTCCGGATTCTTATTTTTATCATTTTAGCTTGTTTTGGAGAATCGATGAGTGGTTTGCATCTCTCACATGGATTCAATGAAAAGTATGAGTGTTTGATCATGTTTTTCATCATACTTAAGTGTTTTTTCCTTCGATCTATGCCATATTAAGTCTTTTTTACATGAATCACCTTGTGATCTCATTTAGTAAGTTTAAATCATTGAGTCTATGTTATTCCATTTGATTATGCAAGTTAGATCTACAATTTTGTTCTTATGACCATTCATTATGATTCTTGTGGTGATTTGCATGATTTGGATAAAACTATTGTTTTCATGTTCTTACAAGATTCATACTGTGTAGTTGATCATATTTGATGGATTGGAAAAGTTGATTTTCTCGAATCTACCATTTGGTGGAATTTTGGTGGAAATCGCAGTGGAAATTGTGAAATGCATATATTGGGTCGCGCGTAGCAGGGGTTGGTCGCACACCATGGTGGTTTTCTTGGAAAGCAAGACAGGAAAGAGTGGTCGGGTGAGCCAAAAGGGAGATCGGTCTAGGGAGATCGTTATAAGGAAATCGGTCCAGGAAGATCGGTTTAGGGAGATCGGTCCAGGGAGATCGGTCTAGGGAGATCGTTCTAGGGAGATCGGTCCAGGGAGATCATTCTAGGGAGATTGGTCTAAGGAGATCGGTAAAGGGAGATCATTCTAGGGAGATCGGTCCAGGGAGAATGATCTAGGGAGACCGTTCTAGGGAGATCGGTCTAGGGAGATCGGTCCAAGGAGATCAGTCTAGGGAGATCGTTCTAGGGAGATTGGTCTAGGGAGATCGGTCCAAGGAGATCGATCTAGGGAGATCGGTCCAAGGAGATAGTCCAGTGAGATCGGTCATGGGAGATCGGTCTAGGGAGATCGATCGAGGGAGATCGGTCCATGGAGATCGGTCCATGAAGATCGGTCCGGAAGGATCGGTCGGATGGGAGGATTGGTCGGACATGACTTCGAAGTGGACTCAAGTAGGAATATTCGAAGTGTTGAAGGTGTTCATTGATCGGTGTAGAACAACGAATGGTATGACAACTCAAAGTTGCTTGGTTCGATGGTGATGGTGGCTTCGACGAGAGTTCGAATGAGGACGTTCGAAGTGATGTGATTTGTTTTTTGTATACAACAAATGTGGAAATGAATCAAGTATGTATAGAGTTCATGTGAAAGAACTACTCAAGGATGTATTGAGATCATGTGAAGTAATGGTTTCTCTAAATTGTTCTGAGCTTATTGATAGTCGCAAGTGTAGATGACTAGAGATACAGATGGCTGAGAAATTATCGGTGTCGTAGGTTCTAGCGGACTCAAAGCGGGGGTACAATTGAAGACCAATTGTACGTCGAATGCCCTAGGCGTCGTGTATGGCCTAGACACGTGTTGTGTATAGCATGTGGGGTTTTTTGCTAGAACTGGGACGTCTGTACGGTCCTTGACAATTGATAGCAAATTATTTGGCAAGTCATACGATTAACGATTGTTTCAAAGCAAGGTTGGCGGTGATAGCCAGAGTCAGTCATGGATGATTGGTTTTTCTATGTGTACCATCTCACATGGATTACCCAAAGTCGAGGAAGATGTTACTTGAGTGCTTGACTGATATTGGTTTAGGCCTCTAAGGAGAGTACTTGAGGGATACTAAACTCGATTAGGATTGTCTATGTGAGACTAATATAATCCGGATGCTATGAATGTTATTAATGATTGTTCTGATTTCCATGGACGAATTGTTGTGACCTTGGATGTTATGGATTGTAAAGGCTATCACTGTCGGATGTGCGGAAGATGGGTGTGAGTTCATTTCTGGTGTTGGGTAGTGGTCGGTAAATCTACCCATTCTCATATACTTTATTGATGAGGTTTGTTAGCTATTTTATCTCTCACTAAGGCAATTATCTGACTCAAGGTTTTATGTTTCCTCTTATTACCTTGGGTTGTTCATCCGTTGTTTGGATGGGCAGACTAGGTGATAGGTGACAGGTGATTTCTTAGTGAGGACGATGTAGCTGTTTGGAGGCAAGCAGGAGGTTGGCGTACTATCTTACTTACTATCTAGTATTTCTGTTTCTAATGTTTGCTATTTCTTTGAGTATTGCAGTGAGGCAAATTGTACAAACATTATTGTTGTTATCCACGTGTATGGGAATTACTTTGTAGTTGTCATGAAAGCTTTAGTGTTTTCTGCTTCACTATCACTACTTATTGTATATGTTCTATTATATTTTATCCTTGCGCTGTGAGTTTACGACATGTTTAGTTTATGTATCATACCTTGATTATCGTCCATAACTGCCTGGCATACCTTTCAGCGCATCATCCATCTAGTTTTGTGCGGGGCTTGTGGGCGGTCGTCACATTTGGTATCAGGCCTTTGGTTATCGATTTCGGCCAAAGTTTTAAGACATAATTACATAAGAGAGACGTATTTGTGGATTTCAATTGGATGTATACTATATAATGATATACAGTATATTAGGGTTCAGATTTTATTCCTATTGTTATCTCATATATAGACTAATCATTCTAGTTTTAAGATTTAGAATGAGCCGTCAAACTTTAGGAAACACTACCGAGGATGAGCTGCGACTGGAGGGGCAAGCGATGGGAACCAGTTGGAAGCTTTCGTTGTTATGCCATAATATTTAGTTAGGTTTGTGGCCATGATGGCCACCATCCTACTAAGAATGCCCATTCCAGAAGCGGCAATAAGGCGTGGTGTTCATATCACGAACCTAGGGGTGATCCCGCTAAGTGACAGATTGATTATCGTTCTACGGATGAAAAAGATGAGTTCAAAGAGGTATATCTTTAGAGCAACTTCAACGTCGGGCTAAGGAGAGAGAAGAAAGGGTCAATGCTTCTTGGGGCGAGGCTTTTAGAGGTAGGCATGTGCCCCAAGAGTAAACTTTTACTGGCCCCAGTAGAACAAGAAAGCTGAATAAGAAAAAGAAGAAACCCAAGAAGGATGACATGCTTCAACTAGAGGGCCATTATGCCAGGGATTGTAAGAAGCTAAGAGCTGAAAGGAATTTCTTTAAATGCGGCAAGCCTGGGAATAAGAAGAAAGACTGCCCAGATTTTCTGAAGGATAAGCAACCAGGGGAAGCTTGTGTTTTGGAAGCTATTCCGATTTCCTTTTTCATTCCTGATGATAATCAGAAGAAGTTGTTGTTAGTTTGGATATGCTTTCTTCCAAGGGAATTGTTGAGTTCTGTTTGGTACTAAAGCATTGCTTTCTTTTACCTATGATAGGATTGTATGTCGAATAAGTTTGGAACTGGAAGTTGTGATAGACCACTGATCGTGACTAATCCAGTTGGGGGTTCATCCAGTTTGAGCATGTTGTGTCGTGGTCTAGTGTTGTCGAGTCATGGTTGCTCTTTTTTGTGTGATTTCTTTGTTGTTAACTTCGCTGGGTTTGGGATCATCTTGGGCATGAATTGGCTCACAAGGTATGCAGCAGGAGTGAATTACGAGAAGCTAGAGGTGAGAGTCGGGGATGTGGAAGGGCGAAAGGTGTAAGCGCGAAGAGGGTGTCTTTGTTAGCTATTTATATTCTCTTGTGATTCCATAAGAAGACTTGTCATCTGTGCTGTTTGCTAATGAGTATGAGGATATCTTTGACAAGGTCAAAGGATTGCCACTGCATCGTGAGATCGAGTTTAGGATCGATATGGTCGAAGGTGCTAGATCAATCGTTATGCCTTTTAGGCGGATGGTGCTTAAGGAATAGCGAAATTTGGAGGTGCAAGTCTGTGACCTTTTAGGAATGGGATTCATTCGAAGAAGTGTTTCCGAATGTGGTGCACCAGTCGTGTTTGTAACCAAGGCAGATGGCTCGTTGAGATGGTGTGTAGACTATTATGAGCAGAACAAGATGACCAAGAAGAACAAGTATCCACTGTCGAGAATATATGACTTGTTCGATCAGCTTCACGAAGCCAAAGTGATCTCTCAGATGGATTTGGCAATCGGATTTCACCAGTTGAGTGTGGCAAGGGATAGTGTGTCGAAGACACACAAGTTTAGGAGCAATGTTTTCGGAATGGGAGGGCCTCGGGTATTTGGCTAGATTTGATTTTAGATCAAGGCGAATTGGAAAGCTTGCATATAGATTAGGTTACTTGAGAAAATTTCGTGTGTGCATAATGCTTTTTGTGAATCATTTCTACGAAATATGCGCATGATCCAGATGTGGTAGTATGTCCGGAACTATACGAAAACTTAGAAGTCGAGGTCGTGGTTATAAGACCTCGTAAACCACTTCGTGTTGTGGTAAATGACACGAAACAGCTTAGGAGGAAGATGGTTAAGTTAGTCAAGGTACAATCGAGTAATGATGGTGATGATCGTATGTGGGAGACAGAAGAGAGTATAAAGACGACCCATCTATTACTCTTTCGTCTATATGAGCCATTAATATCATGCCATGATTACATCGGTATAGCTTGTTATCATTGTTGCTATTATTGTTATTGTGTTACTATTGTTATCTTTAGGATTTCGCATGCTAGGATAGGGATGCATGGCTTGATGGTTGCTAGTTTAGATGATAGAATTGGTTTCTCATGGATGACAGGCATGTAGAATTGTTGTGGTTGCTTGGAATTTCAGGGGGCGAAATTCTTAAAAGGGGGGGGGGGGATGTAACAGCCCTCATTTTACGTATCGGAAGATCGTAAAATATTTTTATTTTATTCCCTGAGGGTTGGATCATTCTCATCTTTTGACATGTTGCTTATGGGGATGTGAGACATGTCCATAATTTTTACCGATTTTACTTGTGACAATTTTTCCCTGTCAATCTTTTACTGGGAATAACTTTTGACTCATGTCGAATCATAGGGTGAGACCTGTGCCATTGGAAAGGAATTGATGATTGCCTTTCCGTAGAGTGGTTACATTAAAGATTTGGCTTAGCGGTTTGGGAGGAATGGCTATATTAAGGTTTTCCAGTTGGTTGTTCAGGATTTTGAGCCACATTAGGATGATTTTAAGAGGCCCAAGTCGTGGTCTAATGGAAACAATAAATAGAGGGTGGGAGGTATGGGAAATAGTTTACTTCCACATTCTCTCATTAGGTGTCCTTGAGCACCTTCTTCCTTTAACACCTTTGCACCATTAAAAATCAAAATCCAAGGAGGGAAATCTTAGATCTACACTATTGGAGGCTAGATCTACATCAATTGAGGCAAGGATTCATCGTATCAAGGGGTTTGGTGTGAGGTGCTTGCTGTCCGAATTCATATTTCTATCATTTTAGCTTGTTTTGGAGAATTAGTGAGTGGTTTGCATCTCTTACATGGATTCAATGAAATGTAAGAGTGTTTGATCATGTTTTTCATCATATTTAAGTACTTTTCCATATATCTATTCCATATTATGAATCACCTTATGATCTCATTTAGTAAGTTTAAATCATTGAGTCTATGTTATTCCATATGATTATGCAAGTTAGATCTATAGTTTTGTTCGTATGACCATTAATTATGATTTTTGGGGTGATTTGCATGATTTGGAGAAAACTATCATTTTCATGTTTTTAGCGGATTCGTACCGTGTTGTTGATCATATTTGACGGATTGGACAAGTTGGTTTTGTCGAATCTATCATTTGGCGAAGTTTTGGTGGAAATCAGAGTGGAAATTGTGAAGTGCAGGTTTTGGGTCATGCGTAGGAGGGGTCGGTCGCGCACCATGGTGGTTTTCTTGGAAAGCAAGACAGGAAGGAGTGGTCGTGCGAGCCAAAAGGGAGATCGGTCTAGGGAGATCGTTCTAGGGAGATCGGTCCAGGGAGATCGTTCTAGGGGGATCGTTCTAGGTATATCATTTTAGGGAGATCAGTCCAGGGAGATCGGTCAAGGGAGATCTTTCCAGGGAGATAGGTCCAGGGAGAATGATCTAGGGAGATCGTTCCGGGGCGATCGGTCCATGGAGATTGATCTAGGGAGAATGGTCCAGGGAGATCGGTCTAGGGAGATCGTTCTAGGGAGATCAGTCTAGGGAGATCGGTCCAGGGGGAACGGTCAAGGGAGATCGGTCCAAGGGGATAGGTTGTAACACCCTGAATTTTCTATGAATATTAAAATTTACATTTTTTAAGAATACTTAATTATTAAAGTGAGAATTAAGGGAAATGGGTTACACCATTGCGTTCTTCTCGGAATTCTGCTTGAGATATAGTCCGAGTTTGCATGAATTGGACTATGTATAAAGAAGTTATGGCGTTCGAAGTTTCAGAATTCAAATAAATTGAAAACAGTTCAGAATAATAAATTTGAAATTCAAATTCAAACAGGGGAGTAGGCTGGACGGGAATTCTCCCGCCCAAGGGCCAGGTCGACCACGGGGTCAACCTGGGGGTCGACCTACCCATACAGGTCGACAAGGGGGTCGACCTACCCCCCGGCAGATCTGAAATGTGACGATGTTTTGACACACTATTGAGTCATTAGGGCTGAGGTGGTTATTCTATCTTGTCTGGATGGTCTTGATTGCTTCTAAGTTAGTCTAACGGCTCTTAATTAATTAAAATTCTAAAAAAGCAACCTAACCCTCAACCTAAAATCACACAGATTCATACCAAGAGCCATCATGCTGTCAATGGTGAACCTAGAGTAGCCACCGTTCTCTTTCAACTCAAAAGCAAGAATCAGAATCAAATCTAACCTAAATTAGAATAACAATTAGTCTACATCAAAGGCGAGCAATTCAATTTTAGAATACAGATCCTAGAAAAACAAGATTGTTCTTTTGTTTGTGAGTACTATTTATTTCACAATATAATTATTAAATTAATTATGATGGGCTGTAATTGGATTATGAGAACATGTCCGTTGAATCGCATGATGTTGTTTAACTTTGTAGATCTATTTCATATTTAACTTGATTCATTTTTTGGGAAGTTAAATTGTATGAATCTTATGCAAGTCTATATGTGAATTGTACACAAATTTATATGTGAATCAAGTATATACATATGCTAGTTTATACGCAAAATCATGTGATAAATTCATATGCAAGTTGCAGAAATTCATATGCAAGTTGTAGAAATCCATATGCAAGTTTAGGTGAAAAACCATATTCACATTTTTGGGTGAAAATTTTATTCACATATGCAAGTTAAGCGAGACCCATAATTTACATATGCAAGTTCACAATTTCATGTTTACATCTATATTTAAATCCATGGTAGTTTATGAACATATATGATTCCATATGACCATTGTCTATACAAATTGTTGGCTATGCAATTTTATGTTAGAATTCCTATTTGCAAGTTAGATCTATTTTTTTATGTGTTATGCAAGTTGTGATGTTTTTTTTAAGTTAGACTATTTGCGAGTCTAACATATTTCATATTTAAACGTATGAATAGCGTGGGCACAAATGGGGAAAATACTAATTATGTAAATTGTGAATTGGCGTAAAATGGATTTAAAATATATAATTAAATTGAGACATTAATTGGTACAATTTTTATACTTAAAAAAGTATGGACATAATTTAGGTGACAATTATGGACGTAATTAATTTGGAAATTATTGGAAATTTGAATAGGGATAATTAATTCATATTAGGGTGAAATAATTTGTTATAATAAACGCCTAAGACACGAGGTTAGACTCGTTTGTGATGTAAGACTGCCCGGACCCGCCCGGCAAATCCAGGAACCACAAGCGGTAGTCTAATGTGAGAGGTCGAAGGCATAAATTAAATGCGTAACAGTTGTAATGACACAAGGTTAGACACGTTTGCGGTATAAGACTGCCCCGACCCACCCGGCAAATCCAGCAACCACAAACGGGAGTCTATTGTGGGAGGTCTTACAAGGTTACGGATATGATGAATTAAGTAACACTTAACCAAGATAAACATGTGGTGGGACATGGGGGTTAGTGGGTGACATGGGTGGCATGTGAAATACGATTAGAAACACTTAACCAAATTGAAACATGTAAAGAAGACATGAACAAGAGGGGGTTAAGTGGAAAATTCTTGTGTGGACCAAGCATAGGTGGAAAGCTTGTGTCAAGCATGGCGGACCCATTTCAAACTAGTAACCCATTAAGTATCTTTGTAGGATCGAGTTAGATCGAGGACGGGACAAGCTTACTGGGTTTGATTGTAAGAGTTCAAAACGGGTTAACGGTGGCAACGCAGGTCCAACGGGGTCATGTGCGTGCGTGAGCCCGGGCTGGTCGGTAAGACGTTGTTGCATCGTATAGATATAAGCCGTGCATCTTCAGTGGTATCGGGTTGCTACTTTGGGGAGTGATACACCCCACTATGGGACCAGCATGGGTATCTACGAGTTTGGGAGCCGATCGCATAGGGGTAGTGGGCACAACTAGTGGAGATAGGGGCAGGCGGCACCTATGAAGACAGCTAGGGGTACATGAAACTACCATTATGATTATTATGTTCAGTAGGCGAGATCAACTTTTAGGGTGGCTACTAGTGGTGCAGTATAGTAATTATCCTATAGTGATTAGGAGTGATATTAACGCCAGAATATCCCTCCTATTCGTTTTGCCTTGCCCACTTATTTCACAATCATTCCTTATTTTACCAGTTTATGCCTTATCTTAATTACTTTCATAATTGTATTGTTAAAGTTATGGTACTCGCCAGACTTTATGTCTGACCCCCTTTGTTTTCGCCTCTTTTCTTCCTTTCCCCCTTAGGTTCTCAGGGTGGGACTAGTACTAGTGGAGCTTGATCAGGATCTTTCTCTCTCTTTTTAAAGTGCTTGGATTGTTGAAAGTAAAGTCCAGCTCATCTCTATTATGGCTACTTATGTTGGGGTTATGCTTTTTATTTTATGTACTCAGAAAACAATTTGTCAAGATGGTTACTAAGTGTACTTGGTTTTTCTGTTGGTTTACGATGTTGCTGCAATCAAACTATTTCTCCACTGCAATAAATGTTGTTTTGAAAATTTTCAAGTACCAATATATGTATCTGTCTTGTTATATTCTGTTCTATTCGCCAATAATACTCCATGAAAGTTAATGCATTCCCTTTGAGAGTGACATTAATGGACGTGGAGTGTTACATATGTCCAGGGAGATCAGTCAAGGGAGATCGGTCCAGAAGGATCAGTCGGACGTGACTTTGAAGTGGACTCAAGTTGGAATATTTGAAGGGTTGAAGGTGTTCGTTGATCGGTGTAGAACAACGAATGGTATGACAACTCAAAGGTGTCCTGAGTGGGGTGATAATTCTATAGACTATACTGAACCTATATTGAAGTTATTTGGTTCGATGATGATGGTGGCTTCGATGAGAGTCCAGATGAGGATGTTCGAAGTGATTTGATTTGTTTAATGTTTGTTGTATACAACGAATGTGGAAATGACTCAAGGATGTATTGAGTTCATGTGAAAGAACGACTCAAAGATGTATTGAGCTCATGTGAAGTAATGGTTGCTCTAAAGTGTTCTGAGCTAATTGATAGTCGCAAATGAAGATGACTAGTGATACAGAAGGCCGAGAAATTATCGTTGTCATAGGTTCTAGCGGGTTTAAAGCGGGGGTACAATTGAAGAACAATTATAGATCGAGTTCCTTGCGCGTCATGTGTGGCCTAGACACGTGTTGTGTATAACGTGTGGGGTTTTTGCTAGAACTGGTACGTCGTGTATAGTCCTTGACTTGATGGCAAATTGTTGGGCCAGTCATACAATTAATGCTGGTTTTAAAGCAAGGTTGGCGGTGATAACCGGAGTCAGTCATGGATGATTGGTTATTTTGTTTGTACCATCTCACATGGATTATCCAACGTCGAGGGATATGTTCCTTGAGTGCTTGACTTATATTGGTTTAGGCCTTTAGGGAGAGTACTTAAGGGATGTTAAACTCGATTAGGATTGTCTATGTGAGACCTATGTAATCTGGATGCTATGAATGTTATTAATGGTTGTTCTGATTTCCATGGACGAATTGTTGTTACCTTGGATGTTATGGATTGTAAGGCTATCACTGTCGGATGTGGGGGATATGGGTGTGAGTTCTTCTCTGGTGTTGGGTGGTGGTTGGTAAATCTACCCATTCTGATATATTTTATTGATGAAGTTTGTTAACTATTTTATCGCTCACTAAGACTGTTATCTAACTCAAGGTTTTATGTTTCCTCATATTACCTTGGGTTGTTCATCCGATTATTTGGATGGGCAGACTAGGTGGCAGGCTACAGATGATTGGTTAGTGAGGACGATATAGCTGTTCGGAGGCGAGCAGGAGGTTGTCGCACTATCTTACTTACTATCTAGTATTTCTATTTCCGTTGTTTGCTATTTCTCTGAGCATTGTAATGAGGAAAATTGTACAAACACTGTTGTTGTCATCCACATGTATGGGAATTAATTTCTAGTTGTCATGAAAACTTTAGTGTTTTCTACTTCACTATCACTACCTGTTTTATATGTGCTATTATATTTTATCCTTGCGCTGTGAGTATACGATAGGTTCCTTTTGTATCATACCTTGATGATCGTCCATAGCCGCCTGGCACTCCTTTTAGCGCATTATCCCTCTTGTTTAGTGCGGGGGCTGTGGGCGGTCGTCACACCGCTTAGGATCGCACGGAGAGCTATGCAGATAAGAGATGAAGAGATTTGGAATTCTATATTAAGGTTTCTCCTCTTAGGAAAGATGTCTAATTTAGAAGGAATGGTGAGCTAGCTTTGATGTTTGTCGGACCATTTCCGATCGTCGAGAGGATTTAGAATTTAACATATAGAGTGGATCTACCTTCGAAGATGGCAGATGTGTGAAATGTGTTTCATATATCGTATATATGGAAGTTTGTGCATGAATCTGGTATTATAGCGGCACCAGATCAGCTTGAAGACTTAGTGGTTGAGCTGGAAGTTTCTCGATCTTGTAAGCTGCTTCAGATCGTAGGGAACAATACGGTAAGCTTAAAAGGAAGGTAGTTAAGCTAGTTAATGTATAATGGGGCGAGGATGATGACAACTGTACATAGGAAACAGAGGAGAGTCTGAGGGAGGCATATCCAGAACTATATGAATGGCAATGCCCCATTTTTCGTGTCTACTTGCATCATTGTGTCTTATACTATTATAATTTCGCATGACAATTCAGGGCATTGCTTGCATGGATTATTAGATTCTAGATTTCATGTTAGAGTGATTTCTCTTGGATTGTAGGCATGTGTGATACTATGTTTGCATATGCGTCTATTGGGGATTTCGGGGGCAAAATTTTTAAAGATGAGGGCAAGAATGTAACGACTCATATTTTACATATTGGAGGATCGTAAAATAATTCTATTAAATTCAAGCAAGGTCGTATCATTCTCATATTTTGACATATAGTTATATAGGAAATTTCACTTATCTGTGATTTTTCCAGATCGTTTTGTGACCGTTTTACTCCTGATTATCTTATTTTGGCTATATCTTTTGATTGGTGCAGAATTAGACACTCAAACCTGTGCCATTGGAAAGACTTGATGGTTGGTCATTCCGTAAAGTAATGACATTAACGATTTGGATAAGGGAATAAGGAGATAGAACATTTTTAGGTTTTTGGAATTGCTGGGCAGATATGATTTACAGCTGATGGGATGATTAAGTTAGCCCGTTAAGTTAATGACCTGTAGTAGAAATAGCGGCTGAAGCAGATTAGATTAATCTTTTCTCCTTATCTCCCTAGCTATCACAAAAACAATGATTCTCAAGTTCTTCCTCCCAAAACCCTAAATCACATTCTAAATCACTTCTACTCTCCTCCCAACACATTCTAGAAATTAGATCTCCATTATCTGCCCGTGGTCATCGTTTAAAGGGATATTTTTAGTCATTCCTTACTGTCCCAATTCATTTCTACTGTGATCTACATAGGTTTATTGTTTTGGTGAGTGATTTTGACCTCTCACTAGGGTGCATTATAAGCATATATTGGGTGTTTCTACCACGTTTACATGCTAAATCAGCCAAAAACATGATTGTTTGTGTTCATTTCAGATTTTAAACTCTAGGAATAATCTAACTAGAGACAAAATGGATTAAAATGATAAGATTAGATTAATTAGCATATAGATTTACATTAGATTTGTGCATATGATTGATAGTTTTATGTTTTGTATGAATTAGGTGTTTGTGTATGATTATTAATTCATATGCTTGTTGTTTGAATTGTTGAAATAGTTGTTTGGATATTATACTTGATTTTCTATGTTAGAATCGTTGAAATAAGGAATTGGAATGAAGATCGGAGCATAACAGGATCAAGATTTATGGAAATCGCATGAAACTCAAAGATTAGGGTCTGGAAGGCAGCAGGAAAGCACCCAATAACTTTTAGTCTAAAATTCGTAAGTACTAGACCGACACCGGTTCATGCCCTATGGAACAACACCTTTCCATCATGCTGCATGATGGCAACTTGAAACTTTAGGCATAGACTTTTGGGGAGATGTGCATGTTAATGGTTAAGTTTGAGGTCATTTGGATAGAGCATGTGACTTGTACACTTCACTAAAACTATGGACCAGTACGAAAAACTCGAGACAAGGGGTGGATGGACTGGCATAAAAAATAGCATGCAAAAGTGAAGTATAGAGGATTGGAGAAGTACTTAGCTAAAATATAGCTAAGTGCATGGACCTACACCGATCCATAGGGGATGGATCGACACCAGTCCATCAATTTGTATGGAATGGATCGGAGGTCCACGGATAGTGATGTGTTGGGTGTTGTGGTCATGTTGGTGGTCTTGGATTGACGGATACTTCTCCGATTATGACCTATAGCATGATTAGGTGATTTACTCTTTAATTGAGGACTTAGATTTAGAGTGGTTTGAAGGAAAACTATGATAGTATAGGTGTAACATAGCTGCATGGTGATGAGGCAGTTCATTGCAAATGACACTACATATTGGACCCGTAATGTAACGAGATTATGGACACAACTCGTGGTGAACGATGTTGAAATAGTTCATGGTGTAAGAAGCTTTAAGATAATGGATCAATTGAAAGGGGGATCAATTAAACTAAGTGGAGTAACATTGATCGTGAACTCTCAAGGAAGCATTGATAGCTAAGAAACTTTTAGTGGACTCAAAGCATGAGTATCGTAGGGATGTCTATTAGGATTGGGGGGATCATATGCCTTAGGTGGCGAACCTAGGCCAGAAGGGCATGTGTTGAGGAAACACGAATTTTCTACTAGAAATGGTATTTCCATTAGTCCCTGGATAAGTGAGGATTGCCATATGAGTATTAATGTATTCACGACATTAGAAGGTAAATGATGGTTGCTATGTTTGTTTTGTGTGCTCTTATCTTTACTTTTTGGGTAGAATATCTCCTATAGGGCTTGGATAAAGAGATAGGACGTGGGGTCAAGATAGGCCATGCATATTTTTTAAGACATATATTTGTATTAAATCTTATTTTGTGTAAAATATTATTGTGGAATAATACGTTGTTGAAAAACAAAAGTTTTCGCTATTTTTGTTTTATGTCTTGTGAATGTTAGCCTCTGCGATTAGTTTCTTTATGTCTACTACATTGTATATTCTTTAATATGATCTGTTTAGGGAATACTAAGGGTTATGGGGGTGTTTCTGTCTTATTTGATAATACATGTTTCTTTTGTTAAGCCAATCCCAGATCTGAGGCCAACCTATTAACTCGGTCTCTGACCTGAGCATATGATATTCTTTTTTTATCATAATAGATTTTATTCTTCGTTTCTTTTATTTTGATTTTTCTAACATGTCAAAAAAGTTATCATAATAATCTACTCATTTTCTATCTCTTTTCAATTAATAACATTCATAATTTCACTGCAAATTTTTACAAATTTGCCTAATTCAGTTTGATTTCTTTTAAATACATATTCATAACTTATATACATGTTTATATAAATCTAATTTTTTTCCATTAATTCTATATTTGCAAAGTTTATACTTTTTATTATATTTTTCATGTGTAAAAAGGTGATTAAATATGTGTTTTAACTACCATTTACACATCTAGGCATGTTTAAGAATAAAAGTGAATAACTGCATAAACAATAAATAACTGATAAAAATTATAACAACCCAGAAAATCCGAGCCAATTCAAAAAATTTATTTTGGCAATTTTAATGAATTTTGAATATTTAAAATGAATTATTTTAAATAATAACGACGAGAAATTTATTTTGAATAGAAATAGAATGTATATATTTATTTGAATCGACCTTAGAATATAAATATTTTATTTTAAATATAAAAGGAATTGAAAATGGCGCGGTAGTTCGAAAATTCGATTTCAAAGTTCAAATGAATGCACAGGATTCAAAATAAACCGGATTTTAGCGAAACCAAAAATTTTAGAATCTATTTGAAAATATCTTTCCAACAAATCCAAAAAATTGAAATTTCATAGCAGGAATAAAAATTTATGCCCAGTTGAAAATTCAGAATAGTCGCTATGGAAAATATAACCCTTAAAAATGGAAATTTTGCAAACGACCTCTGTTTTCAACAAAACCATTTTTGTTGGATCCAAGATGTCGAGTTATTGCTAGATTTCAAAATTCATAATTTTCTGAATCAATATGTGAGTGTGGCGAAGTAAAACGTGTTTTAACCGTTTCAGTCAATTTCGATCGACCAGAAAATGGCCATTTTTCAAACGGTCTCAGAATTTGACGAAATTAGTTTTGTTAGAACCGTATCGTCAATACAAAGCTAGAAAATATTTTTCGGGAATTTTTAGAGTCAATATGTGACCCCGGTAAATTGAAATGTACATTTAAAATTGAACATAAAGAATTATATTTTAATTTGAATAGAAACTGATCGAAACGATCGAATTAGCTTACGATATATTTCCCATTGCACTCGGAATGGGGGTAATTAGCTAGGGACGATAGTTGTTGGGTTTGATTTTGAATTCGGATCAATAAGCAGATAATTGGAGAATTAATTAATTAAATATTTATAACTAACAACCCCGTTACTTTTTCCTACTTAAGAAGTCAACCCCCCCCCCCCCCAATTTGAAAAATCCCGATCCCCAGATCGATGGCGACGACGTCGTCGCCCTACCTCACCGCCGCATCAGGCAGAGCCACCGCCGCCACCACACCCCTCCCCACATCCTCCCCCTTCGCTTCGATCTTCCCCCTCCCCTCCTTGATTTGAAAATCGCCGTTCATTCCTGAATCACCAGACCCGTCGCCCCCTTCGCCGCAGCACTGCCAGAGACTCCCGACCCCACCAGCGACGCCACCTCCGGTGAATTCCCCCTTCAGCACCTCGCGCGACCTCCCCCTCTTCTCCCCTTGCCGTTCAAACACCTCAACCCCTCTACTCCTCCAATTGGGACCTCGCAAACCCCAGTCGCTCCCTACACCTCCGGTTCAACGCTCCAGACAGTAGCAGTGAGTTTTTTTTTGTTTCTTATTCTTTTTCCTAGTTTTATTTTGATATAAAACAAAGTATAAAAATTCAGTTGTTTTTATATAACAGTTTAAAATCTGATTTTATTTATAGAAAACATTGTCTAAAAATATGATTTTTGATTATACAATAATAAAATTTCGATTTTTATGTATGTAGATTTAAAATAAAAATACGATTTTTAACCAGGTTATGATATGAAATTATTTTTAGAAAGGTAAAAATATTAATTTTAGCCTATGTATGCTTTATAAAATAATCATACAAAGAAATAAGTATTGATTGGTGAAAAATATAATTTTTAACTTAGGTATACTACATAGATTGTCAATCAAAGCACGGCGGAGTGGAACCCAAAGGTGAGAACTCCTCACTTTTATTTTATTTTCTAGTTTGAAATATATACTAGGATGCAGACGGTGCTTAGCAGCACCCGACACCCGTCATCCACAGACCATGGAGGACTTGTTTGTTTGATTGATGTGTTGTGAAAAGTGATTGTGTGATGTGGAATGAATAAATATTTTATAGTTAAAAATATAATTTTTAATGTGTATATAAAATAAATATTTATAAACAAATCGGACGATTTGTTTATGTACACACATTTGAATGATATTGATTGGGACGATAAATTTTACATATCGCCCAGCTACACAAATAAAATTCATTATTTGTTGATTGAAACCCCACACGGGTATTGAGATGATATATGACACACACTAATCCCGATATTTAGTTGTATGTCGATCGATTGATTGACAGGCTGTTATAAACGTTGAATATTTATATTTGATGCTTATACAGTGTAGAATGCACTCTGGATGATGGATTGTTGTTTTCATTGTTGTTATACACATTGGTTGTGTGAAATCCATATAACCAACATTATATGGTAATTGACTGTGTCTGATTCTAGTTCAGAAAGAATGAATATTTTAAAATAATGAATATTTTCAAATAATAATATGATTTCGATGTCCTATTTGGGATGGACACAAATATATTTAAATATATAAAGTCGTGCCGATTAGATTGACGCCATTTTGACGTGAACGATATTTATATCTATTTTATTCATTTTTATAATGAATATCGAAAAGGAATGGATTTCAAAATATTATGTTTTGAAAATATTATCATTTATATATCGATGATATGGAATATTCAATTTTGATTTGAAATTGAATATGAAGTTGAATTAGTTTTGAAAACGAATTTAAAACAAATTATAAAATACATTTTAGAAGGAAATCGATGAAATATATATTATATATATAATGGCCTGAATAGAACGCGTCGCGCTGCGGTAGTTCACGAATTTCGATCATTGACTTCGAACGGATATTATGGGAGATCCGACCGTCGGATTCTCCTAAAACCAGAATCGTTGGGTTTGTATCGAAAAGAGCTTTCTAACGAAAATTAGAGATTTGAAATCTAACAGTTGGATTTGGAATTATGTCCAAATCAAATTTGGAAAAGGTCGATGTAAGAGCAGTTCGATGGCCGTTTATGGAAATCGACTGTACGGGCCTTGATAAAATTATTAAAAATATCAATAATTTATGTAAAATCATAAAAAATGATTTGGAAAGAATCGGGATGAAAAATTCCATATTTGAAAAGATAAAAATAGATTTATATCGAAATGAACTTGTTTTGAACTAGAATTATAATTCAATTGTTTTTAAAATAAATAAATTGGATTTGAAATGGTTTTAAAAATAACCAGAATTTCCAATATATAAATTGGAATGGATTTGAATCGAAATTGTCTTCGAAATGTTTCGATATTGGATTTCGTGATAATGCGGGTATTGTTATGGGAATTTGAAAGATATATATTTATATCATTATTTCCAGTACGATATTTGTTGGTCGTAGAATTTGATATTGAATATAAACCGACACATTTTCTATTCAGAGCTTTGTATTTAATATCAAATGGGATTTGGGTTTGCCGTGAATGGTGTCTTCATTAACACTGTTCTTAAACCCAATTGAGAAAAAAAGATTAAATCTTTTTATTTGGATTTAATGAAGTATACTAATTAAATGATATTTAATTGGAATCGAATTGGAATTGATTTGTGGGTTTATCGTGAACGGTGTTTTAAATAACATTTATTCGTTAACCCGATAATTTATGGAATGTGAATTGGGATTGTTGTGAACTGTGCTTTAACGACATTCGTTCTTTAACTCGATTCACAGTGAAATGTGTTTTGGAATTTATAAATCTTTTTTTAAGATTTAAAGAAGATTTTCCAAAGTAAAGTTTTCCAATTTAAATAAAATAAATTGAAATGGGATGGAATTCGATTTGGTAATAATCAAAGTGAATTTCTGTGGATGAGGACTGCTAATATATATGGAATTTAAAAGGCTTTGCCGTTATTCCATTTATATTATTAGTCAGATATGGAAGTTTATATCGATTATATATATATATATATATATATATCGATTTGTTTTCCATGAAGATTCCATCGTTAATGGAATGTGATTTTGGGTTGTTGTAAATGGTATCTTTAATAATACTGTTCTTAGAACCAACGGAGTTAAGAAAATCAAAAACTGACTGGAGATTAGTTAAGCTGAATGGTTTCTTGGGTATTGATCTGATGTTGGTTTCGGCCTTCGGGGCTAATACCTTAGGAATTGTTCACTTGCTAATTTACGGTTGAAGGCCGATGGAAATGGAATGTGATTTTGGGTTTATAGTGGACCGTGTTTTTAAATGACATTGGTTCTTTAACCCAGTTAAACACAGGATATGATTTCCCAAGTTACACAATCATTAATATTGATTTTTGGGAAGATTAAAACCAAGTGGAGTTTAAATGAATCTTTAAATAGATTAAAATGTGAACTTGATAACTAAAATTATCAAATTCAAGAAATGATCGAGAATGGAGTATCACCAGCTTTTCTCCAAGCAATATTTAAATCTTTAATTAGATTTGAACGTGAAATGGTAATTGAATTTACCGATAAAACCGTGGTGTTAGATATGAAGTATTACCAGTTTTACTTCATGGGATGAATAAGTTGGGATTGGGAAATTAAAATAAATGATTACTTCGGTAAGGTTCGTTAATCCGACTAGTTTGGATAAACCATAATATGGTTTGAATTGATATTCAAAGGAAGATTAAAGAATAAATTTAAGGAATTTATCTTTGATAAAATTTATGGGAACCTTTTCCAAAGTAAAAGAATATTTGAATAAAGGAATATTCTGGTTTGTAATAAGGCGTATGTTGTGTTTTTATAACACATGTTTATTATATACGTGAGCTATTCGGAAAGACCGAATTTATCTCATTCTGAATAACTGAATCGAGGAGAAGTCGACGATGACGACGGTGGTTGAAAACCAGAGAGGTGGGAATCAGTTGGTGATCGTCCAGACGTACTTGGAGATTGATGGATATGTGAGGAATAAGGTTCCTCCGGTATCGTACTGTTTGCGAACAAATCATACAATTGTAAACAACTGTAAAATCCGTTCGGCTTTCCTAAACAACAAGGATTGTTGTAGAGGGTGTCGAACTCTGGGACAAACATAGGCTATCAGGACAGATTCACTATTTTATTTTTAAAATCCTAAAAGTTAGATCTAAATATGATAAGCGTTAGATCGAACACGAGTATTCCCTGTGAAGGAGCATAGATCTTAAACGACACATAGTATGAAGGTTCAGATCTAAACCTTAGTTCATATCTAGATCTACATACATGAAGTTCAAATCTTTTGGCTATGCGATTCATATTGAATCATATCTATCAGCGTCATCACCCCCTAATTAAAGAGGATTAGCTAGACATAGCTAAAGAAGAAGAGAAGTAGAAACTAAATAACATAAACATAAATAAAATAAAATAACAACTGAGAGAAAGGAAGAAGGGTTTTATTCCAAGAAGAGAATTACAGAATAAAACTAAGTGTGTTTTACAATGAATGAGATAAAGTGTATTTATAGCTGATATGACAAAGGCTACTTGGCAAATTCCATAATGTGGGACTAAAGAATTAGCCCAACTAACACATAAGCTAGTGTGAACGCAGCTGTAGAGTGAGAGGCCTTGGAAATGAGCTAATGTGAACGCAGCATGAGTGAGATGGTCTGCAAATGAGCCAATGTGAACGCAACATGAGTCTTTAGTGAGCCAAATCTACCCAACTGAACTCTATTTGCAACCGTTCTTCAAGCTTTAAACTCTTCAAGCTTTAGTAATTTCAACTTCACTCTTTTTAAGCAAATTCTTCATGCTTTATCCATCAAATGCTCTAAACCAAACTTTTTTATCAACAATCTGAAAACACAGCTATAAATACACAATATTAATTATTTTAAATAGAAAACTAGATAAATAAGCGGATAAAATATACAGATTTATATGTATATCAAATACCCCCACCCTTATCTTTTTATTCGTCCTCGAATAAACTAAACTAAGATATGTCACACTTTCGTTGGAAACATGATTTCATTTAGCGTATGCAACAAGCCGTCAAACCCCTAGGTGTCCCTAGTAGGACGAGTGTTGTCTCGTGAGGGTTTTCAGCGGATACTACCCACAAAATCCAAAGCGTCTTGTGTACGCGGATTAATCAAACAATATATTTAAGGTCTTTCATATTCCAAGGATTTCACCTAACTTCAATAATAACGGTTTAGCCCTAAATTGTCCATCCCATAATTAGTGCAAAAATGAATACAAATTTTCAAGCTGAATCGTAATTCCTTGAAAACACTGTAATTGTCTTGAAGGTTAAGAGCGTGGTGTCAACCAAAGTTCTGCACATCGACAATGTGCACCCAATCATTTCTTTATTCTTTTTTTTTTTTGAATAATTTTGCACCAATGTAACTATAATGTATTGGATATGAGTTATGCATAGATGAAGGAAAATTTTGTAAGTTCTAAAAATATTCTAGATAAGAGGGCAAGTGTATTAGTTGAACTTCAGGCTACAAAAGATAAAGTAATACTAAAGCACATATGAACATTTTTGTTTCCTTTCATCTCTTCTACTACAATCCTCACTTCCAAGTACAGTATAATGGATGTGGATGGAATGGAAATGGATGCTGCATAGTCAAGAATGATGAAGACTATTTTATTCAGAGAGACTCTCTCTTTATTTCATTTTTTTTTTCTCTTTTTTTTTCTTTCTTTTTTTTTTTTTTGCATGATGAATGATGAGTGGAGATGGAATGATGCCATACATTATTTCATTTGATTCCTCCTCTACTAAACCAATACTTCATGAAAGGAAAGTTTTGTGCCCTAGTTACTCTATTTCTATAACCCTAATTCAACACACAAGTCTGGATTGATGTTATATAAAAAGCTGAAAGGAATGATAAACAAAGTTTTGTAAGATAGATAACCCATACAAAATAAGATGTGGTATATGGTTATCCTACCTTAAAACAAGTACGGAGTGGGTAGTGTAATATTGGTATAAAAATTGACGTTTCTGAACCTTTGAAAATAAATCAGTACAAGGTTCTTAAGTATACCAATATAAGAAAAACTTGTCGAAACATGGATGTAATTCAACTAAAACTTGGCTTTGAATAATGTGGGGTATCGAAGAAGAATGATACAATGAGTCATTTCTCCTTAATTGGACCAAGTGGATTTTAGAACTTACGATTTTGAAAATTTGAGTGGAAAAGAAAATATTATGCATGAAAACGAACTCAGAAAATCCAACAAATGTATGTGCAAAATCATTTTTATTTCTTGATTTTTTTTTTGATTTTTTTTACTTTCACATTCTAACACGTATAACAAGGGTTGACACGCTTACTCCAGAACACGACTAACGTCCGCACCGTCTCAAGCTAGCATCTTAAAAAGACACATTACAATTCAATGAATAAATAATGTTCATTCCCATCACCCAATAATTCAACTTATCAAACAAGAACCAAGGTGTTATTTATGAATTTAAGTTAATCCTTGTTCAATGAATGACCTAGTTCATAAAATTTGATTGCTGATGTAATGTAAACTCCCCCCACACTTGAGTGTGACTGTGTCCTCACAGTCGTTAATCAGACATGTCTTAGTGAAAGGGAAATAAAATAAGAGGGTTAGCATGGCTTACCGGGTACACGTGCAGAAAATACGCAGTCATCCCGGTCCACAATGGACCAATGGATCAGCCTCATCAAGATTATGAGACACAGCTGAAGCACAGAAAACCAAATCATAAAGGATTTTATATTACGTGTCTGATTTGGAAAAACAAATCTTGTTTTTTTAGAAGTTTGAGTTGCTAATTTTAAAATTTTGAGCTTACAATTGATCCTAAAATCAAATTGAAATTCTGTAGCAGCTAAAGAGAGGTCACCGAGCTAGGGTTCAGTAAAAGTTTCAAAAACAAATTTTGATTTGTTCAGATGATGTATAAATTGAGAGACGTGTGCATCACTCTCACCCCCACACTTGTTTTGAGAAATATTGTTCAGTTTTGTTTTTGTTATTTGAAATGTTATGGACTAAAGGTTCATTCATAAATCCAAAGTCAAAACCGAACAAACGAATTTTCAGTAAATTTCGAAATCGTGTTTTCTCAAAAACAGTGTTATTCCAGAAAGAGTTCATATGCTGTAGAAATTTATCATTGAAAAACAGGTGATCACAGTGAGGTTCAGTTGAATCGATCAAGTCGCAAGGAGTTTCAACAATTTTAGAAAAATCGTCATTGTGATTAAAATCACGTTCAATAGTTTCGTTGTTGTCAACCTCAAGAATTTCAAGATTTTCAAATGTTTCATTTTCAATTTCAGACCCAACAACGTTATCGTCACTTAGTTCAGGAAGTTTTCGTTCATCAAAGTCATCCTCTCTCAAACAGTTATTACCAACTTCATCATTTCTTTTAGATTGACAATCTAAAGTTGCTATATTTTCAAAATTTTCAGAATTTGAGAGAGGAAGATCAAATTGAAGATTGACGTCTTTATTTTCAAGTGAATTTAAGTTCAAATCGATTACCGAGATTTCAACAACTTCATTAAGATTTTTATCAATTTCAAAAGTTGTTAGTTGACAATTTTCGATTTCAGTAAGAGTTGAATTTTCAGCAAAAGCATCAGTTTGAGTTTGAATTTCAGTTTCGCAGAAATCAAAGTTTTGCACCAGAGATTTTTCAAAAATTTCATTTTCATCAATAGTCAAATCGTCAGAACATCAATAATCGTTATGTACTATTGTGACGAAGTTAATGGCTGACTATTTGTTTCAAAAGAAACATTGGCAGAAAGTTGTTTGTCACTAGATTGGGATTTATAGTTGTTGTACAAGTTTGTAACTTCAGTTTGAAGAAGAGAAATGTGATAAAGTATCCTAGTGCAACTTTGTTTGCTGTCTGTTATTCTTTGAGCAAGTTCTTCGACGTAAGTCAAGCCAAGTTTCATTAAATCCTCAAATTCGTCAACATCATCAATTCCCTCAAGTAATAACTTCTCTAGATTTTGCCAATGTTTAATAGTGTATTGAGCCAGTTGTTCAATGTTACGCATGTTTTCGATATATTTATTTTCAGAATCTTGTTTTTCATCTAAAATTCGTGCCCATTCCTTGATGTCCTCGCGACAATTCGAAATGTCATGCATTAATTGATCAATTTCACTCAGGCTCTCATCTATCAAATTGGTAAACACACCAGACTTCAAAATGTTGTTTTTTAGATTCGTCATTCCTATGTGTTCCTCGGTGGTTGACCTTAAAAACTCATCCACCTCATCTCTTAGAAGTCATCCATTATTTATTTTCCAAAACCAACATCGCCAAAAATTTAGCTTGTTCGCAACACATTTTTCATATTCGATAACCAACATTTGACATTCACTCGTATTATGAAAATCATTTTGGTTTTCAAAAATTTCGTTAAAACCCATGTTGCAATTGTTTTGAATTTCAGCACTTTGCTAAGCCATTTGCGCTAGCAGTCGTCTCGCCTCAGATAAACTGTCATTAATCATAGAATGACAGTTTTCATATTGGGGTACAACCGTTTGATGAGATTGGTGGAAATTATTCGAAAAAATTTCAGCTTGAAATTCAGTCTGATTTGAATTAAAACCAAAATCATTTAAAGTTTGAAAAGAATTGCAATTTTGGTTGTACATGGGGCAAGCGCGCATGTACTAGAAGTAGAGAGTTTTTCGTCGAAAAATCAGTTGCAAAGTTGTGGCTCTAAAGAAGCTCCTAAAAAAATATGTTAAAATTAACAACTTCGGATTATATGAATACAAGTCTGGGCCAGGTTCGGACAGGGGTTATCGGTGTGCCACGAATCACCGTAGAAACACGACTGAAGGTTT
Organism: Allium sativum; assembly: GCA_030737875.1. Classification (NCBI taxonomy): domain Eukaryota; kingdom Viridiplantae; phylum Streptophyta; class Magnoliopsida; order Asparagales; family Amaryllidaceae; genus Allium; species Allium sativum. The sequence goes on from CM060922.1 coordinate 227,246,802, forward strand.
AAGAACCTGTTTGAGTTCTAGACTCTACCGTTCCTTTGACACCTCAGAGAGTATCAATCCTAATTGTCAATTTAACAAATATTTTGTCCTATGAGCTTTGGGGAATTCTCGATTCGATTTCAAAAATAAACTTTTCAATTAATCCCACATTCGTTTTAAAATTTTAAACCACACATCAACAGGCAAAATATTCAGTCACAGAATGAACAATCTCAGAACAGTCACAGAATAGGAAATTGCAGAATTTTTTTTTTTACAAGCAAGCCAATCTCCTGCAGAATATTTTTACAAGCGATTTCTATATACTTTTCTTTGCAGCAGCAATCCCTGTAGAGTTAGAAAATACTCACCTTGATCGGCAGTCCGTCCAGTGCAGTTGAGTCGCGCTAGCGCGTTCACACCCCACTTGGTGTGCAACCGCTCCAATCAAATCTGTTTGCAAATCACTTGGCTGAACTCTTCACTTCTCGTTGGCCTTTGAATTGATTTCTTTGCTTGACTTCGATTCCTTGATTTGTTTGCTTGAGCCTTGAATTCTTTCTGCTTTGGCCTTTGTTTGAGTTCTCTCTTTCTCTTTTTTGACTTTTTTTTTGAAAGGAAAACTAAAATGGCACTAAAACAAAAACAAAAGAAAACTAAGGCTAATAAAAAAAATTAAACAAAGAGATGAAATCTTTTTCTTCCTTTTTTTTGAAGAAACACAAGAAAATATATAACAAACAAAGAAAACAATTTTTTTAAAAAAAAAAAGGATTTGGGAAAAGAAAGCTAGAACCAACTTACAAAATTCAAAGAAGAGAAAAGGATTTTTTTTTAAAGGGAACAGGGAGAACTATAAACTATGAGAAGAAGAAAAAACAAAGGAAGAGGATGGGGTATTCGTTTGAGAAGTGGTTGTGGTGACTATTATTTGTGACGAAGAGGTTGGAGAGGATGGGTATATGTAGAACAGAAGAAAGAAAATTGGAAAGAATTGAAAAAGAATTTTTTTAATTTTTTTTTGGGAAAAGGAATGTATTTATACAAGGAATATTGGAAAGTAGAGAAGTTTGGAAAGAAATTAAAGAAAAGAAAGGAAAGGAATTGTAATAAAAGCAATTTTTTTTTCTTTTTTAGAGAATTGCTGAAAAATAGAAATAGATTGTAGAAATTTGGAAAGAAATAATGGAAAAGAGGGGAAAGAAATTGGAAAAAGTTGGAACGAAATTAATGAAAGAAAGGGAAAGAAATAAATGAAGAAAGAAGGGTAATGAATAGAAAAGAAAGTAGAAAAGGAAAGAGATCAAACTAAATTTGCAAGTTTTTTTTTGTTTAATTAAAATTGTTGTAAAAGTAGAGGTATGGAAAGGTGGAAAGAAATTTGAAAGAAAAAGAAAAGAATTAAAAGAAAGGAATTGTTAGAAAAGTTGAATTTTTTTATATGGAAATGTTGAAAGGAGGAAGCAAGATGCAAATAAAAGTGGAAAGAAATAAATAAAAAAATGCAAATTTTTTTTATTGTTGTCAAAATAGAAGAGAGAGAAGAGATTGTGTAGAAGAAAAATCAGAAAGAAGTAAATGAAAGATTAGGATAGAAATAGATAGAAAGAAATTGAATGGACATTAATTAGAAAATTTGGCAAAATTTTATTTTTTAGAAACTTGAAAAGAAATCAATTTGTGAAACAATTGCAAGGAGGAAGAGAAATAGAAGAGAAGGAAAGAAAATCACAAAAAGATTTGTTTTTTTTAATTTATAAAAATTGTAAAAAGGAAAAAAAATTATGGAGAGATGTCAAGAAAGAAGGAAAGCAACAAAGAAAGGAAACAACACAAAAGCAAGAATTTTTTTTCTCTTATTTGGTAGATATACGGTATCACAAATCAAATACCAAATCAACCAACAAGTTTTTTTTATCTATGCTAGAAAACAAAAGGGAACAAAATAAAATAAAAATATTTTTTTGTGTTTTTTTTATATTAAGAAAAAGAAAATTATAACCCGAAGGATTTAAAAACAAAAATTATTTTGGTCCCCGGCAACGGCGCCAAAATTTGTTTGCGAACAAATCATACAATTGTAAACAACTGTAAAATCCATTCGGCTTTCCTAAACAACAAGAATTGTTGTACAGGGTGTCGAACTCTGGGACAAAAAATATTTAAATAAGGAAATCCAATCAAGTTATTCCAGGAATTTGATTGATTGAAAACACAGAAAATAACAGCAATTAAATAAAAAAAGAGATTTATATAATTAAAGAAAACAATTAGGGAGTGATGACATAAATTAGATTAATATTCATCAATAGCCAAACAGATTAATCAGCTCTAATTCATGTTTCTGTCACAAACATGAATCAACGATAATTAGGTTTCTAGAAACAAATATGTGAATAACAACAAGTATAGCCTATGTAGGAGCTAAGCTCTTAAACAACCATAGGCTATCAGGACAGATTCACTATTTTATTTCTAAAATCCTAAAAGTTAGATGTAAATATGATAAGCGTTAGATCGAAAACGAATATACCCTGTGAAGGAGCATAGCTCTTAAACGACAAATAGTATGAAGGTTCAGATCTAACCCTGAGTTCATATCTAGATCTACATACATGAAGTTCAAATCTTTTGGCTATGCGATTCATATTGAATCATATCTATCAGCGTCATCGCCCCCTAATTAAAGAGGATTAGCTAGACATAGCTAAAGAAGAAGAGAAGCAAAAACTAAATAACATAAACATAAATAAAATAAAATAACAACTGAGAGAAAGGAAGAAGAGTTTTATTCCAAGAAGAGAATTACAGAATAAAACTAAGTGTGTTTTACAATGAATGAGATAAAGTGTATTTATAGCTGATATGACAAAGGCTACTTGGCAAATTCCATAATGTGGGACTAAAGAATTAGCCCAACTAACACATAAGCTAGTGTAAACGCAGCTGTAGAGTGAGAGGCCTCGCAGATGAGCTAATGTGAACGCAACATGAGTGAGATGGTCTGCAAATGAACCAATGTGAACGCAACATGAGTCTTTAGTGAGCCAAATCTACCCAACTGAACTCTATTTGCAACCATTCTTCAAGCTTTAAACTCTTCAAGCTTTAGTAATTTCAACTTCACTCTTTTTAAGCAAATTCTTCATGCTTTATCCATCAAATGCTCTAAACCAAACTTTTTTATCAACAATCTGAAAACACAGCTATAAATACACAATATTAATTATTTTAAATAGAAAACTAGATAAATAAGCGGATAAAATATACACATTTACATGTATATCATGTTCAGACCCAGAACGGACTTGTAAATGGATGTGTGTCTGATGTTGGGTTTTATTCTATGTTGATTGATTTCTATTAAATATATATCTGTTTGGTGGCGGAGAATTTATTCTCTTGCTTAACGCCCCTCTCTGAGATGTACGAGCTCAGAGGTTATATATCGATAGATATCAGTCGCATGGCATGAATTGCCTATGTGGCCTGCTGAGATGCAAATGATCAAGGCTTCTGTTGAAAAGCAGAGTCTTGCGGTTGATGATCAAAGCACGGCTTTAATACAACGTAGCTTTGTGTAGCGTTAATTCGCGAGCCTCACACCCCGGTGTGAACCAGAAAGGGGAGAAGGATCCAGGGAGGGCATGCGTTTCCTTCTAGCTAGGAGTGGTGTATTGGGTTTTAAACACCCGGATATTTTACTTATGTGGATGATGGATTGCGAGGCGCCTCGGTTGTATCGGTCAATCTGGGACCGATGGAGTCATTTGGCTCATTTATGTCCCATAGGGCGGGGAAACGTATTGTTTAAGGTTTAAGTTTAATCCACATCGAGTGGACCGGCCCTATGGCTCCTAAGGGACGATGCGTTCTGTTACTGAGGCTCGGGCTAGAGAGTCTCGAAGCGGTAAGGATGATCTCTTGCCTTGGTTCACAGATGGAAATCCAACTTCCAATACGAGACATTTGCGGTTTTAATTGTAAACTTATATATGGCGACAGTGGTATGGGGCACTTATTTCGTCTATGATTGATACTTATGATTGAAATTGTTTTGACACTATACACTTATAGTAATAATAAAACATGAAATTTCACGTACCAAGCATTCTTGGCTATTATAAGGTAAGAACTCTATCCTCCGGCTTGCGTTGCATTGTGTGATGGGGCCTGAGTCTTATAATAGACTCATTGTTCTTTTTTTAGCATTGCGCTGTTGTTTTATGCATTGCTATTCTTGGGAGGAAACCCGTTCTGTGTTATACGGGTACCTAACTTTAAAATAAAGATTAATAACTGTTTTAGTTCTCACACCAGTCACATGACTGACTGGAGTTTATTGTTTCAACCTAAACTCTGGGTGCCCCCTATTTCCACACGGGCAGCTAGTAGTTTTGGTTTTGCAGATTTATTTTACAGGATCCTGGTTTACAGCTAGAACGATATTCAGAAAGCTCTATATCTGTATATTCTTATCAGTTGTGTTTTGTATTATTTTTTTGCTGCATTGTAACTTGTAAACCTCTGATATTTAGTAAATGTGTAATATTTATTCATACTCTGTATATTCTTGTATTCTGATGAAATTGTTGTAATAAGCAATGAAATGTTCTTCTGTTTGTGTCCCGATGTGGCTTATTCTCAACTCAATCCGGGATTTCCTTCACGGGGAAGTTCGGGTCGTTTCAAAAATAAGATAATTGCTAAGGAAATAAGGGTGAAAACTGACTTAAAGAATTTAACTAAAAAGAATTTATAAAAAAACAACAAAATACTTATATGAAATAACTTATAAAGAAACTACTAAAAACTATAAGAAAAACTAAAACATACTTACAGAAACTAACTTGCAGAAAGACTACTAAAACTGTAAGAAAAACTAGAAAAGGAACTACAAATATTAATAACCCTATTTCTTTAAATTACTCAAAAATCTAAATTATTACCAATACTTTTTTGTAGTTCCTAACTTTTGGGCTATGCACATCTTTCTTAGATCACGTACCTAGGGCGATTAATAATATTTTCATTTTAACAAAAAAAATTTGGACAAAAATTTAAGTTCAGGCCCGTTTCAGTTAAAAGAGAACCCAGAGAGAAAAGATTTGTGTTGTGAATGAAAATCTAAGCCTAGGATCCTATTTATAGTGATGTTTGAGGAACTCTGGCTATGAGATTTAAAGATTTAACCTGATCCAGACACGTCACACATTCAGTTTTAGCGTTTAGATTAGTAATTTAACGCTTTGGAACAAGCCACATCATATTTAAAAACTTAAAAATTTCATTCTACTTGGATATTTTCACATCTAAGAAGAAGAGCGGATTGACCTAACCCATGCTTGGTCGACTATAGGTCGATCTGGGTTATGGTCGGGTCGACCTAATCCCGTTTTCCACTTTTTTGCCTTATTATTTTATGATTTATTATATAACTTTTTCTTAAATAACCTTTTCAAACTGGTTTTGATTTAGACAAAAATATGTAAATTGCTCAGAAAATTACCACGGACACAATGGAAAATGTTCTGTATCCAAATTCGAACATATGTAAAAGGTTTTCTTTTTAACTTCTTTCTATAGTTACAATTAATCTCTTTTTAGAAAATTCATAGTTCGTTGCTCCTTTTTAATATTACTTAGCTTCTAATAAATTCTGTTAATACTTGACCTAATTTTATTTTTAGTGTACATGTCATTTTTTCAAATTCAAATGTGCATGCTAACATTTGTGAATTAATTCTTTTATTAGATCTTAATGTTACGCTTATAATATTAGTCTTTATTTCCGCCATTTACTCTTTTACAACATCATCGTGAACATATCTATTAATTCTATTTATTATCTTGTGATGTTATTTTCATAACAGTAAATTTTAATATTCAAATTTCTGAAGGACCTTAATCAATTATTATTATTATTCAAATTTTTGGTTGATATAAGGTAAGTAAGTTTTAAGAATATTTTTATTATTCAAAATTCAGATTTGAAATTATTTTGAAATCAACTACTCTTTTTTAAATACACGCATCTGTGTAGGGCGAGCTTCTAAATAGAAGAAGCATGATCACATTAAATCTAACACACTTATTTATACCGTCGAAATATTAATATACATTTCTTATTATCAAAAAGCGAAGATTGTTGAGTATATTGATGTGATTTTTGTTTGATGATAATAAGCATTTGATAAATGTGTCTTTATTATTATACTATTTTATTTTCCACAGTAAATATTTGTAGAATTGAATGTTCAAACTCAGAATTCTATTTTGAACAGATATTTTATTCAAACAAATATTTTTATGACATACTTAAAAAGTACACATTTCAATTCACAACCATAATTCAAACTATCATATATATGTACATTCATATCCTTACTATACACACATGCATTAATGCATAATACCGGCTCACTCACTTACACTCAAATTAATTCTATATTTGTTTGCTTCGGTAATTATCTAGTTGTCCTTAATATGGTCAAATAAAACAATGCAGTAAAATGAAAAAAAAAATCTAAATTTAAATTTTTATTTGCCTTAGTATTTGGATGTTTTCTTCTGATGTTTTAAACAAGGAAAAATATGCGCGCGCGCGCACACACACACACACACATATATATATATATGTGTGTGTGTGTGTGTGTGTGTGTGTTTGTGTGGGAGGGGGTGTGTGTGCTTGTGTGTGCGCACGTGCGTGCGTGCGCTCGAACAACTTATAACAATTACAGTATTACAATGTAAATACCACAAGGCCAAACTCAATATCAACCTCAAGTATAGTCCGCAAAAGTCATGTCTATGTGGTTAAACACAATGTAAGTGAGCATGATGTCGAATTCAAGAAAAGTTGAATTCAACTCAATTGCACATGTTCGCAAGTTCAAGGCAGATGAAATAAGGGCAAGAAGTCAATGCAAATGTGTGTACATGATCAGCTAAGACCAGGTGTAGTAATCATATTCAAATCAAGTTTAACGGGTTAGATCAAGTATACATATACAAACTGGCAGTATACAAAATCAAGGCACCATGGAGCACAAAGCAAATCAAACCAAAATTTACTCGAGAAATGCAACAACACAAAGTGATCCAAGCACATATGTAAATAAACTGGGTCGACACTAATTTTCAAACACATCCAAATTTTCAAACACATCCACAACAAAGTAAAAACTACAAAAAAAGGTCAGGTCTAGTTCAAGGAGCATGGACAACAAATATCGACACAAACTACACATGTGTAGGCATCAAGGAAGAAAACAAAACTATATAGTAGTGCACAAAGATACACATGGATGCCAAGCAAATTCACAAGGCAATAAACACTCAAGAAACCTGAAACTACCTCGACACCAACTTAAGGAACATGTACAAACTTACACAGCATAGGCCGAAACCAAACAGGTTAGAAGACCCAAGGAGTGCACAAACCATATAAGGCATACAATACTGAAACTATTCAAGACCAGCTCAAGGCACCAAGAATCAAAATTTGAGAACATGCACCGAAGCATCAGAACATATGATAAGTTCATAAGCACGTTCGAGCATACAAACACGTGCAACAAACAACAAACGATCAGATCGAATGCACAAGGAAAAATACAACTTGATGTACAAGCACAATATACTCAAGCAAAAAGAGAATACACCAGAAACAAGTTTGATTTATGGCAACGCAAATGAACAAGAAAATTGTTTAAGGATACATAGTGACAAAACAAACCAAAGTACTCAATTTAGTCGAAAAAACCGAATTCAAGTTGAAGTTGAATTAGTAAAATATCTCTAGCAAGTAAGTAACCAACACCAGAATGAATAAGGCCATCCAATACAATTATCAGAGAAATGTATGAGTAGATTGAGTGCGTAAAGCTAGAATATAGAGAAAACTATCAAAATCAAAAGTCAAAAATATAATAGGAATTAAACTCAAACTTCAATCATCATTGGTAGTAATATTCATTGAAGTTGAGAAAATTAAAATAAATAGTGGGAAGAAATTGTTCCAAGCTCTTGAAGCAGTCAAACTCGACAAACAACAAAGCAATCGCAAGCCAATCAAAATATAAACTGATCGATGATACATTCAAGTGGGTTTAAACATTATTTGATCAAAGAATGTTAATATATGACTTTGTATTTAGGAAAAGTAAACCCTAGCTGAAGGAATAAAGAGGAAATCAAGCACAAACGAAATAAAGAAGCAAGCAGTCTGCATTAATTTTAATGATCCTAATATTGTTTAATCTATTTACTATTTTTAAGGCTTGCCCTTTTTTAAAACAAGGTTATTTTTTTTTAAATTCAATCATAATTTTTATTCCAAAAAAATCTGGAATTTTCTATGTTGTAAACTACAGGGTATAGTTTCAGAATTCACAACTCAGTAGCTGAGTTGTGAAAGGGTTTTGAGTGTATGATTAAAACAATCAGCTGAGTGAGGGTCATGAGTTTACAGCGTTAGTAAGTGTTGTATTGTTTAACTCCTAGCATAAACTTTGGTACATTATTTTGAGCGTAGGGTCAAATCAATCCAACGTCTCTGTACCATTGTATCGTTGAATTCATAGTAGAAACCTTAAGAGCAATAATAAGCATGATTTTGCCAAGGTTGGATAATGTTTGTGCGTGATTTATTTCCATAATTACACTTTTGATGTCCATGTTGATAATTTTATTATTAATTTTTAGGTAAGGGCGAGCGGTTTTTAAAGTGGTCCATAATACTTTTTATTATACCAAATAATAAATACAAGTGGTACAGGAGATAGATAGATTGTCTAACTACTACAGATCTTTAGAGTGGCCCGACCATTTAGACGGTTTTTAGAGCAGACCAACCACTACAAACCACCACGCAGGGTGCACATTAAACTATAGGCTTCCAAGGAAGACCCAATGGAAAACTAAACATAATCAGTTGCCATGGCAATCTCATAACCAAATTAAACTCCATGCCGGTGAAACTACATTAGACATATTAAATAGAAAATTTGACATTAAAAAACACTCAATATCAAGACTGCAGCAAAGAATCACAACAACATATTACATACATAAAAAATTCGTATAAAATGAAACTGTCACGAACCACTACCAAGCCTAAAAGCATAGCAGAGCTCACAACCAACATGTCAGAACTTGGCTTAACACAAAAATGGCATAACACATTGCCTTAGGACCATCAAAAGAAGCTAAACATGACAACGACATCAAAATTTGCAAACGGTATGACTAATGGGAAGTGGAGCAAGACAAAGTGAAATGACAACACCCACCAAAACCAACAAACCCTATAGCCAAACTATCACATAGGTTGCTGGTAGAGCACAACCATGACTAATATGATACAAACCAGCCTCCACCACCCTAAAATCTCCATATAGGACGAAAACGGGAAGATCTAAATAATAAGAAATTTAATCCACCCAAACCAAAAGCAGATGAAAACAGATGCAATTAGAACATACCAAAATAAAATGTCCAGAAGGAGCACCCCAAGCCCTAATAATTACCAAAGAGTGCCTCTCCAGTTGCATATAGTCTCAATTAGAGGTGCTATTGATAGAGAGAAAGGGCAAGCAGAACCTCGAATTGGACTGTGACTCTACGCTAGCTCGAATCGCCAGTGGATCATTAGATCTTTAGGATATAAGCGTTAGTCAATACTTGTCAGTTGATATGAGAATAAAAAGTAAGGTTTGTGTTAAAATCTAATAGCAAGTAGATAGGCATGGAGAAAGCTAGGTTTAAGTGAGACAGAGATGGAGATACAAAGGAAAAGAAGGGGGATCTAAGAGTTGTAATAATACCTATTCTATGGAAATTATAAAAAATCCTATTCAGACCCTTTAAGGTTAATTCTGATCCTGCGGATGATGGATATTGAATGTCTATGCTTATTTATTTGTTATCACCTTATCCCTTAGACATGCACCACAACTTTACTACAATGATCCAAGAGTAGTACATTATTGTACGTGTTAAGTACGTGGATGCATGAGGCTGGTTAAGTAAAGTTTCCATACCATTATACTATTTTACCATAATACTTGATATTACTATCGCTTACACCATATTTTGTCTAACTTCGAGTTGTATGCATTGCTTCTTATTATTCTAGGTACTTAAATGAGTAGACTAGAGATAGTTTGGAGTGAGAACGAGAAACTGTTCGGGAGACGAGCAGAAGGCTATTTCACATACTACTTATATATATACTTTAGTACTTTCCACTATCCACTACTATGGAGCTAAATAGTACTTATATTTAGAGAGACAGATTTTCTTGAGTTATTATGACTTGGATGACTCAGTTTATTTATGTTATATGGATATACTACTTTGATGCTTATGTTTCATAATCAGCTATTTATTGTCCTATCTATGCATCGACCGAGCACCGTCACATCGCATTATTTGGATGTTGAACGTGTACTGTATCCTCACATTCACCCTTAAAATCCTTAATTAAGCACATATTACTTACATAAATACTTGTTTATATGTATTAAGGCATTTGCAATCTTTTATACAACTAATTTAATGGTGAAAAGTATAATATCTATAATATGATTAGATCTTCTAATTTTCTTTGAAATAACTATTTATGCAAACCAAAATTCCATTTTAGTTTGTTGTAACTATTTTTACTTAATCCATTGATTAAGTAAGCTCCTGCTAAAAATACATCCCTTTATCTTAAATTCTCTTTTTATAAAACTAGCTTCAAAAACCTGGATTTATTTATAAAATACCTTTATAAATTCCTTTATAAAAATTCATTTAAAATCTCATCAAAAAATCCTATTTTTATACCTTTATAAAACTTTAAATATTACCAAGACTTATTTGATTACAAATGAAATCTTTTACAATCTATTTCAAAATCAGATTAAATCATTATAAGTTCTTTTATAAATATTTAACTTTCATAAATCTCTATTATAAAAACCAAGATCATTTCGATGTCATTTTACAAGTTAAATAAAGTTATTTATTAAACTTGTTCAAAGTTGTTGAAATCACTTATAAACTCATTTAATTAAAAAACTTGGTTTCATAACTTCATAAAACATAACTATAATACTTAGACAAGCTTTAACACTTGAAATCTCCGATGATAAAACTTATTTATAACACAAGTATTTGCTATACAAATCATTTTATGACCACTTTATAAAATCCAACTATATATATGTACTTATTACAAAACCTTTATATAACTTATATAAAATAAAATTTAAAACCTTGCTTTTGTTATACAAATAAATTTTATAACTTCAACTTAGTCAATTCACCTTATGGAGAATCACTTAACCAATATTGTTTATTGATTAATAACACATCGACGTTAAATTTAATCAACAATCATCATCCAAATCATATTTTTAATGTTATTTATGTTGGACAGCTCGTATGTGTAAAATATGAAAGCAAGTAACATCCAAAACATTAAGGTATCCTGCTGGACCCTCCACTCACAACTCATATATAGTTTATACATGCATATAAATCCGATAATCTAGTCTAATTCATTTAAGACGAATCTTCCGCTCTAAAGTAGGTAATGTCAAATGTCATCCGTAAACAAATGGGAATATATATAACCACAACCAACCAATTAAGTAATAAGATCATCTAAACACATAGTTTGATATAAAATCAACAATGAATATTATTATATGATATAAAAAAAATTAGTAGTATTCCAGACTGCGTGAGAGTTAATTCACCATCCATTCAAAATGACGATTTAACATCGATTTATCTAATTTCAAACAAGTGTTTAAAATTTGATAAAATTCTAAGCTATTCAGAATTCATCCAAACCACTCCATATGTGTAGTGTTCATCAATACAAGTTTAGCACAATTTATTTTGTCGAAATCTGATCATGTATGAACAACATGCAATTGTTACAAGTTTATCACGAATTAAAATAATTTAATTATAGTTATTTGCACTTAATTTAACTACCTTAATTACATAATTATCTCACGTTAACCTCGAAAAACATCGCGATCACCCAAATATTAAACCCATGCCACCTTCAATCGATCGCCAACACTGCCACAGATCACCGGAAGCCACACCACCAAGACCCCCCTTGCCCGACCACCTAGCTACCGCCATCTGAAGACACGACCACTGAATCCCCACTAAAACGTCAAAAATCGTGGAAAGCTAATTCTCGTTCAACCCTAAATTTTGGCCACCCATTCAACGTCGTTGGCCCCAAACTCCACTAGAACCTCCACCTTACTACCCTCTTTACTTCTCTAGTTGATGACCTTGCTTGAAAACCACTACATTCGCTGAAAATCCACCAAACCCGCATCAAATTCGAGATGAAAAATCAACCAAGACACTTCTCTGTTTGACGATCAACCTCTGAACGATGTATGCTCCTCCCCACGCTTTTCCTTTGCCTAGTTGAAGAGTTTGACTGATAAGGCCTCGATCTTAATGAATGATAATGGTCGTTGGATGAAGGCATAAGAGACGACGGCTATTAAATATTTTAGGGTTTTGGAAGAAAAGAGTGGCTTAGGGTATGTTTGAGTGAAGCAGAAGCGGTGTATTTTAGTTAGCAGATAATGTGTTTGAGGGTTTAAGCAGACTATTTAAGGGATAATTTTTTAATTTTGGTTTTTGATTTAATTAATTTATGTTTAAAACAGAAAAATATCATTAACGCATAACATTATCATTAAAGAAAAATAATAAAATAAACCAAGCAGAACATAAATATGTCGAAATACAATAGAATCAGAAAAAGTAGTAGAAATCTTATCTGTTGCACCTCCTTGGTTGATCAGATAGGCTTTGTGGTTAACAAAAATTCATTCGAGGTGTGCCTCATGCGATAGCCATGGTTTTGTGTTGTTATCATTTAAGATGTTGAATATATCTGTCTAGTTGGGCTGTGTAACAACGTATAAAGCTTCACTGGAAATAAAATTCGCTCCTTTACTCAAACGTTTAGCGCATTCTACCAAATCTGTGTAGCTCAAAGAATTCCCACTACACCATATATGCTAATTAGGATGTGTTTTTAGCCGTATCCAAGGCAGTTAGGCAAGATAATAAGCCGTATCAAAAACTGGCGTATTAAATTATTAGATGCGGCTATAAACTGTATCTCATTTGACATTACATACGACTTTTAGCCATATCTAAAGTGTAATCAGAAACGACCTTGGACCGTATATATATATATATGTGTGTGTGTGTGTGTGTGTGTACACATATATACATATACATGTGTGTGTGTGTATATATATCATATATGTGTGTATATATATTAAAACAGAAACTGTAGCACATATTTTTCATAACACAGAGCATATATACCACAAATTATACATAGGAATAACATAATTTATATATATACACACACATACACACACACTCTTGAAGCATTACAAGTTTTGTCATAACACGAACACAATGTACATACAAACATGAACATATACAATAAAAGGGAACAGATTTTCACCACATTATGAACTAACAAAAAAGCACCAAAATCTCCAACAAGACTGCAGCCTGAGTTCCAGCAGCACAAAAGCACCAACATACAAACATAACTGAATCGTGATATATATAGTCTGCAGCCTGAGTTCCAACAGCACAAAAGCACCAAAATCTCCCGCAGGACTGCCTATAAATACAAGAAACAAGTTACAAATACTTCACTGGATAGAAGATCAACATTGTAACTCACCGTGACTGAGATGCAAACATGAATACAGATCAGATAAGTGTATGTTGATCAGAGTGTTTGTGTAATTTCACTGGGCACCAATAACAGTGAAGGGAATATCATGTCGATCAGTGTGTTTGTGTAATTTCACGGTAGTCGATCGGTGTGTTTGTGTACAAATACTTCACTGGACACCAACAAAAACCTAGTCCAATCGACTAGTTGAGCGCCATACTGATAACAGTGAACTTGCATATACAACCTAGAAACATACCGGCATCTCACATGCTTTGTGCTTTAACATGACCTCCAACATCGTATATAGGAGATCGACATTGTAAACATAACTTAACGCAAACTAAAATAACATTATGTTTGATCAGTATATGTCTCCAAAATGAATGAATACACATTGTAAGCTAGTTTTGCTATGACCATTGGCTTTTAAACGAAATTAACTATACATAGGAATGGAAAATTGATAGTCATTAAAAGTGCAAACTCAAAATAAGAATCACCTGAACTGTAGTCGATCTGCAACACCAGTAGTTTCGTACCCTAGCATACAGAAGATCCTCCTATACACAAAAAGGAACAAACAAACCAAATGTCGGCTTTCTGATTAAGAATTTACTGGGCTTTCTGATTAAGTGTAAAATAATATATACCTGCTCCAATGTCTTCGGATGACACACATACTAGACTTTCTGATTAAGAATTTACTAGGCGATCCACTAAGTGGGTGCATATTAGCTCACGCGCAGGGTCAACAATCCATGCTTATTAGCTTTATACAAATATCGAATGCCCCTTCACATAACCTTTAGAAAAAGCTGCTTTCACTTGCAACTTTCAGTTCCTTTGAAGCAGAATGTGTAGTGCAAGTTAACTTACACTATAGTCTCCTACAAAGTAGGGGAAAGTTGCTAGTGAAAGCGTCTTTTTACTAAGCTTAAGTGCAACAGCGGCAGACATTTGGATAAACCTAATAAGAATGGATAACCGACCCTATGTGTGAGCTAAAATGCATCCACTTGGTGGATCGCCTCGTAAAATATTAAACAGAAAGTCTAGTAATCATCCATCAACAAAAAATTTCAACAAACCTATTAAAATATTTTCAGTACACTTGTTATCTCTCAAAACAGAGTAAACTTGTTATAAGACAACCCAATTTAAATTTCAAGTATAAGGCAAACAAATAGTCAAATGACGATGAAATCATGGAAAACTAACTCATTGTTATTTCTTTGTTTCATGGATATACCGCAATCTAAAATTATACCATACTGTTTCCAATAGCAATTCAGATGTTTTTTACGTTATCACAAATCATGATTCAAATTTGATTTCTCTTATTTTAGGGTATAACCATAGATCCATCCCTAACACAATGTAGCAATCAGGTAACACACTTACACAAACCAATTTAATTGAAATAGTTAATACACTAACAAGAAGTGGAGCTGAAGATTTTTTCCAGATAGGGCAGAAATAAAAAAAACTGCTTACAAATCATTTTCAGTTGGACAAAAATGATAGTTTTTACATATGATGTATAATTTTGAGCTTGGGCTTGTGCCCCAGCTGGGGACATAGTGGCTCCTCCACTGACACTAACACAAAGTAGCAATCAACTAACACACAAAGATTTCAATTTGTTCCCTACTATCAATCATGCATGCCAAAATTCGATTGAAGCACATACCTGCGCTGTCGAAGGAGGGCTAGAGAAACTAAGGGTTGTTGCATTTCTGCCGAAAGAGAGGGTTGTTCGTCTCTTTCGAAGGGGGGAGCATGATTTGGTAACCGAAAACCCTAATTTGGCTTTTCGGTCACAATTATAGTAAAACAAATGGAAAAGGGAGCGACCAAATTTTTTATTCCGGGTGTCTAATGTGATGCACAATATGATACAAATTCGATTTGGCCCAAAGTCGTATCAAATTAACTAATTCGGGGCTTCGTTGATGGACGGTCAGATTTAAGGCGTTGGGGGTGGTACGGATCGCAAAATGTTGTTTGATGAGGATTTGAGCACTATCAAATATGATACGTCTTTAACTAGTAATATATCTCCGCATCCATCTATGCCAAATTGGCTGTTATGGTGTAATGTCCATGCTGACTTTACACTGTCTGTGTTCAGACTTTTCATTGTTGTAGACTTTTGTACTTTTCGAGCGTGGATGTAATCGACAATGTCAGCCGTATTCTCATCGATTTCACCACAATGTTTTCTAAAAACACCTGATCGATTTGAAGATGAATCAACATGTCGATTTTGCTGCATGGGAGTTTCTTGAACAGGAAGTTGAGTTGATAGTTCTTGATACAAAGAAGGATTTAATGGTGAATTCAAATTTGGTATACTACTTTGTCTTTGTTCTTCTGCATTATTTAGCTGGCTTTGAAGTCCATCAAACGCCCATGGATTTGCATACAGTCCAGGCATAGAAGGAGTAAAATGTTGTGGTTACTCTTCTTGAGTAAAAGCGGACGTATAAGCTAAATATATGTTGTATTTCGAGTTGCATGTGTTCCTTGAAATATTTTTTATTGTAGATCCAAATGCTCAAGCAGTGTCCCTTTATATTTCATAATACTTGTACCAAATTTCTATTAAAAACAGTTATTACTAACGGTTCTATCAAACAATAAAACAACATTTATGGAAAACACCTTTAAACAATCATCCCATCAATCCTCCGATCCTGAAACAGTCCATCGAACATAATCCCAACCAGCCCCAGTTTTGTTGTTCAAGCTTTCCCATTTACCCATTCTCTTCTAAGACTATCGTGTTTATGTCGAGCTTTGTTGTTATCGATCATTTCCATAAAATCATTTGTTCTTCATCCGTTGATTTCAACTGTTACAGCATTATAGATTTCCGCTATACCTTTATAAACCCTCCTTTTTGTTGTTACCGCATCTACCGTATGCATTAACGACACATTTTGGAAAAAAACGTATTTGTCTTGCTATACCAATAGTGCTTTGATTGTCTATTTGACATTGTTTTGGGAGGGAGTGAAGAGAGTTTGGTGAGGAAGAAGAAATGGAAGAAGGAGGAGTATTCGTAGAGGTGAGGGAAGAAAATAGTCGTTGCCACAGCCGTTTGGCTTCGACGCATCGGACGCGTTAAAGCCCTACGGCTCCATTTCGAACTGTTGGACCAACGGGGAAAAATGTCCTGGACACGTCCGTAACGTAACCAGAGCATTTTGCCCTCTCAAATGCACCCTTAAGTTCTATTCATAAGAAACCCTAAATACATTATTCACCAAATATTATAATAAAAAATATTTCCAAACTCCAAATCACACAAGCTTATAGTCGTTGCCTACTAATTTCCCATATTTCAAACTCAATGGAACTTGTTTCGAAAGCTAACTCGATCGTATTTAATAATTATTATTAAAATTTCAAATCGATTTTCGATACATGTTTATATTGTGCACGATCACTCAAAAATTCTAATTGACACATAACTTGAAATTTTACAATAATATAATATCCTTGACCCGATGAAACTGGTATCGTCGAATTGTGAGATCGTTTGAAAATTGGCTTTTTTCGTGTCAATCAAAATCGATTTTGAAATAAATTAGATTTTAGAATACTCAAATTCTCCGATGATAATTTATTATTATCATTCATATATTCCAACAGAATTTTATATGGTTTCAAACTAAGCTATTCGGGTTTTTAAATTCAACATTCTCAATTTCAAGTTAAATCGACATCCCAATTCTCATTTAAATTAATTTGAAGTTGTTAACTCTTAAAATTAATTGTTGTTAATATTTTAATTAATTAAATATTTATTATTAAAAGTTCAGGTTATTACATTGTACCTAATGTTCATTTTTTTCGATGACTAAGGGCTAGAAATTTTTGTGTACTAATTATTTCATGTAGGGAAAAAATGTCATCATATACTCAGGAGGAGTAAGTATGGAATTTATATAGTATATATCATTGCATTGTGCATT
Source organism: Allium sativum (assembly GCA_030737875.1). Lineage (NCBI taxonomy): Eukaryota > Viridiplantae > Streptophyta > Magnoliopsida > Asparagales > Amaryllidaceae > Allium > Allium sativum. The sequence continues at coordinate 227,264,502 of CM060922.1, forward strand.
TTTACACAGTTCAATTTACTGGAGCGATGCAGTAAACCGACTAACTCTATGCAAAATGCACAACATGCACATATGCATGAACATATGAACTTTAGTCGACTACCATTGAAATTCAATCAACTGGACTTGCTCTAACTGTCATATTTCCTGAAGAGTCACTTCTACTTATGAAGAATTTTGATCTTTACAAAGGGTTATTGTGACGGCCGGGAATTTCGCTCGATCCGAATCAGTCGTTAAACCGATCTAGACCGTTCGAAACCCCTGATCGTTTAAGAACAGGACAAATCAGAACGCAGACGGAAGAACATTTCATTGTTAATTACAACAATTCCATCAGATACAAGAATATACAGAGTATAAATGAATAAATTACATTCGATAAATATCAGAGATTACAATAAATTACATAGCAGCGGAAAATAATACAAAGCACAACTGAAGGTGATATACGGATACAGAGCTTTCCGGATATCATTCCAGCTGTAAACCAGGATCCTATGAATATAAATCTGCAAAACCAAAACTACTAGCTGCCCGTGCAGAAAATAGGGGCACCCAGAGTTTAGGTTCAAACAATAAACTCCAGGTCAGTCATGTGACTGGTGTGAGAACTAAAACGGTTATTTAAAACTTTACTTTAAAAGAGAGTAATTCAAGGGACCACGCCGTATAATACGAAACGGGTTTCCTCCCAAGAATACTAGTGCATAGAATAAACAGCGCAATGCTTTTTCGAAAAATGAAGCTATTATAAGACCCAGGTCCCATCACACAATGCAACGCAAGCCGTAGGATAGGGTTTTCCCTTATAATAGCCAAACATGCTTGGTACGTTTAAAACAAATCATTTGATACTATAATAAGTTTATAGTGTCAAAACAGTTTCAATCATAAATATAAATCATAGACGGCATGGGTACCATATATCATGTCGCCATACTTGTTCTACAATTAAAACCGCAATACACGTATTGGAAATTGGATTTCCGTCATGAGTCGAGGGAAGGGGCAAGCTCCTCTCTGCGTTCGAGTCACTCTAGAAAATGTCTCAGGACTACACACTCTGGGCAATCCTGGATCTTCAGGGCCGGTCCACACTTACGTTAGAGGATTGGCAATTCCTGAACACACGTTTCCCGGTCCTTACAGATCTATAATCGAGGCGCCTCATCCAACAACCACATAGGTGAAAAGTATATAAATGTCAGGGCTGGTAAGTCACTGACACCACCAAAGCTAGAAAGAAACGTCGTGCTCTCCCTGCAGTCCGTATCCCGTTTTTGACTCATACCGAGGTGTGAGGCTCGCGAATTCACGTTATACACAAAGCTGGCACGTAGGCCGTGCTTTGATCATCAACCACAAGACTTTGCTTTTCAACAGAAGCATTGATCATTGCATCTTAGCGTGCCACACAGGCAATTCATGCCATGCGACTGATGTCCATCGATATACAACCTCTGAGCTCGTACGTCTCAGAGAAGGGCGTTAAGCAAAAGAATAAATTCTCCGCCGCCAAACAAATGTATATTTAATAGAAATCAATCGACACATAATAAAATCCAATGTCAGACACACAATCCATTTACAAGTCCGTTCTGGGTCTGAACGAAACCGGAGGCACTTTCCTCGCATATCCATCGATCTCCAAGTACGTCTGGACGACCACCAACTATTTCCATCCTCTTGGGTGTACAGCCCAATCAGGATGTCAGTAATTATCCAAACGATGTGAAGACTTCCGGTCTTCGACCACCGTCTTCATCTTCGACTTATCGTCAAATTGGTTATTCAGAATGGGTATAAACCCGGACTTTCCGAACAACCCGCGTATATTAAAAACAAATGTTTTACAAACACAACATACGCCTCATTCCAATCCATATTCTTAGAGAAAGGTTCCCATTAATTTTATCCAAGATAAATTCTTTAAAATTTATCCTTTAATCTTCCTTTGGATGTCATTTCAAACCAAATTATGGTTTTCCAAACTAGTCGAGATTAGCGAACCACAACGAAGTAATTATTTATTTTATTTCCCAATCCCAACCCATTTATCCCATGAAGCAAAACTGGTAATACTCCATATCTAATACTATGGTGTTATCGGTAAAATTAATTACCATTTCACGTTCAAATCTAATTAAAGATTTAACTATCGCTTTGGAGCAAAACTGGCGATACTCCATTCTCGCTCATTTCTAAATTTGATAATATAGATTATAGATTCACATTTCAATCTAATTGCAGATTCGTTAAAACTCCTTTTACTGGGTTAAAGAACTACTGTTATTTAAAACAAAGTTCACGACAAACCCAAATCACATTCTATTTATTATCGGGTTAAAGAACTAGTGTTATTTAAAACACCGTTCACGATAAACCCATTTCAAATCCAATCAAATATATTAGAAATTCCGATTATTTAAAACCCATTTTTAAATCTAATTTATTTATTTAAAAATAATTGGGTTTTAAATTTAGTTCAAAACTAGTTCATTTCGATAAAAATCCATTTTTATCTTTTCAAATATGGAGTTTTTCACCCTAATTTTTCCCAAATCATTTCTTATGATTTTACAAAAATTATTGATATTTTTAATAATTTTATCAAGGCCCGTACAGTCGATTTCCATCAACGGCCATCGAACTGCACTTACAGCGACCTTTTCCAAATTTGATATGGACGTATCTCCAAATCCAACCGTTAGATTTCAAATTTCTAATATTCGTTAGAAAGCTCTTTTCGATACGAACCCAACGGTTCCGGTTTTAGGAGAATCCGACGGTCGGATCTCCCGTAATGTCCGTTCGAAGTTAATGGTCGAAATTCGCGAACTGCCGCGGCGCGGCGCGTTCTATTCAGGCCATTATATTATATATATAATATATATTTCATCGATTTCTATTTAAAACGAATTATATAAATAGCTTTAAATTCGTTTCAAAACAATTTCAACTTCCATTTCAATTCAAATTGGTCTTTTATTCGATTCAAATCAAATTCGTTTTCTATTCAAATCAAATTCATTTTCTATTCAAATCGAATTCATTTTCTATTCAATTCAAATCAAATTCATTTTCTATTCGATTCAATTCAAATTGGTTTTCTATTCAAATCAAATTCATTTTCTATTCAAATCAAATTCATTTCGTTTATAATCGATATAAATATCGTTCGCGTCAAAATAGCGCATCTCTAATCAATACGGCTTTATATTCAACAAATGGATATATATTTCTTTCAATACACGACTCTATATCTTTGTCAACACACGACTAATCTCAACGAATGAGTACTGTCCACGTGTGACTATTTTTGTTATTTAACATATTTTATGAGAATTAAGGTATCTATCGTTTGATATTAAATCAGACTCCAACCGTAAATTAGTAAGAGAACGATTCCCTGAATATTAACCCCGAAGGCCGAAACCAACATCAGATTAATATCCAGGAGACCACTCATCTCATCTATTTCACAGTTGATTTCTAATTCTATATATGATAAAGATGTAAATTTTATTGTTAAAATATTTCGTTCAACACATGACTAATCTCAACGGATGAGTACAGTCAACACACGAACCTTTACTTTATAGTGATAAAGATATAAATTTTATTGTTAAAATATTTCGTTCAATATATGACTAATCTCAACGGATGAGTACAGTCAACACATGAACCTTTACTTTATATTATTCTTTATCTTCTAAATTGGAATGAGGCCCAATCAATCACCATATAATGTTAATTATATGGATTTTCATACATCACACGTATATAATAGCTTTGAAAAATAATCAACCATCAACCAAAGTGCACTACACTGTATAAGCATCAAATATAGATATCTAACGCTTATAACAGCCTGTCAATCAATCGATCGACATATTTAATCAATCAGGATGAGTGAACTTCAAATTTCATCCCAACACCTGTGTGGGGTTTCAAACAATCAAACACAGATTTTATTTGTGCAGTTGGGCGATGTGTAAAATTTATCGACCCAATCAATATCAGTCAAATCAGTGTATATAAACAAATCAGCCGATTTGTTTATAAATATTTATTTATTCACTTTCACGTTAAAAATTATATTTTTAACGATAAAACATTTTATTCAACCTATGAAAATATTCTATTCAGTTCATTTATTAAATAAAATGATATCTTTATTTTTCTAACTTATTTTAGAAAATTTCGGCGGCATAACGGGACAAGGCCTAGCCTTATCCCCGGTCTAGTGAAGGCCCACGCCATTCACACATCAATCAATCCATTCCATTTCACCAAACAGTTCAATTCAAATCAAATAATCTAACCAACTACACAACCAAACAAAAAAGTCCATGGTCTGTGGACGATTGTGTCGGGTGCTACTAAACACCGTCTGCATCCTAGTATATATATATATATATATATATATATATATAACTAGAAAAAGAAATTAAAGAGTGAGAAGTTCTCATCGATAGCTATCCAATACCACGACTCTTCATTTAGAGAGATCTTCATCGTTCTCGCCTTTTGTCACTTTCGCTGCCCGTAGCCACTACATATGTAAAAATCGAATTTTTACTTCGCTATTCAATATATAAAAATCGATTTTTTTCCTTTGTTATTCAATATATAAAAATCGAATTTTTACTATGCTATTCAATATATAAAAATCGAATTTTTACTATGCTATTCAATATATAAAAATCGAATTTTTACTTCGCTATTGCATATATAAAAATCGAATTTTTACTATGCTATTCAATATATAAAAATCCTACTTTTACATCGCTATTCTCTATATAAAGATTTCGCCCTTCCAAATTTAAAGATTTCGCCTTTTCAAATTTAAAGATTTTCCTTTTCAAATTTCAAAAATCTAATCTTTGTTAAAAATAAAACCCGTATTTCATATAAACAAAAATCATAGCTTTAAATTGCTAAAAATCTCAACTTTGCGATGTTAAAAAGCTCGATTTCATGTTGTTTAAAAATCAATGCTTCATGTTAAAAATCATACCTTTTTCTACAAACAAAATCTAATTTTTCTATTCAAACAAAAAGCTAATCTTTTTATGCAATAATATATATAAAAATTAAATTTCAGCTTAATTAAACTAATTAAAATAATAAATAAAATAAGAGGCTCACTTTTAATCAATGTCTGCTGCGCCGAACTGGAGCTGAGGGTCGGAGAAGGCAAGGGGGTGCGCCGGAGTCTGACGAGGCAGGGGAAGTCGCGGTAGCGCGGCCAGGCTGAGATGCGAGGGGGGGTTTCGCGGTGCCGCTGGCGCCTGGGAGGCGAGGTTACGCGGCGCCGCTGGCGCCTAGGGGGGTTACGCAGCGCCGCTGGCGCCTACGGGGGGGGGGGGGGGGGAGGGAGGTCAGTGCCCTGGCGGCGGTGGGCGACGCGCCCTCCTGGAGCCGCGTGAGCGAGCTAGGGCATAGCCGGTTTTTTTATTTCTGTTAAAATCGATTTTGAAAGAAAAGAGGAGGGGCAGAGGATATAGGAAACGGTTTTTATTTTTATTATTTAATTATTTAATTTCTCAGCAAAAAGCAACTTTTATTTTCGACCTCAAAACGAGGCCCACCGCCTGTCGTCCATAGCGTTTTACCCCCATTCCGAACACAATGGGATATGTATCATAGGCTGATTTGATCGTTTCGATCAGTTTTCGTCAAAATCAACATATAACTCTATATATTGAATTTGAACGCGCATTTCAATTTATCGGGGTCACATACCAACTCTAAAAATTGCAGAAAAATACTTTCTAGCTTTGTATTGACGATACAGTCCTAACAAAACTAGTTTCGTCGAATTCCGAGACCGTTAGAAAAATGGCCATTTTCGAGTCGATTAAAATCAACTAAAACTGGTCAAACGCGTTTTCCTTTTCCACGCTCACATATTTCTTCGAAAAATTATGAAATTTGGAATCTAGCAATAACTTAACATTGCGGATCCAACAAAAGTGGTTTCGTCGAAATCCGAGGTCGATTGCAAAATTTCCATTTTTAAGGGCCTGAATTCCATAGCGACTATTCAGAATTTTCAACTGGACATATCTTTTGATTCCTGCTATGAAATTTTGATTTTTCGGATTTGTTGGAAAGATATTCTCAAATAGATCCTATTATTTTTGGTTTCACTAAAATCCGGATTGTTTTGCACCCGGTACATTCAATTGAAGTTTGAAATCGAATTATCGAACTACCACGCCATTTTCAATTCTATTTATAATTATATATAATTATTTATATTCTAACGATGGCGTATATCATATATACGTTCGAATTATATTCAAAATAAATTTATCGTTGATTTTTATTTAAAATAATCTATTTTAAATATTCAAAATTCGCTAAAATAGCCAAAATAAAAATTTTAAACTGGCCCAGATTTTCCGGTTTATTACAGTTATGGTTGCTTCTATTCAATTGAATCTCTTCATAAATGGATGCAACTATATATTTAACTGTTATGTATGTATGTATGTATGTATGTATGTGTGTGTGTGTGTTTATTTCACAATTCAAATAACTCATCTGATCTTAACTATCTTAATATATTGCGAATACTTTCTCTATTCACTCTAAGCATTCTCAAACTTACAATTGCTTGAATCCGAACTTCAAATTATTTGATTATAAGAAATATTTTCCTTTCTTATCTTCACACACATGATATATTTACTTGTGGAGAAGATCATAGGAAGGGTGTACTATTAGTGATATATCTGTGTTACTAAGAACAAAAAAGTTAGATTATTTGTTGATGTCCTGTTCTATTGCTCTGGCACCTTGAAGTCCTTTTCTGCTGCTGAGACGTGAAATCATGTTCTACTACTCAGTTGATGTAAATTATTCCTCCATATTAAGCGAGGGTTTACCATTTTAGTCGAAATTTCGAAAGTAGTCTCGGACAGGACGTAGGACGGAGTTCTAAACTAGTATAAAAATCTTTGGTGTCGTTTATATTTTGGTGTTACGTTTATTTTACCGCTATTGTGATTAATGCACTTCAAATTCTACACGCACACGCGCGCACACACACAAATATATATATATATATATATGTGTGAGGAGGGTTCCGCTACACCTCTTATATTGCACGTGAACTCTCCCCCTTAATCTCCACCACACATTTCCCCACTCTGAAACACCCCACCACCGTTAAGGTCACTCACAAAGGGAATGCCTTGACTTTGGTGGAGCATTTTAGGTAAAAGATGTAGATAAATTACAAGACAGACAAATAAAGCAATGGATAATAAAGTCATTTTATAAACAATATGGTTTTTATAACAGTTGTCTCAATCATACTTAAAAGTATTACATAAAACTTCTGTCTTATTCTAAAAACTTCCAAATATAAAAGAAGCATAAAAACAACAATGATATTCCCCAATAAAGCATGAACCAACCATAGCAGTGGAAGAGAGAGTCCAAAGCAATACATGACTATCTTCGAGATTGAAAAGAAAACTGAGCTAAGTGGTAACATTTCCTCCTTATGAACCTGGGGGGGGGGGGGAGGAAGGAACGGAAGAAAAGAGGCGAAACAAAACTAGGTCAAACATATATATGGTAAGTCCGGTGACTTTTAGCATATAAACGGGCAAAAGCATCATGATATGAATAAACTGAATATAAGACAATACCGTGATAGGGATAACAAGATAACATAGGATAAGCATAAAGGTATGATAAGGCAAGATAAACCGAATGCGCTTCCACTCCTTCTCTGCTTCGCTACTACTTTGTTATTCTGATTTCTATATCTATCTTTGCACCACCTAACTAGTGTCCCAACTTGTAATCTGTATAAAATGATAACGTGATCCCAATCCCCGTAATTGTGGTAGCCTTCAGGTGTACATCTATCGTGAGGATTCCACCTCAATCTGCTTAATAGCCATGAACATGTTAGATGTACCCTTACTGCCCTATTGACCGGCTCCCTACTTGTATTAATATTCCACGTGTCTGTGTCAATCGGCCCCCTCCTGTGTGTAGATACCCTGGGTTGGTCCCACCATAAGGTGCATCAATCCTTATGATAGCAACCCGACACGATTCAAGATGCACAGTGTATAACTACTGGTATCCAGTGCCTCCTTTTCCCACTCCGTAGTACGTGCACGCCCGTAAACCATCGAAACCTACACTGACGTACCCCCTATTTCTGTTTTTGACCGCTTATAATCAGCCCAGTAATCATGCCCTACCCTACCTAGTTTCAGGGTACCATGATACATCTATGTGGGTTACTGTTGAAATGGGTCCCTGTTACTATGGTTTCCCGCTGATTAAGTTTGTGGGCCTATATATACGAATATTACCCACCTACACGAGATATACTTAACCCTCCCATCGATTCAAGAATGTTTATTTAATGGTTAAGTTTGTAGGCCTATATGTATTAATATTACCCACCTACACGAGGTGTACTTAACCCTTCAATCGATTCAAGCATGTTTATTTAACGGTTACGTTTGTGGGACTATATGTATTAATATTACCCACCTACACGAGATGTACATAACCCTCCCAATGATTCAAGCATGTCTATTTAACGGTTAAGTTTGTGGGCATATATTTACTAATATTACCCACAAACCCGATATGTACTTAACCCTCCTGCACATTATGTCATATTGGTTAAGTGTTGTCCATTCATGTTAACTTAACCCACCCATTCATCGTGCCATGTTGGTTAAGTGTTCCTTATTAACATAACCCCGTTCGTTCATCAAGTTATATTGGTTAAGTGTTTCCTCGTCAACTTAACCCTATGTGTTCATCATGTTGTATTGGTTAAGTGTCATCAATCAATTTAGAGTTAACCGACCTACTTGTCGTGTTACTTTGGTTAAGTGTTTCCTTCTTGTGTCAACTTAACCTTACCACAAAATCAAGTTTTATTGGTTAAGTGTTGCCCTCTTGTTTTACTTAACCTTACCACAAATCAAGTTATATTGGTTAAGTGTTTCTTATTACTTAACCCTACCCATTCATCATGCTACACTGGTTAAGTGTTCCTATGAACTTAACCTTAGTCATTTATATTGGTTTAATGTTCGTATGAACTTAACCCAAGTTATTTATCTTGTTCATTAGCATTAATTGACTTTTAATGCACCAACCTCTCACATTAGATATGTGTTGTTGCGGTTACTTGATGTGCCTAGCGGTTCTGGGCAGTTTTACACCACAACTCAATGTAACCTCGTGTTTTTCTTGGGTTTGATGCACTAACCTCTCACATTAGATAGGTATCGTTGTGGTTACTAGATGTGTCGGGCGGTTCCGGGCAGTTTTACACCACAACTCAATCTATCCTCGGGTTAGGCACATTTGTCTTTTCACTAATTTACATATTTAAAATTATATGTAAATTATTCACAATTGTTGTCAATTTCAGATTATGCCACATTTTCCATAAATGTCCTAGTCTAGATTTATATGCTAATTATCTCAACCAGTCATATTCCAATTCTCATGTTATGCCCAATAAAACTAATTGGAAGTTATGGCCCCCAAGTTCAATTTCGAGTTATTACTCAAAATAGGCTACACATAATCTTCCCAAGTTTGTAATAATAGTCACGCCCCAATACCCCAAAGTACATTGTTCTTTAGCGTCTCAACCAATGGTTATGCCCAATCTTGATTAATATCCTAATTTACATTTTTGCGTCCAATCTAGATTAATATTCCAATTTAAAGTTTGCGCCAAATCTAGGTTTAATATTTCAATTTACCTCAAGTTCGCAATAAAGACAAATTATGCCCCAAATCATAAGTTACAAAATTATTTTCCACCATTGCCAAATAGACTATTCCCCATTACCCCCGCATTCCAATCGCACGTATAATAAGTTTCAGTCTAGAATCGAGGTTAATCTATATTCATAAAATAAAGGTGACGGAAGAGGAACATAAACGAGAGTAGGCATAAAACAGGCATTACAATGGTAGATTTGTCAAATATTTTGGACCTAAGAGGATTACAGATCTGTTAGAGTTAGGGTATAACGAAGATAGATCTGAAATAAACTGACAGAAATAACCTCATAGACATATAGATCTAATATAAATAACATCATGAACCTAAAAGGATTATATATCGGATATCCAACAAAGACAGGCATGATTGAATAATAACTTCCTAGGCATGTAAATCATTGATTCAATAGAAAGAAAGGAATTAATCTAAAAGATTTGTCTTATCATCAAGCATGGACTTAAATCCATTTAATTATATGCCAAAAATCACTATTAGGTGTTTAAGTTTGAAAATAACTTGAACTTACATGTTTACAGTTCAATTTACACCCCAAATGCCAAGTTATATGTTCAATGTACTTTATGCCTCAAATCTCAAGTCATATGTCCAATACTTTATGCCTTAAATCTCAAGTCATATGTTCGATACACTTTATGTTTTGAATATGACATGTGTTATGTCCTCAAATCAGTTACAACTCAATTATGCCCAATTATACACAATTTAATACTTTTCCCAAATTTTAGCGCTGGTCATGCCCAAATCATATTTTAAGCCCAATTTTATTTCCAATATACGTTCATCTCTTATGAGATCTGGCTCGGCTCGCAGTAGCCTGACTACAAAACAAAAAGGGAAGAAGGAAAGAAGAGACAAAGAATGGACATAATATTATCAAAGAGATAGATCCAAAGGATATAGAAAGGCAGATAGAAATAGGCATAATCTCAGATCCAGATTTATTACAATGTCAGAATCGAAATTAACATTTATTTTTGAAAGTAACGTGAACTTACAAATTACAGAATGGTCTTGAATTCTGGGATCAGTATTCTGAAACTGAATAGCTCTCCCTTGAAGTAGACTATTTTTTCTTCTAATTTAGATTTGATTCTTAGAAATAGTTGTTGAAGTCGTTGAATTAGCCTTTGAATCTCTACTTGAATTCTAACTTGATTTTACTTGAGCAGCATAGCCCCGTCTTTGATTTATTTTGTTATAAATTAGGGTAGAGTATAGGCGTAATGAAGTTGTGAGAGAAAACTATAGCCTTAGGGGTGTTTATATAGCATAGGTATCAACGAATCTGGTCAGAACGGGCGTTCAAATGCAGAAAAATGAATCTGTCCTCGGATTTGCAAATAGGTGGGAGGTCGACCCCCTGGTCGACCTGGGTCCTGGGCGGGAAATTTCCCGCCCAGCCCGGGTGTGTGATTTGAATTTCGAATTTCAAACCTGAGCTGTTTTTATTTAAATCCCTGAAACTTCTGAAGGTCATAACTTCTTGATACGGAGTTTGATTTATGCAAACTCATATTCTATCTCAAGCAGAATTCCAAGGCGAACGCAATGGCGTAACCCGTTTCCCTTAATTCTTCTCTTAAAAATTAAGTATACTTTAATTTGTTACTTTGACGTTCACAGAAAATACGGGGTGTTACATTCTCCCCTCCTTAAAGGATTTCGTCCCTGAAATCTTCAAGTTAGGAAGAACGTATATCCTAACATCCAACATCCATCTACTCAACCATTCAGTCACAGGCATCCATTGTCCTTAAAAGGTTTTAATGCCGTATGAACGTATGCAGAGTGTGTGTATATGTCTCTTATCTAATGCAAAATCAGGCGGTCTACTGATCTAGTTGACCTCCTTAATGCGAATCATGTTAGTGCCATGAGTCCATCATGTATGCAATTATTCCAAATCGTACTTTATAACTTCTACATGAGTGCACAGTCATTCATACAAATGCAACATCCATATATAACACATCAAGTTTCAATCTATATATATATAAAAGTTCACTCATGCATATGCAATATGAAAGTGACTGAGCCGATCTAGTGCCTAATGTGTGTATATGCATCCACGAGCAACCACCAGCAAACACTTGCAACCATCAATCATAACATGTTTCAAATAAATGTTTACATCCATTGGCTTCTACCTAAGGATCGTGGATAGGACCGAGAGGATATACCTAAAAGATAAAGACTAGCATGCAAATAAATATTACAGAAAAAGTGGAATCAAGGATATACCCTGAAAAAGGGTATGATGCGCGTATCTAGTCTTCAGTCTTCTAAATTGCATCTTCTTGAGCTTCACTCCACCATACCTTAACTAGTTTAACTTCACAATTGCGAATATTCTTGACCTCCATTTCCAAAACCCACTAGTAAAGACAGGACCTCGACCACTTACTATGCTAGGGGGTATCCAATGTAATCGAACTATCTTTCCAAGATAAACAGATGTTAACCATGATACCAAGTGTATATACTAAGATGATTAGAGGTCTCTCTTCTACTTAGCTTATCCATCATGTCACAAATTTGAGGGTCAATATATCTCACGCAAACCATCCCAGTCGAACTTGACATCCCTCAAGTACAAGCCCCAAAGGCCTAAACCAATATCAGACAAGCACCCAAGGAATACCTCCTCCGAATTTGGATGATTTATGTGAGATGATACTAGCGAAACAACCAAAAAATTGAGCACTTAACCGACTCTGGCTTTCCTCGCCAATCTTGCTCCAAAACTATCGTTGATCACATAACTGGCTTTGCAATGTCATCTAGATATATGTGGGAGTCTACCTCATGTTTTAGGGGACAAACCCTTAATCAAAAACATTTGCGTACTCATGGACTACTCCAACGGATCGAAAATCGTCGATAAATACATAAAGTGATTCTAGGTAGATAAGACAAATTGATCCCTTAGGATCGCACGAAATTTCTAAGGTATTCCCGAGGCAAGTCAAAAGTCTAACTACCCTCCTTTCACAATTACTAGCTAACCAATCCATGCCTAGAATCAACCCATAGCCCATGAAACCAAAAACATAAGTATCTCGAATCCTTACAAACCAAAGATAAATGAGCCGAACCATAAATTGGATTTGAGACAATAATGGGATCTTCTACTATACAAGTACTAAGGTGTAGAGACTCAACTATGGAAGCAGATATAAAACGAATGTGAAGCGCTAGAATCAAAAAGAGTACTAACAGGATGATCAAAAAGAAAAACTAGACTTTTTCAACCAAGCTTTACTACCTCTCTCTCAGGTATGCTGGTGGTGAGAGCATGCACTTGCCTTCCGGAAAATCATGTCCTTTATTCTTGCCTTTGTCCTTAATAATGACACTTCCTCTTGTTTTAGGTTTCACTATTCTTTCCTTTTTATCTCCTTTGTGAAGCAAGTCCATATCCATGAGTTCCTCATCCTTGGGTTGTGCTCCTTGGAAAAACTCCCTCAGTCTCATCTTTACTATCCTTTGGTAACACGTTGACAAGTCTCTCGAAAGTTGCCTCCCTCGCACGGAGAATCCTACAAAGCTCGAAAGAAAATTAGCCGCAGGTGAAACTACTATGGCTATAGATGGAAGTTGGGCACTTATTTTCCCTTTGACAAGTGGCGTAGTCTCGTCGAGCCTACGGAACCATGCCACGATGAGGTTACCTCCTCGAAAGACAGGAGCCCCGGAGACTCAGGAAAGAAGGAAACAGAGGATCAAAAGATAATGCATATGGCTTTGGGGAATATGCCTTTAAAACAAAACTTTTCTTTTGAAAATGCTTCTTTTAAAACCGTTTTGAAAATAAATTTTTAAATCTTTTATCTGATCTGGTAACCTTCAGCTACGATACTAAGTGAAACACCCCACCACCGTTAAGGTCACTCACAAAGGGAAGGCCTTAACTTTGGTGGAGCATTTTAGGTAAAAGATGCAAATAAATTACAAGACAAGAAAATAAAGTAGCAGAAAATAAAATCATTTTATAAACAATATGGTTCAGTCAAGCTTTTACAACAGTTGTCTCAATCAGACTTAAAAGTAATACATATAACTTCAGTCTTGATTTAAAAACTTCCAAATATAAAAGAAGCATAAAAACAACAATGATATTCCCCAATAAAGCATGAACCAGCCATAGCAGTGGAAGAGAGAGTCCAAAGCAATACATTGACCATCTTCGAGCTTGAAAAGAAAACTGAGCTAAATGGTAACATTTCCTCCCTGTGAACCTAGGGGGAGGGGGGAAACGGAAGAAAAGAGGCGAAACAAAACTAGGTCAGACATATGTCTGGTAAGTCCAGTGACATTTAGCATATTAACAGGCAAAAGCATCATGATATGAATAAACTGAATATAAGACAATACCGTGATAATAGGGATAACAAGATAACATAGGATAAGCATAAGGTATGATAAGGCAAGATAAACCGAATGCGCTTCTACTCTTTCTCTGCTTCGCTACTACTTTGTTATTCTGATTTCTATTCTATCTCTGCACCACCTAACTAGTGTCCCAACTTGTAATCTGTATAAAATGATAACATGATCCCAATCCCCATAATTGTGGTAGCCTTCAAGTGTACATCTATCATGAGGATTCCACCTCAATCTTCTTAATTGCCATGAACATATTAGATGTACCCTTACTACCCTATCAATCGGCTCCCTACTTGTATTAATATTCCATGTGTCTGTGTCAATCGGCCCACTCTTGCGTGTTGATACCCTGTGCTGGTCCCACCACAAGGTGTATCAATACTTATGATAGCAACCCGACGCGATTCAAGATGCACAGTGTATAACTACTGGTACCCAGTGCCTGCTTTTCCCACTCCGGAGTACGTGCATGCCTGTAAACCGTCGGAACCTACACTGGCGTACCCCTGCCGTTGTTTTTGACCGCTTATAATCAGCCCAGTAATCGTGCCCCATCCTGCCTAGTTACAGAGTACCATGATACATCTATATGGGTTACTGCTGAAATGGGTCCCCGTTACTAGGGTTTCCTACTGGTTAAGTTTGTGGGCCTATATATAAATATTACCCACCGACACAAGATGTACTTAACCCTCTCATCGATTCAAGCATGTTTATTTAACGGTTAAGTTTGTGGGCCTATATGTACTACTATTACCCACCTACACGAGATGTACTTAACCCTCCCATCAATTCAAGCATGCTTATTTAATGGTTAAGTTTGTGGGCCTATATGTATTAATATTACCCACCTACATGAGATGTACATAACCCTCCCATCAATTCAAGCATGTTTATTTAATGGTTAAGTTTGTAGGCCTATATTTACTAATATTACCCACCAACTCGATATGTACTTAACCCTCCCGCACATTATGTCATATTGGTTAAGTGTTATCCATTCATGTTAACATAACCCACCCATTCATCGTGTCATGTTGGTTAAGTGTTCCTTATTAACTTAACCCTATTCGTTCATCAAGTTGTATGGGTTAAGTATTTCCTCGTTGACTTAACCCCACGTGTTCATCATGTTGTATTGGTTAAGTGTCATCAATCAATTCAAGTTAACTTAACCCACTTACTTGTCGTGTTACTTTGGTTAAGTGTTGCCATCTTGTGTCAACTTAACCTTACCACAAAATCAAGTTATATTGGTTAAGTGTTGCCCTCTTGTTTTAACTTAACCTTACCACAAATCAAGTTATATTGGTTAAGTGTTTCTTATTACTTAACCCTACCCATTCATCATGCTATTCTGGTTAAGTTTTCCTACGAACTTAACCTTAGTCATTTATATTGGTTAAATGTTCCATTGAACTTAACCCTAGTTATTCATCTTGTTCATTAGCGTTAATTGATTTATTAAAGTACTAACCTCTCACATTAGATATGTGTTGTTGCGGTTACTGGATGTGCCGGGCGGTTCCGGGCAGTTTTACACCACAACTCAATCTAACCTTGGGTTTTTCTTGGGCATGATGCACTAACCTCTCACATTAGATAGGTGTCGTTATGGTTACTAGATGTGTCGTGCGGTTCCAGGCAGTTTTACACCACAACTCAATCTAACCTCGGGTTAGGCACATTTGTCTTTTCACTAATTTACATATTTATAATTATATGTAAATTATTCACAATTGTTGTCAATTTCAGATTATGCCACATTTTCCATAAATGTCCAAGTCTAGATTTATATGCTAATTATCCCAATCCATCATATTCCAGTTCTCAAGTTATGCCCAATAAAGCTAATTGGAAGTTGTGGCCCCCAAGTTCAATTTCGAGTTATTACTCAAAGTAGGCTACACCTAATCTTCCCAAGTTTGTAATAAATATACATTATTCTTTGGGTTCTCAACCAATGGTTATGCCCAATCTTGATTAATATCCTAATTTACAGTTTTGCTCCCAATCTAGATTAATATTCCAATTTACAGTTTGCGCCAAATCTAGATTTAATATTTCAATTTACCCCAAGTTTGCAACAAAGACAAATTATGCCCCAAATCATAAGTTACAAAATTATGTTCCACCATTACCAAATAGACTATTTCCCATTACCCTTGCATTCCAATCGCACGTATAATAAGTTTCAGTCTAGATTCGAGGTTAATCTAGATTCATAAAATAAAGGTGACAAAAGAGGAAGATAAACGAGAGTAGGCATAAAACATGCATTAAAATGGTAGATTTGTCAAATATTTTTGGACCTAAGAGGATTACAGATCTGTTAGAGTTGGGGTATAACAAAGATAGATCTGAAACAAACTGACAGAAATAACCTCATAGACATATAGATCTGATATAAATAACATCATGAACCTAAAAGGATTATATATCAGATGTTCAACAAAGACAGGCATGATTGAATAATAACTTCCTAGGCATGTAAATCATTGATTCAATAGAAAGATAGGAATTAATCTAAAAGATTTGTCTTATCATCAAGCATGGACTTAGATCCATTTCATTATGTGCCAAAAATCACTATTAGGTGTTTAAGTCTTAAAATAACTTGAACTTACATGTTTACAGTTCAATTTACGCCCCAAATCCCAAGTTATATGTCCAACATACTTTATGCCTCAAATCTCAAGTCATATATCCAATACTTTATGCCTCAAATCTCAAGTCATATGTCCAATACTTTATGCCTCAAATCTGAAGTCATATGTTCGATACACTTTATATTTTGAATACAACATGTGTTATGTTCTCAAATCAGTTACAACTCAATTATGCCCAATTATATAAAATTTAATACTTTTCCCAAATTTTAGCGCTGGTCATGTCCAAAACATATTTTATGCCCAATTTTATTTCCAATGTACGTCCATCTCTTATGAGATCTGGCTCAGGCTCGCAGTAGCCTGGCTATAAAACAGAAAGGGAAGAAAGAAAGAAGAGACAAAGAATGGACATAATATTATCAATGAGATAGATCCGAAGGATATAGAAAGATAGATAGAAATAGGCATAATCTCAGATCTAGATTTATTACAATGTCAGAATCACAATTAACTTTTATTTCTGAAAGTAACGTGAACTTACAAATAACAGAATGGTCTTGAATTCTAGGATATGTATTCTGAAACTGAATAGCTCTCCCTTGAAGTAGACTATTTGTTCTTCTAATTTAGATTTGATTCGATTCTTAGAAATAGTTGTTGAAGTCGTTGAATTAGCCTTTGAATATCTACTTGAATTCTAACTTGATTTTACTTGAGCAGCATAACCCCGTCTTTGATTTATTTTGATATGAATTAGGGTAGAGTATGGGCGTAATGAAGTTGAGAGAGAAAACTGTAACCTTAGGGGTGTTTATATAGCATAGGGATCAACGAATCTGGTCAGAACGGGCGTCCAAATGCAGAAAAATGAATTTGTCCTAGGATTTGCAAATAGGGGGGAGGTCGACCACCTGGTCGACCTGGGTCCTGGGCGGGAAATTTCCCGCCCAGTCCGGGTGTGCGATTTGAATTTTGAATTTCAAAGCTGAGCTGTTTTATTTAAACCGCTGAAATTTCTGAAGGTCATAACTTCTTCATACGGAGTCCGATTTACGCAAACTCGGACTTTATCCCAGGTAGAATTTCGAGACGAACGCAATGGCATAACCCGTTTCCCTTAGTTCTTCTCTTAAAAATTAAGTATACTTTAATTTGTTACTTTGACGTTCACAGAAAATATGGGGTGTTACACACTCATTCTCTCTCTTTCCATTTCAATATTATTTCTTAGTGGGAAGAAAGAGAATGAGTGGGGAAATGGGTGGTGGAGATTAAATGGAAGAATTCACGTGCAATATAAGAGGTGTAACGGAACCCTCATATATATATATATATATATATATATATATATATATATATATATATATATATATATATATATATTGACCATCACCGATCCAGTGCATAGCGACTATCCATTCGTTGCCTCGCCGACTCAACATTAACTTCGTGGATGCCGGGGGAAGGTCAAATACGGTTTCCATACCCATTGTATTATTTTATCTTAGTACTTGAGATTACTATCACTCACGTCATATTTTGTTTGACTTGGAGTTTTATATATGCGTTTATTCTTATTACTTTGGTACCTGAGAGTAAACTGGAGATAGATTGGAGTGAGAACAAGTAGCTGTTCAGGAGGCGAGACGATCATGAGTTTATTCCATGTATTACTTATATATACTTTATTGCTTTCCACTATTTATTATCATGGGGCTTAATAGTACTTTTTGTTTAGAAAGATAATTTTACTTGAGTTATTATTACTTGTATGACTCTATTTATGTTATATGAATCTACCACTTCGATGTTTACGATTCATTATTAGCTATTTATTATCTCATCCGTGCATCGACTGTGCACCATCATAGCACATTATTTGGATGTTGAATGTGTACTTTGTCCTTACATTCACCCTTAAAATCCATAATTAAGCACATATTGCTTAAATAAGTACTTATTTATATGTATTAAGGCATTTACGATCTTTTATACGATTAATTTAATGGTGAAAAGTATAATTTTCAGAATATGTTTAGATCTTCTACCTTTCTTTGAACTAACTATTTTTGCAAACAAAATTTCCATCTTTAGTCTGTTGTAGAAATTTGTTTCAACAATTATACTAATGATTAATGTATGTAAGTTCTGAATGAACATGAAAATCAATTTGGTTACAACCTCTTATCACTTGCCTTTTCAGACCAATTTTAAAATTCTTAATTAGTTTCATATATTTAAATTCACAAAATTATTTCACATCATAAATTTCACGGGAATTGTATTGACGTACTTGCATAGAATGATTATTTATGTTTGATTTTCAATAAAGTTAAATGACGAACTGAAAGTTTCATGAAATGGTTATATATGTTCGATTTTTAAAGTTAATTAAATATCGAATTATACAACTAACGGTTATTGACAAGACCGATTTAATTAATCATAAAGCATCATAAGGTTGGACAGTTAAGTAGAAATAAATTTTAAACATTTAGAAATTAAGTTAGCATTTTTTAACAAATTGCAGTTAACTTATATGACTAATAAGTTATAATATTGTAACAAACTTAATTAAACAAATTTATTAATCATCCAAGGTCGTGGATAATAAAATGACAGCAGCTGTAAGTTCCTGTCAAAAATAGTCCTTTTCCTAGTAGTGCAACGTTATATGTCTATGCTTTTCGAACAACCAAATGTTTTTGTATGGTAAGGTTTCTAAAATTACAAATGCAACAATACTAGGTGTTAAACTTGGTTGTTTTTTATATAACTTACTAGTGACAACGCAAATTTTATTTACATTCTGAATTTTTAACATCCAAAGGTACAAATTATTCTGTATTGTATGAGAAAACTATAAAAGCAGCTACTATTATTTATAAAGACTACTAATTTTACACCAATAAAGTAATGAAAAAATATTATATAATTTATTGTTTAACAATAATAAAAAGGAAAACATTATAAAAAAGAAAAAAGAAGATAATTATTAAATGCAAAATTTCCGATTTCTTTACTGCTCAAGTATCTCAATAACATCATTAAATGGACTAAGGTAGGTTATATATTTCCTCATGTCTTATTTGCACGAGAAGTTGCATCGCGACAGTCACGTAGACAAACCAAGCGTGTTGGCTACCATACATTTTGCCAAAGTTGCATCGATGCCATGTAGATATGGCGGCGCCTGGTAAGCTGTCCCCAACAGCGAGTTGAGATATATAGAAATTCAAACAAACTACAAGCATACAATTAGATTAAACAGTCATTAGTAACAATCAAGAAACAGATTCACCATAACACATAAGAATTTAGTTAGCAAACCAAGTCTGCTATACAAACTGCGAATTGGCAAAATTACATCAGAACTGTAAAAGAACAAAGAAAAAGAAAACGACTCGATCGATAAACATAAAGCATAATAATATTGTAATAAGATACCAAACAAAAGCCAAGTGTTAGACTTGCCTACAATCCTCACATATCACCACCATCTCTTCATCTTCACTTCCAGTTCTTGAACAATAATCTTGCAACATGCTGTACATGTGTTTTTCCTTTCCATTTCAGCAACATCAAATGCTTTTGATCATCTCTGGAAGACGAATCAGGGACTATGTTTGCCATGTCCTTAACTTAGAAAAATAAATCTGGACTATAATCCATGTATATAGGTATTATATATATAGCATACCATGAGAGAGAAGAGAAGGACTCTCTTTCTCTCCACATAGCTACATTCAAATCTTAATATGAAATATAAGAGAGACTAGTTGTTCATGTCCACTTGTCACTGGATGAAAGAAACAAGGTGGAGAGCCAAAGAGGTAACGACACATGTGAAATGATAACTACAAATTACTACATTATTTTATTATACTAATACTAATATAACATGGGTTTAGGTAATAACAATAGAAAACTAGGTTAAAAAAAACATGATTCTTGTTTTACTTTTAAGAAAAGTGAACACACGAGTTCTGTTTACAGTATTTTAATTTTTACCTTTATGAAGGTGTATATGGTCGTACCATATGGCCCCTGTTGTTCCCACTGTTATATGAGCTAATAATTGAGCTATAGTTTTCAATTAAGCGTGCAGTTCAATGAACATACGGGTAGGTGAACTAAAAGCATTATGCGTATCGTATGCCTAGCTTGCAGGATTGTATTTCTATTTACATACTTTTGATTGATACATATATACATTGCAACTGTAAATTGAAGGCCAAACAAGATTGTTATCAAAATTAATCACAGAGGTAATTTTTTTATGGTCTTGATATATAGGTCTTGGTCTGTGAATCTGCAGCAGGCATTAACTATTGTAACTACCATAGCTAATTAATCAACCTTATGGATTCAAATCTGATGTTCCTTAGGGGGAAGTATGAAGAACAGTGAAGATTTATATACAAAATTCTGAAACATGTTGAACAGGATTTGCAACCTACTTTATATAGAAACAATATGCCAGTTAATTATATTGTTGTATACAATAATTGATGCCATATTCATCTTGTACACCTGTCACCCATTGCAACATTGTTCAGTCCTTATCACTCTTGGGAAGAAAGATAAATAATTACTGTATAATTTCTTTAAATATGTAGTGGTTGATTGGGCATAAATTATTGTCACGTATTCAGTGGATTACTAACCTTGTAATGTTAATTAATGTAATTGCATTATTGGTTTTTTTTTAATGTATATCAAACCAATTTAGGCATCTGGACAATTAAAGATAATCTTGATAATTTTATTATTTATGAAGAAAATTTCCTTCACAGCATGTATGCTTTGCACCTGCAGTACAATGTAGCAATATAAGGTTCACACAAAGTGTTGAAATTTGATTATAGACATCTAGTTTCTTATTCTTTCTCATAACCTTACATTGGAAATGTAAGTAAACATGATTATTGCTTAAACTGACTGAAATATTGGAAAGTTCAAAAGATTTTAACCACACAAAATTGGCATGTGAGAAACAAAGAGGTGCAGATCTACATTGAAAATCTTGGATGATGTGCTAATTAAACAGGGCTTCAGATAGGGTGCCACCAATTTAGATGAAATGCTACCAAATGTAGAGTGGTTAACCAAACAAAAACCCACAGCCATAAATTCGTCCCATTATATATCAGGGACCATAAATCTATTTAAGTAGAAATGTCCAAAATTGTAAATGTTCAAGAGTAAAAATAACAGTGTAAAAGAAATAAACACAAATATAAGTGACCTGATCATGGCATGGCTGTAAAACCTTACGCTATCATATTTCATCAATATTGTTAGGGAAATATTACATGTAATATTAGTTTATCCCATACCTCAGTTGAAGCCTGCATTGGATCAGATATACATGAGATAAAACAAGTGGAATAATAAGTCTTAATTTTTTTTTTTTTTTTTTTTTTTTTTTTGGCATTTTAAGCGGGGTTAAATGGCCCCTACCATATTATTAGAACACGAGACTCAGTACAAAGAAAGGCAACAAAATTAGCTAAGACAGCGAGCAATAGAATGGACCAATACATGTTTAGGAGTAGCGAGACCACTAAACACCCTACTGTTCCTTTCCATCCACACACTATATAAGGTCTTCTTCAGAATCTTTAATAGCAAGCATCCACTAATGGTCTTCCATCTTGTAAACTTGAAAATGAGATACCACTCTTCATCCGATTCAGCGCAAGGCGAGTGGAGACCAAACCGGAGAAGAAGCTTTCGCCAAACAAACCCAGTGTAAATACACTCAAAGAATAGATGCCGTATAGTTTCAGCGTGTATCCCACAAAAAACACAAGAGTCGTCAGCAATAATTCCAAGAACTTTCAGTCTTTGCCTAGAGTGTATTCCGTTCATTAACACTCTCCACATAAACAAATTTTCCTTTGGCACTGAGTTAGACAACCACACACGTAGATGCCAAAGAAAAATCACATAATTTCGGACCATTTCATCATATACATTCCCAATGTAGTGCGGCTTGTCATTCCAGAACGCATATTTGTCACCAGCAGCAAGAGAGTTGTTCATGAGGTTTGACCAAACATTTCTAATTACAGTTGAACTGCAGTTGGGTAAAGAGATCATATCATTAATACACACAGAAGCTACCGATGCCCTTTCACCCACTCCAGAAATCCTTCTTTCATCATAATCAACTATCACAGCAAGAACAGCCCCTTTAGCACTCCACGGATCGAACCAAAAAGAAAGTCTATGCTTGTATTTCAATCCACATTGGAAGCTTGGCAGAAATTTGTCCCTATGTTTCAGTAAGTTCCTCCATGACCAGCTGCAGTCAGCTGGAATCACCATCGTCCAGAAATGTTTATCATTGAGTAAGTTCAGTCTGCACCAAGACGCCCATATGTTAGAATCAAAATTGTATAGTTTATCAATTCTATTCGATAAAGCCGCCCTATTCCAATCATGGATACTGAGTACCCCAAGACCACCAGCTTTGAATGAAGAGCAGACTTTCTTAAACGACACAGGAATGAGCTTTTTGGAAAACGGGTTACCATGCCATAGGAAATGACTTAAGGCCGAATTGATCATATCAACAATCTTGTGTGGTAGAATAAAAATCCTAGCATAATATATAGACATTGATATGGCAATAGATTTTACAATGACAAGTCTACCAGCCATGGAGAATTTTGCAGCCGGCCACGTTGCAATTTTAGAAATGATGCTCTCAACAAGAGGAAGACATTGTGCCGCTTTCAGTCTAGAAGTACATAAAGGAACTCCTAAGTATCTTTCATCGTCCGACATGGGAGAGAGGCCAGTTCTATCATACATATTTGCAGCAATATCATCCGATACTCCTCCGCATCTCATGCTGGACTTGCTTTTGTTTATGGATAAGCCAGTTAGGTTTTTAAATGACTGCAATACTTCATGGATCCCATTAATCGATTTTGCATTTGGCTTAGTGAAAAGGAGTAAATCATCCGCAAACAGTAAGGAGGTGATATTAGATCGTTTGCAGTAAGGATGATAGTCAATGTGCTTGGACAAGAAAGCATTTGACGATAAAGAGGTGAAAAGCTCCATAACGCAAACAAAAAGATAAGGCGAGATGGGATCCCCTTGTCGTAACCCATTTTTTGCTTTGAAATACCCAAAGGAAGAACCATTAACGCTAAGGGATATGTGCGCAGTTGAAATGCACGTGAAAATCCAGCTTAGAAAAGGAATTGGAAAGTTCATCTTGAACAGAACATAGATGATAACATCCCATCTAACTGAATCATAAGCCTTTTGTATATCCAATTTCATAACACATCTAGGTGAGAACAATCTTCTGTTATAACCCCGCATCAATTCGGATGCCAGAGTTATGTTATCAGCAATATCTCTTTTTGGTAAGAATGCACTTTGGTTTGAAGATATTATATCAGCAAGAGCCACCTTCATCCTACTAGCTAAAATTTTTGAAATGCTCTTGTAAATGACATTGCAGCACGCAACTGGACGAAAATGAGATACTGAATTTGGCATGTCAGATTTTGGAATTAATGCTATTCTTGTTGCGTTTATACCACCTAACATCTTGCTATGAGAGAAAAAGTTTTTAATTGCCTTTAAAACATCCCCACTCACTATTCCCCAACATACTTTGTAAAAATGGGCATTAAAGCCATCAGGACCTGGCGAACTACTCGATTTCATAGAGAAAATAGATCTGACAATATCCTCATCCGATATTTGTGTAATCAAATTAGCTTTCAGATCGTCGGAAATTGCAAGAAAAGAAATGTGAGAGAACGATGATAAGCTGATAGGAGTGACTGGAGCGTTACCCAGAATCGAAGTAAAATACTGGAGGAAAGCATTTTGAATATCATCAGCAGTAGAGCACATTCTGCCTTCAGAGTCCAGAAGAGACGGAAAAGAATTTGCAGCTTGCCTAATCTTCAAGGAATCATGAAAAACAGAGGTATTCTTGTCACCAAAAAGCTTCCACTTATTCTTGCATTTTTGCTTTGCCATTTTAGATTCTTCTATGATGGCCTTTGCCAATTCCGTTGCCAGCTTATTTTCTTGTGCCGATAGGACACTCATTTCAACAGCAACATTACATTGCAGAATTGAATTTTGGACCGCGAATAAGTTTGCTCTGATTGTTCTAGAAAGACTTGCACCATCCCCATAGAATTCTCTTGACCAAGTCTTCAGCACTACCTTCAAACGTTTAAGCTTTTCCTGCACAATAAACATAGGGTTACCATGCACATGAGTATTCCAACTATTAGCCACAACATTTAAAAAATTTGGATGTTCTGTCCAGTTGTTAAAAAATGAAAAAGTGGACTGTTTTCTCATGGTGACTTTTCCCCAATCCAGGACCAGAGGCGAGTGATCGGATAAAGATGGAGGAGGGATATGGCAGTTCAGGGAAGGCCATGTGTTTACAGCGGTTAAGTTCATATAAGCTCTGTCAAGTTTACAAAATGTCCTAACAGCATTTCTTGATGAATTGTTCCATGTAAATTCAGCTCCCGACGCAGGGATTTGGATGAGATTGGAGTCATATATTGCATTATTCAGAGGTCTAGTTTGCCTATAAGTGAGAGGAGTACCCCCTAGTTTATCCGAAGAGAGTTGCATGCAGTTCCAATCACCAAGACAAATCCAAGGATACGAAGATTGCTGAAGAGAAGGAAGGGAATCTAGAAAAAGCTGCCTAATAGCCGCACAGTTCTCAGCATAGACAGCCGTTAAGAAGAAGGTGGAAAGAGTCGGTAAGTGAGTAATTTCAGAGTGGATGAATTGCCTGTGAACAGTAATAGGTTTAACAGCAAAGGTGATCGGGTTCCAAATGATAAGAATACGACCAAAAGGAGCCTGTGAAAGATTATGGATAGAGCTCCACGCATAATTGATGTTTTGAACAACATTAGCAGTGGTAAGATGATTCAATTTAGTTTCGGCAATAGCCATAAGATGAATATTATTTGAAGATATGATTTGAGCAATTTCGAGTTGCTTAGCTAGAGGATTTGCACCTCTAATATTCCAAAAACCAATTTTGTCTATCATTGAGTATACAAAGAAGAAACTGCTCTGGTTTTTACACCAGAGGAAGAATTTAAGTTAGGGCAGTGGGAAGGCAAAGATAGGATAGCATTGTCAAAGGAGACATCAGTAGAAGAGTCAAGGTCAATAGCAGAACTAGAATTTTTCTTTGGTCTACCTCTACTTCGTTTTACTACTCGATTTCTCGGCATAGGAAAAGAAGGAGATTTTGGAATTTTTGATAAGGAAGAAGAAGAATGATGTGGCATAAGAGGAGAAGCAGATTTGATAATGTCTCCGAAAATGCGGTTTGGTAAAGAAAGAGAGGTGTATGGAGAATTATTTTTGAATGGTGGCAAAGCAGATGGAGAGAGGTTTTCACAAGAAGGGGAGAGCACGTCAACAGCATTTGCATGAACATGCATCGGAGATACATGCACGATATCTGAGGAGGTAGAAGCCTCATTTAAATTCAACTTTTCAGCAAACACATCAAAAGGATTACTAACTCTGAGTGGATCAGGAGGTTTAGTAGTCGATAATTTTTTTTTTCGATATTTTGCTATTTGCAGAAAATACGAACAAATCATCACTCGCAACCCTGTCATTACTCAAATCAGCACTATCAGGATTTATGTCATTTGCCATAACATTTTTTCCTTTTGCACTTACCACATTCACTTCATCATCAATGATACCATCATCCTTAACGTTTCCATCAATCTTTTCCACTACACCTTCCTTTTCCTTCTTATCACTTCCACTGTTCTTTTGTACTCTAATTCTCCATACCTTTTTATATAATTTGTTTCTCTTCCTATGCACTGTTGTATAGCCATCTGGTTGTTCATCTTCGTATTCCCGAAGTTCATTCACCCGGTCATCAATATTACGAACTTGTACTTCTTCCTTTTTTCCTTTTTCCGGAACTCCCTTGACCATATTTTTCTCACATTTATCAGTACCATGTCCAAAAATTTTACACCTAGTGCATATCAACGGCTTCCATGTATAATCCACTATTACGTCAGGGCAAGTTACATCACCTACTACTATGAATTCAGGCAATTCTTTATCCGGGCTAACCTCTACGAGACATTTTGCATACTCAAATCTCTTCATTTTCTCCGTGTTTTCGTCATAGCAAAGAACTTTACCAATGTGGCATGCTATCCAATTAATACCAACAAGCGACCACAACATAATTGGGATGCGATAGAAATGGATCCAAATGGGAACAGTCTTAACCACAGCTTGTGCCGAAGAAAGAGAGGGAGTATAGTTTGATATAATAAACATTTGACCTCTGATGAAAATCGGATCTCTCTTAAGAACTGTTAATTTATCCTCCAAATTGACAAACTTAAAGAAATAGTTCTGTTTGTCGAAGAACATCTCATACTCACCTTTCAATTTCCATACCCTGTCAAGGTGTTGCTTTACAGCCATGTAATTGACATTTCCAGCTAAGAAAGATCCCACCAAGCAATCAGCCCACGATTTAGCACCTACATCCATAACAATCTTAGGCGGAGGGACAGATTGACCAGAGTAATTAACATCAAAGTGTATCGGGACATAAGTCCCTGCGTTTCTAGGTTTGGAGTAGAATAGTGAAGAGAACTTCACTGGAGACGAGGAAGTGATGGGAGGAGGGGTGGGAGGATTTGAGGAAAGGGGAAGAGGATCAGCCGGTGGGGGAGGTAAGGGAGGAGGAGGAATCAAAGGAGGGTCAGGGATAGGAATTGAGGGGGGGATAGGGATGGCTGTGGCAAAGGTGGAAGCGGCAATTGGAGAGAGGAGAGAGGAATGAGCGGCGTTGACAGGGGATGATGGGAAAGGAAGTAAGGGAGGACGTGGGGAGAAGACACCATGAAAAGACATAAAGCATAAAACAAAATCAGTGTTATCTGACCCAAAATCAAAATATGCGAAAATAAAATAAGTAGAAAGTACAATAGACATACGGATTTATAGTAGTTCCACTATCAACGTGATTGCCTACATATACTTTGAAACAGTGAAATTTTATCAACACTTTCACAAAGATGCAAGATGTAGACATGAATAAAAATAAATAAGGAAATAGAACTTGATGAAGATTGATTTCTAATAAACGATCTTCTTTACATAGAAGACCTTTATTTGATGTTGAACAAATTGAAATCAATGCCCAATAGTGCATCTATTCATATGGAAAACTTTCAATCCTCGGTTTTCTCCATTTCACATACTCTTTATTAATCAACCGACTGTTAAATTGATTGAAGAAAGATAATTGTTTTTTAACTAACATTCAAGTCAAAATATTAACAATAATTGTTATGTAACGGCGATCAGAATAAAAGTTCCCCTTCTTTCCACATAGGGCGCACACATATGAGTTGGCACACAAATAAAACAACCAAAGTGTATAAGCGGCTGCTATTCATCACAAGCTATTTTATATTGTTTATATAAAGGCTTGGGCCAGTATTCATTGTTTTAGGCCTATTATCGTGTATATATATTACAGAGTCATGTACAGTTTCATTATTCCATTCCGTAGTTCGAAATCTTTCATTCTCTCAATTATATCAAATACTTCATCATTCAATCCGTTACAAAAATAATCAAAGCCTAACTTGGTATCAGAGAATTTGCTATAGCTTAATAGCTTTTAATCCTGTAATTCCTTTCAAATTATCCAAAGCTTTCGGTTAATATAAGTTGTTTGGAATTGTTTTCCTCAGGGTAATATCATTATCGGAGAAGAAGAAGTCATTTTCTAATCATCAGTGCCTTGCCAACAGTCTCAAACACAACTGCAAAGTCATCTTGCCTCATTGTGTACAAAAAAGTGACTATATTAGACAATACAGTGCATGTCTTCTTATTTGAGTTGAAAGATCATCCAAGAAAATCAAGAAGCAATCAAGAAATCACGGTGCCATACCAAAAGCACAATCAGAACAAAAGCATCATCTTGGTTATCTGGTTGCACCGGTCATCTCTTAAAATTGTTCTTGATTACCTGATCAATCCTTTCAACTCGGTGTTCATCTTATATTGATTTTGCATCATGGCCAATGATAATACTTCATCAGCATCTGCATCATTGAATGTTTCAGCAACTCAATATGGAGTAACAGCTCTAGACAAGTTAATAAAAACTGTTGTAAGTCCACAATCTCAACTTATTACTGTATAGTTGGATGAAAATAACTATTTACTATGGAAAGTACAAATTGAAATTGCTATTCAAAGCTACAGTTTAAAGGGGTATGCTATGGGTACTATTGATGTTCCTTCAAAGTTTATAACTGACCAGAATAACTGGGTTGCTAGCAATGAAGAGTATGTAAAATTTCATGGACAATAATTAGTTCTTATTGAAAATATAAGTCCTATATCGGGAAATATTCAATTAAGATCCTGGATAAATATTAAGAGCCTATAGTTCACATCAACTAATTGATTTTGTGAACAAACTATGTAGCTGACTAAACTATAAATGCCAACAATGGTATCAGAGCAAGGTTTTGAACTAATTCAACCAGTACATATTCGCTTAACCACCATATGTCTGCCACTCCATCCAAAAAAAAAAAAAACTATGATGATTATGTAGATGACTCAAATACGCCACATGTGAAGAGAGAGTGCTGAAAAAATAAGTTCCATATCGGGAAATATTCAATTAAGATCCTGGATAAATACTAAGAGGCTATAGTTAACATCAACCAATTGGTTTTGTGAACAAACTATGTAGCTAACTAAACTATAAATGCCAACAGTGGTATCAGAGCAAGGTTTTGAACTAATTCAACCAGTACATATGCGCTTAACTGCCATATGTCCGCCACTCCATCGAAAAAAAATAACTATGATGATCACGTAGATGGCTCAAATACACCACATGTGAAGAGGGAGTGTTGAAAATATAAGTCCCATATTGGGAAATATTCAATTAAGATCCTTGATAAATATTAAGAGGCTATAGTTCACGTCAACCAATTTGTTTTGTGAACAAACTATATAACTAACTAAACTATAAATGCCAACAGTTCTTGCTGTTAGAATTTAGATCCAGAGAGAAGAGAGAGATACAACAATAAACAATTAGAAGACTACATCTTTATTGCTTTACTGATTGATATTACAAAAGATATTTTATTACAATGCTTAACATTGGCTCTACTTATAGATAAAAAAGGAATAATCTAGAATAGAATATTCTAGAGCATATTTAAGTCTATACTAAATATAGACCAAATTAATACAATCCTAATATAACTCATAATTAATGCAATCCAAATAAAAGGAAACATATTTTATTATTATCTCTAACATCCCCCTCAAACTCACGATGCGGAGAATCGTGAGTTTGCCAAATAGAAGCTGCGAAGAAACTGCTAAATAGAAGTTTGCCAAATAGAAGCTGCCAAATAGAAGTTTGCCAAAATAGAGGTTTGCCAAATAGAAGCTGCGAAGAAACTACTAAACAAAAGTTTGCTAAATAGAAGCCGGGAAGAAACTGCCAAATAGAAGTTTGCCAAAATAGATGTTTGCCAAATAGAAGCTGCGAAGAAACTGCCAAATAGAAGTTTGCCAAATAGAAGCTGCCAAATAGAAGTTTGCCAAATAGAAGCTATGAAGTAGAAGTTTGCCAAATAGAAGCTGCCAAATAGAAGTTTGCCAAATAGAAGATGCGAAGTAGAAGTTTGCCAAATAGAAGAGACGAAGTAGAAGTTTGCCAAATAGAAGAGAAAAACTACAAGTATTGCAGATGCAAAAGAAATTGCAAGAAGAGGAGGCAAAGGAGAAATTACAAGGGGAAGAAGCACTTATAGAATCAAGGGAGGAAGAAGCATTATTGAAGGAATTGCAGGAGGAGAAAACCCAGAAGATTAACAAGAAACAAAAATCAACAAGAAAATCTTAGAAGAAGAAGAAGAACTACAATTTAACACATCTTAACACAATCCACACACAATTCAACACCATCCATTTCCATCTCCATAACCAAACAAACTCCATCATCATCACATACAACAATCCATAACACAATTCAACACAATTTTTTTCCTTTCTTTTTTTCTTTTTTTTCTTTCTTCCCTTTTTTTTTTACCAAAACAAATTACAGATCTCAAAATTACCAATAATGCTTGTCTACCACAACAAATAACAGATCTTTAAACTAACAAAGAAGAAATGATAGAAGTAAGAAGAAGAAAATCACAGATCCGCGACAGCAGACAACAACCTGCTTGGATACCATTTTAGAATTTAGGTCCAGAGAGAAGAGAGAGACACAACAATAAACAATTAGAAGACTACATTATTATCTCTAACACTTGCCTCTTGTCATCTATAAACCATAACATACTACCTTAGATAATAGAATGCAAAACCTCTAATGACATTCGGCAAACAATTGAAAAATGATTCAATAATCAACCTTATGCTAAAGTAATGCATTATAAGAGATAGTTACAGAAAGTTAGAAAGGATAATATTACCATGAGGGAGTACTTGAGCAATATTAGGTCAATAGGTGACATGTTAGAGGTGGTTGGGCACAAAGTATAAGAATTTGAAAAAATGCTGGTTATTCTTAATGGATTGAGTGAAGAGCATATGAGGTTGTTGAAGCCATTATAGCCTCACAAAAGGAATTTTCATTTATGGATGATATTCATTCTATTCTATTATCTCATGAAATCAAAATAAACAGTAAAAGAAATCAAGAAACCGACTACAGCATCAACTATGTAGCAAATAAAAATAGAAATCAGAATTATAATGCTAAATTAGAGCAGACCTTTCAGAGAGGTGGCCCATCAAGTAGAGGCAGAGGAAGAGTTAGATGAAGTAACAACAACAACAAACCAAAGTGTCAGATATGTGAAAGAATTGGGCACCCTACACCAAAATGTTATTTCAGGTGTAATCAAAACTATGCCAATAATCAGAGCAACAACAACCAAAAGGGATCAAACCCTTGTGCAAACATGGTTCAAGTTCAATCTGACCAAAATACCCAGACTAATGCCTCAAGAAATCAAGGTGAGGCAGCTAGACTAGATCATATCAATGATGAAAGTTGGTACCCAAATTCAGGGGCCACTAATCATATAACCAATAATCTTGAAAATCTTAATCTTGGAAATAGAGAATACAAAGGTAATCAATCTATTTGCATGGGGAATGATAATTCTATTAACATTTCTCACATTAACAATGATAGTGGTAAAGGTAAAAGGCAACTTTTCTTGCATAATTTATTAAGGGTACATAAAATCAAGAAGAATTTGATTATTGTTTCACAGTGTGCTAAAGTCAATCATGTGTACTTTGAATTTTATCCTAAGTACTATTTGGTTAGAGACATACTAACTGGAGAAATACATTTGCAGGATGATGCAGTGAAGGGGCTATACAAGTTTAGCTTTGAAAATTGCAAAAAGACTGCAAAAGTTCAATCATCTTGCAATTTATCTGGCACTAGTATGAAGTGTGATAACAGAAAGTCATGCCTTGTTACTGATTTGATACTGAAGATAATAGTATGTCAACTATTGATCATTGGCATTATAAATTAGGTTATCCTATGTTTGTACCTATTGCCAAATGGGAAAGAGTCATAAATTGCCATTCACCAGTTCTAACACATGTTACACAAAACCATTTGATCTTATTATTGCTAACCTATAGGGTCCAACACCATGAAGTTCAAATTTTGGGTACGAATATTACCTATCACTTATCCATGCATGTACCAGATACACATGGCTATATCTATTAAAATGTAAAATTGAAACTTATAACTCTATCATAAACTTTATGAGAATGACAGAGAATCAATTTAATTGTACTATAAAGACTTTTCTGCCTGATGGTGGTACATAATTTAAGCCTCTTAGTATTATATATCTTTCAATCTAGAGGCATAATTTATAGAATTACTTGTCCATATACATCTGAACAAAATGGCCCAGTTGAGAGAAAACATAGGCGTATAGTAGAGTCTGGTTTAATATTATTAGCTCAAGCATCTTAACCTTTGAAATTTTGGTCAGAATCATTTATCTCGGTTGTTTACATAATATGCAGAATGCTTACTAATCTGTTGAATGATACTAGCCCATTAGAAAAGTCATATAACGTTACACCAAATTACAGTAAATTAAAGTCATTTGGATTCCTATGTTTCCCTTACTTAAGACCATATAATTCAAATAAACTAGATTACAGATCTAGGCCATGTACATTTATGGGGTATTTTACACATCGAAAAGGATACAAATGCATTGATATGAATGGTAGGATATACATAAGTAGGGGCGTAATCTTTGATAAGTCAATCTTGCCATATAAAAACAACAGTATGAAAACTTCTACGAAAGTTTACAACCCAAAGGTATATATTCCTGAACTACCAGTAGTAGCATATATATAGTTTGTAAATGATGGTACTAGGGCTATTGATGTTCAACCTGATCATCAAAATGTTATTGGACAATCTAGTCGAGATAAAGGTGAACCTCGTAGCCATGCTCAACAGTACCCTGCATCAAGCACCAATGAAACAAGAGTGTCAAGTGACAACAACATCAGTAAAAGTGCAACATCAAACATCAACAATAACATTGAATTAAATCTGTATTGTCCCAGAAATTTCGACAAATTGAATATTGAGTTAATCAGAGAATTAACTATTAATAACCAAAATTTATTGATACTCGACTTTAAAATCAAATATATCATTTTGAATTGAATTGAATTCAATATTTAAGCCAGAATAATTGATTGAGGATCAAATATTTGGTAATGAATAATCGATGGAATTGGATTTGAAATTTGATTGAAGAATTTAAAATGGTTGAATTAATAACAATGATAAAAATAATAAATGTTATTAACATAAATGAGTTGAGAATTTTATCTGTTGAAATAGATCGAAATTGGCTTAGATATGTGTGTATTTTTGTATATAAATTTAACGTTTAAAAATTTGGAAGCAAGCAGAACTGTTGATGAACGAACGGAATAAAATCAATGAACTGATAAAGAGTTTAAAAATAAAATAATGTCATATACAGACGGAGTCGGATTACAAGCAGGATAATTTTATTGGGTTCAGAACGTGAATATGTAGCAGCATATCAAAATTCATTACTATTGGAGTCTGATTGTGGCAGTACAAAAATATAACATTTACATAAATGGCAGTAAGAGATAAAAAGAACAGTAAAGTTAAATTAATTAAATAATGGGTTCCTTCTCACAAACACTATCTAATTCCTTTCTCCTCATGTTTTCTGGATGCCACGGTTCCTTATTTATAAATTGAAGCACTTTTTCTCCATTTCCTTCACCGAAAATCATTCTTTCTTTCCAGATAAAATCAAAGCAATCTTTAATTTTAATGGCCTCCATCGCAAGACAAGTTCACCCAAAACCGGTCTCCCCAAATCAAAAATTTTGTATCCTCCTTTCCCTTTTATTGACTGAAGTTTTTCCCCCTTTTTAAACTTTGATGGCCAGCGTGATTTCTTTGTAACAAATTGCCAAATTGAATTTGATCTGCAATCAGAAATCAATCCACTGCTACCCAAAATCATAATCGCAAGCACCCAGATTGTAATCACGGACACCAAAATCGAAGCGTCTCTTTTTCCAGCAAATCCCAAGTCATAACAGTTTTTTGAGTACCCATCGGAGCTTCCACCGCTTGCTGACCATTGCTGGTGCTCCATCTGTCTACTACGTCCACTTCATATCGTTTTAAGGTGAGTAACTCACTCACGATTTAATTGGTTCAAGAATTTTAACTTCAGTAGTAAACTAAAATGGTTTGAGCATAAGTTTTGCCCTTGTGTGATTGAAAACTTTGTTTGATTGTTGCCATGGATTCTTGTAATTGCTCATTCAAATTTGGCATCTGCTCTTGTGTGATTTATACCATGTAAAACATGAAAAGATTCTTTGCCAAATACTAAATGATTGCGTACAAGAATTTGTCAAGTATTATTCTCGCCTCAGGAAAATCCGTAGAGCATTGGTTTATAAAAATCCATTTGTAGAAACAGAATCCCATGCCTCTTTATCTAACATTTAACGTAATCTAAAAACAGTTGCCATTGCTAGAAATGGTCATATGCCCCCATGTCACCATGTAATAATTTTTATTCCATACCCTGCGTGTTTTGAATGTATGTGTGTGTCTGCATTTATCCTTATATGTGTGTGTAAGCATGTGTGTGGGTGAGTGTGTGTGTGTGAATCTAGGTGTTATCAAAAGTGCGGTCACACTAGAATATATGTAAATAGTTGTGAGATTAGAAATAACCTTTTTAAGGAGGATTGTGAAATTTCGAGTATGTGTAAATTGGCACCAGTATCGACTGTGAGTATAATCTTACGATAAATTTTTGTTTTAATTCTATCAATTTCAATAGGAACTAGCGTTGGTTTTGATTTTGGGTTGACCATGATTTGGTGTTCATTTCTCAAATTGTTGGTCACTGTATTACACCTATGCATTTATTTCTCTTTGCCATAATTGATGTTGCACTTATTTACGGTATCTCTATTGTGTGCCTAGTTATATATGTCTAGTTGGAAAATAGCCTGCCTACACCTAATATTTGGTCTTGTCTGTGCTTCATGAAAAATGGAGTGTGTCCATCGTTAGTGATCTGATTTATGTTAGTTTGGTTAAAACCTGGAAAGGGCTCGGTTGATATTTGACTGTATTATGGGTATTTTTATTCATGCTACAACCTGAACACCATATTCTATGAAATGAACTACAATTGTGTACATTTGAATACGTTTGGAAAATGGGTACCCTATCTTGTAGTATACAGGAAGAAAGAAAATAAATAGCAACTATGTAGTTGTCTTGTGGTGAAAAATAAAACACACGTATGATTCATTAAAATAGGACATGTATCACTTGAAAATCTTGTTCTTCATATATAATGTCAATAAGACGTGTATAAGCAGGTGTCAAGTCACATATTTTGTTCATGGTTTAAAAATACATTTGTATTATCTGTTGTTCCTTTTGGAAGGAGGGAAAGGCAAACAACAAATTCGAATAGATTATGAAAAACAAACAAGTACATACATCATTGATTTAATTCTTCACCTACGAATACTTTATGACAAACTAGTAAAAACATATAGCTACCAGATGACATTAACCTTGCTTTGAAATAAAACATACATGTCCCTGATTTTTAAAAAAAATCAATACACTGCACAACTACATGTAACACCCCGTAATTTTAATTAACAAATTTAATAATACTTAATTGTTAAAGTGATAATTAAGGGAAATGGGTTACGTCGTTGCATTCGTCTCGATATTCTGCTTGGGATAGAGTCCAAGATTTCGTAAATCGGACTTCGTATGAGGAAGTTATGGCCCTCAGAAGTTTCAGTAATTTAAATAAATTAATAATAGTTCAGGATTAAAGTTTAAAATTCAAAATTCAAAATTCAAACGAGGGAACGGCCTGGGCGGGATTTCTCCCGCCCAAGGCCAGGTCAACTAGGGGGTCGACCTCCCCTATACAGGTCGACCAAGGGGTCGACCTGTGAGTCGACCTGGGGGTCGACCTAACCCCGGGGTAGATCTAAAATCAGACGATTCTAACTTATTATTTAGTCTTTCCTGACCTGTTGCTGAGTCACTAGGCCATAGGTGGCAATTCTAGATAACTCTATCTAGTCTGGACGGTTGTGATTACTCCTATGATAATCTAATGGCTTACGTTGAATTAAACTTCTATATAAGCACACATAGACTCAAGCCCTAAACCTAAACTAAATTAGTCTCTTGGCCTCGATGCTGCTGCTAGGGTAGTTCTTCTTCCTAAATTTAGGGATTTGCAAGTCAGAATTCTAATACAAACGATGAACGAATTATTCTCTTCTCTAACTGTTGACCCGCTTTTTAGTCAAAGCAGTCACATATGGAATCTCTGATAAACAACACACTAGAGTATTGGGAATACCGCCAGAAGACAGCAAGCGATTTGGTTGAAGTCGCATCACAAACAAAGAATGGCCCAGAACTCCTATCAGATGACCTTTTTGGGCCCGAAAACAGCGATTACGGAGATGAGCTCCGTAACTCTTGTAGCTCTCTGAATCATCTTCAGTTTGAGCTTTGGTTCAGCTCAATCGGACTTATGGTTTGAAAGTTATGCCTGTTTCCATGAACGCATGCAGAACCGGAAACTTGGAATTTGGAAATTGGCTTGACCTCCCGGTTCGGATCGGACCCGCTCCGACTCCTCTCTTCGAAGAAGCATAGCATTGGATGGTTTTGGCAGAGCTTTGACTCGGTTCGGATCGGGTGGAATGGAGCAATCCGACCCGCTTCGCATCGGATCCTCACAAGAGCACAAAGTCTTCGGGTTGAAGACACCAACTCGGTTCGGATCGGACAACCGAACCGACCCGCCTTACACACATTGCACTGAAGTGCTTCCACTCTTCGGATCGAAGACACCAACTCAGTTCGGATCAGGAGTCCGAACCGACCCGCCTTGC
Source organism: Allium sativum (assembly GCA_030737875.1). Lineage (NCBI taxonomy): Eukaryota > Viridiplantae > Streptophyta > Magnoliopsida > Asparagales > Amaryllidaceae > Allium > Allium sativum. The sequence goes on from CM060922.1 coordinate 227,301,912, forward strand.
ACCAGATGTATAGCAACACGTCTCGCCTTCGGTTGGAATGCACCAGATCGGTTCGGAAGGAAGAGGACCCGAACCGAACCGCTTCGACCTGCTGCTACACCTCAACTTTGACCTGTTCTCAAGGAGTAACTACCTCCTATTAATCCGGATCGGCTTACACCTGTCCTAGCACGATCTGAAGACCACTTCTCCACTATCTCCAAGATGGCCTCTCCACATGCCACGTGCCCCTCCGATCCGGTCCGATTCAGAGCACCTACCAGCTTCTCTACGCCTATAAATACACCACGAGATGGTCATTTCAAGGGATTTCTTTCCGGCACTAACACCTCCCGACCTCCATTACCGAGTATTCAAAGACTTTGGGTACGCCTCGACTCAATCAAACACGAGGCTATCGTGCATAAATTCAATCTCTTTTCTCCTCTTCTTCATTACAACACAAGGCTATTGTGTATAATCGAATCTCACGGATTGTGAGACACCATTGTAATTGTAATTCCTCAGGATATGAGAAACTATAAAGTGGACGTAGGCTTGGATTGAGCCGAACCACTATAAAAATCTCGTGTGTTCCCTGTTTTTACTGCTTTTTATCTGTAATCTGTGATTTGTGAGGATTTCACATAGAGATTGGGTGTTAGGCCCAAATTTCGGTCTTACACTAACCTATCTTTGTGAGTATAATTTCTTTCATAAAATAATTAATAAATTAATTATGATGAGTTATAATTGGTATTATGAGAACATATCTGTTGAATCATGTGATGTTGCTTAACTTTGTTACCGTCTGTTGGTGAACATATGATAGTTTTGTTAGCTTATGTTGGTAGATCTATTTCATATGTCCAGTCACATATGTTTAACTTGATTCATTTTATGACATCGGTTTAAATGCAAGTTTGGGATGTAAGTCATATGCTAGTTCGTATGTGAATCTTATGCAAGTTTGGGATGTTAAATTATATGCTAGTTTGTATGTGAATCTTATGCAAGTTTGGGATGTTAAATCATATGCTAGTTCGTATGTGAATCTTAAGCAAGTTTGGGATGTTAAATCATATGCTAGTTCGTATGTGAATCTTATGCAAATTTGGGATGTTAAATCATATGCTAATTTGTATGTGAATCTTATGCAAGTCTGTTTTTACATATGATAGTTTGTACGTGAATCTTATGCAAGTCTGTATGCGAATTATACACAAGTTTATATGTGAATCAAGTATATACATATGCTAGTTTATATGCAAAACATGTGATAAATTCGTATGCAAGTTTGTAGGAATCCATATGCAAGTTTAGTTGAAAACTATTTTCACATTATAAGGTGAAAATTATATTCACATATGCAAGTTTAGGTGAAAAACCATATTCACATATGTAAGTTTAGATGAAACTCATATTCATATATGCAAGTTCACAACTTCATGCTTAGATCTATATTTAGATCCATGGTTGTTTATGCAAATTTATGTTCTATATGTTCATTGCCTATGCAAGTTATTGAATATGAAAACTTATGTTATAATTCTTGTAACACCCCACCTCCGCCAGGGACACTCTTGCAAGTACACTGGCTTTGGAGGGGCGTTGGACAGGGTAAACATGCACAAAGATATCACAAGACAGAACATATAAGTAAACAGAGTAAATAAAGCAGCGGATCAAACTACTATTTCAAAACCATAGTCAAGTTACATCAAAGTACTTAGTCATTATTTTCCAACAAACAAAGTCTAGAAACATAAATTAAAAACTGAAAATGACATAAAGTAACTATCCCCAAAGTTGAAGTAGTAAAGCCATAGCGAGCTCAAATCCAAACCGTACATGAGCTATCCAGAAAGCAAGCTAAAGATCCAATCTTGGTGCTAGTGTTCCCACCCTGAGAATCGGGGGGGGGGGGGAACGGAAGAAAAGAAGCGAAAGAAAACGGGTCAGTCAAAAAGACTGGTAAGTCCTACCTACTATTAGTATAAAAACTAATAAAGTTAACTGGACATGAGAAACTGAAATGAAACATAAAGATGGTAACTAACTGGCATGATGAATAGTTAACAAGATGGATCAAGTGTGGCATCGCATATACAAGGTTAAGTTTTGCACCAATAGTACTAGTAATCCAATCCATGTCAAGTATAAACAAGAAATCATCCTTTAGCCCAAGCTTGGCCCAACATCATGGGATGACCTAAATCAAGGTCCAATTACACGGTCTAGTCGATCGGCTCCCTATAAGCCTAACTCGTCAAGTGTCGGTGTCATACGGCCCAATCACGGAATGTAGTCAAACTGTGCTAGGTACACCCTAGGGTGTATCAAGTCCTAGGGTGCCAACCACTGACACGAATCAAGCACGCACAGTCTAAACCTACTGGTGCCCGTGCCTGCTTTTTCAACTCCGAACTATGTGCATGACCATAGTCCGCCTGAACCTACACCGGCGCACCTACTCAGCCGTCGTTCTGGTCGCTTACAATTAGCCTAGTAATCGTGCCCCACCCTAGCCTAGTCCCTAGGGTATCGTTGATACACCCAAGAGGGTTACTGCTGAAAAGGACCGCGTAACTAGGGTTTCTAACGGGTTAAGTGTGGTTAACCCTATCCCATCATGTATCAAGTTGGTTAAGTGCACCCAAGTGGTTCATGACTTAACCCCAACCATCCATCGTGTTTAATTGGTTAAGTATTCAAGTGGTCCATGACTTAACCCTACCATGTGGCATTAATTAACTTAATGCACCCAACCTCTCACATTAGACCTTGTTGTGGTTACTAGTTAAGCCGGGCGGGTCCAGGTAGCTTTACACCCCAACTTAGTCTAACCTCGGGTTTTAAGTGCAACATGACCAACTTCTCACATTGGGTCCTATTGTTTGTAGCTACTAGTTAAGCCGGTCGGTTCTGGGTAGGTTTATGCTACAAACTCAACCCAACCTCGAGTTGGCCACTTTCATGTTTTCTACATGTCATGTCCATGTTCATGTTTTTCAAGCATAATCACATGTCATATTTCAAAACCATGTTTTTATGTCATTAAAGTTACCTAACTACCCATACGCATTCCCACCGCATGTACGTTTCGTCACAACACAAAATGGATTAAAAGAGGGAACTTAGAAGCATGACAAAAATGGGCATAAGGTGATAGGATTTGGCCACAAGTTAAACATGGTGGCACATGAGGCAAAATGTGTTCATTAAACTTGCATATTACATTATAAACCTCAAAACATGCATGACATCAAACTTAGCAAATAGGTGATACATGGTCATAGATGGCATAGGATGATAACTAGTGATTCGCATATAACATCATATGCAAGTTAACATAAAGGTTATGAGAGTTTCTATGTTGCATTATGCAACATTTCCAAACAAAGCTCATAGCTTTCAATCCACAAAGTCAAGGTGATAGCTTTACAAACATACATAGAACAAATCTATGCATAACATGATAGATTCAAAGCACAAATCATACTTATGCCCAAACTCAAACTTGCAACATGTCATATTTAACTTCGTAGTTTGAATCTAAGAGTAGAATAGGGCTTACAATTCGTGGCTAAGTGATTTAGAATAATATATAATAAGATTGAGACGAAGCCACTAGCAAATCCGCAAAGAAAATAATATGCTCCACTCTAAGCCTTGAGAAATAAGTAAAATAGCTTCTATGACGAAGAAAGATGGCTCTTTGAACAAGAAAGATAGCTTCTTGGACTTAAATTTGATTTGGAACACTCATGATCTCATGAAGAAGGTGGAGGCCATGATTAGAAAGCATTTTGGCAGCACTTAGTTGTAGGATTAGTTTGTGTGAGTTTAGGGTAGGCTTAGGGGTCTTTTTATAGAGTTTAGGATTAGTTTTAGCCATAGGATTAACCCTAAATCAAATCTGAGCCATCAAATCACGTCAGAAACCAACAAACAGGGCCAGAAAACACAAGCAGGTGCACCAGGCCAAAATGGCCCGACCAGGGAGGTCGACCCCCAGGTCGACTCTAGAGTCGACCTGGCCTAGCAGGTCGACTCTAGGGTCGACCCCCAGGTCGACCTGGTGGGTTGGGCGGGAACTTTTCCCGCCTACTCTGATTGGGCTGAAATTCAAATCTGTTTTCGAAATTTGAATTTTCTGAAACTTCATCGGGCCATAATTGGGTCATACGGACTCCGATTTACAAAATTTTAGACCCTATTTCGCGTATTTTTCCGAGATGAACGCAATGGCAAATCCCGTTTCCCCTGATTCAGATTTTAAAATTTATTTCTGCCTTGATTTGTGATTATAGCATGTTATTAAAATTCGGGTTGTTACATTCTCCCCACCTTAAAGGATTTTGTCCCCGAAATCTGCAAGTTAGGAAGAACGTATCCTACAATCCATCATCCATCTACTCAAAACATCATCCACAAGTAATCATTGTCCTTAAAAGATTCCTAATGCTGTATGAACATATGCAAAAGTGTGTGTATATGCACCTATCTAATGCGAAGATCGGGCGGTTACTGATTCAGTAAACCTCCTTGATGCAAAATATGTTTGTGAAATGCATCCATATGTATGCAAATTCCTAACTTAACTTATAATCTCTACATGAGTGCACATAACATCCATCCATATGCAACATCTATGTGATAGCATACAAGTTTCATCCATGAATAAGCATAAACACTCATGCATATGCGATATGAAAGTGTGTGAGCCGATCTTAGTGCCTAACGTGTATCATGCATCCACGAGTAACCATTTGCAAACACTTGCAACCACTTGCAAACATCAAGCCTAACATGTTTCAAATACATGTTTCAACCAAAGGGTTTCTACCTAAGGTTCTCATGACAAGATTTACGAAACAAGATAAACTAGATAAACATGGATAGCAAAAGATAGATATGCCAACTAGGAAAAGAGATTGAAATGTACCCTAAAAAAGGAATGGATAAAGCCCACGCATCCTCTCCTCGGTTTCCCAAGTTGCGTCTTCCTCTGCTTCACTCCATTGCACCTTAACAAGCTTAACTTCTTTGCTTCTTAGCTTCTTTGTCTCCGTTTCCATGATACGAATCAGAGCTAGCCTCAAAGTTGCCTCTTTCTCTACCTCCATGTCTTTAAGAATGCTAGGCTCAACTACCTCGGCTGACTCATGTAGGCACTTTCGGAGATGCGAGACATGAAAAACATTGTGCACTCCGGCCAGCTTCTCGGGCAATTCCACCTTATAAGCCATCTTCCCAACTCTCTCTATGATAGGGAAGGGTCCTACGAACCTTGGTGCCAACTTCCCAACTGCTCCAAAACGAACCACATTTCACAAAGGAGAAACCTTCACAAAGACCATATCTCCAACTTCAAACTCTAAGTCTGTCCTTCGCTTGTCTGCATAGGATTTCTGTCTGTCTTGGGCCGTTTTCATCCGCCTTCGAATCAACTCAACCTTCTCGGATGTGTCCCTTATCATGTCGGGCCCAAGTATAAGCTTATCCGTTGTCTCCCACCAACATGCTGGTGACTTGCACGGCCTCCCATATAAAGCTTCGAATGGTGCCATCCCTATGCTTGCTTGGTAGCTGTTATTATAAGCAAACTCCACTAGAGGAAGATGATCTTCCAAAGTACCACCAAAGTCAATAATGCATAGCCTCAACAGATCTTCTAGTACCCTATTCACCCTTTCGGTCTGGCCATCCGTCTGTGGGTGATAGGTCGTACTTAGATTCAATTGTGTACCCATAGCTTCTTGCAAACTTCTCCAGAACTGGCTAGTGAAGATTGGGTCACGATCGCTAACTATGCTGGAAGGAACTCCATGCAACCGCACTATCTCTCGAAGATAAACAGATGCTAGCCATGATGCGGTCCTCTTGCTCTTCACCGGAATAAAGTGAGCACTTTTCGTAAGTCTATCAACTATGACCCATATGCCAGTATTCCCCTTCCTTGATCTCGGCAATCCATCCACAAAATCCATAGAGATACTTTCCCACTTCCATAGCGGGACCTCCAATGGATGCAATAGCCCACCGGGCTTCTTCGACTCGGCCTTCACTTGTTGGCAAACAATGCATCTAGAAACAAACTCTGCCACATCCTTTTTCATCCCATCCCAAAAGAAAATGCGCTTTATATCCTGGTACATCTTATCCCCTCCGGGATGTATGGTCATCCTCGAGTGATGCGCCTCCTTAAGAACTTTATTTACTAAGTCTCCCACTTGTGGGACACATAGTCTTCCATCACGCCTTAGCCATCCCTTCTCATCAATAGTATATCTAGCGAGGTGACTTGACGTCTCACCCCGAATCAACTTGTCCATGATCTCGACTATCTGCAGGTCTTCCCTCTATGAAGCCCCAACTTGATCAAGAAGTATAGGTCTAAGCTCAAGGGATGCTAATGAACCAGTCATCGACTCAACAGCCGGTGTGAAATCAAAGGTTGCCAAGAACTCTAGGCTCTTCATCTCAACAAACAAGGGACTCAAAGTCAACCTTCTTCTGCTTAGCGCATCCGCCACAACATTACCCTTGCCAGGGGTATAAGCTATCTCGAAGTCATAGGATGCCAAGAATTCCATCCACCTTTGCTGCCTTAGATTCAGATCTTTCTGCGAGAAGAGGTACTTGAGCGACTTGTGATCAGTATATAACTCAAACCTTTCGCCTAGATGATAGTGGCGCCAGGATTTGAGTGCAAAGACGATCGCCGCTAACTCCAAATCATGAGTGGGATAGTTCTTCTCATGAACTTTGAGTTGCCTACCCCTAAAGCATATCACTCTCCCTTCTTGCATCAGGACAGCGCCAAATCCCGTGCTACATGCATCGGTGTACACGGTAAACAACTTCCCTCCATCGGGTAATGCTAGAACTGGAGCTGTGATGAGGGCTTTCTTGAGCCTTTGAAAAGCAAGCTCACACTCTAAGTCCCATGCAAATACTAAGTTCTTCTTCGTCAACTTAGTAAGAGGAGCTGAAATCCTAGCAAAGTACTTAATGAACTTCCTATAATATCCTGCCAGACCGAGAAAGCTTCTCACTTCAGTTGCATTCTTCGGAACTTTCCAGTCTTGTACCGCCACCACTTTAGCGGGATACACAGCTATGCCCTGCTTAGAAACTATATGCCCAAGAAACCGAACTTCCCTTCTCCAGAAATTGCATTTAGAGAACTTGGCTTTTAACTGATGAGCTCTAAGCGTATCCATAACCTCCTTGAGGTGTGTAGCATGTTCTTCCTCATCCTTAGAGAAGACCAGAATGTCATCCACGAAGACAACCACAAACTTGTTAAGGAACTCCCTGAACACCCTACTCATCAAATCAACAAAGTATGCGGGTGCATTAGTCAAACCGAACGGCATGACTAGCCATTCAAAGAATCCATCTGGAGTCCTAAACGCAGTCTTGTCAATACTATCCTCAGCCACTCTAAGCTGATGGAATCCGGTGGCTAGATCGAGCTGAGAGAAAACAGAAGCACCAACAAGCTGGTCAAAGAGATCATCAATCCTCGGTAACGGGTGTCTATTCTTCTTTGTCAACTTGTTCAACTCACGATAATCAACACATAGATGAAGCGAACCATCCACCTTAGTAGCGAATACCACCGGAGCACCCCATTCTGAAATGCTTCGCCTAATGAAATTTTTCTTAAGCAACTCCTTGATTTGCTTACTAAGCTCTCTTCTTTCTCGTGGGGCCATGTGCCTAACAGGCAATGAAACTGGCTTGGAATTATCAACAAGATAAATACGGAAGTCTATCTCACGTTTAGGGGGTAACCCCTTCACCTCATCAAAAACATCAGGATATTCTCGGACCACCCTCACAAATTGGAGATTGTCAATAGACGAATCGAGGGATTCAAGATAACATAACATGACGGGATCCAGAGGGTTACAAGAAATCTCTAGGGTATTGCCAAGGCGAGTCATAAGCCTCACTACCCTATGCTCACAATCGAGAATGGCTCCATAATTGGATAACCAATCCATGCCCAAAATCAACCCGTATCCCATGAACCCGAGAACATAAGCATTACATGTGAATTCTAAGGTCAAGATAGAAATCCTCAAATCCATACAAATCATAGAAAGATGGGCGGAACCCCCAATTGGATTTGAAACACTAACGGGATCCTCAACTAGACTAGTACTTAGGTGCAAACTTTCAACAATGTAAGAGGAAATAAAGGTATGCGATGCGCCAGAATCAAATAAAGTTCGAACAGGAAAACCATAAATATAAACAAGACTTTCTACAGAAATACTACCTCGGTCCTGAACTGGAGCAGTGTTGATAACATGCATCTGCCCTCCAGAAGTTCCTGCTCGCTGAGCCTGTCCTTGCCTCTGTCCTTGCCTCTTTGGGCAATCCTTACTGAAGTGTCCAGTCTCTCCGCAATGAAAGCATTCTCCCAACTTCCTCTTCTTCTTCCTACAATCTTTGGCTATGTGCCCAAGAATCCCACAGGAGTTGCACTTTCTTGGGTCCTTTGCCTTGTTGTTGTTGGCCTTGTTACCCTTGTTGTTCTTGTTGCTCTTGTTGTTCTGATTGCTCTGGTTGCTCTGATTTCCTCCCCACTTGGAGTCCGCCTTCTTGGTTTGAGTCTCATTAGGCTTGACTTCTTTCTTGCCATTGTTATCATCTCCATGAAGCAATGCCATGTCTACTAGGCTTTCAAAAGTGGCCCCCATGGGTATATGAGACATGGATAAACCTTGTAATGGCTCATTCAACCCTCATGCAAAGCGTAGAGCCTTCTTCTGGGGTGTATTAACCATGTCCAAACCGAATCGAGCAAGCTGGTTAAACTTATTCACATACTCCCTCACTGTCATGTCCCCTTGCTTCAAAGATATAAACTTCTCCATTTGAAGATTCTCCTCAGCAGATGGTAGAAACTTAAGCCCAAACCTCATCCTAAAGTCGGCCCAAGTCTCTATAGGCCTAGTAGCGTTGGTGACCTCCCACCAATAAGCAGCTTCCTCTTTCAATAGCCATACTGCCAACAGAACTTTTCTACGGTCTTCCACATCAAAGATGGCGAAGAGGTCTTCAGTTTCTTTTAACCAATTTTTTGCCTCAACAAAAGTTTCCGTCCCAATAAATTTCTTGCCTCAACAAAAGTCTCCATCCCAATAAATTTCTTGCCACCCATCGCCTTAAAGTCTTTGCAAATCTTTGCGAAATCCGCTTGTGGACGTTGAGGAGGAGGAGGAGGAACCTCAGTTACGGTGGGAGTGTTTGCTGGGCCTGCATCGTTGGCCCTAGCCTCCAAGTACCTTTGGAACCATCCGGGTATGGTTACTCCCTCGGGAAGGTTAAGATCGGCCATGCTGAAAAAGGAAAAGATCGATTTAGAATGAGGAAACAAAGGATAATGCTAATGGCTTTTGGGAATAGCCTTTTAAAATAAACTAGACTTTTATTGGAAAATAATTAATTGGTTTTGAAAATAGTTTTTAAAAAGGGTTTTAAAACTTTTGTCCGGTCTTGTAAAACCTTATGCTCTGATACCAAATGTAACACCCCACCTCCGCCAGGGTCACTCTTGCAAGTACACTGGCTTTGGAGGGGCGTTGGACAAGGTAAACATGCACAAAGATATCACAAGACAGAACATATAAGTAAACAGAGTAAATAAAGCAGCGGATCAAACTACTATTTCAAAACCATAGTCAAGTTACATCAAAGTACTTAGTCATTATTTTCCAACAAACAAAGTCTAGAAACATAAACTAAAGACTGAAAATGACATAAAGTAACTATCCCCAAAGTTGAAGTAGTAAAGCCATAGCGAGCTCAAGTCCAAACCGTACATGAACTATCGAGAAAGCAAGCTAAAGATCCAAGCTAGGTGCTAGTGTTCCCACACTGAGAATCGGGGGGGGGGGAACGGAAGAAAAGAAGCGAAAGAAAACGGGTCAGTCAAAAAGACTGGTAAGTCCTACCTACTATTAGTATAAAAACTAATAAAGTTAACTGGACATGAGAAACTAAAATGAAACATAAAGATGGTAACTAACTGGCATGATGAATAGTTAACAAGATGGATCAAGTGTGGCATCGCATATACAAGGTTAAGTTTTGCACCAATAGTACTAGTAATCCAATCCATGTCAAGTATAAACAAGAAATGATCCTTTGGCCCAAGTTTGGCCCAACATCATGGGATGACCTAAATCAAGGTCCAACTACACGGTCTAGTCGATCGGCTCCCTATAAGCCTAACTCATCAAGTGTCGGTGTCATACGGCCCAATCACGGAATGTAGTCAAACTGTGCTAGGTCCACCCTTAGGTGTATCAAGTCCTAGGGTGCAAACCACTAACACGAATCAAGCACGCACAGTCTAAACCTACTGGTGCCCGTGCCTTCTTTTTCAACTCCGGACTATGTGCATGACCATATTCCGCCTGAACCTACACCGGTGCACCTACTCAGCTGTCATTCTGGTCGCTTACAATCAGCCCAGTAATCGTGCCCCACCCTAGCCTAGTCCCTAGGGTATCGTTGATACATCCAAGAGGGTTACTGTTGAAAAGGACCACGTAACTAGGGTTTCTAACGGGTTAAGTGTGGTTAACCCTATCCCATCATGTATCAAGTTGGTTAAGTGCACCCAAGTGGTTCATGACTTAACCCCAACCATCCATCGTGTTTAATTGGTTAAGTATTCGAGTGGTCCATGACTTAACCCTACCATGTGGCATTAATTAACTTAATGCACCCAACCTCTCACATTAGACCTTGTTGTGGTTACTAGTTAAGCCGGGCGGGTCCGGGTAGCTTTACACCACAACTTAGTCTAACCTCGGGTTTTAAGTGCAACATGACCAACTTCTCACATTGGGTCCTATTGTTTGTAGCTACTAGTCATGCCGGTCGGCTCCGGGTAGGTTTATGCTACAAACTCAACCCAACCTCGAGTTGGCCACTTTCATGTTTTCTACATGTCATGTCCATGTTCATGTTTTTCAAGCATAATCACATGTCATATTTCAAAACCATGTTTTTATGTCATTAAAGTTACCTAACTACCCATACGCATTCCCACCGCATGTACGTTTCGTCACAACACAAAATGGATTAAAAGAGGGAACTTAGAAGCATGACAAAAATGGGCATAAGGTGATAGGATTTGGCCACAAGTTAAACATGGTGGCACATGAGGCAAAATGTGTTCATTAAACTTGCATATTACATTATAAACCTCAAAACATGCATGACATCAAACTTAGCAAATAGGTGATATATGGTCATAGATGGCATAGGATGATAACTAGTGATTCGCATATAACATCATATGCAAGTTAACATAAAGCTTATGAGAGTTTCTATGTTGCATTATGCAACATTTCCAAACAAAGCTCACAGCTTTTAATCCACAAAGTCAAGGTGATAGCTTTACAAACATACATAGAACAAATCTATGCATAACATGATAGATTCAAAGCACAAATCATACTTAGGCCCAAACTCAAACTTGCAACATGTCATATTTAACTTCATAGTTTAAATCTAAGAGTAGAATAGGGCTTACAATTCGTGGCTAAGTAATTTAGAATAATATATAATAAGATTGAGACGAAACCACTAGCAAATCTACAAAAAAAAAAAAAAAAAAAATGCTCCACTCTAAGCCTTGAGAAATAAGTAAAATAGCTTCTATGACGAAGAAAGATGGCTCTTTGAACTAAGAAAGATAGCTTCTTGGACTTAGATTTGATTTGGAACACTCATGCTCTCATGAAGAAGGTGGAGGCCATGATTAGAAAGCATTTTGGCAGCACTTAGTTGTAGGATTAGTTTGTGTGAGTTTAGGGTAGGCTTAGGGGTCTCTTTATAGAGTTTAGGATTAGTTTTAGTCACTGGATTAACCCTAAATCAAATCTGAGCCATCAAATCACGTCAGAAACCAACAAATAGGGCCAGAAAACACAAGTAGGTGCACCAGGCCAAAATGGCCCGACCGGGGAGGTCGACCCCCAGGTCGACTCTAGAGTCGACCTGGCCTGGGGGCAAGTTGATCCCCAGGTCGACTCCCAGGTCGACCTGGTGGGTTGGGCGGGAACTTTTCCCGCCTACTTTGATTGGGCTGAAATTCAAATCTGTTTTTGAAATTTGAATTTTCTGAAACTTCATCGGGCCATAATTGGGTCATACGGACTCCGATTTACAAAATTTCGGACTCTATTTCGCGTTATTTTCCGAGAGGAACGCAATGGCACAGCCCGTTTCCCCTGATTCAGATTTTAAAATTTATTTCTGCCTTGATTTGTGATTATAGCATGTTATTAAAATTCGGGTTGTTACAATTATTATTCGCAAGTTAGATCTATTTTATGTGTTATGCAAGTTGTGATGTTGCTTTCCTTTTTATGAGTTGCGAGTCTAACATATTTCATGTTAAACGTATGAACGACGTGAGGATAATGAGAAAATATTAATAATACATATTGTGAATTGGCATAAAATGACTTTAAAGGCATATAATTAAATTGAGTCATTAATTGGTATAATTTATATACCTAAAAAGTATGGACATAAGTTAGATGACAATTATGGACATAGTTAATTTGGAAATTATCGACAATTTGATTAGGGATAATCAATTCATATTAGGATGAAATAATTATGTGTAATAATAAACGCCTAAGACACGAGGTTAGATTCATTTGTGGTGTAAGGCTGCCCGGACCCGCCCGGCAAATCCAACAACCACAAACGGTAGTCTAATGTGAGAGGTCGAAGGCATAAATTATATGCGTAACAATTGTAAAGACACGAGGTTAGACTCATTTGCGGTATAAGACTGCCCAGACCCACCCGACAAATCCAGCAACCGCAAACGGTAGTCTAACGTGAGAGGTCTTGCAAGGTTATGGTTATAATGAATTAAGTAACACTTAACTAAGATAAACATGTGGTAGGACATAGGGGTTACGTGGGTGACATGTGAAATACGATTAGAAACATTTAACCAAATTGAAACATGTAAGAAGACATGAATAAGAAGGGGTTAAGTGAGAAATTCTATTGGGGACCAAGCATAGGTGGAAAGCTGTAATAACCCAAAAATCTGGGCCAGTTTAAAAATTTTATTTTGGCAATTTTAGCGAATTTTGATTATTTAAAATGAATTATTTTAAATAATATCGACGAGAAATTTATTTTGGATAGATTTCGAACGCATATATTTATATCGCTCGACGTTAGAATATAAATATTTATTTTAATTTATAAAAGGAATTGAAAATGGCATGGTAGTTCGATATTCGATTTCAAACTTCAAATGAATGTACCGGGTGCAAAATAAACCGGATTTTAGTGAAACCAAAAATAATAGGATATATTTGGGAATATCTTTCCAATGAATTCGAAAAATTGAAATTTCATAGCGGGAATCAAAAGATACGTCCAGTTGAAAATTCTGAATAGTCACTATGAAATTCAGGCCCTTAAAAATGGGAATTTTGCAAACGACCTCGGAATTCGACGAAACCACTTTTGTTGGATCCGTGATGTCAAGTTATTGCTAGATTTCAAATTTCATAATTTTTTGAATCAATATGTGAGCGTGGAAAAGGAAAACGCGTTTGACCAGTTTTAGTTGATTTTAATCGACTGGAAAATGACCATTTTTCAAAGGTCTTAGAATTTGGCGAAAATAGTTTTGTTAGGACCGTATCGTCAATACGAAGCTAGAAAATATTTTTCTGGAATTTTTCGAGTTAGTATGTGACCCCAGTAAATTGAAATATGCGTTCAAATTCAATATATAAAGTTATAAGTTGATTTTGATGAAAACTGATTGAAACGATCGAATCAGCTTACGATACATATCCCATTGTGTTCGGAATGGGGGTAATACCCTATGGACGACAGGCGGTGGGCCTCGTTTCGAGGTCGAAATAAAAGTCAACTTTTTTTGGAATAAAATAATATAAAAAAAATAAAACTTTCTCTCTCTCCCTATAACCCCTCAGCCCCCCCCGATTCTTTTCTAAATCGAAATCAAAGGAGAAAAAAAAATCGCGCCAGGCGATCGTCGCGACCCCCCCCCCCCCCGAGGCGGCGCCACCGCGACTTCCCCCCCCCGGCCGTCGTGACTTCCCCCTTCCCCCTCCTGCTGCGCGACTTCCGCACCCCCTCCAGTTGCCGCGACGAACCCCCCCGCTGAGCGACACACACCCCTCTCTTCAGCTCCTCCGACGAACCCTAGCCTCCTCCTCTTCCGTAGAAACAATGTGAGTTTCTATGACTTTCTATTTACATTAAAAACTGTTTTCTATTTACATTAAAACTGATTGGTATTTAACATAAAGTTTAGATTTTTATTTAGAAAAAGTTTTAATTTTTAAAAGTAAAAATATGATTTTTATATATTGAATAGCAAAGTAAAAATATGATTTTTATATATTGAATAGCAAAGTAAAAATATGATTTTTATATATTGAATAGCAAAGTAAAAATATGATTTTTATATACAGAATAGCATAGTAAAAATTCGATTTTTATATATTGAATAGCATAGTAAAAATTCGATTTTTATATATTGAATAGCAAAGTAAAAATATGATTTTTATAATTGAATATAGCAAAGGAAAAATTCGATTTTTATATATTGAATAGCATAGTAAAAATATGATTTTTATATATTGAATAACATAGTAAAAATATGATTTTTATATATTGAATAGCAAAGTAAAAATTCGATTTTTATATATTGAATAGCATAGTAAAAATTCAATTTTTATATATTGAATAGCAAAGTGAAAATTCGATTTTTATATATTGAATAGCAAAGTAAAAATTCGATCTATATATTGAGTAGCAAAGTAAAAATTCGATTTTTATATATTGAATAACGAAGTAAAAATGTGATTTTTATATACATAGCTGTAACACCCCGAATTTCGGTTAATGCTAAAATTCACTAATTACAGAATAAATAATCTCAGATGTGAGAATTGGGGGAAATGGGCTGCGTCATTGCGTTCGTCTCGGAAAAATACGCGAAATAGAGTCCGAGTTTTCGAGAATCGGAGTCCGTATGGCCCAGTTATGACCCAATGAAGTTGGCAGAAAAATTTAAGATAAAAACAGAATTAAATATTTAAAATCAGATTTCGAATTGGGGCCAGCGGGGGCCAGGCGGGAAAAATTCCCTCCCTAGCCATGTCGACAGGGCTGTCGACAGGGCTGTCGACAGGGGTGTCGACTGCCCTGTCGACTTGCCTGTCGACACGGGGTGTCGAGCCAGTTGGCCTGGGTGCACCAGGTCTGGGTTTTCTGGCTGGTTTGGGCTGAGTTCTAGAGGCTTCCAAGATCTAACGGGCCTAATCTAACCTAGGGTTAATCCTATGGTCTAAAACACACCCTAATCCTATAAATATACCCTAATGCAAGCCTAATCCCTACTAAAAATAGAAATGATGCCATCATGCCGCCAAAATCAAACTTGAGAGGAGCCTCCACTAGTTTATGAAGGAAGTTGCAAGCTAATCAACCTCTAATCATCATCTTCCTCTTGTATAGCAACTAGTTCTACTACATAAGTTTGCTAATCTTGGTTTTGGTGAGTTCCTATAGCTTTAATAATCAATTGTTAAATTGATTATGGTAGGATGTGATAAGACATGGTTATGTTTGTGGATAAATGTGTTTATGCAAGTTTGTATGATATGTGATTTGCAAGTTTTATGCTATATGCAAGTTTAATGCCATGTTTTATGATGCAAAACACTATGTTGAACATTTATGCATATGTAACATGTTATGCAAACTATATGTGAGAGTATATGCAAGTTATATGTAACATGATATGCAAGTTATGCATGTGATTTTATGCATGCTAAGTATTTGATTGTATGCATGCTAAGTATTGGGTTTTATGCATGCTAAGTGTTTGGGTTTATGTAAGTTAAGTGGTGTGTTTATGCATAATAAGTAATTGATTCTATGCATGCTAAGTATGTGGTTTTATGCATGCTAAGTGTTTGGTATTATGCATAAATCATGACATGCAAGTTTACCCTTTTAAATGTGATGCATACATATGCAAGATGACACCTTTATATGCTATGCATGTTTACCCTCCTTTAAGATGCAAGTCATATATGCAAGTTCAACATGTTAAGCAAGTTATGTATGCTTATATGCAAGTTCAACATGTTATGCAAGTTATGTGTATGCTTATATGCAAGCTCAACATGTTATGCAAGTTAGGTGTATGATGTTATGTAAGTTATGTGCATGTTGTTATGCAAGTTCATATGCAAGTTATGTGTATGAGGTTATGCAAGTTATGTGCATGATGTTATGCAAGTTATGTGTATGTTGATATGCAAGTTATGTTTATGATATTATGCAAGTTATGTGTAAGATGTTATGTAAGTTAACATGTAACATGTTGTGCAAGTTCACACCTTTAAGACACATGCAAGTTCACCTTTGTATAACCCATGAACACTTATGCAAGTTGCCTTTGTATATATGACATATGTATGTTCATGCAAGTTGGGTTATTTAGCAATGCTAGTTGGGTTAATATCATGATGTAAGTGGACACCTTTTAACCCATGTTAATGCTAATGTAGGCTAAGTGAAACCCATGTTAATTGTGAAAGAATCTTCTCTTGGAAATATGTCGTGTTAGCATAAGTACGTGGGAAACGATGGGGTTAATAGACTTGTTAATGAAATGGTGTGAAATGGTTATGATTAAGCATACCATAAAATGAATAAGCATAAGTGGGAATTTACCTATTGAGTTAGGTCTACCCCATGGGAATTTACCTATTGAGTTAGGTCTACCCATATTCTTGTAAATGTGAATATTAATTAGGGATAATTAATAAATATAGGGGTGATTAATTAGGTGTAATTAATCGACTAAGACACGAGGTTGGACTCATTTGTAGTGTAAAACTGCCCGGACCCAACCGGCTTAACCAGTAGCTACAAATGTTAGCCCAATGTGGGAGGTCTTAGGCACAAATTAAATACGTGATTAAAGTAAAGACACGAGGTTAGACTCTGTTATGACGTAAAACTGCCCGGACCCTACCGGCTTAACCAGTTGTCATAAAAGCCAGTCTAATGTGGGAGGTCTTTATGGGAGATCACGGTCTTAATTAATTAAGAAACACTTAACCATATTAGCATGTAGTGGGACATGAGGGTTAAGTGGGTGCCCTGGGGTGGCATGTAGTAACTAGTGGGGGTGCCTTGGGTGGCATGAGGAAACTAGTGGGTTGCCTTGGGTGGCAATAGAAAATACGATTAGAATGCTTAACCAAAGTGGAACATGTAATTAAAACATGGGTGAAGGGTTAAGTAAGTGCTTTGGGTTGCATGTGGAAATCTAGTGGGTGCCCTAAGTGGCAATTGAAATATGATTGATGACTTAACCAAATCTTAACATGTAAGTGGGCATGACTATATAAGGGGTTAAGTGGGATGCACTAGATAAAAGTAGCAAGCTTAAGTAGTAGCTTGTGGGGGCCCATTTCAACCAATATCCCAAACGTATCTTTGTGGGCTCGTCTCTAGTCGAGTGACGGGACACGCATATTGGGCTTGACTATAAGAGGCCAAAACGGGTTAGCGGTGGCAACGCAGGATCAACGGGTTTCATATGCGTGTGTGGACCAGGGCTGGTTGGTAAGTCGTTGTTGCATCGTGTAGATATAAAGCCGTGCACCGTTGATATTATCAGGTGGCCACCTTGGGGAATGATACACCCCATTGTGGGACCAGCACGGGTATCTACGGTAGGGAGCCGATCGCTTGGGAGTAGTGGGTACACCTAGTAAAGATAGGGGCAGACGGCACCTGTGTAGGGGTACAAGAAACTACTGGGTAAAAATTTCTAAGTACACTTAGTGGGATCAACCTTTAAGTAGGAATTACTCTTGGTGGGTAGAACTGGTGTGGTGCAGTGTAGGAATTACCCTTGGGTGGGTAGATCTGGGGTGGTGTAAGCTAGTAATTATCCTTGGGTGGATAAATGCGTCTTTTCGGTTATCGTAGTACATCCTGTGTTTTGTTGGCTACTTAGTTATCCCCAGAGGTACCGTACCTTGTTTATATCATACCCTAATTACTTTAATGATTGTATTGTTAGGGTTATAGGACTCACTCAGACTTATTTCTGACCCCGTTGTTGTTTATCTTTTTCCGAACCCTCAGGTTTTCAGAGTGGGCCTAGCACTAGTGGGCTTGGACCAGACCGCTATATCTATCTTTTGGGGCTTGGACCGTAGAAGTAAAGCTCGGTTTATCTTTTCTATTTTGGCTATTATCTATGTAGTGGGATTATGTACTTCTATTTTATCAGGATGGATATTATGTACCTGACTCTTGTTATGGTTTTGTGATGTAACCAAACATGTTTTACTTTCCGCTGCAATGAAATGATGTTTTAAATTTTCAAGTATTACTTATGTCTGTCCTGTTGTAATTTTTCTGTTCTATACTCACTAAAAATACTCCACCAAAACTAAGGCATTCCCTTAGTGAGTGACCTTAGCGGGTGTGGGGTGTTACACGTGGTATCAGAGCAAAGGTTACCGGAACAGATAAAATTTTTAGAAAAACTATTTTCTAGGAATATTTTTGAAAGGAGTATTTTCAAAAACATGTCTTTTAAGAGAAAAGTTTTTGAAAGAAAAGCATAATCCCCAATAGCCATATCTATATCTTTCGAATTCTCCATTTTGAATCTCTTCCTTTCTCTCATTTTGAGTTTCCCCTCCGCGTATAGATGATCTTTCTAAGATAGATAAGGATGGAAAACCACTTCAAGGGACTTAGATGTTAATCAGATTAGAAGTTGGTTCAAGAAGGAGGAGGACTGGTAGGTACCTATAGGATAGACGATGAGAGGAAGGCTCAAATAGTTGTTTGGTTAATGAAGGATGAAGCCTCATTGGTGGGAGGTTACGAGTGGAGAATAGGGAAGAAGAAGGCTAGTAGTTATCCTTTTGGGAGGAATAGGACACCTTATTAGGATTGTCCAAAGAAGCAAGGGCAAGGTATGGAATCTCCTGGAGGGTAGCTGCATTCCCTCACGGCTAGTGTACCAGATGGGGATAGGACCGTCTAGGTTGGAATTTGGATTTCTTTATTATCCGATTCGAACTTATTTGATTCTGACGCATCGAGTTCGTTTATCTCATCATTGTTAGTTGAGTCACTGCACTTAGACACCAGTTTGGTAGATGATCCCTTAGTTGTTTCAAACCCAATTGGGGCTCCATGATGTGTTTGGGTTTGAAAGTTTTTATACTTAGCATTGAGTTTAGAGGTGATGCTTTTTGGGCTTCACGGGCTATGGGATAGTTTTGGGCATGGACTGGTTATCCAGTAGAGGTGCCGTTCTTGATTGTGAAGGGAGAGTTGTTAGGCTTATGACCCGCTTGGGTAACACTCTCGAGATCTCTTGTAATCCCATAGAATCTGTTATGCTAAGTTATCTAGAATCGCTTGACACGACGGACTAGAGTTTGCGATCTGTTAGAGCGGTCCGGGAATACTCGGATGTGTGTGAGGAGGTGAAGGGCTTACCTCCGAAGCGGGAGATTGACTTCCGAATATATCTGTGGATAATGCTAAACCAGTATCATGGCCAGTGTGCCACGTGGCTCCTCGTGAGAGGAGGGAACTCCATAAGCAAGTAGGCAATTTGCTTGAGAAGGGGTTCATAAGACGAAGTATATCGGAGTGGGGTGCTCCAGCAGTTTTTGCCATGAAGGCGGATGGGTCCCTCAGACTTTGTGTAGGCTAAAGAGAACTAAATAAACTCATAAAGAAGAATAGACACCCATTGCCGAGGATTGATGATCTCTTTGATCAGTTGGATTGGCGCCTCAGTATTTTCGCAGTTGGACTTTGCCACTGGGTTCGTCAGTTGAGAATGGCCGAGGATAGTATAAAGAAGACTGCCTTTAGGACTCCGGATGGTTTTTATGAGTGGCTGGTGATGCCATTTGGTTTGACGAACGCCCCCGCATACTTTGTTGATTTGACGAGAAGGGTGTTCAAGGAGTACCTAAATAAGTTCGTGATGGTCTTTGTGGATGACATCTTGGTCTTTTCTAGGAGCGAAATAAGTTTTCGTATGTGCTCAATAGGGTGAGCAAAGCCAGTTATGGGAAAAACGGTGGTTTTGGAGCGAGACTGGCGAGGACATCCAGGGATGGACAAGGGGCTTAATTATTTAGCCGTTTTTACTAGTATCATCTCACGTAGGTCGTCTGAATTCGAAGGAGGTATCCCTTGGGTGTTTGTCTGATATTGGTTTAGGCCTTTGGGGCTTGCATTTGGGGGATGCCGAGTTCGACTAGGGTGGTCTGCGTGAGAGATGAACAGTTGTGATGATTTTGGATGATATCCTGGTGGAGAAGAGCATGCCCTACATCTTAGGGAAGTGTTGGAGACTCTTCGAGCGCATAGTCTTAGGACAGTAAAAGTGGATGGGATTCTTAACATCCTATGAGTTTGAGATAGCGTATACCCACGTCAAGGGTAACATGGTAGCGGACGCCTTAAGTAGAAAAAGGTTGTCCTCGAGTTTGTGGTTCGTTGAACGATGGAGCTTAGAGTTTATTTCTATGTTTGACCTTAGACCTTCCGTTGACTTTGTACCCGGTTTGCTAGCCTCCTTGGAGGTTAGGCCTACTCTTTTGGGGCGTATTGGCAAAACACAGCGGGACGACCCACAATTGGTTGAGTTAGTAAAGAAGCTCATGAGGAGGGGGAGTCGTCCAGCCATTTGAGTAGGTACACCCTAGATGGTAAGGGGTGGTTGCGTAGAGACGGTAGCCTTTGCATACCATAAGACAAGGGGTTTGAGGAAGGCTATACTCGATGATGCACATCAGTCAAAGATGACCATTCATCCCGATAGGGACAAGATGTACCAAGACATGAAGCGAGTTTTCTTTTGGGCCGGTATGAAGGAAGACATGGCCGAGTATGTCGCTAGATGCTTGGTGAAAGCGGATCAAAAGAAACCATGTGGGTTGCTTCACCCATTGGAAGTTCCATAATGGAAGTAGGATAGCATCTCGAAGGATTTTATTGACAGGTTACCAAGATCAAGGAAGGGTAATACGGGAATTTGGGTGGTAGTAGACAGGCTTACTAAGAGCGCCCATTGTATACCTGTGAAGAGTAAGAGAACTGCCCCATGGCTAGCTTCAGTTTATATTCGAGAGATTATTAGATTGCATGGTGTACCCTCCAGTATGGTGAGCAATCGAGATCCTATCTTCACTAGAGAGTTTTGGAAGAGTTTGCAAGAGGCGGTAGGGACTCAGTTGTGTTTGAGTACCGCATATCATCCTCAGACGGACGACCAGACCGAGAGGGTGAATCATATTTTAGAAGACCTTTTGAGGCTATGTATCTTGGATTTTGGAGATACATGGAAGGAGCATCTTCCATTGGTGGAATTGCCCGACAGACTTAGTGGTGTACATGATGTATTCCATGGGAGGAAATGCCTACATGAGACCGCAGAGGTGGTAGAGCCGAGTTTGCTTAGAGAAGTGGAAGTAGAGCGTGATGGGACGATTCGACGAGCTCCTACTTGCATCCTTGGGTCAGAGATTTGGAAGTTGAGAAACAGAGAGGTTCAACTAGTCAAAGTACAAAGGGGAGATGAAGAGAGCGACGCTACCTGGGAGACGGAAGCGAAGATGCATTCGAGGTACCCTTTTCTTTCGGAGGATATGTCCTTTTGCTTCTCCTTCATCGCATATCTTGTGCTTATCTTATCCTTAGTATGTCCTCTCGTTAGTACCTTTGACCTTCAGATAGGATAGTCCTATGGTTGAAACATGTGTTTGAGACGTGTTATGTATGATGGATGCAAGTGGATGCAAGTGTTTGCTAGTGGTTGCTCGTGGATGCATATACACACTTTAGGCACTAGATCGGCTCAGTCACTTCATATTGCATATTGCATATTTATGTGTGTAGGTAGCTATATTAATGGATGTATAATGATTGTGTTATCATATGGATGATGCATTTTTTTTGTGAATGATTGTGCACTCATGTAGATATTGTATGTGTCGATAGGGTTCTCTCGCATACATAATGGATGCATGGCACTATCATGGTTTGCATATGTTCATACATTAGATAGGGAACATATACACACACTTTTTGCATATGCTCATACATCATTAGAAACTGTTTTAAGGACAATGGATGCCCGTGGTTGATGGATTGAGTAGATGGTTGTTTGGATGGTAGGATATGCATTCTCCTTAGCTTAGAGATTTCGGGGACGAAATCCTTTAAGGAGGGGAGAATGTAACACCCCGAATTTCGGTTAATGCTAAAATTCACTAATTACAGAATAAATAATCTCAGATGTGAGAATTGGGGGAAATGGGCTGCGTCATTGCGTTCGTCTCGGAAAAATACGCGAAATAGAGTCCGAGTTTTCGAGAATCGGAGTCCGTATGGCCCAGTTATGGCCCAATGAAGTTGGCAGAAAAATTTAAGATAAAAACAGAATTAAATATTTAAAATCAGATTTCGAATTGGGGCCAGCGGGGGCCAGGCGGGAAAAATTCCCGCCCTAGCCATGTCGACAGGGCTGTCGACAGGGCTGTCGACAGGGGTGTCGACTGCCCTGTCGACTTGCCTGTCGACACGGGGTGTCGAGCCAGTTGGCCTGGGTGCACCAGGTCTGGGTTTTCTGGCTGGTTTGGGCTAAGTTCTAGAGGCTTCCAAGATCTGACGGACCTAATCTAACCTAGGGTTAATCCTATGGTCTAAAACACACCCTAATCCTATAAATATACCCTAATGCAAGCCTAATCCCTACTAAAAATAGAAATGATGCCATCATGCCGCCAAAATCAAACTTGAGAGGAGCCTCCACTAGTTTATGAAGGAAGTTGCAAGCTAATCAACCTCTAATCATCATCTTCCTCTTGTATAGCAACTAGTTCTACTACATAAGTTTGCTAATCTTGGTTTTGGTGAGTTCCTATAGCTTTAATAATCAATTGTTAAATTGATTATGGTAGGATGTGATAAGACATGGTTATGTTTGTGGATAAATGTGTTTATGCAAGTTTGTATGATATGTGATTTGCAAGTTTTATGCTATATGCAAGTTTAATGCCATGTTTTATGATGCAAAACACTATGTTGAACATTTATGCATATGTAACATGTTATGCAAACTATATGTGAGAGTATATGCAAGTTATATGTAACATGATATGCAAGTTATGCATGTGATTTTATGCATGCTAAGTATTTGATTGTATGCATGCTAAGTATTGGGTTTTATGCATGCTAAGTGTTTGGGTTTATGTAAGTTAAGTGGTGTGTTTATGCATAATAAGTAATTGATTCTATGCATGCTAAGTATGTGGTTTTATGCATGCTAAGTGTTTGGTATTATGCATAAATCATGACATGCAAGTTTACCCTTTTAAATGTGATGCATACATATGCAAGATGACACCTTTATATGCTATGCATGTTTACCCTCCTTTAATATGCAAGTCATATATGCAAGTTCAACATGTTAAGCAAGTTATGTATGCTTATATGCAAGTTCAACATGTTATGCAAGTTATGTGTATGCTTATATGCAAGCTCAACATGTTATGCAAGTTAGGTGTATGATGTTATGTAAGTTATGTGCATGTTGTTATGCAAGTTCATATGCAAGTTATGTGTATGAGGTTATGCAAGTTATGTGCATGATGTTATGCAAGTTATGTGTATGTTGATATGCAAGTTATGTTTATGATATTATGCAAGTTATGTGTATGATGTTATGTAAGTTAACATGTAACATGTTGTGCAAGTTCACACCTTTAAGACACATGCAAGTTCACCTTTGTATAACCCATGAACACTTATGCAAGTTGCCTTTGTATATATGACATATGTATGTTCATGCAAGTTGGGTTATTTAGCAATGCTAGTTGGGTTAATATCATGATGTAAGTGGACACCTTTTAACCCATGTTAATGCTAATGTAGGCTAAGTGAAACCCATGTTAATTGTGAAAGAATCTTCTCTTGGAAATATGTCGTGTTAGCATAAGTACGTGGGAAACGATGGGGTTAATAGACTTGTTAATGAAATGGTGTGAAATGGTTATGATTAAGCATACCATAAAATGAATAAGCATAAGTGGGAATTTACCTATTGAGTTAGGTCTACCCCATGGGAATTTACCTATTGAGTTAGGTCTACCCATATTCTTGTAAATGTGAATATTAATTAGGGATAATTAATAAATATGGGGGTGATTAATTAGGTGTAATTAATCGACTAAGACACGAGGTTGGACTCATTTGTAGTGTAAAACTGCCCGGACCCAACCGGCTTAACCAGTAGCTACAAATGTTAGCCCAATGTGGGAGGTCTTAGGCACAAATTAAATACGTGATTAAAGTAAAGACACGAGGTTGGACTCTGTTATGACGTAAAACTGCCCGGACCCTACCGGCTTAAACAGTTGTCATAAAAGCCAGTCTAATGTGGGAGGTCTTTATGGGAGATCACGGTCTTAATTAATTAAGAAACACTTAACCATATTAGCATGTAGTGGGACATGAGGGTTAAGTGGGTGCCCTGGGGTGGCATGTAGTAACTAGTGGGGGTGCCTTGGGTGGCATGAGGAAACTAGTGGGTTGCCTTGGGTGGCAATAGAAAATACGATTAGAATGCTTAACCAAAGTGGAACATGTAATTAAAACATGGGTGAAGGGTTAAGTAAGTGCTTTGGGTGGCATGTGGAAATCTAGTGGGTGCCCTAAGTGGCAATTGAAATATGATTGATGACTTAACCAAATCTTAACATGTAAGTGGGCATGACTATATAAGGGGTTAAGTGGGATGCACTAGATAAAAGTAGCAAGCTTAAGTAGTAGCTTGTGGGGGCCCATTTCAACCAATATCCCAAACGTATCTTTGTGGGCTCGTCTCTAGTCGAGTGACGGGACACGCATATTGGGCTTGACTATAAGAGGCCAAAACGGGTTAGCGGTGGCAACGCAGGATCAACGGGTTTCATATGCGTGTGTGGACCCGGGCTGGTTGGTAAGTCGTTGTTGCATCGTGTAGATATAAAGTCGTGCACCGTTGATATTATCAGGTGGCCACCTTGGGGAATGATACACCCCATTGTGGGACCAGCACGGGTATCTACGGTAGGGAGCCGATCGCTTGGGAGTAGTGGGTACACCTAGTAAAGATAGGGGCAGACGGCACCTGTGTAGGGGTACAAGAAACTACTGGGTAAAAATTTCTAAGTACACTTAGTGGGATCAACCTTTAAGTAGGAATTACTCTTGGTGGGTAGAACTGGTGTGGTGCAGTGTAGGAATTACCCTTGGGTGGGTAGATCTGGGGTGGTGTAAGCTAGTAATTATCCTTGGGTGGATAAATGCGTCTTTTCGGTTATCGTAGTACATCCTGTGTTTTGTTGGCTACTTAGTTATCCCCAGAGGTACCGTACCTTGTTTATATCATACCCTAATTACTTTAATGATTGTATTGTTAGGGTTATAGGACTCACTCAGACTTATGTCTGACCCCGTTATTGTTTATCTTTTTCCCAACCCTCAGGTTTTCAGAGTGGGCCTAGCACTAGTGGGCTTGGACCAGACCGCTATATCTATCTTTTGGGGCTTGGACCGTAGAAGTAAAGCTCGGTTTATCTTTTCTATTTTGGCTATTATCTATGTAGTGGGATTATGTACTTCTATTTTATCAGGATGGATATTATGTACCTGACTCTTGTTATGGTTTTGTGATGTAACCAAACATGTTTTACTTTCCGCTGCAATGAAATGATGTTTTAAATTTTCAAGTATTACTTATATCTGTCCTGTTGTAATTTTTCTGTTCTATACTCACTAAAAATACTCCACCAAAACTAAGGCATTCCCTTAGTGAGTGACCTTAGCGGGTGTGGGGTGTTACAATAGCAACAATATAAAAATGTGATTTTTATATATGTAGAGAATACGGGCAGTGAAAATTGACAAAAGGGAGAGAACGACGAAGATTTCTACATAAGAAGAGTCGTGGGATTGGATTAGCAATTCTATGAGAACTTCTCACCTTTTAATTTTATTTTCTAGTTAAAAATATATACTAGGATGCAGACGGTGTTTAGTAGCACCCGACACTCGTTGTCCACAGACCATGGACGGCTTATATGCTTGTTTTTTTGATTTTGATGTGTAGTTGATTGTGTGATGTGATGTAAAATGAAATAAAATATTTTATAGTGTAAAATATTTTATAGTTAAAAATAGAATTTTTAACGTGTATATGAAATGAAATAAAAATAAACAGATCGGACAATTTGTTTATATACACACATTGACTGATATTGATTGGGACGATAAATTTTACACATCGCCCAACTGCACAAATAAAATATGTGTTTGATTTGTTTGAAACCCCACATGGGTATTGGGATGATAATTGACGTACACTAATCCCAAAAATTAGTTGTATGTCGATCGATTAATTAACAGACTGTTATGAGCGTTAAATATTTATATTTGATGCTTATACAGTGTAGAATGCACTTTGGATGATGGTTGATTATTCATCGTTGTTATTGTGTACATGTGGTGTGGAAAATCCATATAATTAACATTATATGGTAATTGATTGGGCCTCATTCCAGTTTTGAAATAGAAATATTTGAAAAAGAAATATTTGAAATAGAATATTTGAAAATAGAAATATATGAAGCCGTGTTGATTAGATTGACGCCATTTTGACGTGAACGATATTTATATCGATTTTATTCATTTATAATGAATATCGAAAGTGATTTCAAAATCTGATATTTTGAAAAGAATTGAAATTCGAATTGAAATTGAATATAAGTGAATTCGAATTGAAATTGAATATAAATGAATTCGAATTGAAATTGAATTGAACTGAAAACGAACTGAAATTGAATTAGAAATCAATTTGAATTGAAATCAATTTGAAATGAATTTAAAACGAATTCATATTGGAATATTCAATTTTGATTTGAAATTGAATAGGAAGTTGAAATCGTTTTGAAAACGAATTTAAAACGATTTATATAATACGTTTTAAAAGGAAATCGACGAAGTATATATTATATACATATTATATATATAATATAACGGCCTGAATAGAACGCGCCGCGCCGCGGTAGTTCGCGAATTTCGACCATTGACTTCGAACGGATATTGCGGGAAATCCGACCGTCGGATTCTCCTAAAACCGGGACCGTTGGGTTCATATCGAAAAGAGCATTCTGACGAATATTAGAAATTAGAAATCTAACGGTTCGATTTGGAATTATGTCCAAATCAAATTTGGAAAAGGTCGCTGTAAGTGTAGTTCGATGGCCGTTGATGGATATCGACTGTACAGGCCTTGATAAAATTATTAAAAATAGTAATAATTTGTGTAAAATCATGAGAAATGATTTGTGAAGAATTCGGATGAAAATCTCCATATTTGAAAAGATAAAAATAGTTTTTTATCGAAATGAACTAGTTTTGAACTAGAATAGTAATTTATTTATTTTTAAAATAAATAAAGTGAGTTTGAAATGGTTTTGAAATATAACCAGAATTTCCAATAATTGCATTGGAATGGATTTGAATCGAAATTGTCTTCGGAATATTTCGAGGTTGGATTTCGTGATTATACAGGTGTTGTTATGGAAATTTGAAAGATATACATATTTATATCGTTATTTCCAATACGATATTTGTTAGTCGTAGAATTTGATATTGAATATAAGCCGATATATTTTCTATTCAGAGCCTTGTATTTGATATCAAATGTGATTTAGGTTTGTCGTGAATGGTGTCTTCATCAACATTGTTCTTGAACCCAGTTGAGAAAAGATTAAATCTTTTTATTTAGATTTAATGAAGTGTAACAATTAAATGATATTTAATTGGAATTGAACTGGCATTGATTTTTGGGTTTATCGTGAACAGTGTTTTAAATAACACTTGTTCTTTAACCCGATAATTAATGGAATGTGATTTTGGGTTTATCGTGAACCGTGTTTTAAATGACACTGATTCTTTAACCCAGTTAAAGATTAAAACTAAGTGGAGTTTTAATGAATCTTTAATTAGATTAAAATGATCGAGAATGGAGTATCACCAGTTTTGCTCCAGGCGATAGTTAAATCTTAATTAGATTTGAACATGAAATGGTAGTTGAATTTACCGATAACACTGTGGTGTTAGATATGAAGTATTACCAGTTTTACTTCATGGGATGAATAGGTTGGGGTTAGGGAATAAAATAAATGATTACTCCGGTGTGGTTCGCTAATCCCGACTAGTTTGAATTGATATTCAAAAGAAGATTAAGGAATAAATTTAAAAGAGTTTATCTTTGATAAAATTAATGAGAACCTTTCCCAAAGAATATTCTGAATTGGAATGATGCGTATGTTGTGTTTGTGTAACACTTGTTTAATATATACGCGAGTTATTCAGAAAGACCGGGTTTATCACATTCTGAATAACTGTTTCGACGTGGTGTCAATGATGAAGACGGTGGTTGAAGACCGGAAGTCTTCACATCGTTTGGGTGATTACTGATGATCTTGATTGGCCTATGCACCCAAGATGAGGGAATCGGTCGGTGGTCGTCCAGATGTGCTTGGAGATCGATGGATATGCGCGGTACTAGGTGCCTTCGGTTTTGTTCAGACCCAGAACGAACTTGTAAATGGACTGTGTGTCTGACATTGGATTTTAGTCTGTGTGGTTGATTTCTATTAAATATATATCTTTTTGGCGGCGGAGAATTTATTCTCTTGCTTAACGCCCTTCTCTGAGACGTACGAGCTCAGGGGTTATATACTGATGGATATCAAACGCATAGAGTAAATTGCCTGTGTGACATGCCTAAGTGGCAAATGATCAAGGCTTCTGTTGAAAAGCAAAGTCTTGTGGTTGACGATCAAAGCACCTCCTGTGTGGCATAGCTTTGTGTAACGTGAATTCGCGAGCCTCACACCCCGGTTGTGAACCAGAAATGGGAGAGGACCTCAGGGAGGGCATGCGTTTCCTTCTAGCTAGGTTGGTGTCAGTGACCTACCAGCCCTGACATTTATATACTTTTCACCTGTGTGGTTGTTGCTGTTGCGAGGCGCCTCGGTTAGATCGGATGATCCGGGTCCGATGGAGCCATTCGTTGGCTCATTTACGCCCCAAAGGGCGGGGAAACGTAGTATTCAAGCATAATAATCCACATCGGTGGACCGGCCCTGTCACTCCAAGGCTTGCCTGCGCGCTTGCCTGAGGCTCGGGCTTGAGAGTCTCGAATCGGTAGAGGACGATCCCTAGCCTCGGTTCATAGATGGAAATCCAATTTCCAAATACGTGACATTTGCGGTTTTATTTGTAAACCTATACATGGCGACATAGTGGCATGGGACGCTCATATCGCCTATGATTGATACTTATGATTTGAAGTTGTTTTATACACTATACACTTATAATAGTATCAAATGATTTGTTTTAAACGTATCAAGCATGCTTTGGCTGTTATAAGGTAAAAACCCTATCCTCCGGCTTGCGTTGCATTGTGTGATGGGACTTGGATCTTATAATGGCTTCATTTTTCTTTATTCAGCATTGCGTTGTGTGTTTTATGCACTGGTATTCTTGGGAGGAAACCCATTCCGTGTTATACGGCGTGGTCCCTTGATTTACCGAACTTTAAAATAAAGTTTTAAATAACTGTTTTAGTTCTTACACCAGTCCCATGACTGACCTGGAGTTTATTGTTTTAACCTAAACTCTGGGTGCCCCTATTTTGACACGGGCAGCTAGTAGTTTTGGTTTTGCAGATTTATATTCACAGGATCCTGAATTACAGCTGGAACGATACTCGGAAAGCTTTGTATCCGCGTATTACTTCTAGTTGTGTATTGTATTATTTTCCGCTGCTATGTATTTAAA
This sequence comes from Allium sativum, assembly GCA_030737875.1. Taxonomy (NCBI): domain Eukaryota; kingdom Viridiplantae; phylum Streptophyta; class Magnoliopsida; order Asparagales; family Amaryllidaceae; genus Allium; species Allium sativum. The sequence continues at coordinate 227,331,906 of CM060922.1, forward strand.
TGTAATTTAAATTTCTGATATTTCTGTGTAATATTTATTCATACTTTGTATATTCTTGTATTCTGATGGAATTGTTGTAATATACAATGAAATGTTCTTCCGTCTACGTTCTATTTTGTGGCTTGTTCTCGAACTATCCACGCTTTCCTTCACGGGGAAGTTACGGGTCTTTACAAAAGCTTGTGTCAAGCATGTGGGACCCTTTTCAAACCAGCAACCCATTAAGTATCTTTGTGAGCTCGAGTTAGATCAAGGACGAGACACGCTTACCGGGTTTGATTATAAGAGGTCAAAACGGGTTAACGGTGGCAACGCAAGTCCAACTGGGTCATGTCCATGCGTGAGCCTAGGCTGGTAGGTAAGACGTTTTGCATCGTGTAGATATAAGCCGTGCATCTTTAGTGGTATCGGGTTGCCACTTTGGGGAGTGATACACCCCACAGTCGGACCAACACGGGTATCTACGAGTTAAGGAGTTGATCGCATGGGGGTGGTGGGTATAACTAGTGGAGATAGGGACAGGCGGCACCTATGAAGACAGCTAGGGTTACACGAAACTACCATTATGATTATTATGTTCAGTAGGCGGGATCAACTTTTAGGGTGACTAGTAATGGTGTATTGAAGTAATTATTGTATAGCGATTAGGAGCGTGATTAACGCCAGAATATTCCTCTTGTTGTTTTGTCTTGCCCACTTGTTTCACAGTCATTCCTTGTTTTACCAGTTTATGCCTTATCCTAATTACTTTAATAATTATATTGTTAAAGTTACTGGACTCACCAGACTTTATGTCTGACCCCCTTTGTTTTCGCCTCTTTTCTTCCTCCCTCCTCCAGGTTCTCAAGGTGGGACTAGTGCTAGTGGAGCTTGATTTGGATCTTTCTCTCTCTTTTGGAAGTGCTTGGATTGTTGAAAGTAAAGTTCGGCTCATCTCTTTTATGGCTACTTATGTTGGGGTTATGATTTTTACTTTATGTACTCAGAAAACAATTTGTCAAGATGAATATTAAGTGTACTTGGTTTTACTGTTGTTTTTTGATGTTGTCGTAAACAAATTATTTCTCCACTGCAATAAAAGTTAGTTTTAATTTTTCAAGTACCAATATACGTATCTGTCTTGTTATATTCTTTTCTATACTCCAATAATACTCCATGAAAGTTAATGTGTTCCCTTTGAGAGTGACATTAATGGACATGGAGTGTTACACAACATGTATGACCTGACTGCATGTTTTCCATTTTCGTGTGATGACTGGTCTAAACATATTCATGTTAATTTAAGTGTTGTAAGCACTTTGTCATTTTAAATGTCTACCTTGCCATTTCCGTGGGTTGAAATGCATTATACTTGCTGTTGATGACCCTACCATGCCTTACCATTATGCCAAATAGAGATTGGCCATTAACAACTAATTTTTCTGGCATATAATTGAATATTAGGGGATGTCTATGTATGTTAAGGTAAATACATTTGATATTGCAAATATTCATAACATAGAAGCTACCTAGTGAACATCATCATACATGATTATTTAAATCGTGTTTTATGGTTCACTATGCTCCAATAGAGATGCATTGTATGTAAACATTAGATGGGATCTGTGAGATGGGATATGTGAGACTACTGCCTTTTGTGCCCCTTTTCATCTTAAGGACTTTGGGGATCTCGAAGTTTCTATTAGACAAACCTTTCTATTTACTGATCCTTCATCTGTATATAAGTTGTTTAGACAGTGTATTTCAATTTTCTATGAAAATATTAAAACGTGATACTGTTGTTCCAATTTTTTCAAATTTGGATTATGCGCAACCTGCTTATACTTGAGATCATGATTACAACTGTGCCATTGTTCAATTTCCTGATCATTGGTATCAGACTGTTTGTGCTTGCATATGTCACGACTTGCATGATAAAATTTCCAGTTTATTATATTTGAATTCCATTCTTGTTCTTGAGTAATAAACATTTCCCAGCGTCATTATATTGTTTAAATAGCTAAGTTGGATCCAGTTGGATGTATACCCAAAATGTGATATCTTCGAAATTCCTATTGTCTAAATGGTTTTATACATATTCATTTGTTATGGTTAGTGTTTCCCCTACATACATGCATCGATAGCGATGCCATACCTGATATAGTCATTGATATATAATTGATATGAACAGGTAATGCACTTGATCTAGAAAAAACTGATATGAACAGATTACGCACATGATCCAGATAAAACTAATACGAACAGATACCACCACTGTTTAGTTTATATATGACATCGATGTTAGGATTGCCTATTAAATTTTAGTTTATATTGAAGTTAATTTACTTGAACTATGATTTTATCCTGACTCGAGTGTCTTATGTTTTTGCATGGAACGCTCGGGTCAGATCCGAGCAATTCAGATTTTAAAGATCACAGCTTAGAATTTAAGGATTGACGAAGATGGGGATTCTGAAGATGGCGCACTCTGAAGTTTTAAACCAGTAAATATTTTTTTAGTATTCAAATTGTATTTTTGATTCCGCTGTATAGGAAAAAAATTTGTATCAAAATTCTGATTATATATAAAAGTTCTATTTTGTTGTTCAATACCATGTTATTTATTTATTCTGTATTTTTTTGTGTTGATTCTATTTTAAACTCTATAAGCTAAATAACGATCCATCAATTTGAACGTATTTAAGTTGGATTAATCACCAATTTGAAATGGTCAAAAAGGCGGGACGTTACAAGTGGTATCAGAGCTTTGGTTTAGTCAAAGCGTAGCTTATCGGGTTTAAATGAGTAGGAACGACACTAAAAAAGCAGATTTTTAAGAAAAAAAGCTATTGATATATAAATTTTGAAAAGTGGGTTATTTTGGAAATATTATAGATTTTGAAAATTAGTATTTTGAAATAATACAGCAGAAACAAAAATTATGTTGATATTTGAAATTCTTTTCGAAATCCCCAGTCTTCGAATCTAGATCTATGAGACCCAGTCTTCGATAAATCTCCTTAGATTTGAATCTCGAATCCACTGTCGAATGTCATCTAAGGAAGATAAGTATAAAAGGATCAACGAATAAGATTTTTTTAACGGTGTGTTTTGGTAATCAAAGACAACTGAATTTATTTGGAATAAGAATCTAGATTGGAATTTGAATGAAAAAGGAAAATTTGAAATCGTTTCAAAGACGAAACGATGAATTTTATTTTGACATTTGGAATGTTAAATTAATGAAATTTAAATTAAAAAAGAAAGAAAAAAGAGGGTTAGAATTGGAATTCGATGGTGTCAAATTTTAATCTATTCAGATTTAGTCAGAATGTGGCAAAGCAAATTATAATTGGTTTCAAACCAATAGTACATAATCGAATATATGAATTCGATAGGAGGTTATGAACTTGTTAATTAATTAACAAGAAGTGAATTGTAGACGAGAGTTGTAAATGAAGCGAAATATGAAGGAAGATTTTAAAGAGATTTGAACATGTATTTAAATGAAATCATAAATTAAATTGATGTGTCGAGTTCAGTTTTCGATAAAAAGAATGATATTTACTTTTTAGAAGTAAATAACGACTGAAAGCAAAAGTGTTGTAAATAAAATGAAGGATAGGGAAAATAGAGCTTACCAGTATAGCGAGATTATTCTGAAGTTCAGAATATAAATCAAACGAGACTTTCCGAAATTCGGAATATATTATCAAATAAGAGACTATTTGAAGGAAGTTATTCGTGGAAATCAATTATGTCAAATTTCAAGAGAGTACAATTTACTTCCCCTTTTAATTTAAAATTTAATATATTAATCAATTGCTATGTATTCAGATTAATAAATAAAGTATATTTTTAAAGTTAAATATTTGAATTTTATCTATTTCAAAGTTAATAATATTTTTCAGTTAAGGTCTGAGAGGTAACTGTACCCCAACTTGATTGACTTCATTGTTGACTAAGAAATGGTTAAAATTCGACAACAAGAGATAATTAAGAAAAGTAACATAACGAGTGGCAACAGTTAAGTGGAAATAACGTATATTTTCTATAGAGGGTAAAGATTTGTAAATATATGGAAATATTTTCCAGTAATAATAAATGATTTTCTAGGAATAGAGAAAATGAATATAATAATTGGAAATGTTTTCAAAGGATAATGAGAGGCTAACATAAATCAGAATGGCTAGAACCGAAGAACAAATAAATGTACGTTGTAAACAAAGGACGGCATAATGAAAAGAGAAGTGGAATTTTAAATTGAATCCGAGAATTTCATAAGCAATGATTGATAAAAAAATTAAGAAATGAAGATTAAAGAATTGGGAAATTGATTGGACACTAGATAAGTTGAATAATTTCCTGAATGTTGATCTGATGTTGGTTTTGGCCTTCGGGGTAAATACTTAGGGAATTGTTCGCTTGCTAATTAACAGTCGAAGAGTTAATATAGAAGTGTAATAGTGCGTGAATAAGAAATTTGTTATAAGGAAGGAAAGAATTCCGGAATTTTGTAAGTATAAAGTTTTGAATTATGTGATGAAAAGAAAATTGTAAGTAACTAGAAATTAAAAAAATTGCTTATAACCAATTGATTCATAAGAATCTGAGTTTGGGAAGTTATCAAATAGCTGAGCTGATTAAAAGATCAAAAATTTAAAACTAAAATGTAAATGCGAGGATATTCGATTTTAGATATTGGATATTGAAGTTTTCGAAACTATATGGAGAAGAAAAAATATATAAAAATATAGAGACTGATGATTTGGATGGTAATCGACCTGAGATGAAATCTTATACAATGAAGTGTTTGGAAATATGATCTGAAATAAGAATTTTATGTATGATTTATGAGGAGCATGAAATGAGATAATATAGATAGTATTATATGTTTTCAAAGCAAAATGAGGAAAGTACCTTCCTCCTTTGAATTTCGAGCTTAGTGAGATGTGCTGCTAGTGTAGTAGGTTGTGCGGACGTAAAACTCGTGAGTTGTCACTGTTCGTGGAAGAACACGACAGTGTAGCGTAATTCGCAGGGCTGTAGATGGCCTTTGGCAGATGGATGTTTCTTGGGGGAACCAAGCGTAACCATTGTGTTTTCTGCGATCTACAGTCGTGGTAAGGGCATAATCCGCAGAGCTATGAAAGCTTATGGGTATAGATGTTTCCTGAGCGAATCAGGCGTAACCATTGTGTACCTGCGGTCCACATGACATATCTACAAGTGAAAGATATGTAACCACTAGAGTTACTAAAGGTAGAATAGAGTCATGCAAAGTGTGAGATATCATAGTGATGGTGACCCACCTGGTTGATGCAACACTGTGTCTTCATGACTTGATTCGTCTTCGTGATGTGAATTGTCTTTGTGACTTGATTGATCCTCATGACTTGTTAATTTCATTTGATGATTCGATCCCGAGATAGAGAAAATAACGCTCAATGACCTCGGATTTTCTTTTGATTCGTAAATATTTTCCGTTGATCTGTCCATGATTAAATTCCTAGGGAAGTGATTTCCCATGGATACGGATGCTTTCTAGGGGAACCAAACGAACCCATTGTGTATTTGTGATTCATGAACAATCAACATATCAATATCACATTAGTACTTTTCGTATCTGTTTTTAATAGAATTTTTGAAATATTTTCACTTGTGAGTTGAAGCAAGGATATTTAGTACTCGTAGATTTTAGTCGTGCATCTGGCCAGCGTACGTCTAACACTGTAAGAACGATAATAGACTTGTTAAACTTCGAGTTATCAAGTATTTTCAAATAAATAATTTGGGTTTAAAATATATCTAATTTAATAAGTTAATAGAGGGAATTTCGGAGTAATAATATGAATATGTTCTGCATAAATTTCTTGTTATATATAAAAATTATAAATGATTTCAGATTTTGGATATTTTCAAGTTGACAATTTGTAACTTGAAAAAAAAATGTTATATACACTCTTCAATAAGTGTTGGAAAAGATCTAATGGATTGAATGTGAGGAGATTGGATTTAAGTGTTAAAAAAATGGAATAATTTCACGCCAACCTGAAATTTTGAAGTATACGTTAGTATAACTCTAATGATCTCTCCTTTTCAAGGACTAAAATTTTTAAAGGGGGAAAGATTGTAATGTCCCAAAAATTTCGACAACTTGAATATTGAGTTAATCAGAGAATTAACTATTAATAACCAAAATTTATTGATACTCGACTTTAAAATCAAATATATCATTTTGTGTTGAATCGAATTCAATATTTAAGCCATAATGATTGATTGAGGATCAAATTTTTGGTGTTGAATAATCAGTGGAATTGGATTTGAAATTTGATTGAAGAATTTAAAATGGCTAAATTAATAACAATGATAAAAATAATAAATGTTATTAACGTAAACGAGTTGAGAATTTTATCTGTTGAAATAGATCGAAATTGGCTTAGATATGTGTGTATTTGTGTATATAAAATTAACGTTTCAAAATTTGGAAGCAAGCAGAACTGTTGATGAACGAACAGGATAAAATCAATGAACCGATAAATAGTTTAAAAATAAAATAATGTCATATACAGACGGAGTCGGATTACAAGCAGGATAATTTTATTGGGTTTAGAACGTGAATATGTAGCAGCATATCAAAATTCATTACTATTGGAGTCTGATTGTGGTAGTACAAAAATTTAACATTTACATAAATGGCGGTAAGAGATAAAAAGAATCGAAAAGTATAAATTAATTAAATAATGGGTTCCTTCTCACACACACTATCTAATTCCTTTCTCCCCACGTTTTCTTGGATGCCATGATTCCTTATTTATAAATTGAAACCCTTTTCCCCCGTTTCCTTCACCGAAAATCATTCTTTCTTTCCAGATAAAAATCAAAGAATTCTTCAATTTTAATGGCCTCCATCGCAAGACGAGTTCAACCAAAACCGGTCTCCCCAAATCAAAATTTTTGTATCCTCCTTTCCCTTTTATTGGCTGAAGTTTTCCCCCCTTTTTAAACTTTAATGGCCACCGTGATTTCTTTGTAACAAATTGCCAAATTGAATTTGATCTGCCATCGAAAATCAATCCACCGCTACCAAAATCATAATCGCAAGCACCAAGATCGCAATCACGAACACCAAAATCGAAGCGTCTCTTTTTCCAGCAAATCCCAAATCACAACAGCTTTTTGAGTACCCGTCGGAGCTGCCACCGCTTGCTGACCATTGCTGGTGCTCCATCTATCTACTACGTCCACTTCATATCGTTTTAAGGTGAGTAACTCACTCACGATTTAATTGGTTCGGGAATTTTAAATTCAGTAGTAAACTGAAATGGTTTGGTTTTTGCGTAAGATTTTTCCCTTGTGTGATTTGAAAACTTTTTTTGATTGTTGCCATGAGTTCCTGTAATTGCTCATTCGAATTTGTCATCTGCTCTTGTGTGATTTATACCTTGTAAAACATGAAAAGATTCTTTGTCAAATACTAAATGATTGCATATAAGAATTTGTTAAGTATTATTCTCGCCTCAGGAAAATCCGTAGAGCATTGGTTTATAAAAATCTGTTTGAAGAAAAAGAATCCCATGCCTCTTTATCTGACATTTAACATAGTCTATAACCAGTTGCCATTGTTGGAAATGGTCATATGCCCCCATGTCACCACGTGATAATTTTTATTCCATACCCTGCATGTTTTGAATGTATGTGTGTGTCTGCATTTATCCTTATATGTGTGTGTAAGCATGTGTGTGGGTGACTCTGTGTGTGTGTGTGTGTGTGAATTTAGGTGTTATCAAAAGTGCGGTCACACTAGAATACGTGTAAATAGTTGTGAGATTAGAAATAACCTTTTTAGGGAGAAATGTGAAATTTCAAGTATGTGTAAATTTGCACCAGTATCGGCTGTGAGTATAATCTTGCGATAAATTTTTGTTTCAAGTCTATCAGTTTCAATAGGAACTAGCGTTGGTTTTGATTTTGCGTTGACCATGATTTGGTGTTCATTTCTCAAATTGTTGGTCATTGTATTGCACCTGTGCATTTATTTCTCTTTGCCATAATTGTTGTTGCACTTATTTACGGTATCTCTGTTGTGTGCCTAGTTATATATATCTAGTTGGAAAATATCATGTTTGGGTTTAAATAAAAAATATGAACTTGCTAAGCCTAATATTTGGCCTTGTCTGTGCTTTATGAAAAATGGAGTGTCCATCGTTAGTGATCTGATTTATGTTAGTTTGGTTAAAACCTGGAAAGGGCTCGATTGATATTTGACTATTTTTATGGGTATTTTTATTCATGCTACCACCTGAACACAATATTCTATGAAATGAACTACAATTGTGTACATTTGAATATGTTTGGAAAATGGGTGCCTTGTCTTGTAGTATACAGGAAGAAAGAAAATAAATAGCAACTATGTAGCTATCTTGTTCTTCATTAAAATAGGACATGTGTCACCTGAATATCTTGTTCTTCATATATAAAGTCAATAAGACGTGTATAATCAGGTATCAAGTCACATATTTTGTTCATGGTTTAAAAATATATCTGTATTATCTGTTGTTCCTTTTGGAAGGAGGGAAAGGAAAACAACAAATTTGAATAGATTATGAAAGACAAACCAGTACATACATCATTGATTTAATTCTTCACCTACGAATACTTTATGACAAACTAGTAAAAACATATAGCTACCAGATGACATTAACCTTGCTTAGAAATAAAACATACATGACCCTGATTAAAAAAAAATCAATACACTACACAACTACAAGTATGACCTGACTACATGTTTTCCATTTTCATGTGATGGCTGGTCTAAACATATTCATGTTAATTTAAGTGTTGCAGGCACTTTGACATTTTAAATGCCTACCTTTCCATTTCTGTGGGTTGAAATGCATTACACTTGTTGTTGATGACCATACCGTGCCTTACCATTATGCCAAATAGAGATTGGCCACTAACAACTAATTTTTTTGGCATATAATTGAATATTAGGGGCTATCTATGTAAGTTAAGGTAAATACATTTGATATTGCAAATATTCATAACACAGTAGCTATCTAGTGGACATTATCATACATGATTGTGTAAACCGTGTTTTATGGTTCACTATACTCCAATAGAGATGCGTTGTATGTAAACATTAGAGGGGATCTGTGAGATCGGATATGTACTGCCTTTTTATCCCTTTTCATCTTAAGGACTTTGGGGATCTCGAAGTTTCTATTAAACAAATCTTTCTTTTTACTGATCCTTGATCTATCTATAAGTTGTTTAGACAGTGTATTTTTATTTTCTATGAAAAGAACAAAACGTGATACTGTCGTTCCAATTTTTTCAAATTTGGGTTATGCGCATCCTACTTATACTTTGAGATCATGCTTACAACTGTACCATCATTCAATTTCCTGATCATTGATATCGAACTGTTTGTGCTTGCATATGTCACGAGTCGCATGATAAAATTTCCAGTTTATTATATTTGAATTCCATTCTTGTTCTTGAGTAATAAACATTTGTTTAACTAGTTAAGTTGGATCCAGTTGGATGTATCCTCAAAATGTGATATCCTTGAAATTCCTGTTGTCTAAATCATTATATATATATATATATATATTCATTTGCTATGGTTAGTATTGCCCCTACATACGTGCATTGATAGCGATGCCATACCTGATATAGTCATTGATATATAATTGGTATGAACAGATAATGCACTTGATCTAGAAAAAACTTATATGAACAGATAACGCACTTGATCTAGGTAAAACTGATACGAACAGATACCACCACTGTTTAGTTTATATATGACATGATGTTAGGATTACCTTTTAAATTTTAGTTTATATTGAAGTTAATTTACTTGAACTATGATTTAATCCTGACTCGAGTGTCTTATGTTTTTGCATGGAATGCTTGGGCAGATCCAAGCAATTCAAATTTTAAAGATCACAGCTTAGGATTTAAGGATTAACGAAGATGGGAATTCCGAAGATGGCACGCTCTGAAGTTTTAAACCAGTAAATATTTTTTTTAGTATTCAAATTGTATTTTTGATTCCGTTGTATAGGAAAAAAAATTGTATCAAAATTCAGATTATATATAAAAGTTCTATTTTGTTGTTCACTACCATGTTGTTTATTTATTCTGTATTTTTCTGTGTTGATTCTGTTTTAAACTCTATAAGCTAAATAACGATTCACCGATTTAAACGTATTTAAGTTGGTTTAATCACCAATTTGAAACAGTCAAAAAGGCGGGACGTTACAAAATCAAAAGTTACCATCAAAACAACCTCCAAATCTATATGGTAGTTACATGATAACTAGAAGCAAGGGGGCATATTTAAGCCAAAGACCTACATTACTACTGAAAACATGGATGAACTAGAAAGCTACAACAAGGCTACAAAAGACAAAAATTGGACAACAGCAAGGACTGAAGAATATAATGCTCAAATAAAGAACAATACATGGGAACTGGTTTATCCTTCAAGCGATAAAAATATAATTTTATGCAGATTGACGTACAGACTAAAGAGAAATCTAGATGGGTCAGTCAGTAGATATAAAGCAAGATTGGTTACTAAGGGGTTCACACAGGAGTATGGTTTTGATTTTAATGAATATTTTCTCCTATTGTAAAACCCTCATCTATCAGCCTTATATTTACCATTGCATTAAGCAATGGCTAGAAAATCAAGCATGCGAATGTCAATAATGCCTTCTTAAATAGAGTATTAGAAGAGGAAATTCACATGCAACAACCATAGGGATTCATGCATAATTCAACACAAATGTGTAAATTGAATAAAGCAAAATATGGTCTTAAGCAAGCTCCACGTGTATGATTTGGAAAACTAAAAGTGCGCTGACAACTATGGGCACGCATCCAACCAAATTTGATTCATCCTTATTTATTAAAAGTAATAGTTCATCAACAATATATGTAATAATATATATTGATGATCTTATCATTGCAGGAAACAATGGGGATGAAATCAAGCAACAAACTAGATATTTAGATAAGTAATTTTCAATTAAGGATCTAGATGATACTTCATTTTTTTGGAGTTGAAGTAAAAAAAATTATCAGACTTAGAGATAAGAGATACACTTCTTCAAAAGAAATATATTTCTGAGTTGCTAACAAAATAAAAATGCATGAAGCTAAAGCTCAACCTACTCCAATGATATCAAATCAACATTTTTTTCAAAAATAGGGGAGAAGCCATAAGTAATATTGTAACGACCCACTTTTTAGTACAGTTTAAGTCGACATTTACTACCCCATATGAACTCAAATTATTCGGAAAAGCAAATAGCTATTAGAAAGAAATTAGAGGATGAGATAAGAAAGAAATAAATATTAGAATAGAAGAAGAAGAACTAGCACAACACAGAGTCTCACATCGCAGTGGAACAAAATATAATATAAAAATATCTTTGTTGAGAGCTTTAAATAAAACTTACAGTTATCAGAGTACATCACATATCTGGATAGTTATAATAACCTATCCTCAAATACAACACACAGTGAAACAATATATTATATAATATCGTACGTCTGAACACATCCAGCTCGTCTTTGGACTTCACAACATCCGATAACTTGGACCTGTACACCTCGGTCTAACCCGACCATTACAAACACCAGGTCAGTCTGGTGAACCAGAGTGAGAAAAACACACTAAGTTTAAAGGTATCACACAAATTGATTTTAAAGTCAAAATCTTTTCGAAAGAAAAGGATAATCGTAAGACCAAATCCACATATAAATATGGATGGTTTTTACCTTAGGATAACCCAAAACATTTTTGAAATCAATATCTTTTCCGATATTATGATAGTGTCTAAATACAAGTAAACAGCAATCTAGCAGAATGCTTGCATCTCACGCTCTACATACATAGTATACAATCAAAATCGTGGGCGCTTATTGGAGAATGGATTTCCTACAAAGTATAGGACCACCTTCCTGATAATGTACCTTTGGAGATGAATACATTGGGGTTTAGCAAGAACATATTGCAAGCCAGAATAAACATAACCGACACCTCACTTCGCTTAAGAGTACCGAATATATCATTACCACGGTTGGGGGCCAACCAACTGAACTAATAGCATACATACAAAAATAAAAGGGACAACTGAAGGGATTTAATTTCACCAAATCAGGTAATGATATACTCTTTTGATGGGTGCGACCCACATAGCCATGCGACCTACCCGATTTTATGTCATTTGCCAGTTGATGAGGCTTGAGGTTAAGCTTATCCTTCAGAACAACATGTCTCCTTCCACTTTGAATGGCACTGTCACAATCCGGATTTTCAGAGCCAATTTAAAAAAATCATTTTAGAATTTTAATGGATTTACGGTTTTAAATAATAATGAATAAAATATTATTTAAATTGAAGTTAGAACGCATAAATTAATTTTTATTACAAAATGAGCTTGACATGGTGCGGTAGTTTGAAAATTCGATTTTTAATTTCAAATGAATGTACAGGATTCAAAATAAATCAGATTTCAGCAAAACAAGAAATATTAGAATTTGTTTAATTATATCTTTCTAATAAATAAGAAAAATCCATATTTCATAATGAGAATTGAAATTTATATCCAGTTTAAAATTTGAAATAGTCGCTATGGAATTTACATATTTTTTAATATAATATATGACCCTTAAAAATAGATATTTGGAAACGACCTCTATTTTCAACGAAACCACTTTTGTTGGATCCGGAATGTCAAATTATAGTTAGGTTCCAATTTTCATAATTTTTGGAATTAATATGTGAGCACAGTGAATATAAACATGTTTGGTGATTTCAGTTTGAATTTAATCGACTGGAAAATGGCCATTTTTCAAATGGCCTCCAAATTTGACGAAATCAATTTTATTAGGATCGTACCATCGAAACATAGCTAGATTTATTTTTCTGTAATTTTTGGAGTTAGTATGTGACCCCGGTAAATTAAAATGTATGGTCTAATTCAATATATATTGATTTATATTTTAATTTTGATAAAAACTGATCAAAACAGTTGAATTGGCTTATAGGACATATCTCATTATGTCCGGAATGAGGGTATTTGGTTAGGGGCGATAGTTGTTGGGTTCCAATTGGAGTTCTATCAATAAACAACTAATATTGGAATTAAAAGAAAATTTAATAAAATAAAAATTACTATAAATAGCCATATAACTCAAAACCCTAAGTCAAACCCTTTTATTTCTTAGTTGTGGTCAACAATAGAACCCTCCTCCTTCAAAACCAACGATCGAAAATTCGCCACCTTCCTCCCCTTATTTCCGACAATCCATACATCCATCGTTGAAACTCTTAGCGGCAAAAATGCTCGGGCCTCCTTGCTCGACAATTTCGACAGTGGTGATCATTGATGGGGGCATTAGCTGACTGGAATCGCCGCGAATAGGGGTCGAGTGCGAGCTGAATTTTGGGAGGTTGGGGGATTTCGAGTTCATCAGAACTCGGCGTGCAGGCAGGCGACAACAAGGGGCTTTGGGGGGCGTCGGCCGATCAACCTCCAGTGGTGGCGTTGACATGTGACGACGAGAAGTTCAAGGCGCCAATGGGTTTGAACAATGCGGCTTCCAGGCAGTGACGAATAGAAATGCAGTGAGTTTATATATGTATGTATAGTTTATTTAATTTAGTAAACAAGTAAATTTCAGTAATTTTAAAAACTAAATATAAATAACAATGATTTTATTTTCATTTTTTTTATACAAATAACATTGATTAAAAGTTTGATTTTTATTATACAAATATCATTTATAAAAATCTGATTTTTGTATATAAATAGATTTAAATAAAAATAAGATTTTTACTATATATAGAACGGTGTTAAAAATGTAATTTATATATATATAGCATAATAAAAATGGGATTCTTAAAATATATATAGCATATTAAAAATAGGATTTTTAATATATGTAAAGTGATTTAAAAATAAAATAGCTTTGATTTAAAAATGTAATTTAGAAATGGAATTTAAAAATGGAATTTTTATATATATAAAGCATTGGTTTATTTTTAGTTTTTAAAAATAAATTAGCATTAATAAAATGTAATTTGTTGTAAATGATTTTTTCTTAAATAAAAATGTGATTTTTAAAATAAAAAAGGCATTTAAAAAAAATAGAAATAGCAATATAAAAATATGATTTTTGATATATACATAGCATAGATAAAAATATGATTATTAATATATATATTTATATATATATATATAGCGTAACAAAAATGTGATTTTTATTTATAAAGATCGTTGTTTAAAAATGTGATTTTTAACATAAACCGCGTGAAACGGATTGCGATGGAATCGAATGGAAGCAAAACAGAATCCAAACCATCGTCCGCTAAAGACTGGCGGAGTGGATCCCAATGTGAGAACTCTCTCTCACTCAAATTAATTTACTGTTATTATAATATAGGTTGCAGACAGAGCTTAGTTGCTCTTGACACTACTTTTTGTACAGACCATGGTTGAATGTTTGTTTGGATTGATTGTGGTTGTGAAACTGGCTGTATTATATTTGTAAATATTCATGTATTGAATAAAATGTGTAATCATTAAAAATATTATTTTAATGTGAAATAGAAATATATAAAATAGTCATGTGTTAAATAAATATTCATTTACAGATCGGACGATTTGTTTATGTACACCCATTTAACTGATATGGATTGGGACGATAAATTTTACACGTCGCCTAACTACACAAATAATATTCAGTATTTGTTAGTTGAAACCCCACACGGGTATCGGGATGATATTTGACGTACACTAACCCCAGTTGTTTAGTTGTATGTCAATCGATTGGTTGACAGACTGTTGTAAGCGTTAATTATTTATATTTAATGCTTATGCGGTTGTGTAATGCACTCTGGATGATGGATGATTGTTTATCAATGTTGTTGTATACATGTGTTGTATGAAATCCATATAAATAACATTATATGGTAATTGATTAGGTCTGATTCCAATTCAGGAATAACGAATATTTCAAAATAATGAATATTTTTAAATAATGAATATTTTAAATTAATATTTATTAAAGGATTAAAATGTTAATTAGATGTCTGATTTTGGATGGACACGAAAATATTAAAATGTGTGAAGCCATGGTGATTAGTTATGCGAAATTATAACGTGAACGATATTTATATCGATTTTATTCATTTTTATAATGAATATCGAGAAGGAAATGATTTCAAAATCTGATATTTGTGACAACAAGCAATTCCGCTCGATCCGAATCAGTCGCTAAACCCACCCAGACCGTTCGAAACGCCTGGTTGTTTTGAGAACTGGACAAAATAGAACGCAGACGGAAAAACATTTCATTGTATATTACAACAATTCCATCAGAATACGAGAATATACAGAGTATGAATAAATATTACACATTATAAAATATCAGAGATTACAATACTACATAGCAGCGGAAAATAATACAATACACAACTGAAGGAGATATACGGATACAAAGCTTTCCGGATATCATTCCAGCTGTAAACCAGGATCCTGTGAATATAAATTTGCAAAACCAAAACTACTAGCTGCCCGTGTCAAAATAAGGGCACCAAGAGTTTAGGTTAAAACAATAAACTCCAGGTCAGTCATGGGACTGGTGTGAGAACTAAAACAGTTGTAAATCTTTATTTTAAAGTTAGGTAAATCAAGGGACCACGCCCCTAACGCGGAACCGGTTTTCTCCTAAGAATACCAGTGCATAAAACAACAGCGCAATGCTAAATAAAGAAAAATGAAGCTATTATGAGACCCAGGTCCCATCACAAAATGCAACACAAGCCAAAGGATAGGGTTTTCCCTTATAATAGCCAAAGCATGCTTGATACATTAAAAACAAATCATTTGATACTATAATAAGTGTATAGTGTTTAAAATAATTTTAATCATAAATATCAATCATAGACGGCATGGGTACCATATATCATGTCGACGTACTAGGCTCTACAATCAAAACCGCACAGTCACGTATTGGAAGTTGGATTTCCATCTGTGAACCGAGGCAAAAGATAGTCCTCTACCGAATTCGAGACTCTCTAGCCCGAGCCTCAGGCAAGTACTCTGTCAAGCCTTAGGAGCCACAGGGCCGGTCGACCAATGTGGATTAAAATGCCTGAACACTGCGTTTCTCCGCCCTTTGGGGCGTAAATGAGCCAACGAATGACTCCATCGGACCCGGATCGTCTGATCAAACCGAGGCGCCTCGCAACAGCAACAACCACATAAGCCAAACTCGTCAGGGCATGTAAAACCACTGACGCCACTGTTAACTAGAAAGAAACGCATGCCCTCCCTGGATCCTCCTCCCGTTTTTGGTTCACAACCGGCGTGTGAATTTCGCGAATCAATGCTACAGAAAGCTATTCCACACAGGCCGTGCTTTGATCGTCAACCACAAGACTCTGCTTTTCAACAGAAGCCTTGATCATTTGCCACTTGGGCATGCCACACAGGCAATTCACTCCATGCGATTGATATCCATCGATATATAACCCCTGGGCTCGTACGTCTCAGAGAAGGGCGTTAAGCAAGAGAATAAATTCTCCGCCGCAAAACAGATATATATTTAATAGAAATCAATCACACAGACTAAAATCCAATGTCAGACACACAGTCCATTTACAAGTTCGTTCTGGGTCTGAACGAAACCGGAGGCACCTGGTACCCCGCATATCCATCGATCTCCAAGTACGTCTGGACGCTCACTAACTGATTCCCTCCTCTTGGGTGGACGGCCCAATCAAGATCATCAGTAATTATCCAAACGATGTTGAAGACCTCCGGTCTTCGACCACCGTCTTCATCCTCGACACCACGTCGAATCAGTTATTCAGAATGGGATAAACCCGGTCTTTCTGAATAACTCGCGTATAAAATAAACAAGTGTTACACAAACACAACATACTTCTCATTCCAATTCAGAATATTCTTTTATTCCAATATCCTTATACTTTGGGAAAGGTTCCCATTAATTTTATCAAAGATAAATTCTTTAATCTTCTTTAATCTTCTTTGAAAATCAATTCAAACTAGTTGGGATTAGCGAACCACACCGAAGTAATCATTTATTTTATTCCCCAAGCCCAACCTATTCATCCCATGAAGTAAAACTGGTCATACTTCATACTTAACACCACGGTGTTATCGGTAAATTCAATTACCATTTCACGTTCAAATATAATTAAAGATTTAACTATCGCCTGGAGTAAAACTGGTGATACTCCATTCTCGATCTTTTCAATCTAATTAAAGATTCATTAAAACTCCACTTAGTTTTAACCCTTAACTGGGTTAAAGAATCAGTGTCATTTAAAACACGTTTCACGATAAACCCAAAATCACATTCCATTAATTATCGGGTTAAAGAACAAGTGTTATTTAAAACACTGTTCACGATAAACCCAAAAATCAATACCAATTCAATTCCAATTAAATAATTATTTAATTGGTACACTTCAGTAAATCTAAATAAAAAGATTTAATCTTTTCCTCAACTGGGCTTAAGAACAGTATTAGTGAAGACACCATTCACGACAAACCCAAATCACATTTGATATTAAATACAAGGCTCTGAATAGAAAATATATCGGCTTATATTCAATATCAAATTCTACGACCAACAAATATCGTATTGGAAATAACGATATTAATATATATTTCAAATTCCTATAACAATATCTGTATAATCACGAAATCCAATATCGAAATATTCCAAAGATAATTTCGATTCACATCCCTTCCAATTCAATCATTGGAAATTCTGGTCACTTTTAAGACCATTTCAAATCCACTTTATTTATTTGTAAAAATAAATAAAATTATAATTCTACTTCAAAACTAGTTCATTTCGATAAAAATCTATTTTTATCTTTTCAAAGATGGAGTTTTTCATCCCAATACTTCCCAAATCATTTCTTATGATTTTACACAAATTATTACTATTTTTAATAATTTTATCAAGGCCCGTACAATCGATTTCCATCAACGGCCATCGAACTGCACTTACAACGACCTTTTCCAAATTTGATTTGGATATAATTCCAAATCCAACCGTTAGATTTCTAATTTTCGTTAGAAAGGTCTTTTCGATACGAACCCAACGGTCCCGGTTTTAGGAGAATATGACGGTCGGATCTCCCGCAATATCCATTCCAAGTCAATGATCGAAATTCATGAACTACCGCAGCGCGGCGCGTTCTATTCAGGCCATTATGTTATATATATAATATATATAATATATGCTTCGTCGGTTTCCTTTTAAAATGTATTTTATAAATCGTTTTAAATTCGTTTTCAAAACGATTTCAACTTCTTTTCAAATTCAAATCAAAATTGAATTTTTCCTTATAATTTCGTTTTAAATTCATTTCAAATTGATTTCAATTCAAATTGATTTCAATTCAAATTGATTTCAATTCAAGTTGATTTCTAATTCAATTTCGGTTCGTTTTCAATTCAATTCAATTTCAGTTCGAAATCATTTCTATTCAATTTCAATTCAAAATCATTTCTTTTCAAAATATCAGATTTTGAAATCACTTTCGATATTCATTATAAAATGAATAAAATCGATATAAATATCGTTCGCGTCAAAATGGCGTCAATCTAATCAACACGGCTTCATATATTTCTATTTTCAAAAATTCTATTTCAAATATTTCTTTTCAAAAACTGGAATGAGGCCCAATCAATTACCATAGATTTTATTTCTATGGATTTCCATACAACGCATATATATCAACAATGACAAATAATCAACCATCATCCAAAGTGCATTCTACACTGTATAAGCATCAAATATAAATATTCAATGCTTATAACAGTCTGTCAATCAATCGATCGACATACAACTAATTATTGGGATTAGTGTACGTCATATATCATCCTAATACCCGTGTGGGGTTTCAAACAATCAAACACAAATTTTATTTGTGCAGTTGGGCGATGTGTAAAATTTATCGTCCCAATCAATATCGGTCAAATGTGTGTATATAAACAAATCGTCCGATTTGTTTATTTTTATCTCATTTCATATACACGTTAAAAATTCTATTTTTAACTATAAAATATTTTTGACTATAAAATATTTTATTTCAACTATATCAGTATTTTATTTCATTTCACATAACATCACACAATCAACTACACATCAAAATCAAACAAACAAGCATACAAGCCGTCCATTATCTATGGACGACGGGTGTCGGGTGCTACTAAACACCGTTTGCATCCTAGTATATATTTCAACTAGAAAAATAAATAAAAGGTGAGGAGTTCTCACCAATAGCTAAACCAAATGCCACGACTCTTCGTATGTAGGAAATATTCATATCGTTTTCAACGTTATCTGTTATACGAAATTTATATTAAAAATCATGTCTTTTTCTAATATCGCCACTTATATAAAGATCGAATTTTTTATATTCTATCTCGATTATAAAAATCATATCTTTTCTTATATTAAAATATAATCTTTCAACTTATATAAATTCGATTTTTCATATTATAAAAATATTGCCTTCATAATATAAAAATCTGACCTTTACTAATATAAAAATCCTCGTCTTTTTCTATTTCATAATTGCATCTTTATACCGCTAAAGATTACATTTTTTTTCCTAAAGATATTTTTTTTATACTCTAACTATATAAAACATATATACTTTAAATAAATAAGAAAAGCATACTAGTGGTGGAGGTTTGCGTCGGGCTGAGCTGGTCGGGGAAGCACTGAACAGTGGCTGCTTTGGGTGGTCTTAGAGTTTTGCACGGCTTTTTAAATAAAAGAGGAGGGGAAGGAGGCTGAAGGGAGGTCGGAGGTGGCTGATGGGCTTGTAGTCGCGGCGGAGGTGTTCAGGAGGTGGCACGGTGTCAGGGTGTAGCGCGATAGGGGGGTGCGGTTAGGGTTTCGCTATGGGGGGGGTTCAATGCATCAACGCCTCGATTGAAGGAGTAGAGGAGGAAGAGAAGGGGGGAGAGACCACGGCTGCTTCGCCGGAGGGGGCGCCTTGAGGAGGTGGCGGTGGCGCATCCACCTGGGGCGCGACAAGGGGGATTAGGGCTCGAGGCCCCCTTTTTTTCCTTTTTCTTTTTTATTTTAAAATCATTCTGAACGAAAAGGAGGAGGGAGAAAGAGTGGGGGTGGGGCCCTTTTATAAATATTTATATATTTTATTCTTTTTAAATTTCAAAAAGCTACTTTTCATTTAGAACTCGAAATCAAACCCGCCGACTGTCGTCCCTAGTGTATTACCCTCATTCCAAACACAATGGGATATGTCACGTAGGCCAATTCGGTTGTTACCATCAGTTTTCGTCAAAATCAACGTATAACTCTATAAGTTGAATTTGAACGCGCATTTCAATTTACCAGGGCCACATACGAACTTTATAAATTCCAGAAAAATATTTTCTATCTTCGTATTGACGATACGGCCCTAACAAAACTAGTTTCAACGAATTCTGAGACCGTTTGAAAAATGGCCATTTTCCAGTCGATTAAAATCAACTGAAATGGTCAAAACACGTTTTCCTTTGCCACGCTCACATATTGATTCGAAAAATTATGAAAATTGGAATCTAGCAATAACCTGACATTATGGATCCCACAAAAGTGGTTTCGTCGAAATCCAAGGTCGTTTGCAAAATTCCCATTTTTAAAGGCCTGAATTCCATAGCGACTACTTAGAATTTTCAACTGGACATATCTTTCGATTCCCGCCATGAAAATTCGGTTTTCCGGATTCGTTGGAAAGATATTCTCAAATAGATTCAACTATTTTTGGTTTCACAAAAATCCGGTATATTTTGCACCCGGTACATTCATTTGAATTTTGAAATCGAATTATCGAACTACCGCGCCATTTTCAATTCCTTTTATAATTATAAATAAATATTTTATATTCTAGCGACAATCTATAGAAATATATACGTTTGAATTCTATTCAAAATAAACTTCTCATCGTTTTTATTTAAAATATTCATTTTAAATATTCAAAATTCGCTAAAATTGCCCAAATAAAAAATTTAAAATGGCTCGGATTTCCGGGTTATTACAATCTCCCCCACTTAAAACTTTTCGTCCCCGAAAAGGAACGAAGCCAAAAGTTGTTTCACAAATCAACTCAACTTCCGTTATTTTCATTACGGCTTAAGTTTTTCAACTTTTCAGTTTCTAAGAACTTTTCAAATTTTTCAAAAATTTGGCTAATACCATAAATTTTCGAAAAATTTCGCCATAACCTCCCCTGCACCGGAAGCACCGAGAAAATCCCGAAATTGCCATATAGGCCCTCTGATCTCAAAAAGAAAAAGAAAAAGCCAAGCGGCTAGCCAATAGGCTCATAAAATCATCATCACCCAAATGAAACAGTAAATTATGGTAAACATTTACCTATTTGTCGGGCAAACAATTTTATTCTTCTGCTCTAGCCTCCTTGCTATGACCTGTTCAGCGTAAGTACATGTATATGCAAGCAAATGCGACTAATTTTCAATACAATTCACTATTTGATTCAATTTGGCTATATAGTACAAATTTTAGTTAATCAACCAATAATCAACAACACAGCCATCAATCAATTAGTTGATTAGCTTTTGAAATTCGTAACTTTGATATATAGTCAAAAATCACATTTTTGGTGCCCATCCACAATAATGATGTATCCTATCTAGTTTGGGTTCTCACACTAGTCTAATGGAAATATATAGAAATCTCACTTTCGTTATTCGAAAATAAATACTGGCGACGGGGCCCCATCACCAGAATTATCCCCGGGCACTAGAGTGCGATTCTATAACTATCCAATACATTAAAACTTCGAATACACGTTTGCAAGACATATATGCAAAATCTTTATATATTGGATTGTCCAAATTCATATAAATAAATAATCAAATATGAATAATTGATTTAAATTTTCAAAACAAAACTTGTTTTCAATTTTAAAAATATACTCTTCACACTCGTTCTAGGATACTACTGATCCTATCTTTAACGAGTCATTCTAATTGGATATTACTAATCTAATCTCTGATGAATTCTTTCGTTTGGTTCTAACGTGTCTTGTTCTCGAGCTTTGCAAGCCAAAGCACTGATACCAAATGTGATAACAACCAATTCCGCTCGATCCGAATCAGTCGCTAAACCGACCCAGACCGTTCGAAACGCCTGGTTGTTTTGAGAACATGACAAAATGGAACGCAGACGGAGGAACATTTCATTGTATATTACAACAATTCCATCAGATTTCGAGAATATACAGAGTGTGAAAAAATATTACACATTATAAAATATCAGAAATTTCAATACTACATAGCAGTGGAAAATAATACAATACACAACTGAAGGAGATATACGGATACAAAGCTTTCCGGATATCATTCCAGCTGTAAACCAGGATCCTGTGAATATAAATCTGCAAAACCAAAACTACTAGCTGCCTATGTGAAAATAAGGGCACCCAGAGTTTAGGTTAAAACAATAAACTCCTGGTCAGTCATGGGACTGGTGTGAACTAAAGCAGTTGTAAATCTTTATTTTAAAGTTAGGTAAATCAAGGGACCACGCCGCTAACGCGGAACGGGTTTTCTCCCAAGAGTACCAGTGCATAAAACAACAGCGCAGTGCTAAATAAAGAAAAATGAAGCTATTATAAGACCCAGGTCCCATCACAAAATGCAACACAAGCCGGAGGATAGGGTTTTCCCTTATAATAGCCAAAGCATGCTTGATATGTTAAAAACAAATCATTTGATACTATAATAAGTGTATAGTGTTTAAAACAATTTCAATCATAAATATCAATCATAGACGGCATGGGTACCATATATCATGTCGCCGTACTAGGCTCTACAATCAAAATCGCACAGTCACGTATTGGAAGTTGTATTTCCATCTGTGAACCGAGGCAAAAGATAGTCCTCTACTGAATTCGAGACACTCTAGCCCAAGCCTCGGGCAACTACTCTGTCAAGCCTTAGGAGCCACAGGGCCGGTCCACCGATGTGGATTAAAATGCCTGAACACTGTATTTCCCAGCCCTTTGAGGCATAAATGAGCCAACGAATGACTCCATCGGACTCGGATCGTCCGATCAAACCGAGGCGCCTCGCAACAGCAACAACCACATAAGTCAAACTCGTCAGGGCGTGCAAAAACCTATGACGCCAATCCTAACTAGAAAGAAACGCATGCCCTCCCTGGATCCTTCTCCCGCTTTTGGTTCACAACCGGGGTGTGAGGCTTGCGAATCAATGCTACACAAAGCTATGCCACACAGGCCGTGCTTTGATCGTCAACCACAAGACTCTGCTTTTCAACAGAAGCCTTGATCATTTGCCACTTAGGCATGCCACACAGGCAATTCACTCCATGCGATTGATATCCATCGATATTTAACCCCTTGGCTCGTACGTCTCAGAGAAGGGCGTTAAGCAAGAGAATAAATTCTCCGCCGCCAAACAGATATATATTTAATAGAAATCAATCACACAGACTAAAATCCAATGTTAGACACACAGTCCATTTACAAGTTCGTTCTGGGTCTGAACGAAACCGGAGGCACCTGGTACCCCGCATATCCATCGATCTCCAAGTACGTCTGGACGCTCACTAACTGATTCCCTCCTCTTGGGTGTACGGACCAATCAAGATCATCAGTAATTATCCAAACGATGTTGAAGACCTCCAGTCTTCGACCATCGTCTTCATCCTCGACACCACGTCGAATCAGTTATTCAGAATGAGACAAACCCGGTCTTTCTGATAACTCGCGTATATAATAAACAAGTGTTACACAAACACAACATACGCCTCGTTCCAATTCAGAATATTCTTTTATTCCAATATCCTTATACTTTGGGAAAGGTTCCCATTAATTTTATCAAAGATAAATTCTTTAAATTTATTCTTTAATCTTCTTTGAATATCAATTCAAACTAGTCGGGATTAGCGAACCACACCGAAGTAATCATTTATTTTATTTCCCAATCCCAACCTATTCATCCCATGAAGTAAAACTGGTCACACTTCATACTTAACACCACGGTGTTATCGGTAAATTTAATTACCATTTCACGTTCAAATCTAATTAAAGATTTAACTATCGCCTGGAGTAAAACTGGTAATACTCCATTCTCGATCTTTTCAATCTAATTAAAGATTCATTAAAACTCCACTTAGTTTTAATCTTTAACTGGGTTAAAGAATCAGTGTCATTTAAAACATGGTTCACGATAAACCCAAAATCACATTCCATTAATTATCGGTTTAAAGATCAAGTGTTATTTAAAACACCGTTCACGATAAATCCAAAAATCAATACCAATTCAATTCCAATTAAATATTATTTAATTAGTACACTTCATTAAATCTAAATAAAAAGGTTTATTCTTTTCCTCAACTGGGCTTAAGAACAGTGTTAGTGAAGACACCATTCACGACAAACCCAAATCACATTTGATATTAAATACAAGGCTCTGACTAGAAAATATATCGGCTTATATTCAATATCAAATTCTACGACCAACAAATATCGTATTGGAAATAACGATATTAATATATCTTTCAAATTCCCATAACAATATATGTATAATCACGAAATCCAATATCGAAATATTCCAAATATAATTTCGATTCACATCCCTTCCAATTCAATCATTGGAAATTCTGGTCACTTTTAAGACCAATTCAAATCCACTTTACTTATTTTTAAAAATAAATAGAATTTTAATTCTAGTTCAAAACTAGTTCATTTCGATTAAAATCTATTTTTATCTTTTCAAAGATGGAGTTTTTCATCCCAATTCTTCCCAAATCATTTCCTATGATTTTACACAAATTATTACTATTTTTAATAATTTTATCAAGGCACGTATAGTCGATTTCCATCAACGGCCATCGAACTACACTTACAACGACCTTTTCCAAATTTGATTTGGACGTAATTCCAAATCCAACTTTTAGATTTCTAATTTCCAATATTAGTTAGAAAGCTCTTTTCGATACGGACCCAACGGTCCCGGTTTTAGGAGAATCTGACGGTCCAATCTCCCGCAATATCCATTCGAAGTCAATGGTCGAAATTCACGAACTACCGCAGCGCGGCGCGTTCTATTCAGGCCATTATGTTATATATATAATATATACTTCGTTGGTCTCCTTTTAAATATATTTTATAAATCGTTTTAAATTCGTTTTCAAAACGATTTCAACTTCTTATCAAATTCAAATCAAAATTGAATTTTTCCTTATAATTTCGTTTTAAATTCATTTCAAATTGATTTCATGTAACGACCCGGAAAATCTGAACCAATTTAAATTTTTTTAATTGGCTAAAATAATGGATTTTAAAATTTTAAAATAATTATTTTAAATAATAGCAATGAAAAGTGAGTTTGAATTGACAATTGAAAACGAATATAATTAATTCTAATTGTAAACTAGGCCTGAAATGGCGCGGTAGTTTCAAAAATTGAATTCAAACTTTGTCGGACTGTACCGGGTGCAAAACAAAATGGATTTGAGTGAAACCAAAAATATTTAAATCTGTTAGTGAATACCCTTCTAACGAATCTGAAAAATTGAATTTTCATAGCGGAAAGCAAAAGTTATGGCCAAATGAATTTTCAGAAAGGTCGCCATGAAATTTATATAGCCCGTGAAATTGGCCATTTTTGCAAACGGTCTCAGAATTCGACGAAACCACTTTTGTTAGAT
The DNA here is from genome assembly GCA_030737875.1 of Allium sativum. Taxonomy (NCBI): domain Eukaryota; kingdom Viridiplantae; phylum Streptophyta; class Magnoliopsida; order Asparagales; family Amaryllidaceae; genus Allium; species Allium sativum. The sequence goes on from CM060922.1 coordinate 227,357,670, forward strand.
CCGGGATGTGAAGTTATTGCTAGGTTTCAAATTAAATAATTTTTGAAGCTAGTATTTGAGCGTGGCAAAGGAAAACGTGTTTTGATCAATTACAGTTAAATTGGATCGACCAGAAATGGGCCTTTTTGCAAACGGTCTCAGAATTCGACGAAACTAGTTTTGTTGGGACCGTATCATCAAAACATAGCCAAATTTATTTTTCTGGAATTTTTTGGATCAGTTTGTGGCCTTGGCAAATCAAAATGTATGTTCAAATCGAATATTGAATGTTATATATTTTAAATTGAATGGAAACTGACTGAAACAGTCGAATGGGCCTACGAAACATATTCCATTGTGTTCGGAATGGGGATAAAACGGTAGGGACGACACTCGTTGGGTTTAGATTGGTGGTCGTGTTAGAAAACCCCTTTAAAACCCACTGGCCAATCATAATTTTTATATATATAAAAAAAATCTAATATTCTCTCTCCCCGACTGATCTGAAGGCGGAAAAGCCTTCCTCCCTTTCCGACCAGATTGAGGCCGATCCCGTTCGAATCAGCCATCGCCGCCGGTCTGCTTTTAAAGCTCTCCTCCCCCTCGTCACATCCATACCCGGTTCGATCCTCCTCGTCGCCCCTTTCGCCAGATCGAGACCCACGAAGTCGCCGCCTTCCGACCTCCGTCGCCGCCACCAGGGTGCACCGAGCCTGACCCCACCACCACGCGCGCGAAGCTTTCTCGTAGCTCTTCGACGCTGTATCCTCCGATCGAGCTACAACTTTGCGGATTGAAAGAAATCCTAAAACCTAGTTTTGAAGAAAAATAGAGGTATACGGCTTGTTTTATTTAAACTGTTTTTAACAGTTTAAAACCATTGCAAACTTTTAAAAATCATATCTTTTTCATTTCTTGACAAAATTCAGTGAAACAAGAGACAGTGACTCGTGTGGACGTCTTCTACATTTAAGAAGAGACCGCATATTTTTATGAGCCCTTTGCTATTTTTGGTGGAGTGGAACCCAAGGTGAGATTTATAATTTATAAAGGATATGGAAAACGACGATGTATAAATTATATAGTCGATGTATGAGTTATATAAGCATTGTACACCTCATGTATAAGCGTTGTATAAGTTGTACGTTCGAGGTATAAGTTGTATATGCGTTGTAAAAATTATATATGTGTTGAAATAGAAGTGAATTGCTATATATATATATATATAAACGATATTTATTGGTTGTGATTGGTGTGAAAATTGATTGATAGCGAATGGTTGATTGGGATTGTTTGTGGTTGATATTGATTGATTGTGGTTGAAAAATACCCATTTGTGGTTGAGAAATATTTGGTTGAAACCACATAGGATTAGTTTGTGGAAATGAAATAAATATATACATGCCGCCTGCATGCGAACTAGATGTAAGATCCCCCTTGTCAAAAACCATGAGGTTTTATGGTAGAGCGAGGAGCCGTACTAGGGACGGTCCCCGTTTTAACTACCCTGCCGTTATGCTGCCGAAATTTTGAATAATATTCATGTGTTTGAATTATTTTCATTTGTTGAAACTATATTTATTCGTTGAATAGAAAACCTTCATGTGTTGAGTCGATATTCATTCGTTGGATAGAAATTCATGTGTTGAATGGTATTTGTGTTTTAAATACAAAAATCACATTTTTACCTATATATAGAAACTATAGAAAACCTTCATGTGTTGAATCGATATTCATTCGTTGAATTGAAATTCATGTGTTGAATGGTATTCGTGTATTAAATATAAAAATCACATTTTTATCTATATATAGAAACTGTATAAAACCTTCATGTGTTGAATCGATATTCATTCGTTGAATTGAAATTCATGTGTTGAATGGTATTCGTGTTTTAAATATAAAAATCACCTTTTTATCGATTTATATAAACAATAGAAAACCTTCATGTGTTGAATCGAAATTCATTCGTTGAATTGAAATTCATGTGTTGAATGGTATTCATATTTTGAAAGAAATTATTTTATAATAAAAATCCCATTTTTAACATCAATATGAAATGTATAAAATAATCTTATTTTGAAATAAATTGTTTCATAATAAAAATCCTATTTTTATCACCTATATTAACTATATAAAATAATAGTGTTTTAAAATGAATTGTTTTACAATAAAAATCACATTTTTAT